>OX392511.1:14174944-14799327 GCA_947623375.1 Apotomis capreana | reverse complement strand
GCTTGTGGAAAAATATAGTTAAGTGTGTACAATTCTAGGAAATCATATTACATATTATTATACAAAACCGCCAAATAAGACTAACTCCATCAGGACAAGTCAGTGGAGAAAGGAGGTGGTACTTCACACACTTCATCACTCTGCAATGATTATGATGACACAGCCCAAGACAATTAATTATAAAATCATGAATATCTACAGTGGCAGTACTGTTCAAAGGTTACACACTAGATACATACAATATTTAGAATGTGATTATTTATAATTTATCATTCAGTATTCAGCTCATATTCATAAGATTAGCGTCTTAATTATAACTATCCAGTACATTCGCCTGCATACCTTAAATTTAATCGACAATTTATTTCTGTATGTCGATTCACATAGCATCATTCATTTATTGTTATTTGCAAATAATTTGATCTAAAGAGGCAATGTTAAACAAAGAATACTACTTGCATATCAAAACCAACTAAAGTACTGCTTCAAAACTATTTTAATACTAATAGAAAAAAAGGCCTCTTATATTTGGTGTATCCATAATTTACTTAATTTCTATCTAAATGATTATTTTCATTTGTATTGTTCATGATGGTGATGTAACTGTTTTGTAACACAGTAATTTTAATGCAAAATAAAAATGGATTTGTAAACTTTTGAGCATTACCATTCTAAATGCAAAAGAATGAAGGGTACAAGTACTGTTATGGGAGGACCATCCTCTCGCTGGCGGGGCACTAGACTCGCTCCTGCTTGGGTGGTGACACATCTTCTGGTCCGTTGGCCACACTCTGATGATACAGCTTCAACAGCTCCATGGCATCTTGGGCTTGACGCTTCTCCAATAAGATCCTGAAACCGATAACAAAATAAGGTTAAGATGTGATCTTTTAAATTATCTTATTAATTATAGTGAAATATGTTCATACTTTTAGTTCACTACTCATTCACACTTACATAATTATGCGAAATGTTTATGATAAAGTTAGCGTCTAGTTATAGTTTAACGAAATGCAATAATTGTTATAATTTTCTGTATCTGTTAGTATCTGGTTAGTATACAATTATATGTTTATTATGTCCATTGTATTTAAGAAATGTGCAATTTAATTTTAAAACTCAAATAATTGAAAAGATTGCTTGAGCATTATCAAATTGACCAATTATAATAAAATTATAAATAGTAGTAATGTTTTATCCCCCATCCCCATATGTGGCCAAATACCATTTATTTTAATTAATCCAAATCCTGACTTCTGACTGCTATTATTATAGAACTATGTAATTTCATGAATCATTTTGCGAAAAACATGTAGTTTGTTAAACAATGTAAAAAAGAGCTAAGAGCTTGATAAAAACTATCAGCATTGTTAAATATTATCATTATCCTACCTTCCTGAGGCTTCTTTGATGTGCTCCAGTATGATTCTGTTGTCCCGGTCCGTTACAATGTCTGCGAGACTGTCAGGGTCCATGTCTGACAGCAGTTCCAAGTCCTGTCCACCAAGCAGAGAAATGTGGCACAAGTTGTGCTGGAGGCGCCCTACGAGGTTGGCCACCTGACCCTTCTCCCCGAGCGCCACGTCGTCAGTCTGGTCCAAAGACACTTGGCACTTCGGCATATTAGGCCCCCACTTTTCATTACCATGTAGGATCATAAGAGATGTATCCGGTTCTAACGTGGAAAAGTATTCTTCATCGTCCACCTCTGTTCCATCAGATTCGAGCACTACTGTTAGATTTTCTGAGGGCAATCCCAGCTTCTCGGGCACTTTTGTGAGCAAATCTTCTAATGACGAAGCTACCGTACCCTTCTTTTTGTCTCGGTTTACATCGCATATTTTGTATGGTTTGTTGATATCGTTCTCCATGGTTAACAGCTGGTTGGATCAGTTTAATCAGTCATCAACTAAAAACGATTGCCGAACACACACTATTTAATACAAGTTTATTTTATTCGATATCTTTAGTGAATGATCAGCGATTTCATTGGAAAAATCAAATAATGAACTGGTCTGACGTTTTTCAAATGTTGCCAGTTTGTGGAACTAAATACAGTAATTTATAATATTTATACAAATAAATATTTCCGTCAAGTGCGGGCATAAATCACAGTTTTTTTTCCGAAATTAAAGCAAAACAGTGATCCGAGAACTTTACAAGAAGACGACTGCCGCATGTGCTCGTGAAAACGCGACTCCGGCAAACATTATCCCGACGTGCATCGCGAACCCGTCTCGCCCCCGCGCCGTCGCCCCTTTACTCTTCAGTCACCTGTGCGAGCACAGACTTTAATATGTGCTCAGTCAGAGTAATCAGACGATATTATACACGGACGACGTTACATGTTTTTTTGACATAATTTTTTAAAACAAATATAAAAAAACAACTGTAGTTTACTAATAGCGCAATTTTATCAGCATTATCCAGTGCCGGATTAAAGAGAGAAACATAAAGGCTTAAAATGCACGCACGGAATAAGCCTCATGCTGAAAGGCATTGTTTATTTAAAAGGCCTTCCCCAGAATACCATCCCCTTTCAAATTATTTCAAATAGCCCTTTTTTGCAGCAGAAATGTTGCGGTTGCATCTTTAGCTAAGACCTGAAAAATTTAGTTCACTATTTAGATGTTATTTTTTTGTATACCTACCTATTTGGATTTCATAGGTTATGGGCCTTGTGTTTTAGTATGAGAGACATGATTTGGTCCTGAGTACACAGTCATCCAACTGCATCCCGAATAAAAGATTCAGTAGAAGTGAAAATACACTTTTCTACTTCAGGTTGGTGTAACCGTTTAATACTTCATTAAAATAAAATAAATTTGAAACATTATTAAAACTTAAGCAACTCAATGTCAAGTACATGGAGTACTTATAAAAAACCTATGTACATTTCACTTGCACGCGAGTAAGGTTTGACGCGAAACAGCAATTACGGCATCATTTATTCACTCCAAATTGGAAATACAGCTGAGGCAAATTTTAATGGGAGATTCGCGGTCTTGGGCTCGGTCGTACGATGCAAGGGCGGTCGGGGGTCACGATCGGTCAGAACGCGGCGCGACGGGTAGGGATCAATAGACATCCCCAAACCCCCACTCATCCCACCGAACTCTACTTCTAGAATGCAATTTGCAACGTACATTACCTGATCGACTTTCACCCAACCATTATTTTATCTTTAAACTTATCCTTTATCTACGCTTTATGCGTGTCACTTAGAGCAGTCTTTTGTCGTGAATAAATAATATCCAAGAAAGTTGAAGAAAGGCTGGCGACGGTAAACTTGAGAAAAATGCATGAATAGTCCTTGTGAATATTTTTAGAAAGGAACCACTTAGGTATTTAAGCTTATTTTTATTTGTACTAAACGTAAACAGATTTCATTACATAAACTCATCTATATTATCTTCAAACGCCAACAAAGCCAACAAAGCTTATACTATCACGTATTGTCCCTGTAAAAGATCAATTTACTTACGCAAATCTTTTTTCAAAATCAACTCAAAGCGCAAGTGCTTTATTTTTCGTTAATTTAATTTTTGTCAACTTACCAAGTGATGGAAATAGAAAAATATATTTTAAAATTTATAAAATTAGACACAATCATAAAATAAAATAAAACTTTTGTAGAAAAACACCGCCAACGCCGAATGTAAGTAATGTCACCTGTAATGTGTACCTATTGTGTGGAGTGGATCGTATCCTTAGTTTTTTTCTTACGGTAGGATGCAGGTGGTAGTTAGGTATTGGATGGAAAATTATAATATTTTTTTCCCGGACTATAAGCATCTAGAAAATTTCAACGGTTTGGTCATCGACAAGTGCCGACCAACGACGAAGCTAAGGCATAGCGACCTTCAGTCAAAAAGAAAGCAAACTGACAACGCGGTTGGCGCAATTTGTTGTGCGCCTGCCTACTGAGCCAGCAGTCCTGGATTTGAATACCGGCCGGTGCAAATACTTGTGTGAAAAACTCGAATATTTGTTCCTGGGATCCTGGGTCATGGATGTTATCCATATATGTATTTATACAGGGTGGCCTATTAAAATCGGTCAGTATGGGAAAGTCTGAAACTATAAGGCATACGAAGATCTGTTCTTAGGAACCATGTCATCGATTTTAATAACAAAAATTGGGCAAGTGCGAGTCCGACTCGCGCATGAAGGGTTCCGTAGTCAACTAGGAACCCTTATAGTTTCGCCATGTCCGTCTGCCCGTCCGTCCGCGGCTTAGCTCCGTGATCATTAGTACTAGAAAGCTGAAATTTGGTATGAGTATGTGTTTGTATCTCGGGTACCTACCTCTCGTACACCTAAAGTGGGGGTGAATATTTTTTCATTCCAACACTAGTGTGTGTGGGGTGTCGTTGAATAGGCTTTTAAAAATAATAGGGGTCTCCAAACATTATTTTTTGATAAAGTCTGCAGTTTTGTAAATATTCGCTCTCGAAATCCAAAAAATGGCGTCCGGCGTCATGGCGTTAACCGGTTCGATTGGCGGTCTCTTCTAACAGGTAGCGCATTTAAAAAAAATCTTTGTGGTTGATCTTTGTATCAAGGGTTTGTAATAAGTCAGTTTATATATAAAGGCGACGGAGATGGTAGGTACTGAGTCTAGAAGTTCATAATATTTTATTTCAAAGTAATATATTCTCCGTGGTTCTACATGATGTGCACGGCTTTGGGGACTGGGAGCCGTTGTTTTTCACTGTTCGGACAAAAAGTGTATAAAAGATGCAGACTCACGTCCCCTGCGTTAGCGCGCCTTTCCTAGAGGCTTCGTCACAGAGAGCAAAAATAACAGATATTAAGAAATTATTTAGCCCCACTGTAATACAACATTGAAGGCATAATTATTTTAATAGGTACGAATCCCATGACCAGCTCGTGCACTTAGGTAAGGTCTTGAATAGGTTTACGCTTTCCTCTGTCTGTCGTAAAATGTGACTGAATTGGGTGTTTTTCTAATAGGTACTTACCCTAAGGAAAGCAGCGACCACCATTATGGCCTCATGGAGTTTTTAAAAGGCACAAATACCTTATTAACCTAGTTAATTCTCTTAAGTCTGGGTTTCAGCCTGGTTCTTAAGTTCTGTCCACAGGGGCTTACCGCTCGCGCTGTTTCTCTAGGTAAGCAAATACCCTAAGGTTTTTAGAAGGCACAAATGCCATATTAACCTAGTTAATTCTCTAAAGTCTAGGTTTCAGCCTGGTTCTTAAGCTTTATCCGCAATCAAACAATAAGTCTCCCATTGTACCTAAGCCTGTTTATCACCACACGTTTTACGGCGCAGTGGGCACGACTTTCAGCGCTATGGTAGAAGAATATACCTAATTATTTGACCAGAATCTGCTTAAAAATTTGTTGTTTCACTTCTTAATTTAATTCTCACTTGGAGCGCAACACAAACAGTGATAGTAAGCACGGACACGGGCCTATTATATTTATAAATAGCTTTTGCCTGCGACTACGTCCGCGTGGAACTTGGAAGTATGGAAGCAACCTCGTACAACACGATAGATCACGACCTAATCACCTTAATTAATAAAAGGGATTATTTAAAGCGCCTAAGCAAATGTAAGAGCAATTGTGCTTTTGGTCTAATCATTACATTTCCGACAGGGTCATCAATGTCATCATGAATTACTTACTCACTTTTCAATCTTTTTAGGGATAATTTCCAGGATGAAAACTATCCTATGTCCTTCCTCGGATCTTAAACTATCTTCATGCCAAATTTCATCAAAATCGATTCAGCGGTTTAAGCGTGAAGAGGTAACAGACAGACAGACAGACAGACAGACACACTTTCGCATTTATAATATTACTAGCTGTGCCCCGCGGTGTTACCCGCTCATCCCACGGGAACACTACATTTATTCGGGATGAAAAGTATCCTATGTCCTTCCCCGGGACTGAAACTATCTATATACCAAATTTCATCTAAATCGGTTCAGCGGTTTAAGCGTGAAGAGGTAACAGACAGACAGACAGACAGACAGACACACTTTCGCATTTATTATAATTAGTATGGATTTATAATATTAGTATGGATAGTATATAGTATATATAGTATATAGTATAGTATATAGTATGGATAATATCTCTACTTATCTATCTGACTCGTACTCGTATAGGTACTAACTAGTATTTGTTCTGTGTTACATCTGTGGTTTCCAGCGCTACGCAAGGACTACGGTATTTTGTGCCGCAGCGGCAAAGCACTCCCGGAAAAACTTCGTCTGTTACAAAACTTACAAACTCTCGACGCTCGCTAAAAACACCGGAGAGGATATTGTAATTTCGCAGTTTTTTTTTATGACAAAGGTTCATTACGACCCGTTAAGTTTTCTTTGTTTACGGTTGCGGAAAGATACATAATATAAGAGTTTATTTAGTAGCTAGAAGGTCATAAATGTTAAGACAATCCTACTACAATACTCTGTTAGTTATTTGGCAGGACGGTAGATTATGTCTGTGAAATCGATGCCGTCAGACATTAATAGCAGACAAAGCATGGCACAGACAAAGCCAATTTAATCAAAAATTAAAACAATAAAAAGAAATGAACTAGGTACTTATAACTATTTTGACTACTCATTGATATTTTATGGGTGAAAACCAAAAAGTTTGCTACCTTAACTCATTTAATTAAAATTTGTAGCAATTTTCCATTGTACGACGACAAATTAACCGTCGAATAATGTACCTTAAGGTACTGTGTTTTAAGGTTAATTATTGTGTCGTTAATTTTTGTCGCACAACTTTTTTAGTTAGCCTTAGAAAAAAAGCGATCGGGTAAAGTTCCTCCAAAATGAACCTCAAAACAGTACCTTAAGGTAGGTACATTATTCGATGGTTAATTTGTCGTCGTACATGGAAAAATTGCTACAAATTTTAATTAAATGAGTTAAGGAAGCAAACTTTTTGGTCTTCACCCTTATAGGCAGCTGCAAAGAGGTCGAAGCTTCCAGCGAGGAATATCTCCACAAAAGATCTTTAATGAAGATATTACCACCTGGCTTAGCCAATGATCCTTTTGTAATAGCAAGGTTACGGTTACGGTTAACGTATAACATTCCAGTTAAGCTATGTTTGCATTTCGATTATATACGACGTCATAGAATACAAGCGATAAAAATATAAACGAAGCATGCTCAAATTGCTCGAAATATAAAAGACGAGATTGGGCGACTGAAGTGCAGACTTACGGTTACAATGCCGTAGCTTTTCTAAGGCACGATGTCCAAAAAAGCACTAGTGAATTCTGCCACGCAAAAAGCAAAAAAAAGGTAGCATACCTCATGGATATTTTACGCGGCAAAACTTCCATGCAGAAAAATTTCACAAAAAAAATAGTTTACCATCAAATTGCCTTTTTTGTACGCAAATGGATGCTGGAACTAAACTGGTAACTAAAAATATGTGAAAATTTTAACGGGAAATTCTTGTTTTTTGCTTTTTGGAACGGTATCCAACTACGTACATATGTATACTTATGTACTTACATAATTTACTTGTGTACTTATTATTAGTACAAATGAGCGTTGTATTTTGAATTGTATGCATGTGAAATTTACATACTTAATGAAAGTGATAATAACCATTTTTTTTTTCAATGTATGTTTGAGTCGCACTCGCACCTCATAAAAAAAACGTTAGCGATTTTCCTGCGTAGTAGAAATGACTACTGCGGTACTGCGCAATAAGCGTGACAACGCTCTTTTTATGTGGCTAAATAAATAAACCTATAACTAGTCTTTAAATTCAACGCTCGTTAGTACCTAGATAGATATGTTTACCTGCGTCTATATAGCGCGAATGAATCTAATAATTCTTAACTCCCGACCCTAAAAAGAATGTTATGTAGGTTCATACCTGGGTGTTATGTATGTATGCCTTGCATTGTAACTCTTAAACAGATCACCTGATTTCGATTACATTTTTTTTCATTTGAAAGTTTACTTAAACGAAAGAGTTCCAAAAAACTCCGGTTAGCCGTTAAAAGATTATGCTTTTCTGGCTGTCGGTTTTTTTGTCGTTTTAACGATTACTTAGTTTGTTCCAACAGTTGATCTGGATCACAATCGCGTCGGTGTCTGACGTGGAACGCTTTAGTCTGCCGGTGTAAAGCGTTATCTCTATCCGCCGCCTGAAAACTCGTTATCGCCACAAAAACGATCGCGGAAATGGCTGAAAATGGCGCGAACAGTGAGTAGCTACAACAGCTATAGTAGTACCTATACTTCCGTATTCTACGTATAAGTACTTACTTTACTTTACGTATTCGATATGCACTTTTATGTTTTCACATTATAATTTACAGGTATTTCTTTATATATAGAATTTAGTTTAAATATGTAGGTAAGTAATTTTTCTGTAACGAAACAAATAAGAATATTGATTGATTTTAATGCCATAGATGTACCTACTGTTTATATAACTTTAATTTACCTGCTAAGAATAATTGAGAGTGTAGCGAGAGGACAGTCTTAAATTATATGAATAATTAAAAGATGATAAAAGATATAAAAATAACTGAGTAAATAAGTGAGTAAGTGGAAACAAGAACATGTTGCCATTATTTTTAACCGACTTCCAAAATAGGAGGAGGTTCTATGTTTCACTGAATGTATTTTGTATTTTATTTATTTATTTGACGTTTAGAGAATATAGAGGTTGTGCTACGACAACCGTTCAAATCCTGAAGCTAGCAAAAGTAAATACGTCTCACTAGTAGTGTAGACGTAAGTTTGAAGTTGATAGTATGTTTAATAAATAAATATCAGACAACCTCACATAAATCGATCTGTTCCCAGAGTAAGCTCTAGTAGGCTTGTGAATGATAATAATTATTAAACGTTATGATTTTTTAAGATTCTCTTGTTAGCGTGGATGATAGTATTGTGCTATTAACAAATGTAAGGTAAAATCTCCAGACCTTGGGTCTCTGTATCACTATCACGTAACGTACTTACTCCTTTTCTTCCCTATCCACAGAACACAGAATTCATTTCATTCTATGAGCATAAACAATAATATATAGGTACATATACGATGTGTAGTAATGGGCTACTCGGTTGACATCTACACTACACAAAGGAAAAAATGGCTCGTGCCGTGCGCCCATTTCTGCCAAATGGGTATCGTGTTACCGGTAGTTTCCAAGCAAACGGCCGAATCCGATACCGGGCACGAACGGAGCTATGAAAAAATAGTTCATAAATATGTCCGATGTTATGTTGAACATTAGCAATGTATAAAATTCTAACAGCCAAAATATACTTAAGTAATACAGGTTTATTTATTTACTATTTAGAAGGGGAGTGACTAATGAACATACATTTCGTTGACCACTATTTCTAGAACTATGAATAAGGATTAAACGAGAACCTTCCTCTGAACTGCCTTAGTCTTAAACTAAAAGAAATAATAAAAAACAAACCTTTGAAATCTGTGGGCAAATTAATATGACGTAGGCCGAAAAGGTAGGTATGTACATTATAGTATTATAATATAATCTGTGCTATGTACCTACCTTTCAATCGTATCTGGAGACATTATTATAATTTATAGGAGATCATAAAATATAGAATTACGGTATAAGACAAAGGTGTTACATAGAATCTTAATTAAGTAAATTAACGGTCGGCTTCCTTTAACTAAATTAAACCTAAGTCTTGGGGTATGCCGCTGGGTAACGTTGTGCTCTAAATAATTAGTTAATTTGAATTTATACAATATGACTGTTTACGAATGTGAGTGTATGAGTGTGAGTTATATCTACACATTTTCGTAGCGCTACGAGCGTAGCCAAGCGATATACGTGTATGGCCAAAACTTGTTATGAGCAGGGCGCCTACGGCGCGAGTTCTTGGCAATGGTTCTTGGTAGAGAAAGTAAGCGCTGTCAGCGCCATTTTTAACATAGAGAAACTTCAAATACTACGGATTAAAAAGTAATTTTCAAAATACGTCTCATACGAACGATTACTGACGGTTTGTAACATGCACATAGACCGAGATATACCTAAATACGGAAATTAGTTGGTTTTTCAACAGATTTACTTGATTTTGGATGATCTTTACCTAACAACCACAGAACAACGTATTTGAAGCATGGTCTATAATATCATCATACGTAGATAGTGAAAAGGGGTATACGTCAGATTTAACCTCCAACCAACCTCCATGCTCCAGCAGAGGAGCTTAAGTCTCACAATAGAGTTATGACCTTTTTTTTTTCATCGTGTATGTAACTTTGTACCTACCCCTTTCCACTAGATTCACAGTTATATTCCCAAATATTTAATACAAATAGATAAATGGGCGATTTTGCGGAAGACTTCTGTCCGTACACCGTACCTAATTTCGTATTTCTACATCAGGTCCTGTGAAAGTATCTTAAAGTTCATCTTATAGGTCAAGAGCTCACTTTAGCTTGCTTAATCAATAAAAGACTGAACAATGTTTGCAACATATATTGCTGTACCGGTGTGGTCTCGTTACCGGCAACTAGCGCGAGATGAAAGTTGTGTATGTGTGTAACTGTGTACGTATTCATAGCACCGGCGATCTCATTGAAGATTGGCGCGGCGGATATTAGTCCACCCATCGTGACTAGAGGCGCTGATTTACCTACTTACTAGATAGTAGGTATCTAAGTAATTTATAGAACTTAGTATAAATTATTTTAGATCCGTTTCATATATATATTTAGTGTTTACTATTTTATATGATGCGGATTTATATTTATTAATTTATACTATTTCTCTACTTTTGATACTGTGTGTTGTTTTTAATTGTAAGGACAGCGGATGTGTCTTTGTTTCTGTTAACTTTTGGTTAATTAAATGAGTTTATATTGGTTTAAGGGCCAGTGTTGGAACGTAGGGTTTTATGTAAACCCATACAAACTCGTTTGTATAATGATAGAATAAGTTTTACTTTGACAGTTTGTTTTTTCTATGTTTCTTATGTCGGCCCATAGTCTCAATAAATTACTTGAACGGAGCACATGCTTTTAATCTGGTGATCCCTCCAACCGGTATTTTCCGGAAAAACAGAGCAAAGGATCGATATTTTGCATGATATGGAATATTCCCTATTAGTACCTTTTCAGGAATAGATTCAGGCATGGAAACGGAAAACTCGGAACTCAACTAAACTGGAAGCTCACATGAAGGCGCCAAATCCGGTCGACCCAAAACATTTTGGCGTTGCTTTGAAGAGCAAGAATTACCTAGGCACTTTAACGCTGACTGACAACGATTGGCTTGGCGATATTAGTCTAATGTGGTGACGGTTACAGTCCGACCAAAAATAGTAGAAATTAAAAAGTGGCAATACTGTAGTGTCGTCCCTGTTGTCTTATATTGATTAAAAAGGGAGAACACTACAGTATTGCCACTTTTCAATTTCTACTCTTTTTGGTCGGACTGTAAATAGAACTGTTATGACTTACAATTGAATACAATACAACAATACTTTATAGCACACCAATGAAAAATCACAAAAGGAAACAAGACAAATACAATTTATAAATAACGGTAGATAACAGGCGGTCGTATCGCTAAAAAGCGATCTCTTTCAGACAACCTATGCATAGTAAAATTGATGAAAAATTTAACTTATTATAAAGTATATGCAGCAGAAGGCCTTAATGTTGCGTATATGCTGATGTCGCCTAAAATCACGAAGCGAAACTAGAATACAGTCCTCCAGCCTGTCGCACTCGTCTGCCTGAATTAACCGCTGCATTATTAAAGGTCGGGGACAGAACAAACGACGCATCTGAAATACCTACTGAAATAAACATCCCGCGGGACCGCAGCGCTCGGTAGTACACTCACTGCCACTACCGGGCCATTCTGTTAGAGACCCGTATGTCTGCGTAATAAAATGCAACCCACAAAATACTAAGTCTCCGAGACTGCACTTATAGGACAACAGACTAGACACTGCACTATTCTTATGAGAAGTGAAAAGCATTCGTTGTCTTGTTTCTTCAAAATTCAAATACCGTGTGAGCGCAACGACTAACGAATTCCCTCGATTAAGCTAAAGTTTATTCTTATATTGATAGAGATATGGCGTTTTCGACAACATCTCCCGATTTGTATGGAGTAAAACGTTCCCGGGTCGTTCTCTCGTTTCGTCCCAATTTGGCTTTTTTTCGATTTTGTTTTTTTTTAGGAGCTATTTTGTTGATATTGATATCAATTATGTGGATACTCGTTTTATATATCATTCAATGAAAGGCACGTCTATATTAATGTTATTTAGAAAAAAAAGGGGTGGAATGTAATGAAGGCGTAGATGGAAATGAAATTCGACTGGAAGGAAATGAAACGAAAATGTATGGGAATGAAATGTGTACAAAATGTATCGAATTCAGACTGGAATTAATTTGATTCATGGCAATTTATGGAGGCCTAGGAATAAAATAAAGTATATACTCCTAAGTATTTACTTTTTCAGACTCAACATTCAAAAACTTATCTGTTACATTATGATACGAAATCTTAAAATTTCTCAATTACAATTCTTTTTATTTAAATTGTGCATGTTACATTTAAATAAGAAAAACCTTCTTAGACTTAATGAACAAAAGTCCAAAATATTGTATTGCAAAAATTATTCTGTTCAAGTGCACTACAATACACTGCACTCTTGTCTTTTAAATTGTTTAATGAAAAGTAACAAACGAGCCTAATATATAAATCACAAATCCACTACAAAAATCCACACCTTGACATAGAGGACTCTCCCATGGAGGAGAGCTCAGTGGCGTGAGCTCGGTTTTCAGCTCTCCTCCTCCAGTTACTACCCGCTGTCCTACGAATGTCGTCGCTCCACTTTGTTACAGGGCGTCCTACACTACGTTTACCGATTCGTGGCCTCCACTCTAGAACTCGTCGCTCCAGTGGACATCGGTTCAACGACAGAGATATGACCAGCCTACTGCCACTTCAGCTTGCTTATTCGTTGTGCTATGCCGGTAACTTTGGTTGTCTGTCGAAATACTTAGTTTCGGATTTGATCCCTAAGACACACCGAGCAGCATAGCTCTTTCTATGGCTCGCTGAGTGGCTTTGAACTGGTGGACTAGTCGTATGGTGCGTTGCCACGTGTCAGCTCCGTAATTCATGACAGGTAGGATGCACTGATTAAAAACTTTCATGGCTTTGAGGTATGGGCGATGTGAAGACTCGACGCAATTTTACGAATGCTGCACAGTCCAGTTATATTCGCCTCTTAGCCTTCTTGTCGATGTTGACTCTGCCTAGTTGGAGCATTTGCCCAAGGTACAAGGTACAAGGAGATAGACGAACTTTCCAGGCTATCTAGCATGAGTTTCAGGTCCTGCAGAGTCTCAGCCATGATGAGTCGTCTGCGAATCATAGGAGAAAGACTTGTTGACCATTTAGGTATATTAATGCCACTATTTTTCCAGCCCAGCGTCTTGAACATATCCTCCAATGCGTTAGTGTACAGTTACGATGATATAACGTCACCTTGTCGCACTCCTCGACGCAGGTCCATATATGTTCTTCCTGCTGGTTCTGTACTTGCAAAATCATCGTGGCAGCTGAATATAAGCATCTCCTCCAGTCGGCTTGACATCGCTGCACGGACTCCAGAACAGACCAAGTTTCGAATGATCGAAAGTTGGTTATTTTCACAGCGTTATTTTAAAACTATAAATGAATGTTTTCTTTTTTTAGATTTAGATAGACTTATTTTTATTGGGTTATAGTTAATTTGTTGTGTTACTAATTAACTTAATCACATCGAGACAATAAATATCCATAAGTACTTTATTTCAGACTTGTTGACTTTGTCTCCAAAATTTTGATCATCACTTTGACATGAATACAAAGATCAAAGCTTAAAGAAAAATTGAAAAAGGAGCTACCTGGTGGAAGGGACCGGGAATCGAACCCGAATCCGGGAATCGAAATAAAATTGTGGTGTAACTACCCACATTAAAAAAAGAGACATTAAATGTTTCATAAATTTACATCACTTTGACAACTAATTATCACTCATTCAATCTAATTGAACCAGAACACAATATGTTCGCAGGGTATAAAGCTGCCTCGACACGCAAAACAGCTAATAGATCTGAATGCAACTGAGTGCGGCAAATCTTTTGTCTAAATTGCATGATGTACTTTTGTTGTACCTTTAAATCTAGGGATGTGAGCCAAAAACCTTTTTTTTAAACCTCCTCGGGTATTATCATCAATTCCACTATCTGACCATTTTGTTTAACTACTTGTGCAAAATCTTGAAAAGGCCCAACGTCTCCTCCATATTTTACATAGTGACCACTATCAGCCGTCCTCTTTACGACTGCACCAACAAGGAATAGATTTCATCTTTCAATTTTGTCAACATGTTATGATTGAGGGTATTGGCTCATGGTACAGAATTTGGTTCTTACACATTTATGATCACATTTATGATCACATTTATGATCATCGGCGTAATATAGAAAGCCAGTATCGACGTTACATGTAACAACGAATATATTTAATAATTCCTATCCAAATCCATTCATTTCCTTCCTCAAAAAAAAAATATGGAAGGAACGGATGGAAATGAATTGGAAAGAAATGAACTATCAGCACTTAAATCCAAATTATTTCACTTTCTTTCGTTCTTCAAGGTCACCAAGGAAACTAAATGATGGTCCACTCAAATGTTAATAAATAACGTGCTAGAGAAATAATTTGCATTAGAGAATTTCTTAATATACCAAGGATAGTAATTAAAGCTTACCCGTGACAAAATCAAAAACCAACGGAGATAATTCAAATATTTCTCAAAACACGTGCGTGCGGTCTCCCTCGTTGAGATGCTTTGGTAGTCTGAGGTAGGGAGAACGAACGGCGATTACGGTCGTCGTGGATAAGGATGCGTATATAAACTTAAAATACATTTCAATTTTCGCGGAGAGAAATGAAGTTATTCGTTTGACAAAGTGAAAAAGTGCGTTCTCGGCATGGTATATCTACTCTAGTTAAGTTTTCAATGCACTCACATAATATTTAATACGTATTTTACGCATAAACTACAAAAACACGATGGGTTTCTATGAAAAAAAATGAGGTATTTTGGTTATAAAGTTAATGGAACGCATTTTGACACAGGAGTGGAATGAAATTTTGATAGGTTTTTCAAGAATATTTTTTAGATTTTCAGGTTTAGCCTAATTATTTAAATTGTTCCCTATGTGTAACTTGTTAACGAAACTTTATGAAGTAGCCATGTTCGGAAATTATTATTTCTTACACTCGATTCGGGCCCAAACACCAAGTTGGGACGAAACGAGAGAACGACCCTCCCCGTAAACATTTCCCATCAAAAAACCTTCTACGTTTCCAGAAATTCTCGGTCTACTTAAATTTAAATGGGTGTTCTTTTAACACATAATTGTTTTTGAGTTTAAAAATCCTATAGTCTATAATTCCTATCGGAAGCTGATCATCTAATTTTTCAGCCACCATATTATCAATGATAGGGGCCAGCTAATCTCTCAAGTGGCTTTTTGTTAATTGAGTTAGCGCCCTGAGTTCATATCCAGACTGGGATAAGAGCGAAATTTTAAGTAACTATTAGTAGGTTTTGGTCTATATGCCTACGTTATAACTCTTTTTGATCGTCGCAAATTAAAAACAAAAGTGAATCTCTAACATTACTTGGCGCTACACTCTTGCTGCTCTTTCAATTCCATATTTTAATGTCCCTACCGGCGGATACAGCTACACGATTCTCCGTAATAGTATTGAAAACGTGTTCCACTTAGGAAATGAAATACTCGAGTGTTTTTACAAATTCATAACCGATTATGCTGATGGGTTTAATTAATGTTTGTAGAGATTGTTATGTATGTAAATTATATGAACATGATTGCAATAAATGATCATGATTATGACAAATTGCGACTTTTAGTATTTTTGTATTTTAGTGTGATTGTGGAACGTATACTAGGTAGCTACTTTTTTATCCGGGTTTCAATATTTCTATAATCTTTCCCTGTAGGTAAGTATATAATGTTTAATTTCACTGAAAATAATTTAGTTAATATCGTTACGACCGAGGGATGTTATTACAATATATGACGATACTGCATAGTTTATTGCTTTTCTTAAGGGGGTCCGTAATCTTATATAAATATATACCTATAATAATTTATCATCTAAGCGATCTAACGTAAAAGTTGCCCTAATGTAATGTTTAATATAACACGTTTCTATCCTAACCTAACTCATCTGACTACTTACAAGTTTCTTTTAATCTATAAAAATAAAACAAGGAAAATAAAAATATTATATCAAACGTTACATCATGCAAAAAGTTTCATTAGGTCAAAAATAGTTGTATCAAATGTCGGGTCCCTGTAAAGATATCAAGTAGCGTATGCTTAAAAGAAAATACTACGAAAAAAAACAGATACAAAATATATATGCTAAAGGATTAAGTCACATTCATCTTAGAAAGTTGGCGTGGGATATTACGATCCCCCGTTGCTCTATTGCGACGTAACTTTAATAAAGTTAAGCAATGTTAAAGACGGAACATAAAACTTGCGTTAAACAGGTTTCAATACATCGTTTACTTACTTTTTTATATTTAGAAACGTAGTCTTTGAGACAATTACTACTATGTTACTGTCTAAGTGTCCAACTGTCTATTTCAATTTCAAAGTGTGACGTTAAATGGACACTTGAAACGTGACGGTATGCTAAGTTGGAAAACAATTTTCCCTGCGGAATTTAATACATAATCATTATATGGATTATTTCTTTTTAGGTCAGAGAAGTATGTTCTATAACTACTAATTTAATGAGCCCTGTCTGTGAGTAGTTTTGTCGTGGGGCTTTAAGCGACACAATCCGGAACCGGAAGGGTTACTCTATGTTCGAAATTAAACAATCGTATAGTGCCGCCCCTTTTAATCTCCTGTCAATCAATATTTGGGTGAGCAGGACGGCACAATACGACGGTCGAATTTCGAGCATCGGTGTAGCCCTGCTGTGGGTGTTCGGTAAAACGAGACTGAAGTAAGAGTTACATCATAGTGCTGTTGTCCCGCTTTTGTTGCCTATTTTTGTTATAACCTTATTATTATGCTACACTAAACACTAAATAGATAGGTAATTGTTTTTTGATACGATTTATAGTTTCCGAAATATTAAGAGGGACGCGGGCCTGTGACGTCACTTGATGTATTTGCTCAATGTATGAAAATATTAGAAGAATAGTAGAATTAGTCTGATGACGTCACATTGGCATAGAGCGCCGTACGAAATTTATAATATCGTAACTTCTGAACTACTACGCCTGATTTAAATCAAAAAAGTGTATTTCTACACAATACTAGGCTATAAGATCATAAATTATTATCAAGTGATTTAATGGACCCAGTGATATTGTTCATTACCGTTTGCCTACCACTACTTACACGCGCCCGTGCCGCTTCATTATTCAGAAAATAGAGTTGAATATTTTTCGTATTATTTTTTCGTCTAACCCACTTTTTTGTAAGGTAAAAATACCTACAGACTGATTATGAATATACACCGCAATAATTACGAAGTGATCGCAAACTAGTGTATTCCGGCGATGACCTTCATCTCATGCAGGTGGAGTTCAGCTAGCCGCCTCTGCGCCACCACACTTCATCTCATCTCGTACCTATAAAGCGGAGTCGGGTAAAAAGAAACCGTAATCCGGCTACGGAAAAAAACAAGTGGCCTCCCTTTTTCGAAGTTACTTTAACCCAGATAGCCCAACCAGGTGTTATAACACCGCTAATTTTTTTTTAATAATTTACTCTAATGCTTGTTGCGATTTCAGATATCGCAAAATTTACCCAGGTTCCAAAAAGTTCGTTTAGGTGAAAGTGGGTTAAAAATGTTCATGTCAACCGGTTCACAATAACATTAATAACGTTTCGATTGAGACTTCATTCATCTAACCAGTATCTACGCCTAGCATAACTGTGACACGTGACTCTTTGACGCGCGACAAATACTACCTGTCACTTTTCATTCAATACCGTGCGAACAAGACGGGTGACAATGAGTCGCGCGACATGCGAAGCCACGGCAAGATATGCTTGTCATGCAGTATGTAGTTTAGGCACCACAATGGAACATACGTAGGTAAATGCAAGCATATATGCATAAACTGATAAAATCATGTTATTGTTATGTCATCGTAATTTTGCGTTTCGCTTTGCCGTAGTCGTAATAATCCTGACATGCACTCATTCAGTTCAAGGTCACATGATTACTACCCCCGTGGCACCACATTCGTCTCACCTTATAATATAAAGTGGAGTTCGTTTTGGAAACTGAAAAGTATACACTTCAATAATTATGAAGTGATCGCAAGTGTATTCCGGCCATACCTGAAGCCTGACCTTCATCTCATCCAGGTCGAGGTCAGCTGGCTGCCCCCGCGGCCGCGCTGCCCCCGTGGCACCACATTTCATCTCATCTCGTATAAAGCTCCCATCACACAGCTAAAGAGGAAATATGAACAACTCCGTACATTAAAAATTTAATATCTGTTGCCTGAATGTACTGTAATGTTGTCGTGTCGTCAAACTCAACGCGTGTCGTCGTCATGAATATTTGAAAAACTAAATTATTTTGTCTTTAATTTTGTATTGTCGGTAATGAAAAAAATAAATAAGATGGTCTGCAAATTAGTTCCAAGCGATCACAAGGCCAAACTAGAGAAGAAAATGGATGGGAACAGAATCGAAGGTCGAAAATCAGACATTTCGTCGAGCGGCCATAAATTTTAATGACGTTCTGATCATTTTAATGATGATAGAAAATATATTTAAAAAGGGGAAATATAAAATATACGACTCAGATAATAATTATGAACCAGTTGCAAGTATATCCTAGCCCAGTGCCATCCATTCTAAGGTATCGTAGAATTTATTTGGCCCTATCTGGGCTAGCCTCAGTCAGTAATTAATTAGCGGTGGCCCATCATAGCAAAAAAAAACTGACGGTAATGATAACTTGATAGCAGCGATGAGCATTAATCGATTAAATTTTTGATAAATGTATTAATCGATTAAACAATTTATCTTCGCAAAATTAACCGCGATTCAATTAGTCGATAGAGTTTTCGATTAACGATAAATTAATTCTTGATGAAAAGTTGGAATTGGAACACGCTAATTTATGCACGATACAGAAATGCAATTTGTCTTGTCATGTATACAAACACTTGAAAAAACATTCTAGTGTGTTGTGTGAAATAAACTTGTTCCAGTAAAAGGTGGTTTTTATAGTGCAGCACTTACTCTAGGGTCTTCTATTAGGTAAGGGCGAGACTTAAACTTACAAAAAATATCGTATTTCTTCCAAATACTAATCGAGAGAAAATTGATCGATTAAAATATGTATCGCCGAATATTAATCTACAATTAATTTAATCGACATTTCGTTAATCGGAACTCGCATGGTTAACATTAATTAATCGTTATTTTTAATAATTAATCGCGATTAAGAAGGTTAATCTTAATCGTTAATCGATTTAATCTCTGCTTGATAGGCCGAGACTGAATGGTTAAATCCGGCTCCATATATAAATCATTGTAGATTATTTGAATTATTTCATTCAATCCAAATTATTTTATCTAAGTCGTTAGCTAGAAACGATAGCATGCCAGAATGCCAGACCCCATTTCACAATCAAAACATTAAATAAATTAGTTCTACTTGCCGACGTTAACGAATCCTGATTGAAATTCTTGCTTGTTATTATAAACTTTGAACCATAAAATGTTTATATACATTAAGTAAAACGTTATTGTTACAAAGTTGGTACGAAATGAAATGTTTACCGACCGTAACCATTGTAAATGGCAAAGGTATCTTTCATTAAAAAGTTGCCAGTCTCAAGCCGAATGGCTTTAATTGTGTTTTAGCGATTATACGGCTGTACTAAGTCTCCCGAGAGTTCAGATAAACGTGTGAAACGGTAAGTACGTCATTAATCTTTGTTCTGCGTTTAGAGTAGGTTCCATCAAGGTACGCTAGACAGCAGAGATTATACAACTGTAATAGAGTGGGAGTGGTGGATTAATGTATTTATCACCATTTCTACTTTACTAAATGACGTATTCAGGGATTAACCATTGAATTTTCCACATGTGTGAACTCACACAACCTTTTCTTTGGTCTTCTTCTTTTTACATCCGTCTACATTCACAGACTTTCGTCGATACTTTTAACATCATAAATTTAAGAACTTTGTTTTGTCGGTTTAGATTGCTCTCATTGACAGCTTGATGCAACATGACGTTCACCTTTTTTTGGTCCGTAAGCACCCCCTGGGTCTTCTCTTTCTCGTTTATTCAACTTTTCTTCTATGACCGTTTTTAGATATATCCTACAAAGTTTCTCGAGAGTTGGTAGATAGATGTGTGAACGGTAAGTACGGTCAATAATCTTTGTTCAGAGTAGGTTCCATCACGATACTCTAGAAATCAGAGGATTTAAGGTCTTTATCACTATTTTCACATGTGACCCATTCTGGGCAATACTATTAAATTCTACACGTGTGGATACAATAGTTATCAAGTTTCGAATTATGATTTTTTAGAGAAACTATTAAGTCACTCGAGATATAAGGCTATAAATGTTTGTTCTGCCTTCAGACTAGGTTCCATCAAGGTACGCTGGACAGCAGAAAGAACTGGGATCCATGGTCCTCATAATTTTCACTTTATTAAATGATGTAACCTGGGAGCAAGTACTCGAGTTCTACATGACTGGATGCAACAGTTGACTAGGACCGTCGATACTAGAATCCTATTATCAGAGTCAGATTTACCTCATGATGCGGGATGTTGTTTGAATTACTAACCAATTAAGTTTGCTAGTTATTACTTTATTAGTTAGTAGGGCCGAATTAAGCATTTTCTCGGTGCGTGGGACCTCTAGCCAATGCGGGGATTTTCCTAGGATAGCGGTGTCATATAGGGCCCTCGCCCACGGCGACTTTTTGTGGCGCTACAGTCGCGCTGCTGTCGCGCTTTCGCAGCGCCACAGTCGCGATGCGGCCGCTAACTGCGTACCCTCGCCCACGTAACCGCGCTTCAGTCGCGACACCATCGCGCTTCAGTCGCGACACCGAATATTCAGGAAGGCGCGAGTCCCATATTACAGGACGGTCTTGAATCACCATAATGAATGTTTCGGTGTCGAACGACTCCATCTTGTGGCCGGACAACAGCACCCTGGGCCAGTCTGTGTTGCACTGATACTCTCTTCTCCACTGGCGCCGCCGCGCCACCCTCCCGCCCTCCCTCATCACCCGATGTCATCCGAGACGGTCGCGCGTTTGCAACGACTTCGAAGTCGATCCCAAACCACTCAGTTCTTATATTTATATATTATAGTTTACGCGAGGCTTAGTACTCGTAGACTTTATTTGTTTTCGAGTTATACGCTTTTAAAATGCGAAACCATACTCCGAATATTGTCCGACAAGATCTTGTTTTAAACAATCACTCCTCCAATTAAATAGGTAAGTAAGGTACCTATTACTGTCACCAAATAATGCTTTATGAGCATTGAGTAGGTATAACGGGAACGCGCTAATGTCTTAATCTTAATATTCATTATAATCATTCCAACTAAAATATAATATTGAAACTAAATTCCACCAGTTTTCCGTCGATCTGCTTTGGAGGCAGAAACTCTGTACGGGCCTGAGTGACGAGTGTTACCTGTATGTATAATGCAGAGCACCTAAACTTACGTCTGTGAAGTTATGTAGTTTCTAATAGCGTAACGTTACGGTTTTAGGTGCCCCTAGAACTGGTCTTGAGACAAACTCAGGTATAAATAAGTACGTGGTGAAAATTGTACGTAGTCCTATTAGATATATTCTGTGCTTTGTCTACTTTTTCTCTACGAGTATGAGTTTGAAACTGCTCTGTTACCGTTTATACTCTTTGTCGACAGAGATCGAATTACGAGTCTCCCCTTTGTTAGCGCTAATGCGGCGCTAACCAGACGAGTCGGTGGCAGCATGTTATTTTTGTCGAAAAGGAACTGAAAAAGAACCTCTAACAAGTTGGTTTCTTGTTACGTTTTATTACAGGAATCGAGGAGACAATAGAATTTATATATGTTGGAACTGTATTGATCTTCTTTGTAGTGCGGTGATATATCACTTGATTTGGAGTTCGTCTTTGTAAGGGAGAGTAAATCCCGATCATATTTTGTTTGCATGCATTTTAAAAATAGCAGTGAATTTAACGGGTCTCTATTGATATTCTATTGGTATAAAATTGAGAGCCATAATATCGATGCCTTGAAGATAATAGTCGATAATACGAGTAGTACTAACTTTTGGAAAAAAGAAGTACCTAGCAATTATGACGTTAGTGTACAACTCTATGTGGTTTAAATTCAATTGGCAAAATTATTTTAATTAGTAGGTACTAGTGTGAACTAAAAGTAGTGTCCGACCGAAACAGGTTTTTCTGCCGAAACCGAAACCGAAGGTTCGGTTCTGATTACAGTTTCGGCCGAAACCGAAACCGAAACCGAACCTTTTATAAACGTGATTAAAACGTTGTATATAATGTCAGCGGGCCGTTCTTTCTAGATCCAATACCTAATGACTAGAATGAAAAATTTCGCTGACCGATGGAGCTAAATGTTCCAATTTCAGTTTGGTACAAAATTCTTTCATATGTACGGACGATTGGATACTTTTCTGTTCTCGCCTGGAAGTCGTATTCCTTAACCGATGCTCATGAAGTTTTGTACTTAGATTATTTTTGTCGATTAGAGCAATTTTTAAAATGTACAGATGGATATAGAGTTAGGTGGGGGTAGGCAAAGTAAAAAAAATACAAATTTCAGCAATTACACAACAAACTCACGTTACACTTTTGTTAAATTGAAATTTTAACACTGATACTGGGTCTAAATTAAATAACCCAAAAAGTGAGAAGCTGTAAACTGTACTGAGGCAGCGATCTGTTACAGTCCGACCAAAAAGAGTAGAAATTAAAAAGTGGCAATACTGTAGTGCCGTCCCCGTTTTCTTAGATTGATTAGAAAGGGACGACACTACAGTATTGCCACTTTTTAATTTCTACTCTTTTTGGTCGCACTGTAATTGTAGATGGTATAAAATGAAACAAGTTTAAAAACCTAGCAACAAAATAATTGGTTGAGTTTTAATTTTTATAATTGTAATCAGGCAGCCTACTAACGCTAATTCAGACGTAGGTACTAATTTTATTACATACACGCTACAATGACGAATCCTAAAGTCATTTTGCTGTGTAACTAATTTAAATAAATAAATAAATTTTATGAGATAAGTAAACCTCCTCACTTCTATCCTAAATAACCAATATCGCCGTCAATATGTTTGTTAATTAAGAAAATTTGCGTTAAAAATTACACTGAGTTGATCAATTCATAAGAAAAACTAAATAAAGTAAATTTAAAGTAAAAGTAAATTTTTTACCGCAAATCACCGCTATTTTGAAAAATTCGAAAAACTGATTCGACGAAAAAATACTATAATACTTATCGACGACGCGTTTGGCTCGGTTTGTAGACACCTGCCTACTGAGTCAGCGGTCCCGGGTTCGAATCCCGGCCGGGGCAAATATTTGTGCAAATATTTGTTCTTGGGTCATGGATGTTATCTATATATGTATTTATATATATATATTATGTATATCGTCGTCTAGTACCCATAGTACAAGCTTTGCTTAGTTTGGGACTAGGTCGATTTGTGTATGATTGTCCCTTAATATTTATTTATTTATTTATTTTATTTTATCGAATATACTCACAAAATTTCATGACAATCGGTTGAGAAATGCGACATTAAGGCAAGGCAACAGTCGGTAAGCGCATAGACATCGAAACATACGAAATAATTTTGGGCCACGCTGAAACGGAAATGATTTGCTCACTCGGTCAGTTACTTAACATTATTCGGGGAACAAACATAACCGTCACCTCACTGAGCAAAGTGATTTAGGCGGCCGGCGGAGTCAGGCGAGCGACGCCATATTGCCAGCCATGCCGACTGCCGAGTGCACCCGACGTTAGCCAAACGCGACCCGACAGTACGATGTTGTAAGTTTCGGCGTGGCCGAAAGGTTCGGCTGTTTTTTGGCCGAAACCGAACCTTTGGCCGAAACATGATTTTTAGGCCGAAACTGGCCGAAACCGAAACCTCGGTCGGTCACTAACTAAAAGGTATTGATATATTGTTTGACATAATCTTTATTAGCCCTAATTAGATTTCAGAAACTGTACATTTTTTAAGGATTGTTTATTATAATATGATACAAACCGAATCTAGCGGGTTCTACTGATTGAGTTTCTCGCAGCAAATAACGCGTTCATAAATATCTGAACACGCAAACACCGTTCAGACGTAAGTAACTATGTAATCCTAAGGATTACCATAGTCAAACATTCTGGATAAAACCCTGTTATGCAACGCATATAAGATTTACTATGTAATAACTTTTGGCAGCAATATCCGAGGCGTTGGATACGCCGAAAATATCAAGTCTTCTTAAAAGCAATAAGTAAGCCGCTGCTGCCACTTCGGGAAGTTTAAGGCTTCTAGTGGAGTCATGTTCTATGTATGTTTCAGCCTTCTTGACTGAGACGAGTGCTGAATATATTTACTCTGGCATTTTACATAATATATGTTAATCCTATCATGACGACGTTTAAAGTAAAAGACGACGCGTTTGGCTCGGTTTGTAGACACCTGCCTACTGAGTCAGCGGTCCCAGGTTCGAATCCCGGCCGGGGCAAATATTTGTGCAAATATTTGTTCTTGGGTCATGGATGTTATCTTTATATGTATTTATATATTATGTATATCGTCGTCTAGTACCCATAGTACTTACAAGCTTTGCTTAGTTTGGGACTAGGTCGATTTGTGTATGATTGTCCCTTAATATTTATTTATTTATTTAAAGTAAACATTTGTTTAAGACCTGAATATCTGAGAGTGCTTTGGACTTGCATGCACTTGCAGGTGGTTGACGTTAGAAAGTTGACCTAAAAGGGGCAGCTCATTGCACCGGAAAATTACGACCCTACCCTAATTACTTTAGTAACTACAAAACCCTAGTAGAACTTTTTCAGAAATTTTATCCCGATATATGCCTTCCATACGTACATCTTTAATTCCTCACGATCAAATTGAATAGGCAATATACAGGTGAGTATACGTACTCGATAATCGATTTTATCATCACTTAACCCATAAAAGACCAAAGTCAAAGGGTTGCCTCTTATGCATAAAAAGATGCTCTCGCCCCCGCTTATCGACTACTTGACACCGTTAAGACTGCCCTTTGAATTTGTATCAGAACTGCTTAAGCGGTACTTGTATTTGATTAGAACACCATTTTACAAATCGCGGCTCACAAATTAGTCATATATTTAATTGTTAAATACGTTTTATATGTTTTGCCCAATAATAGTAACATAATATACTGGCTATCTGCAATTTTTGCAACACCTTTACATACTGTTTGATTTCGATTTAATATTTTGTTTACACGAATGTAAGTTTGGATGACTTTATTCTTTGTTTTTAGTCTCCTCCGTTAAATCGGCAATGTAAAACTTTCGAAATGTCGGAGTATTTAATAAATATACGTGAAAAAAGCAGGTCAAGTAACACCGAATACTTATTGGTGATAGATTAAACTGAATTTGAGAACTGTAGCTGAGGGGTAAACTTAACTATTGTCCCCGTGAATCGACGTAGGTCGGTTTGCAAATAAGTTTGTAAGTTTTGTAAATATAAAACAATTTTTTTTTATTGTAATATAACTAAAAATTTACGACTTTTTTCTTCACGTGTGCTACATGATGTTGCTTCATGTCAAATTTCATGATTCTAGGTCATCGAGAAGTCACTACCCTTTAGGTTTCGATTTCACTGGGTCTTAACGGATGGGCAGTTAGGTAGCTGGGCGGATGGAGAATAAAGTCGTCCTATAAGGGTTCCGTTTTTTTCAACTGAGCCTTGCTATAAATACTGTATCATTGTCACTTAAATATCTCAGCCCAATTAAGATACAGAAATGTATGCAGGCGTATAACTAATTCAAGGCCTTGCTTGTGTAGAATATAGGCCAAGAAAGGCGACCACACACACAAACAGAATGTACGGTTAATAGTTAGATATACAATCAATTTGTAAACTTAATACTTACTTACTTCTCTCTCAAGCATAAAGAATCACAAATGCTCTCTTGACTGTCTTTTTACCCTAACCACAGTCCTAACTCTTGTAAATGTTGTGCCCGTTTTACGGTATTGACATAAAAAAATACGATCTCCCAAATGAAACTCCCTGGGATACGCGTTTAGCTTGTCTTGGGAATTACTTGACATCTCTGCTGCTAAAATAGAAACCATTTTTTTCGAGCAAAACTGTATGTGTAAAGACAATGCACGTAATTTGTCAATTCTAGGAGTAAGTAGGTACATAATCAGTAAAAAAAACTCACCTACCTGGCAATACATTTTTGTCAGCTGTAAATTCATATAAGCATAGGCCTTTTAAACAGTTTACTTTTGGTTTATTCCATTATCTTCCTTGATTACTTTGTAATTGACAAAGCTTTGTAAAACTCTGGTCGTAATCCTTAACGTATCCACGAGCTCTTTGGCAAGCACGGATGAAGGCAATTAACTCATGATTTAAAATGTATTAAAATTAATATATTTGATTCCTATAACATACTTTATTACATAGCGAACGTCAATATTGTTCAAGATACAAAATATCGTCTTTTATTTCTGTCGTTAATAAAAATATTGAAAATGGAAAGGGGCAGATTTACTCGTATGCGCTACGCAGTATTGAATGTCTCATACAAAAACGTCCTCCAATCGTATTCGTATCATTTTTATATCGAACCTTTTAGAACTTCCAAGTTACGATATTACATACTTACAAGTACAAGAACACGTACTAAAATAATATTATGGAAACGATATTTATTCAGCGGGCCCAGCAAAATATCAAAATTAGATCTAAATTTATGAGTGCGACGGTTTGGTTATCTAATTAAAAGACAACTTCCATGTTTTAATATTTTATTAAAAATACAAAACACAGTAATTCGAAATATAATCACACGTAAAACTAACACATTGTTGCTCTCTCGTAGTTAAATGCCTGCAGTCATCCATAATGGATTTGGCTGGATGACATGATTCTTTCACACTCTATATAAGAAAAGATTACACAGCTAAAACCGACTTCACTTAAGTACATAATTTGAAAAACAGAAAAATAGGTTTAGAATATTTTCATTTTGGTTGTTGATAGATTTCAGTAGGTACCTATATTCTCACTCCGTTACTGTTAACGGCAACTTAATATGTCAAAATTGAATAATTATGTTAAGTTTCATCTGAGACGATCTTAATGGTTTTTTTTTTGTAATATTATGCCAATTTTAGTTTAACTATCTTTGATTTGATACAATAATATTTTTCCTAAATCTATAAAATAAATATTTACTTACTTGTAATCTTCATTGCACCATACAACAATAAAGTTACTTTTCAACGGCTTGATGCAAGGAGGATTAACATGAGTAACAGAATTAAAAACTTTAAGCCGGTATGACAATAATAGCTTGCATTTGGATTTAATATTTGGGAAAACAATATATAAGCATACGTAATAATAATAATATCGGCCCAAGACATAAACTCAAGCCAAAATACAATCGATCAACAAAATGTAACGATATAAAATTTCATGGACACATATAAAACTGAATACATGTAACGAAATTGGTTTTCTACTTATTCGGCGAGTTTGGCGGTCAGCATTTAACGCAAAAAGGGGAATTTACATAAATTCAATTTCTGTTTATTTACCGTACACCAGGTACGCCGTGTTATGTTACATGCATATTTTAGCAACGTTTCACGGCTACAATATCTGCGTCTGTTGCCGACCGCCTCCAGCCCTCATACATATGTACACGTGACATCAAAACTTTCTTGCTACCTACAGATTAACGAGAAAATAACAATTTTTACAAAGCACTATCAATTCACATCAATTTAGAAAGCTTCATCTATATCATTTAATTTTTATATATTTAAATGGACGTTTTAAAGACGTTCTTTGATACACAGAGTAGTGACAAAATGTTACAATAAAGAAGTTTCGAAACTAGCTTTCTTAAAACCTTGCGCATCTGCGACTAAGTGGTTTCAAACCTCTCGCGAGTTATTTTATGGCGCTCTCTCATAATAAATGTAGTGCTCGTTGTCGCCTTGAATATTTCTAAGCGAATATAGGCGAAGGTGAAGCTAAATAAAAAATTTAAAGTTTTAAAAAACGAAACACCACATATGCCGCTGACACGTTTGATCGAGAGCTAATTAAGGCGAGGTTGCGCTGCCAGTTGTTCGCTTGCAGTTCGCAATTAATCATCAAAATTCAGACAGCGAGCATGAAAAACGGAACGAGAGAATGTTCCGTTGCAATCTTATAAAAGTTATATGACACTTTAATACTCCCGCGATTAGTACACATAATTAACACATAATCATAACGGGCCTATCTAACGTTTCGGCGGGGTTGGAAACGCCGTGGTCTCAGATTTACAAGTGAATCAGAGAGTTGTTACTGGAGCTGTCGGCTAAATGTAGCACTACCCGACGAAATTGTTCAATAAAAAGGATAGGTAGTGAGATAAATGTTCGACTATCACCCATTTGTTTACTAATTGTTGTCACCGGTCCGATACACAACACTAACAACATCCGCGCACAGATTCGAAGATAAATGTCACGCAATAAATAAGGAATAATCGCGATAGACCCGTTATAATTTGTGTAATAAAAGTTGCAAAAAAACAACTACTTATATAAATGATACCAGCTGTAAAAACTGGCGTGGGCACTTTAAGTGCAACTTATGAGAGGGAAATAATCATTTAGTGTCGAGCTCCCGCAGTAAAATACCATCCAACTTATTAAAGAGAAATTACTCTGCAACTGTAACTGATATTCATAGCTGGAGGTTGATCATTTATCTCGTGTTACGCCTCGGGTAAAACTTGTAATGTAACTTCCATTTTATTTCCCACAAAACTAATGCTTTGGAAGCAATTGAATAGGTATCTATACTTGATCTTGTTATGTAGATGCCCTAATTAGAAAAAAATATTACAGCTTTGTAATTAGACTCTGTCAAGCACAGTTAGGTGGGCGTTTGTCATGATCATGATAAATATTTAGGTACTCTGACGAGGGTCGTTTATAAAGCGATTACTAAAAAGATTAGGCTTTCCGCATGCCGTATTGTAGTTATAGAATCGCTTTATATTAGTTATTAATACCTTAACAATGAACAATCTAAAGTTCAGTTACAATAGACTTAAACATGCACTCTGGTTAAAGTAGGTAGTATTAAATAAAAGATAGCGGAGTTTAGCTCACGTAGGAGTTCCGTGAACGTGTTTAAGTGGAAAGTAGATTCTGGCTAAATGACCAACGAAGTTGCTTGAACTTTATAGCTTATGCAAGACTGAGCCCGCAACGTTGTGTGGCCTCATTCGGGACGGCGGAGCAACTTCAGTTAATTCAATTTTCAGGGTAATGGACATATCAATCGCATTATTGGGTTGTTTGCATAATGTGTAGGCACACTCTATGTAATAGCATTATAGCTGATGACCTCGGAGTTTGCAGAGGAATCTTTAAATTATGTTATTTCATTACAAAATTATCAGATTGCCAGTTAAGGATTAGGAGAAAATTTTATTGAATTAGGTGTAAGTTATATAAAGTTTTGAGACATTGAGGCATGCAGCGAAGGGAGTCATGCTATTTCTAATCTACTGTACCGTCGGATATTCTGGTTGATATGATAACTTCAAAGTTTCGAGTCGATTTGGATGAATTTCCTATCAACACTGCCAGTTTGGCACCGCTAGGTTACAAAATTGTAGATTTAGAAAGGTAAGTACATAAGATTCCGAGGCACGCAACGAAACGAGTAATCGCAGCTTAGTCGGTGTAGAGTCCTTCGTAGAGTGAGCGGGGTAGGTGTTCAGCCAGGATGGACTTGAGCTTCTCTCGCGGGGAGACCGGGGTGTAGCGCGCCAGGGGGAAGGTGCGGGTCACGCCGTCGCTCAGCGCCCGGGTCACGGCCGTCAGATCAGCATCCTGGAAATAATTTCATTGCTTTGGATAACAAAGAAGTGCCAACCTGTGCGTACATGCAGAGTAGTTATTTCGGACAATTCAGGTGACACTTTCAGGAGGGCTTTTCCTCGACGCGTCATCGGCTCAATATGTTTTAAGTTTTATACCGAACTAGCGGCCTGCCCCGGCTTGGCACGGATGCAATGATGATACTAAAAAGTGTTTCTCTACTGTATTATACATATAAACCTTCCTCTTGAATCACTCTATCTATTTAAAAATGCCGCTTTAAAATCCATTGTGTAGTTTTAAAGTTACATTGGGACAGACCTGGCTGTCTAGCAGGAAGCGACTTTATTTTATACTATGTAGTGATTTTATGCATCCTTCCCGTGGACATTCCAAAGGTAAATGTTTATACTTAAACCTGTATTCTATCAGAATATAAGATATATGAACCTAAACCATTATATCGTTCAAATGAAAGATGACTAATACTAAAAATCTGTATTACCCTTAAACGTCTACCACCTAATAGCGTAGCGAGTCATATATGAGAGACTAATTAAATTACTGTCGGTAAACTTTTCGTCGCCGTCGGATAAATGTATATCTATATTTGACGCAGTTTTGGATTCGAAATAGTATATTGTATATTGTGGCCAGACCTTGATAACAATAAATTCAAGTACAATCTTTAATTTAATGAACAAGATTCTGATCTTAGTTTGTCCTATTTGTCGCTATGGATAGCACGCAAAACAAGATTATTTTCGTGCGAGAAAACAGCTAGTTTTAAAGGAATAGATTGTTTTGAAACAAAAGGAATATATCACATGATAATGCTAAAATACCTACCTAAAACTCTATAACAATCAAAATGTTTCTCATTTAACAAAGCCCGTTATCGATATGGAAAGCCCAATCGACCTGTCACTTGCACAGTATACGTTCTAAACAAGCACTTTATTTTTTGGAATTACTGTTCTTTATTTCGTACCGATAGCAAGTTACACAGCAAACTGTACAATTTACTAAGTTTGAATTGAACAAAGTATTTTGTTGTATTAACCGACTTCCAAAAAAGAAGGAGGTTTGATGTCCGACTGTATGTATTACTCCGCCAATGGGGAATGGATGTAAATTTCAGAAGTGCTTTAAAAGTGGTTGAAATTTTTACTGGTGGTAGGAATAAGATTTTATAGCACAAAAAAAAAGTTTCAGATTTTTTGGCTGCACCGGTGATTTTAAAAAAATCAAAGAGGTTTTAGTTCAGTGCCTCTGAGCCGATTTCGGCTGTTTAGAAGTTCGCCCAAAGCTATACAAAAATCAAATGACGCTGTCAACTTCTTTGATACTTTTGACAGATCTCTTCAAAAACACAACGTCTTTTACTTTCGCTGTGATCGCTGTAATTCGACTGCTTTCGACGACTTATAGTACTTTTTACGAATTGTTTCTGCCCCTGGACCTTGATCATTGCCTGCCTGAACGACGACTTACGCTTTTTGACCCTGGATTTGATATTGCTAGCTTATACGACGACCATTGCAACTCACCCTGGAATTGGAAATTCGCCGAGATGGTTGCTTTCTGCCGCTTTTGCGAAAGCAGATTCCAAAAATTTGCCCAATGAAGATACTTACATTTTTATGGAATTCATGAAAAACAGTGACAAACACAATACCGCTGAAATACGAGGCGCCAAAGCGTTATCGTAAGTATCACCTTAACATTTATCTAGTGCCTTGCCTATCCTCAGCATGTTATTTTTGTTTGACGTAAACACTCCTTAAATACAGTAAATTAATCATGATTTAGTTTTAATGAATAAAGTTAAATTCTTGACGGGAATTTCGTATGTTTGATTATGATTACGTACTAATTGATTTCAAGTTTATAGTAACACTTACAAACAGCTCAAACTCAGGTAATAATTATCAGGATGGTCTGACATGGCCCGAACTCCTATAAAATTGAAATAATTATGCTTGTACTATATATGAATGTCTTGTGTGATCCCAGTGTTAGTAAAATCGCTCCCCTTGTCTGGATGTGGATCATAATTTTATTTTAAATAAACTTACGTTTAAATGATCTTTACAGCAAAAAAATTGGGCGCTTTGGACAGTTCCTGCCAGTCAATTGACACCAATGTTCTTTAAGCTCTGCTCTTACATAAAAAAATCTTAGGCCAGGGTTTTTTTTATCACTTTTTGAGCACGTTGGTATAAAACATGTCTTTGGATCTCTATTTGTGATCGGCCATGGCAAAGTACACGTAAAACAATCCGTTCGCCGACAAAACAAGTCAATTGTCCAATGAGTTGCAATGGTCGTCGCTTAAGCTTGCAATATCAAATCCAGGCTCAAAAAGCGTAAGTCGTCGTTCAGGCAGGCAATGATCAAGGTCCAGGGGCAGAAACAATTCGTAAAAAGTACTATAAGTCGTCGAAAGCAGTCGAATTACAGCGATCACAGCGAAAGTAAAAGACGTTGTGTTTTTGAAGAGATCTGTCAAAAGTATCAAAGAAGTTGACAGCGTCATTTGATTTTTGTATAGCTTTGGGCGAACTTCTAAACAGCCAAAATCGGCTCAGAGCCACTGAACTAAAACCTCTTTGATTTTTTTTAAATCACCGGTGCAGCCAAAAAATCTGAAACATTTTTCTGGTGCTAAGAAAGCTTATTCCTACCACCAGTAAAAATTTCAAGCAATTCTGATATTTTCATCCATTCCCCATTGTAAATCGATTGTAAAAAATCTTTTTTATTTGAAAAATTGTGTTTTTCTGAGGTAGTCCCATTAAAACCGAGTTGGGATCTGATGATGGGATTCCAGGGAAATCAAGGGCAACCCTCAAATTTTATCGGCACTCATAATGTTTTTCATATATTTTCTAAAGCTATTTAAGTATTTTCATATGGTAGTCATCATCTTTCTATGCTGAGCTGAAGATGGAAGGTATAACTCCTTAACGGTTAGGAGTTAGGGGATAATTCAAACGAGATGCATGCAAACGCAAACAAGACCTCCCCGATCACCGATCCCCGCCATAAGTATTTTATTTGAATCACTAAAAATAAAAATAAAAAATTTAACAAAAGAAGAACCGGATTAAAAAAACTATAAAGCCAAAAATAATCCGTTCATGTACAGATTACATTAAAATCACTTTTTGAAGTCGGTGCCAAACCCCTCAATTATGACTATGAAAAAAGTATTTGGTATTTATACAAAATATTTTTTTATTAACAAAAATTACTCTAAATACGCGGTAATATTGATTATTTATCCAAATAAAACACTAACATAAACCTTGTAATAAATCATAATTAATCAGATGAAGATAAATCGAGTAACTAGTTTATTACACTCTATTTAATAATTTATAAAATATTTTGCAATTTTACATATGTAATTTTAATAATTTTATTAAAATGTATTTTTATATTTCTCCTGTTTTACATATTTTCTAAAATATATTGTTTAATTATATTTACTTTTACTCGTTCATCCCATTCATTCACAACTTTTTTGCAATTAGTACTTTATGGAGTTATGTAGTTGTCATTAAAACTGAGTACTTATTAAATGATTCCGTGTATAAATGTAAGTATTTGTCTCCATCCGGGAAAATATGAAGAAAAGAAAATATACTTTTACTTCAGCGAGGAAGTCGAGCTAAGTAACTGCATTGAAGGGTTTTCTTCTGCTTGTGAGAATCGCCGACAGTTTAGTTTAAGTAAAGATTGGAAGCTCGGCAGCTTGGCACTAAACAATAAGTCGCTTAACCGAGCCAAGAATCGCATTGAAATAGTGCAACAAGTATGTAAGTATAGGGAAGGAAAAATAAACTGTATTTTGGTTTTGTGGCCCCTGACTCTCCGGACTTGTCTTTTAGTGACTCTATATTAAAATATTAAATTCATTTTAAAAACAATTAGGGAAACGTTTAACTTCGCAATTGAAATGTGAATGATTAAATATGTAATTATATCGGTTTACGTATGTCTCGCGTCAAGCTTTCGAACGGGACGGGGTGTAGAACGAATAGCGTCCCATTCAAAACGGTCCCAACGATAGCTTAACTACAGACATGGCTACTGCCTATAGATGGCAATGATAAGTGCAAATATTTTATCGATAACACGAGGATCTTGTTATTCTTAGACGCTTTTCAGTCAGTTTTGCGCTGTGTACAAACACTATTATTCTGTAGCACTGTTACTGGGTTATTCAAACCGAGTCGCCAGGTTAGATATTTCAGGAATAGAAAGAGCTAGTGTCGAATTTCGTATGGAAAGCATATCGTTGAAGGACGCAACAACGCCGCACTTAACTGAGGTGGCTGTGGCTGTTTGAAGTTTGATTATAAATGCTAATGACATAAATTAGACAAGCCTGAAAATACAGAAAAGCGTGAGCGTGAGTTGGGTGTTCGTTACAATATTTCAAAGAGCTTGACAACACGGGTTTATATAACATCGACTTTTATTCCAAACTCAACGTTTCGTGTATTTTCATTTAGTTCCTCGAAATGTCATTACAAGTAATTTTAAATCATAGGTAAATTTTTAATTGTTCGCTGATGCATTACATACTTGGATTATTTCACGGAATACGTTTCGTAATGTATTGTTTTTTTTTTTCAATTAACATAATACTCAACGTAATATCATTTCAAATAAAATATATGCTGAGAACGAAACAAATGCTACCGATTTCAAAAGGTGATTCAAATGAAATCTGCACCTGAACCGGTTATTTCTTGCTTTTCAGTTTATTTTGAAGTCGGTTCTTTTTTTAACGAAATCGATTAAAGTATCGGTATCTTTGGATGTCCAGATCCCTGTCCCAAAATTGGTCAAAATCCGTCCTACCGTTTCGATGTTCAGATAGCGCTGTATGGCTAGCGTCGCGCGTCCATGCAAAAGTTAAGATTTTGACTTTTCATTGAAAATTTATATTCAATATTTTTTTATAATATTAGCTATAAATTAGTGTTCTGTACGGCATCAAGTCATTCAAGTCATCAGTTATCTTATTTCAATTTATTAGCATCCGAATGTCTAGGTACCCGTCTTCGAAAACCTCCACATTCATTATATTATTACAATCTGATTTGATTTTCTAGGAAAAAAGAATAAATCGTTGCCAATTCGCGATATCTGAAGCTGAGAACCAAAACAAAATCCACTTAAATTCTGAAATTAGTTACAAGGTAGGGTTTGGCTGAGAGTAGAGTAGGCCGCTATACAGCCAATTTTCGCCGACGTTCATAATTCCATTACCAAGGCTTTTGCGACAAAGTCGCAAGATAACAGCTCGCAAGTCAATCAGTCTCTCGGAGAACCTCCTTCTTTTGGGGGCTCTGTAATGTTTGATATAATTACGTTTCATCTAATGTACCTCCTAGTTGACATAATGTAACGTTTGATATAACACGTTTTTTGAAACCATTAAAGTTTCTGACTTAACCCAACGTAATCTGACCTAACTCGTCTAACAATTTAGAAATTCATAGTTTTAAAGGAAATAAATAAAAAAAGCGCGTCAGATCAAACATTACATTATACGGAGCGTTACATTAGGTCAAAGAACGTTATTACAAATTTCAGTTGTCACACCTAAGTAAAAAAATCTCAAGATATTTTCACGCTATGAAATTAGTCGATCGCATTTACAGATACACGATCATCACACTTTTACCGAGCGATAAGGGAGGTGAGTGACACTGGCAAATGCTTTGCCACTTATTTATTACGCGATAAATCATCATAGGCCCCCCTCATTAGTAAAATGCTTTGGGCGTTTAGTCACAGCTTAATTATTTTTCTAGAAAAAATCGTGTAAAAGTACAAATTACAGCGCAAGCTCTCTTAAACACCTTTATAAAACACGAATACTCAATTTATTTACTAACAAGGCTGATGATTACTGTGGTACGGTCGATACAGAAGGGTGTAAACAGCCGTAAACAGATGAAGTTGTTAACGCTATTAACGTTATTAACAGTTGATCGTACTTAGTGAAATTAATCCTTATTCTTAGTATTAGACTGCGTTTCCAACAGTGCGAGGATGCGTAGCGAAAGCGTGCTTTTGTTGACCAATAAAATCAGTTGCGCTGAGCGAGGCCTCTTTCCCACTGGGCATTTTGGGCACGTCCAGGGCCCCGTCTCACGTGGGGGGTACCAACAACTCCCGAAAAAACATACCTACATGACGTTTTTGAGGCCCCTAATTATGGAGTGCCCAGGGCCCCGGCATGCTTTAAAACGGCCTTCAAGGCTCCGTTGAAGGCCGTTTTAAAGCATGCGGCATAAATGCGGCTGAGCACTTACCGCGCTCTTGGTATATTTCTCGAGGCTGCGAAGCGCCGTTTCGAAGTAGTCTTCGCCGTAGGCTCCCTTCTGCTCGTCGCTGAGCCTCTTCCACATATCGCGGGCCTGTTCGAGGAGCTTCTCTTCCGAGAGCCAGGCGCTGCCAGTGGTGTATTCGCCGGCAGCCACAATAACCTGAAAGAAATTGCTTTAGTCAAATATTTTATAATTTCAAATCTAGACCACAGGCCTCCTTGAGCTTAATTTGGGACTACCCAAGAGGCTTGTGTTGTGGGTATGGGTACTAAACAACGATATACATACTGATATGTATGCATGACTGTTACTAACCTTAATTTGTTTTTTGTTTGTTACTAACAATCTATGGATCACGGATCCGAAATAAATAATAATTTGAATTTGAATTTTGAATATATCAATATAATTATACTTAAATAAATAAATAAATATCAGACAACCTCACACAAATCGATCTAGTCCCAAATTAAGCTCAAGAAGGCTTGTGTTATGGTTACTAGGCGACGATATACATACTTATATAGATAAATAAATACTTAAATACATAGAACATCCATGACCCAGGCACAAATATTCGTGTTCATCGCACAAATATTTGCCCTTGCCGGTATTCGAATTTTGCCGGCTCAGTAGGCAGTTACTACTGCGCCAACCGCGTCATAGATAAATTCTGTTTTCTTTTGAGAATATGGGCAATATGATAAGTCCGTAAAATAAGCCATATTACTTATATTTACACGCGAATAATTGCCATTTTTAACCCCCGACGAAAAAAGAGAGGTGTATCTGTGTGTCTATCTGTGGCATCGTAGCTCTCAAACGGATGAATTAATTCGAGTGTTTTTTTTTCATCGAAATGACTCGTAATAAAGTAATTTCCAAAATATTCAGCTTTAATTGGAACAGGTGACATGATCTCAGCCAATATTTATGCTAAGAATTCCACATTTTGTACTTATGTTCAGTTTTAGTAGCATTTTCTATAACAATCATTGAATGAGAGGCTACTTGTATCGGGGGTGTTTTACATTATAAATTTGGATTATTATGTTGCGACAAATTTATCTGAATGTTGACTATTTACGATTTGACGCTTTATAGGAAACTAGCTTTTCCCCGCGGCTTCGCTTAGGCACACGGAAGAAATATGCCTGCCCATACAAACGTTCAACCCCATTAAGGTTAAAAATGTTGAGCACATGGTATAAAAAACAAGGTATGGCATTCCGGAATGACAGGCCAGACTTATGACGTCATCACGCTATGATTGGTTGGTTGGTTCTGTCAATCCGTTTCTGTGTTGCCAGTAGTTATATCATAATACTCCCCGATTCCCTTGGTACCTGTATGAATGTCTTAAAATCAAGAGTATTTAAAATCAATTATTACGACAAAAAACATATATTCAAAGAATATGACTATTGTAATGCATTTTTTTTTTATGACGGCGTTGAAGATCTTTTTCTTGTAATTATTTCGTTACCATAAACCGGCAACGAATCAGTCTACGTCACAAGTCTGCCTTGTCGGAATGCCATTTACCTTGTTTTTTCATTCCATGGTTGAGCAAAGACTCGTTGTGTTATATTCTTTGTTATTAGGTTTCTTATTGGTTCCATAGCAAGAGTTTGTTTATATACCTATTCTTGACAATAAAAAATAGCATAGTGAAGTTAGTTATTAGTTCCATTTAGTATTTAAAAAATATAAATATCCTCATAAAGTAGCCTATGTCATTTAAGCAATATTGCTGAGAACTTTTATGGAAATTTGTAACGTAGTTTTTTGCGTTTAAATGGCACGTAGTTACATGTTTGCAAAAAAGAGAGTTTAAAACTAAGTTTGGCTTAGCTAGCCATATCAGAGCCCACAATAAATGAAGTCCATAGTTCTTTCATTGGGTCGCCGTCTTCGAAATCGATGAGGAGGACTATACATGTTTGCAAAGAAATTCGTTTATAATAAGTAAATAAATATGGGATTATAATCACGCAGTGTAAATTCGCCAAACGATATAAATAAATAAAATAGGATTACTGATTTCGTTACATGATCTGTCAGTCAACTACCCAATTTTTGACATCTCCAGATTCGAGTAAAAGCCTTTTCTCAAACATGCAATGAAATATTGTCTTTGCGTTCCTTATAATAGGCTCGGAAGTATCGGTTTTTGGGCGCAACAACTCGAGAGGACTGTAAAGGGATTTCATACTGCTTTTCAGGCCTAGGCCTGCAAAGTAACTTTTTTTTGGTTTCAACAACAAGGTCATTCACACAGCTGGCTGGTTTGACAAAAAGCAGGTTTTGTTTTTAAAGGTTGGTTGTTAGACACTTGTGGAAAAAAAATTCAAGATGGCGACTTTTTTTTTTCAAAATTTCAAATTGGTGCTAGGCCGCTAAAACTCGGTATCGGGGGGCTCTCGGGGCTCAAAAATATGAATCTGAAATCTTGTCCGAAATTTCGGTCAAATTCGGAAAATATCGAAAAAAAAAAAACGATTTGTATGGAGAAAATTTCAAATTGGTCCTAGGAGGCTGAAATTCGGTATCCGGGGGTTTTTGGGGCTCCTGAGTCTGAATCTGAAATCGGATTTTTTAAATTCGGTCAAATCGGATTCGGGGGCTCTCGGGGCTCAAAAATATGAATCTGAAATCTTGTCCGAAAATTCGGTCAAATTCGAAAAATATCGAAAAAAAAAACGATTTGTATGGAGAAAATTTCAAATTGGTCCTAGGAGGCTGAAATTCGGTATCCGGGATTTTTTGGGGCTCCTGAGTCAGAATCTGAAATCGGATTTTTAAAATTCGGTCAAATTCGGATTCGGGGGCTCTCGGGGCTCAAAAATATGAATCTGAAATCTTGTCCGAAAATTCGGTCAAATTCGGAAAATGTCGAAAAAAAACGATTTGTATGGAGAAAATTTCAAATTGGTCCTAGGAGGCTGAAATTTGGTATCCAGGGGTTTTTGGGGCTCCTGAGTCAGAATCTGAAATCGGATTTTTTAAATTCGGTCAAATTCGGTATCGGGGGGCTCTCGGAGCTCAAAAATATGAATCTGAAATCTTGTCCGAAAATTCGGTCAAATTCGGAAAATATCGAAAAATAAAACGATTTGTATAGAGAAAATTTCAAATTGGTCCTAGGAGGCTGAAATTCGGTATCCGGGGGTTTTTGGGGCTCCTGAGTCAGAATCTGAAATCGGATTTTTAAAATTCGGTCAAATTCGGAAAATATCGGACAAACAATATTAAGTGTTATTCTTTGAAGTATATTTTTTTATTTCATTGTATGTTTGAGAAAAGCACTATACATGCCTCGTCGTGAAAACGGATTCCCGGCCTCGTATCACTATCCGGCCTCGCTCGCACGCTCGCTCGGCCGTATATACCTACTTGGCCGGAAATCCTCATTTTCCCGGCCTCTGATGTAATGTACTATTACTGTTACTCAATCTACTGCGTCAATCCTGATGATATGTATTTAACAAGAGCTTTTTCATATGTGATACATTTTGTTCTTGTCTGCAACAATTTTATAGAAAATTAATGGAAACGCTTAAAATCCTAAAATTTATTAAATAAGTAAATAGGGCTCAGGTTCGTTCGGTCCGTTTCCTACAATGTCTGCTTTTCAAACTGGTATTCTTCCCACATTGTCAGTTTCCTACAATGTCTACTTATGAAAGTGTTTGTTTCCTAAAATGTCTGCTTACCAAAATGCAATTCTTCCCACATTGTCTTTTTTTTTATAATGTCTACTTTTTATACTGTCTGTTTCTTAAAATGTAGGAAATTATAACAATTAGACATCACCATAAGCAGACATTATAGGGAGCAGGACAATTTTTGAAGCGGACATAGGAAACGATCATTCCAAGACAGTAGCATCATAGGAAACCATTTCCTGTCATTACAGGAACGAGTAATTTCTTGGAAGAAAAGCAGTTTAGAAGCAGACATTTTAAGAAACGATCCGAACGAGCCATTAAGCCTTAAGGAACAGATGTGATTCTTCCTCTTAAAAATGTATTTTATTGTCTATGCTCTACCTAGTCTATAAAAGCCGTGACAGCTCCAAATTCCACTCTCTTTTTAACAATGTCCGCCTTTTAACTTGAAACGTAATCTGTGTATTGTCCCTGTGTCGTCCCAATATGTAATTTTATAATGTGGAATTAATTAATGATCATATACAACGGAACAATTCAAAATAACTGAATATAAAACTGTCCGAGTGTACACCCGAAATCTACGAGTAACGTCACGCCATACCTACACGGAACCAAAAGCAAATATTATTATGGTAAAAGGAAAAGAGAATATTTAATACCCAGAATATTTAATTCTATCTTTCCGGAAGATGAATGCGCCACTAAAGGTATTTTTAAGAATAGATTAAAAAAGACACTCTTAGATGCCCTGTCTTAGTGTAACACTTACAGTTATGGTTACTACCTACCTACTTAGTTTGATTCTAAAGAATCTAAAGTGTCTGGCAAATAGTTACCTACTTCTAAGGTTAAGTGAACGTTTTTTAAGGATAAGGATCCAACCCGCACAAAACAAAATTTAAAATTTGAACCGTGAGTGTAAAGCTCACGTCATCTTTTTTGTGTGGATTGGATCGTTTTCGTTAAAAGGCGTCCTAGTTAAGATTTTAATGGTACTAATGTTAAAAAAGTGAGTGCAATACTCGCCAATAAACTTCGTGTTTGGCGAAATTTGTTATAAAATGTGTACCATGCTTTTTTGAAATAAATAAATTAAAAAAAAAAAAAATTGAAGTATTTGGTATGAGTAAATAAACAGACATTGCGATTCAATTACGGTTTTATTCGAGTATATCCAGAACCACGTGATAACCAACTCCACTGCAAGCACACTTTGTAACACTAGCACAGCAGCTTCAAAAACATAACCTTAACACAAAATGGCACATAAAATGCTACAAGAGGCTCAAGAATTTTCTTCTTTCAATAAACCATTGCATTACCAAAAATGAGTCCTGAACTTACTACAATACTTAGTTACATTAATGCAACAGACTCGTTAATTTACTGGAATACTTATTGGGGCGAAGCAGCTGCCAGTTGTCTTGACATTGGATTTAATTGGCTTTCCGAAGCCTCTGAGCAATATCCAAACAGTGCCAAACGTCCCCAGGGGCTTGTTAAAGACCTTTACCATTTACTGAGGGTAGTCCTTATTTACACACCTCTCGATTTAGGGATCTAAATTATTTGCTCAAAGGAGACGTTCCTTAAACATTTAGCAAAGTCTATTTAGATTACGGAAAGGTCCCACGGCATGTTTTGTTTTGAACAACAAATTGGATGAAAAAAGTTTTCAAGTTCACGTGTACATTTCTGTATGCACAGCCATTGACGACACGGTTGGCGCAGTGGTAGTATAGCTGCCTACTGAGCCGGCGGTCCTGGGTTCGAATTCCGGCAAGAACAAATATTTGTGTGATTTACTCGAATATTTTTGCTTGGGTAATGGATGTTCTATGTATTTAAGTATATATTATATATCTATATAAATATGAAATCGTCCTCTAGTACCCATAACGCCAGCCTCCTTGACCTTAATTTGGGTCTATGTCGAGTTGTGTTTGTGTGAGGTTGTAGGATATTTATTTCATGTCATGACAGGAACGCTCATGGTTTAAAATATCCACCAGTTGAATATAAACGAAGTTTAACAGCATAGCGTTTTAACGAAGCGAAACCCCGTTCTGTAATCTTTCATCTGTAATCTGAATATGTATGTTAGTATGTCACGTTTTCTAGTTAACATGTCACAAAGCCTTTTGTAACTCAGTATTCACAATCGATCCACGTAATTACGTGGTACAGGCAAACGAGGCCCCGCTTCACAAATTTCATTAGCTTAGGCTTCGCGTATCAACCAACAATGATCCGACCTAAATAGTTGGGATTGTCCCCGAGCATTCCTAATTGATTTTCGAATATGCCTAATGTTCATGATCTAATCTAATCTATACCAATGCGTTATACATTCCGCAGCCAATACTGCGGCTAGACTAAATATTGGGTCGCAAATACGCTACACTGCTGCCTTGAACATAATTTACGATGTTCTATAAAGATTATTTATTGCTGTTCTGTAAGTGTAAATCGAAAATACTGTCTTTAGACGCGCATGTAGGTAGTTGTAAGTAGGGCAAGAATTTTATAGTTATTGTATAGATTTATTATTTTTGCGACATTTTAAGCAAGTTTTCGCTCCATACGCATTTTTCCATGTCCTCTCTTCGGCCACACACGGCTACGGCGTAGTGCTACGAATTTTCTGAACAATAGCTATGGATGTTAGGTATGTGAAAATCAGTAAGATTTTAAGTCTTCATCTCATCTGTAACACTTCTTTTCATTTCTTATTATAATAATATTTACTCAATCAGACTCGTAATATAATTTACTTAATACTTAATAAGACAAGTATATTTGAGTATAGTGACTGGTTATTTTTTGTTCGAATTTGTTAACTACGGCATACACAAATATTGACACAATGGTAAATTATGAATAAAAAATGTAATGTGATCTACTACAAAAAATGAATCGATAAAAAGATTCTATAAAAACATTTCCGTCATACATAATATTCCTGATGACGTGATATGAGTGATCGATATGGCATGTGCTTGAATTCTGATGAATTGCTATCACCTTTGGCATTTTATGGCATCCCATCCCACATTCTCATTTACATAATACGTAGGTTGTAATCGAGCCTAATGTACCTATAAATACATTGCATATATATTTTAATAGGTATTATGATACTATTTATTTAAATATAGCTATCTTTCCCGCAATTACATACGCGTGGAACTTGATAAAAGGGATTATTAAAAGCGGCTTAGCAAATGTAAGAGCAATTGTGCTTTTGGTCTAATAATTACATTTCCTACAGGGTCACCGCACCCCAACAGAAATGTTCACTCACTTTTCAATCTTTTTAGGTATAATTTCCAGGATGAAAACTATCCTATGTCCTTCCTCGGATCTTAAACTATCTCTATGCCAAATTTCATCAAAATCGATTCAGCGGTTTAAGCGTGAAGAGGTAACAGACAGACAGACACACTTTCGCATTTATAATACTAGCTGTGCCCCGCGGTGTTACCCGCTCATCCCACGGGAACACTAAATTTATTCGGGATGAAAAGTATCCTATGTCCTTCCTCGGGACTGAAACTATCTATATACCAAATTTCATCTAAATCGGTTCAGCGGTTTAAGCGTGAAGAGGTAACAGACAGGCAGACAGACAGACAGACAGACACACTTTCGCATTTATAATATTAATATAGTATATAGTATGGATAGTATGGATTAGTATGGATAGTATGGATCCACAGGTGTGCAGTAAGTAGTTACTTACTGAGCGTCATATTTATGTTACATAACAAATGTAAGTATGTCGAAATTCTTTGGAAACAAACCTAGTGGATGAGACCGGTAATCGAACCCGGTACTTCTGGATTACCGGTCCAGCGCTTTGGAAACAATTAGATTTATAGGATTTAGCGTTTCTTCTCAACAGTAGTCTCCTCTTGTGAAATGCCGGTAGACTCAGACATGTAAAAGTGCCCTTGCCATACTTGCAGAATAAAGTTCATTATTTCATCTAATAGTAGAGTTGTTAGTCCGCTGTTTTCTAACATAATTGTGCGCATCGGGTTACAAGCATGAAATTTCTACCACAGATAGAGTGTTCCACGGTGATTATTTTCACATGTGGAGGGAAGTCAGATTCGTCCCCTGTGAGGCGGGAGAGCGGAGTGAATAGGGCCAAGTATCCCTCTTTTCTTTCTTTATTGCTGGTCAGTTAAGTCTACCAGGACGTGTATGGTATCGTTTTCGTGTAAAAAAAATATCAGAAATTATTTTTTTATGTTTTTTTTGTATAGTTCTATATAAAATTATGAGTGTATGGCCAAAAAGGTAAAAATCACAACAAGTTTTTTTTATTCAGTGAAGTAAATTAGTTCAATTTCGTGAACATTTTCAAATTGTTATAATTATTTTAAATAGCTCATTTACTCTAGTTTCTAAAAATATATGCATGTTGGGCACTTTCCATACAAACAGTAGCTTAAAATATATCTTTACGTCGGCGTAACCAACGTAAATCTCCGAACGCATCCTATTTCGCTTCATTAAATACAATAAATAATGATTATTAACATGCTTTTACATATAATATTTACTATATACGTCGTAGAAAAAACAAATTAAACTCGTGATACAAGCACACGGGCTAATCTCAACATCAACAATTTATTTAAGTTACTGTTTGTATGAAAAGTGCCCAATATGTATATATTTTTAGAAACTAGATTAAATTTGCTATTTTAGAATATTTTTATTCAGGAAATATAACTAATTTATCTCCCTGAATAAAAAAAACTTGTTGTGATTTTCACAATTTCGGAAATACAACCATATTTTTATATGGTAAGTACTATGAGTAAATAACATAAAAAAATAAGTTCTGAGATCTGTTTTACACGAAAACGACACCAAGCAAGTCCTAGTAGCGTTATCTGATCAGTAATATAAAAAGAAAAAGAGGACTCCTTTGTCCTATTCACCCCGCTTTTCCGCCGCACAGGGGACGAATCTGACTTCCCTCCACATCTGAAAATAATCACCGCAGAATACTCTATCTGTGTTAGAAATTTCGTGGTTGTATCCCGATGTACACAATTTCACGACTTAGAAAAATGTACTATAAATATATAAAATAAAAAAAGAAACTGACTGACTGACTGACTGACATATCAACGCACAGCCCAAACCGCTGGTTTTAGAGAGTTCCAATTTGGCACGTAGGTTTTTTCAAAATTCACCCCCTAAAGGGGTGAGATGGGGGTCCAAAGTTTGTATGGGGAAACAAGATTAGTTAGACTATTTTATTCGAAACTTCACAGGAGTATTTCTAAGGATAAATGAGTAAACACGTGTTTCAGGTTTTTTAAAATTCAACCCCTATAAGGGAGAAATGTGGTGACAAAGTCTGAAAATCAACATGGGTATTGTTTTTATGGTTTATCGGGTCGCTGATTACGAAAGCCGCAATGATTTTAAAATCCGACGTGGCGGACGTGAATTACCACCTCCCCTGTTGGGGTGAAATGGGGTTAAAATGTCTAAATACTAAACCGCTGGTTCTAGAGAGTCCAAATTTGGCACGTAGACTCCTTATAAGGTGTAGGGGTGCACTAAGGAAGGGTTTTTCAAAATTCACCCCTCAAAAGGGAGAAATATGGGTCCAACGTTTGTATGGGGAAACAAGATTAGTTAGACTATTTTATTCGAAATTTCACAGGAGTAGGTATTTCTAACAATAAATGTGTAAGCACGTGTTTCAGGTTTTTTGAGAATTCAACCCCTAAAAGGGAGAAATGTGGTGACAAAGTCTGAAAATCAACATGGGTATTGTTTTTATGGTTTATCGGGTCGCTGATTACGAAAACCGCAATGATTTTAAAATTCGACGTGGCGGATGTGAATTACCACCTCCCCTGTTGGGGTGGAATGGGGTTGAAATGTCTAAATACTAAACCGCTGGTTCTAAGAGAGTCCAAATTTGGCGTTACTTCTTTACGCTAAAACGGCTGGACGGATATGCATGAGGGATATGCAGATTGCAGATTATACCCTAACTTAACAAATAGCCTACTTTTTATCCTGAAAAAAAGAGCATCGTTCCCGTAGGATAATGTATATTATATAGGAACGCGGGCGAAGCCGCGGGTTAATGCTAGTTATAGCAATATTCATCAAAACAAAACCTTACCCACTACATGTTTTCTGAGTTGTGAGGAAGACTTAGAGATTGGGTTTAAACTTGGACTTCTATTCACAGTAGTTTCAATCTATTGAAAGTGAAGAAGTGAAACTAAATCTAGATCGAAGTCACGAGGTTGGTTTCTGCCATTTGTCAGATTACTGAGTAAAAATAATATTCCAGTTTGCTTTAATTCTCTACAGCACCTCCGAGGAGAGTAATTTGAAAATAGTGCAAGTCTCTCCGCGGGCGTCCTGGCTCCATTTACGGGCTCGTAATGTAAACGAGAGTACCGTATAACAACATTAAAGTTTAAGCAAGTTTGAGTTACATTTTAAGTAAAAGATAAAAATGGCTTCCACTGATTATATTAGTTTTGTAAAAATATATTTTCTTACAATTCCATTGATAAAATTATAGGAAAATCTGTATTGTTCCACACAACTTAGTAGTAGTAATAGGGTTGTTCATGGTTGTTAAATTTTTATTACTTTTGGGGTTCGTTCTCGATATTAGCACGTATAAACCATATAGGTTTACCACCATAGATTTATACAAAATATCGGATGCCTCAACTGTAAGAAAACTCTACATAATATTATAACATAATACCATCCACTTCCACAAATACAACGTTTACCGGTAAACAATATCTTATTACATCGGCAAAAAATTATAAATAAATAAATATCAATCATTTAACGTCACTGGCTTAAATGTAAAACTTGGCGAAGGAAGGAATTCCTTCGGCCACTTTATAAAATACAATAATGGGTCATTTCCCAAAAATAACCTTCTGTATTTCCTTGCGAGCGAGCTCCTCACCCGTCGGTCTAGACTATGAAACGTTTGGTGTACATACCTACACTTAGTCACGTGTAGTGTTTATGAATGTCACTGTTGGGACGGACACTCAGTCACTCATGTCAATCGTTTGCTTCGCAATTAATATTCTGCCCTTCTAAGCCGAATGGTACGCCTATTTGTTTTTTTATACCATTCGATAGCTATGAGAATTTTGTATCTAATGGTAGGTACCTTTAAGCCAGATAGTGCTATCTGACTTAAAACTATTAAATAAACCACAAAAAAGTTTTTTCGTACATCTAAATTTTTTATAACATTACTCAGAGACTTCGGGGCATATCGTTACTTTCAAACCAAAAAGCCTTATATTTACATAGGCTATAAGCGCTTAAGAATATTTGACAACTAGTTCATTCAATTTCTAAGGCAATAAGCGGTAACTCCGTTTTTCGAGCTAATTACGAAAAGTTGATTTTCTCAAAACTTACTCAGATTTAAATAGCGCTTTTTAGCTTATTAGGGCAGTATTGTAGTACACTGTTATACTAACCACATCGACTCCACGAGGCTTCAGCTCACGGCGGAGGCACGCGGCTAGGGCATCGAGCGCGGCCAGCGAGGCAGCGTGTACTCCACGCACCGGCGCCGCTACGTGCGTCAGGATCGACGACGCGAGCACGACGCGACCGCGGGCACGTCGCACCAGCGGCATCATCACTTGCACGAGACGAGACGGACCTGGAACACACATTATATACCAGTTACTAATGTGAATAGAATGAAGCTGAAACCATGGTCTGACCAGATATCCGAAGGGGTTAACTGTGAGCGCTGTACTTCATCAAGCTACTGAACGTAATCTATGGCGAACGCTGGATAAAACGGTTAAGCAAGACAAGAGTACCAACACTGTAACGGAACTTCAAGAAGACGAAGGTAAATGGAAATGGATATGCCAAATAATTCGTACAAAAACGAATAATGAAATCGCTTTCGCGTCCCTCATTCAATTTTCCATTAAGGATATCATTGTGTTTGCCGAGATTGAATATAATTAGATTATTTCCCGTGCAAAAACTTCAGGCTTTGAATTGTACTAGGACGAGCGATACGTGTCGGAGCCAAAGAACAAGTAAATAATGTGTGCAATATTTTTTTTTTTTATATTTTGAAACATTATAATCATTCTATCATAATATTATTATTGCACTAAATAGATAAAAATATGTTCATGTTTTTTTTTCAGTAAATAATTGTATTTTATTTTAGTGTCGGTACAATAATTATATTTTATTTTATTGTCGGTATAATAAAATAAACTACAATTACCTATTCACTTGTTCTTTGGCTTCGACACGTATCCCTATTCATACACTTTACAGCTCTTGCATTTTGGTTTAGTTTTTTGTTTCCATAACGACGTAGTTTTAGTATAAATAATAATAAATAAATAAATATCGGACAACCTCACACAAATCGATCTAGTCCCAAATTAAGCTCAAGAAGGCTTGTGTTATGGGTACTAGACGATGATATACGTACTTATATAGATAAATATATACTTAAAACATATAACAACCATGACCCAAGCACAAATATTCGAGTTCATCACACAAATATTTGCCCTGGTCGGGATTCGAACCCGGGACCGCCGGCTCAGTAGGTAGGTGTCTAAAAACCGAGCCAAACGCGTCGTAGTAGGTACGTAATCAGCGTTAATATAAAACTTTTAATAATAATATGTCACCAATATTAAAAATAATATCGTCGGGGTTAGCTAAATTACGAAACATATCCGTAAATAATGAAGTGGAATACAATAACCGACAAAACAAACATCTAACATTAATCTTAAGGGAATGGCTTGTCAGTTTCCACCAAGAAAAACCTAATGACATGTCATTCCTTTTACTTTTTGCTCATTCTACCACGTATAACTCGTATATATCTCTCGTTTCGTACATACGTAGGTAGCGAAAATGTCCAGGCGAAGAACATACGTGTATTATTTTATTATAAATACAATTACTTAATTAATTATATTATAAACTATGAGCTAAACAAAAACACACACATTTATGGCGCATTGCTTGGTCTTTTACATAATAGGACAAGCCGCGAAATCACAAACACATTTTTATCCTGAATAACATTGTGTTTGGTCTTCATAATTTTACATTCAGAGAAAACAGACTTCCACTATCATTTGATATAATCAATTTATCAGATGACACAATGCCAGCAAAAATATAAAATTTAATTTGCTGTCATAAAAGTTGAGAAGCCGTTATCCAGAATCGAAAACGACCGTGACATCATCTGGAAACGAGGCGGCTGCACGCATCTAATTTTATACGCAACATTAAATAACGCTTTTATATCCACAATTCTAGCAATAAACTGTTTTTTTTTATCAAATGTATTCAGATTATATTTTAATGTTTTTACGATTATATAATATGGACCAGACAGTCGTTTAATGATGAGTGTGAGTAGATTGTTCACATTGTACGCTGTCAATGATACTGAGATATTCATTTAAAATACTTGTATTTTTGGAGCAGTTGTAGCTGGTATTCATCAACATACAATACAAACATCTACTCGTTCACTTTGATGTTTCCTCATAGTAATTTCAAACTCGTATACTTGCGGGCAATTATAAGTTTATGTCTGGCCGGAAGTTATGGCTTCTTATAATGAAATTAAAAATTAAAAAAACGCATTCGAACATGGAAAAGCTACTTTCCTCGTATTTGCTGATAGTTGCTTAAAAAATTAGGAGGTAAGTAAAACTTTAATAGTTGGTGACATATTTAGATCCTATCATAATTATATTTTAAATCTTGCCAATGATTTGCAGTACCTGCCTCGTGCATCCGATGTCAAAAAGTTAATGAGGAAATTATGAAGAAAATTTAAATTGACACATTCAATTGTGCTGAAAATCATACTTATTCTTCTATGTAATATGTGTAGAATTGGTGATTCTGGTAATCATCCAGCATACCTACTACCAAATAGTCATTATCCTTAATATCGAAACACCTTCCATTCTCAAATATAATTTCAAGGAATGAAATTGTATTATAATATTCTTTTATTTTCCACCCCTCTTCTTTTTCAATAAGATATAATAATCTGTGGTATTTCTTGCACAATAACAGGCTGGTTACTAAATAAATGAAACCCTTTCAGTAGCGCCATCTCTACGCGATAATCCGAAATTGATGCAAAGCCTTCGTAGCGTCTCGTAGCTTACTCACCCAGCAGGTTGACTTCCATCGCGCGGCGAATGACTGAAAACGGCACCCACTCTAGTTCGCCCAGCGCACACCAGGACTCGCAGTTGACGATCGCCCACAGCCCCTGCGCGCCCTCTGGCAGGTGGTCCACGATGTACAACGACGCGGAGAGAATCTGCGAATAAGTTTCCGAGGTCTTGCGATACGTGACAGTGGCGTGGTGGCAAAAGCATTTATACACAAGCCGACGCAGACTTTAGCTTTTCTTAGCGAGCCTATATAAAAGGCTTTTGTCTAAACAGTACTACTAATATAAAAAAAAATACAAGTTGCTCAAATACTGTGGGAATAAGAATCACACTAAATGAAAACATATGTGACAATACAGTCCAAATTAATAACGTGCTTGGCCGACGTTAAATGAAATCCTATAAAATTAAAATTTGCCTCGTATTTTTAATCACAAAAATTACATTAAAATGATTTCATTTATAACTGAAATATACCTCATTTTATATTAGCATAATAATCACTGGAATTTGCAATCTAAAAAACTATTAAATCTATTTTTAAAACTATTCATGAAAAGACGACGTCAAGTAAATGAGTCATAACATAATATAGAAGAAAAGTCAGCAACATCCAATATGGTTGAAAATCGTATAAGTTATTTTAACTATACGAGTACCAGACTAGATTCAAATATGCTACATTATCAAAATTGGATGTTGCTGACTTTCATTTTATATGACTCCAATAAAAATATAGACAATTTTATATCATTATTCATTAATACAATAAGAGTAAACGCAAAGTAGTTTAAAATGGTTAACAGAGGCAAAAGTACTCTGTATATTCTGTTCATTGACATTTTCGTAAACTAAATTATTTTAACGAAGTTCAAAGCCATTGGCAAGCACTTTAATGTCTAAGTATATCACAATAAAGAACCAACACAAAAGACAGAAGGTTTCAAATGGGCGCAACTAAATGAAATAATTTTGTGCCGTCTTGCTCTCGGCAGCTTTATGATCAAAGAGTTTCTGTTGTACTATATACAACTCGGAAGGTTTATTAAAAAAATGCGTTTATCCAGTTGAAAGGCATAGGCCTTCCTCAAAGAGCACCATCTTTGCCGGCCCTAGGACTCCTGTCCACTTTACAGCCTATCCACGCTGCGTTTTCGGGCATGTAGTCGCCATTTAAGAAATTGACAGCTGTCAGCTCTTACTGAGCAATACACCCCCCACCACTGCTACTTATAAGAGGTAGAATTTTGATTATATTGCTTTTTGAGTAGCAATAAAAGCGTCAACTTTCGCACAATTAATAAAAAGAAACAGTTCTTTTTTCTGCTTTATTGTACTACCCTGTGTACATATTGTATACCATACAAATGATTATTTTTGTTTTGTGTACCTACCTACCTACTGTAAATTTGCATGTATTCATCAGTGGTCGGCACGGCCCGTGCAACATCGCGGTTTTCGGCGTAAAAACTACAAATATGATTGTACTAAATAATTAACTAATAATTAACATAAATTTAACATAAATTAGTTATTACACTCAATAGAATAGATTTTCGTTTTTTTTATACGAAACCCACGGGCAAAGCCACGTGTTGCAAAGGGGCCGTGCCCATCACTGGTAATCATTGTTGAATAAATAAATAAATAAAATGTATTGTCTGAATATTTTAGTGTTTTAATAACAATGGCTGGACGGACTTTTAAAAATTTGGAGGCAGGTGTTGTAGAACAACGAAGGCTGGTTATTAGTTATATAGGATATTATTTCCTGACTACACTGAAGCAAAGAGGATTATGTATTGTATCTTCCGCGAACTAGTAGCAGTCGTTATAGTCGTCGTCCAGTTTTATTATAGAAATCTTATTTTGTATGAGTTCAGTATATAATTTAAGTCTAGTATTACAGAGGGCATGAATCGTGGGGGAAAAATAGACGCATAAAGCCTTTGTTTGTTTCGTCTCGTCTCAGGGTCTCAGGTTATCTACACGTAAACATAGTCGGCTATTCTTGTTTGCATTCCGAGAAATAGCGGATCATATACGACGTTACCTTGGGATTAAAGGAACTGACAAATGTAATGTGAAGAATATTAAAGAATATAACAAACTTTAGGGTTCATATAACTTAGGGTGTTGGCTGGATAAACTTAGCGTATTGAATACATTTAATTTGAAATCCTATAATGTTTGCAGTTTTTTCAAAGATGTAGATTACCTAATTTTTCGTCTAAGTATTGGATAATAAATAATTATGTTTTCTCTAACTGTTAATTTATTTCCAGAATGCTGTTTTTCACCTTCAGCTTCATCCGGCTTCGGTGAAAACAGTAGGTAGTACCTACTAGGTACCCTTCTAATGACTGACTCACTTCTCTTATCTTGTCAGTTTCGAATCATGACAAAGGAAGGTGGGCTAATTGGCTTAAAATATGACCAATAAGGACAAGCAATATGTCACTGGATAGCTTATTCTAAGTTCTAAAACGTTTACTATTGCAGGAAGTAAATAAAGTTATCGCTGCATAAAAGTAGTTTGAGTTGAAACGTTTTCGTTTTCGAGGGATTTTCTTTTTTTTTTTTTTTTTTTATGTCATAGGGGGCAAACGAGCAAACGTATCGCCTGATGGAAAGCGATTACCGTCGCCCATAAACACCTGCAACACCAGAGGAGCCACAAGTGCTTGCCTACCCAGAGGACGAAGATAGAATGCCTCTATGCTAGTAATTTCACCGGCTATCTTACCCCCACACCGGAACACAACAATGCGAACATTGCTGTTTGGCGGTGGGTTATTTTCGAGACTAAGTTCCTATATCGTTTTATTATTAACTTTTTTTACACAGCTATTTGAGATTTTCCGCCATACAAAAAGTTGTAGAATATGAAAAAAACCTTTGCAATGACATATGGCTTGTTGTTATTGGTCCCTAGGCCAGCATCATACAAATCTGCCCATCCTCTTTGAATCAACTTTAAAATAGGTAACCTGTGTGTTTCTACTGGGTATATCAGTAATCTCAGCAACGCGATGCAAACGAAATGTAGGTACCTAAACATATTTACATTGACACCTAATAAATGACTAGCGCGGTTGTCGTGGCCGTCCATTCCGGTACTTACATAAATTACGAGTAGGTACATTCGAAATAAATAATATATTATCAATAAAGTACGCGCTCCCATCATAATAAAACCTTCGGGTCATGACATTTCCACAAACAGCCATTTACTTAATAAAGAGATTTTAAAAGGCCACGGGCTTCTTGGAAAGCTCTTTAATATAATTAAAGTAAAAGGAAAGTCCAAGGAAAATATAAGTAAGCAAAATTTTTAAATTGTAATAGTACAAGGGCAGAATCAAATACCTATTTGTTAATTACTTCGGTCTGCGGAAACAAAGCGCGATGGAGCATTACGAGGTCGATGTATGCAGCCCGGGGCGCAGGGTCGACCATAACGGTGTTCTTTGGGGATGGCCTATGTCCCGGTAGCACCTTTAGGCTGATGATTATAAATATAAAGGTTGAGTAACGATCTTGTGAGGGTGGAGAACTCTGGATAGGGACCAAGACAGCAATCATCATTGTGATCCTTGTGAATGTGAAGGTCTTTGTCCAGCAATCGACGTTTAAGTGAAACCATATAACAGGATTCTATTGAATCTATTGAACCGTTTTCATAATAATAAAGCAGAATAAAAACTTTCTTGGGCGTTTCATTATATTTAGTAAATGATATTCTATTCTCTGGTTGGGCTTATCCATGTGAACTTGTATTTATAATTCCGATTTGATCTAATATTATTTCATATATATGAACTTTCCATTTTACTATAGTCAATTCTAACTCTGTTTTCGGTTGAAGACTATAGCTCTCAAAAGATAATAAAGTGAAATCAAGCTACACATTATCTAACTATATATTGCCATTACCTGTGCCCTTGCTCCATACTGAGCATGATAATGACGTAGACATATACATACCTGTGTTTCAGAAGTGATGTCAAGTTGCAGGGTATGCAGGCGTCCAGAGCAGTCCTCCTTTAGCATGTCCGCGTCGATATTTCCGGCCTTGTTCTGGAAGCCGGCGAACACATGGTAGCCCATGTCGTCCAGTCTCCTCGCCAGGGCATTGCCGAGGACGTTGTCGCAGCCTGTCACTAGCACTGCTTTCCCGGCCGCTGTCACCTGCACAACAACGCAACGCATAAAGTCACACTTCTAGATTCTTCGCACATATATCTACGTATGTAGACGACGCGTTTAGCGCGGTTTGTAGACCCTGCCTACTGAGCCGGCGGTCCCGGGTTCGAATCCGGGCCAGGGCAAATATTTGTGTGATGAACTCGAATATTTATGTTTGTGTCATGGTTGTTCTATGTATTTAAGTATATATTTATCTATATAAGTACGTATATCGTCGTCTAGTACCCATAACACAAGCCTTCTTGAGCTTAATTTGGGACTAGATCGAGTTGAGTGAGGTTGTCCGATATTTATATTTATTTATGTACCTACGTTTGGCAAAAAAAAACATTCCACTGTTAATAACAGAAATGATCTCTGATTAGAGCGTTAATGGAGAGCTAGGGACTATCTATTATTATAATTACAATATTTAGAGAAATCTTTATATTGCCACCATCCCAAGTTGCACAGAGGCTGCATAAGCACAAACTTATACAGTCTTTATACAGCTTCAATTATAGTTATAATGGCGTTACCTGCTCTTATAGGTACAGCCTGTTTGCTACATGGGATGGTCTCTGTAGTACAGCGGCGGCGGATAATATACGTGAAAACCTGCATATGACTATTTAGCTGCTACACATTTATGTCACAACAATCCCATCGGTCTATTCTTTTTCCTGAAAGTCACATAAGGTCAGATGTCTATTTACGTCATAAACCGACTTGATAATTCTGAAAATATAATCAAAAGCGATTCGTCGAATAAACGTCTAATGCCCAAAATAATCGATGGAAATTTTAATAGTCACAAAATACTAAATATAGACGGTCATCGCACCAAACTTATTAAAACTAAACTGTTGCTTAACATATAAAATAGACGGCAAAGGGTTGATGGATGTCCGGTCCGTAACTGCTGAGTGAATATTTAATACCGCATTTGATGGAATGCGTGACGCGGGGACGTTCGAGGTTGAACTATTTCAGTGGCCGGTCGTTAATTCTTAATCTGATGCACTCTGTTTGAACTAATCACACGTAAATACATTATAGGTAAAAAAAATTGCGGCAATTGAATGTACTCCCAATAAAATATTTAGTAAACAATTATTTATGTTTAATATTTATAAGGTCAAGTGGCAATATCTTGCCTATCTGACGTATATATCATCCGACGAGGAAAAAATGCCAATACGATGTAGCTAAAGCAACTCCATACCATAGGCAAAGCTACGCAGCTGCGAAGCTGCGGCGTGGCAAGCATGCACCAATAGGGATTGCTTATCACTTATCAGTCGGTGTAACTTGGTATTTTGGTCAAGTGCTGGGTTTGGTCGGTGCGGCGTGGTGCAGCTCTAGTGGAGAAGCCGCCTTACAATAATGATTTAGAAAGGGGCAAAGATTTTAGAACCTGACTTTGAACTGAGAAACTCGTTAGGTCTCAGTTTTTCTTCCTAGTAGTTCCCTCATGGCTGAGGACTCATAATGAGTGCCCAACAGACAGTAATGTCCCTCCACTTGGCGCGGTCAATGGCCATATCTATTTCTGCACGGAACCACAAGCATTTTTCATGGTGTCTGCCCAACTTGTCGGGATTCGATATCAGAGGCCGAAACCATTAAATAGTGGAAATCCCGTCAATAGAAACACAGCTACTATGTACAAACTAAACTACGACATTACAAAGCACTATCCACTTTGACGACCAGATTTTTTGGATTTACAGCTTAAGTTAACGAACTTCCCAATAACCCAAAAGATTAATTAAAACCATCTTTGGACAACGCGGTTGGCGCAGTGGTTAGTACCTACGGAGCCGACTGTCCTGGGTTCGAATATCATCAAGGACAAACATATTTTGTGGGATGAACTCGAATATTTGTTCCTGGGTCATGGATGTTTCTATATATTTAAATATATTCTATGTATTTAACTATGTAACGAATTTATCTATTTAAGTATGTATATAGTCGTCATCTAGTAGGCTTGGGTTGGGTAAGTAGGTACTAATACCTATTCATAACATAAAGCTGTGTTGTTGTTGATCGATCTATATCGTTAAACAAGAAAAGAAATGTGTTAATTTTCTTGTTGACAGTAATGAATAAAGTAGTAAGCTCATTCCCACGGCCATTCAATATTTAGTACACAACACATACATTATAAATACCTTGCATTATAAATATCGCAAGTGAGCTCGTACTTTGATTTAAGAGCGAGCTCAGTAAAAACAAAGCCATTAACCTATTTTAAATGGGACTTTTGAACGGAATTGACACAAGACAACGCTCGTGGTGGATCCAGGGTCTATATTCCACAGGCGCGCAAGGACATCGCTATCTTGTTGTCAGGGATGGGTAAGAGAATACTCATTACTCACCTACCCAAAAACGATGTCGTTTGAATGACTGTGCGGTGCCTTTAGGTACTGCGTTGCGTTCAATCAATCGATCATCTATTTCTACCCCTGGCCCTGGCTGGTAACACGCTTCCTTACCATCAATAAAATCTATTGGCATTTTTTTACCGTCTTTAAAAAAGGAGGAGGTTCTATGTTTCATTGTAAGGTTTTTTTTTTAATGTATGTCCACCAATATTACCGCTAATTGTGGACCGATCTTCAAATTTTTTTTTTTTATTTGAAAGAGACTGAGACTCTTAGTGTATTTGAAAGCGTATACTCGTATACTCTAGGGCAGTGTTTCTTAACCTGTAGTCATATGTATGGGGGTCCGCAGCCTTATCTATGGACTATTTAACAATCATAAATAAATGCCACCAAATGTCTCGTAATCGCTACGCACGCCGTGCTATTTATTGCAGCTTTTTTTATTAAGGGGGTCCTTAAAAGTGGGCTTGATTTCCTAAGGGGTCCGTGAACAAAAAAGGTTAAGAAACGTTGCTCTAGGGGGTCCCTTTGTCACCTTGTCTGATGAACCCTCAAATGTTTTAAGCACTAGAAATGTTTTTCATATATTTTATAAAGGTAGTCAGGTATTTGCGTCTCGTAGTCATCATCTCATTACGCTGAGCTGATGATGGAAGGTAGGTACAACTCCTTAAAGGTTACGAGTTAGGGGATAATTCAAACGAGATGCATGCAAACAAAACCTCCCCCATCACCTCTCTATAGTACGTATTTTATTTAAATCACTAAAAATCAAAACAAAATCAATAATAAAAGAACCGACTTCAACGTAAACTGAAAAGCCAAAAATAACCCATTCATGTACTTAACTTACAGATTACACTTGGATCACCTTTAGCGGTCGGTGCTTACGTAAATTTCTTTATCGAGAAAAAATACTCGTATTCTATTAACCAAATATTACTATTTGGTTAACAGATCCCACGCATAAAGTCTTAAATTATAATTAAAGACTTTATGCGTGGGATCTGTTTTCAAAGTAATAATTAGTGTGGTTTCAAAGTGATTCAAAAGTTATCTGCACATGAACGGGTTATTTGGGCTTTTCTGTTTATTTTGAAGTCGGTTTTTTTCTTTTTAGGGTTCCGTAGTCAACTAGGAACCCTTATAGTTTCGCCATGTCCGTCTGTCCGTCCGTCCGCGGCTTAGCTCCGTGATCATTAGTACTAGAAAGCTGAAATTTGGTATATGTAGGTACATATGTATCACGCCGACAAAACGGTAAAATAAAAACTAAAAAAAACTTTTTTTCGTCCAAGCACTAGTGTGTGGGGGGTGTCGTTGACTAGGTCTTTTAAAAATAATAGGGGCCCTCAAACATTATTTTTTGATAAAGTCAGCAGATTTGTAAATATTTGCTCCGGAAATCAAATAAATAGCGTCCCCCCTCTAACTTTTCAGCCACGGGTTAAAAAATAATGGAACTATTCATGAAAATGTGGCCTTATAAGTACTTTCAATGAAAACTATATTGAATAAAATCGGTCGAGCCGTTTTTGAACGCAACGCAAAATTTCATAATTTTTACAAAGAAGCGAAAAGTTGAAAAATTTAATGGTTCAGACAGGATTCGAACCTGGGTTTCCAACGGCTTTCCGGGCCAACACGGGCGTCCTACCAATTGGACCACCGAACCAGATGTCAGAGTCATTAAATCTTTCAACCAATTTCATAATTTTCTTTAAAATGACGTAAGTGCCGCGCGGTGTCCTTATACTTCGAACGTTATACATATTAGTTAAGTGCCATACTGCATTGAAACATTCCACTCAATGTGGCGCGTATAATCGATAAGTTCCAGAAGGTAATAAATAATTACAGTTACTTTGGCGTTTAAGACCTTTTTATAGAGCTTGAATCTTTTTTGTAATTCTAACTTCGGGCTTAAAACCGCTGTTTTAAGCCCATTTGTCTATTGTCAAGGATGGGCTACTACGGAACCCTACACTGAGCGTGGCCCGACATGCTCTTGGCCGGTTTTTTTGTTTATCTTAATGTTATTGTTACTAACTCATTATGGATTTTAAATCTGAAATAAAGAAACAGAATTTAATGTGGCATCATTACTTTTACGTTTCTACATAAAAGCACATAAAAGTAGGTGTGAACCTAAAGAGTAGGTAATTTAATTTAAGGAACGTTGACAAATACTGTGCGTTTGTTCGATATTCATAATAAGAACACTAAAATAACTAACTAAACTAAACTAACACGTTTAGTAAGGTAAAATTTACTAAAGATCTAAAATTAATTAATTTCTTTTATCAAAACTCTCAAAAGGTTAACATGTTTGAAACAAAAAATAATAATGAAATCATTGTACGAATAGTAATTTTTCTGACTTACTGTGATTTTGGAAAAGGTTACCGACTGTTGTTGAAACATTCAAATTAGAACAAAAAAGAAATTATATTGCAATTAAATACTTTTAAGTGAAATTCGCTAATGAAACGCTTATTAGCTTGGCGTGGGAGGTCTGAAATTAGATCTCTGTAACGGGCTTCGGGGGAATGCTTTAGTGTGCGTCCACATCTGCGATTTAAGCCGCGTGTATCGTCACGCTTACCTTACTATCCTTAGCCCCAATCCCAAGGTACTTAAGTGGTAGCTGGGTGCCTTCATTATTTATCCGACGGTATTTTTTAAGAAGAATAAACCGCCCCCATTCTCAAAGAAATTAACAGATTTTTCTGTAGAAGCTTTTCATTAAAAAAAAAGTCGTATTTTTTCTCGCCCCCGTATGTCACTTTTATACAGTAACTAAATTCAAGCTTTTAGAAGAACAAAACATTCCCTATGCATTTACTATTTGACGCGGTAGCGGTCGATATGGATGCGCGCCTTAGTAGCACTTGTCGCACGACCTAGTATCATCTGTCTTGCTTGCGCAAAATCGAAAAGAAAAAGACGGGCAATATAATGGCGTGTCGCGTGACACATGTACGCTAGTGCTGCTTATAGGCATTTTCCTATTAAAGCAACCCTGATGTACTTATAACATATGTTTAATGACTCCATTTATGGTTGAATACCTATATCGACAAGTTCGGCAACAAAGGACACCTTTCGCGAACTAAATAACGCACAACCAATTTAAATAATGGTGTAAAGCAAAAAACGATTGCCTTTTAATAAATCTCTTTAAAACTTTCTTTGAGAAGAAATAGAGAGTAGAAAAGAAGAAACAAGAAAATAATTTCTTAGTTATTCGCTTCTACTTTCACCACTTCTCGGCGGCCTAGCATTTTGATTGGATTCGATACGACTTCATATTTGAACTTTAGAGGTTGTTAGAGGCCAGCAATGTTTGTCGCTCAACAAAGAGTCGCGTGCCACAATCGTGCTAGAGGTGCTGCTATTTATCTGCACGACAATCGCACCGAATTGTCGCCGATGTGTAAACATTCTTATGTAACCCGTACGTTCTACTGAATTATATACCCACTCATCTCTGCTGCAAATCAAACATTAACTCGCATGTTAGTTGAACGTTAACAGGAACCAATCCCGCCAACAACTTTAATCAGTGTCTTGGGACTAATATTACATGTACTTATTAATCAGCTAACTGTAAACGTACCCTTTACAATTGCAGCATTTCTCTATAATCACAATTAATTATTTCCATGTAATCCTAGTGGAATACCTACCTACCAGTATTTTTAGGACCGAAGGAGACCAGAAGTTGAGGTTATTAGATTTGTAACGAAAGAGCGATTGGTCTGATTTTTTAGCAGCTAACAGCGCCGGAGTAGTTGCAATGCATAAACAAATTTTAGATTCTTTGCTTTAGTTTACCTTTATTTAGAAGATGATTGCAATATAGTGAGGTTTTTAATTTAGGAGTCACCATGAATTTAATTTTTTAATGTCGATTAATATTAAATTTCAACTCGTGATATTTACTGCATCATAAGATGAAGATTAATGAATAAAAAACAATAAAGATTAGATGGTCCACTATTAAAAAAGCTTATAAAAAAAACAACCTCATTACGTGTAAGCCGCTTGCTGTTAAAATAATAATGGAGACCGTGAAGTCTCCTCGGGGTTGTAATCTCGTTCTGCCGTTACGCTCACGTGATCGCTTGAGACACAGCTCTTGTACGCATATGGAGACGTTAAACTCGAAGGACGTAATCGCCATTTGCGTCTATGGCGCTTATGCCCTTTGAGTTTAAAGAAATTAGGCATATTTACTTTCCCAATCCTGTATCTGATTGAACAGCTTGATAGGAAAAGCACTCGTGTTTTTAGTGGAATAAACACGTCTTTTTCGTCACTGTTTGATAAAATACGAGGTTAAGTAATAAATGGGACTGTATGCTACAACACGAACTGGGACTTACATGAGGCGCTACATGGAAATACGTCCGAGTACGATTGTTTTGAAATATAACGCTTAATAGCTTTGTAAGAAAATGTTTTTGTGTATCCGACAATAATACACGTGATTGGGCTAAATGCGGTAGGTACCAAGATTTTAGGGAAAAGAATGAAACAGCTAACAGCCGGGCGAGAGTACAAGAGGCTATTAATTATACGTAAAATATTTTTTAATTTCAAATGAAAGGTAATTAAATTATATTTTTGTTCCCTTTGCAGTGGAGACGGCGGGTTACTGGGGAACAGATGCAAGCATGTTGTGCGTGACGTAGGCCGTAGACTCAGGTAAAAGAGGGATTTGGAGTCGTTTTTAGGGTTCCGTAGTCAACTAGGAACCCTTATAGTTTCGCCATGTCCGTCTGTCCGTCCGTCCGTCCGTCCGCGGCTTAGCTCCGTGATCATTAGTACTAGAAAGCTGAAATTTGGTATGAGTATGTGTATGTATAACGCCGATAGAACGGTAAAATAAAATTTAAAAAAAAATTTTTTTTTCGGGTACCTCTTGAACACCTAAAGTGGGGGTGAATTTTTTTTCTTTTCAACACTGGTGTGTGGGGTGTCGTTAAATAGGTCTTTAAAAATAATAGGGGTCTTGTTACATTATTTTTTGATAAAGTCAGCAGTTTTGTAAATATTCGCTCCAAAAACAAAAAAAATAGTGTCCCCCCCCCTCTAACTTTTCAACCACGGATCAAAAAAATTCGGAAAAATTCATGTTAATGAGGCCTTATAAGTACTTTCAATGAAAACTATATTGAACAAAATCGGTCGAGCCGTTTTTGAGTTATCACCAAATTTCATATTTTTTCTTTAAAAGATCGTAAATTGACTTCCAGAAGGTAATAAGTGATTCATAAGTCATAAGTATTTTATTCAATTAACAATTTACATTGCGTTTGAAATCACATTAATAAAAATAAAAAATAAAAACACAATAACAATAAATTAAACAACCATAATTAATAATAACTCACTAAAATTAGATAATATAATGAAATATGCAATAATTAAAATGTCAATATTTAAATAATTAATCAAATATTAATAATTAATTATAATTAACTAACAGGTATTGATGATGTCCACTTTATCAAATAATTATTAACAGAACTACTATACATATGTTTCAGTTATTGTCATTTTTATGCTGATAAAACTCATCAACCGAATAAAAACACTTCATCAGCAAGAAAGACCTCAGTTTATTTTTAAATATGTTGACACTTGTCACTGTCTTTAATTCTATCGGTAACCTATTAAAGAGCGCAATGGACTGATAACCCGAAGAATGCTTAACCACCTTAAGTCTGGCATCTATCGTTCGAGGCAAGTCTTTTCTCCTCGTGGCTAGGCGCACTTGTCTTTCTTCTGGCGTTTCTATGCAGCTAAGATATTTTACTAAATCGCAAAGAACCACGTGAATATATAAGCTGGGTACCGTAAGGATCTCTAACTCAGAAAAATAGGCCTTACACGACGTTGTCTGAGGTATCCGTACAATGGTTCTAATTGCCCTTTTCTGAGCAACAAAGGCGGAATTGATGTTATACAGATAGCTGTTTCCCCAGAACTTGATGCTATATCGTAACTTGGACTCGACCAAAGCATAGTAAACCATCTTTAATTGGGACAACTTCACTTCATCCCGGAGGTTTCTGAGTGCATAACAAGCGGAACTAATGGAATGTACTATTGAGAACAATTCTTTTTTCCAATTCAAACTTGAGTCAATCCAAACACCCAGAAATTTTACTGAATCTACTTGTTCGATTGCTGTATCATTTGATGAAATTTGTAGACAGTCATTGTTCCTTGCTGTGGTTTTGAATAGCAATGCATTTGTTTTAGTGCAGTTCAGTCTTAGGTTGTTTGAGCTGAACCACGTATTTAAAGCATCTAAGGCGAAATTTACACTGTCATTCAATTGTTTAATGTTCTCTGCAGATACGATGGCATTTGTATCATCAGCGAAAACCACCAGTTTAGTGTTCTGAGTAAGATTACGCATGTACGGTATTAAGTCATTGATAAAAATTATAAAAAATATTGGACCTAGTATGGAACCTTGTGGAACACCTCTTTCTAATTTGGTAATCTTGGATCTGTGAACATAGTTTCTTTATCGTCTTGAACCCATTTTATTTCGACGAATTGCTGTCTGTTTCGAAGATAGGACTGGAAAAGGGATAATACACTCCCTCTTATACCATAATGTTCAATTTTTTTAAGCAAGATATTGTGATCGACTGTGTCAAAAGCAGAACTCAGATCAAGGAATAGCCCTGCCACTTTCTTTTTATTATTAAGTAGAGAGACTATATCCTCGAGCAGTGTGGTAATGGCTTCATTCGTGCCCTTGCTTTTTTGATAGCCAAACTGCCTTTCACTAATAATATTGTAAAGATAAAGGTGCTTTATCAGTCTGTCCTTAATGAGTCTTTCCAACAGTTTCGACAGTGTTGGCAGGAGAGAAATAGGCCTGTAATTTTTTGAGTCTTTTTTAGACCCCTTTTTATGCACAGGTAGGACTTTTGCAACTTTAAACTGATCAGGGAATGTGCTAGACTCTAGGCATTCATTAAATAAATATGCTAATGGTTCGGCAAGTATGTCGATGTTTTCTTTTATGATAGATATAGGAATCTCGTCATATCCACTCGACGTTTTGGGTTTAAAATTTTTTAGTATACATTTGACCTCTACCGAATTTACCGGATCAAGAACCATATCATTTTGTATCCTAGCAACATTAGTTTGTAACAAAAGGAGTGCTTCCTTTGAAGTATCCTGAGTGCCAATACTTTGAGAAAATTGTTTAGAGAAGATAGAACTCACATCTTCTGGGCAGTTAACTACAACTTTTGAGTCATTTTCATCCACGATTTCTAGATGCAGGTTGCCCTTTTTTGTTGGATTCCATTGTGGACGATCTTCCATATCTCCTTTGAAGAATCCTTTGCTTTTTCAATTTGGGTTTGTACTGCAAGTCTTTTAGCGTGCCTAATCACTCGTTTAAAAATCGTTACATACTTTTTACGGTAGCCAACTATTGAGTCGGATATAGAAGTTTTATGGGTTGTGAGAACGCGCTTCATGGTACTCGAAACTCGTATACCTTTAGTTACCCATTTTACTCTGTTACCGTTCTTTGAAGCTAAGTTAACTTTCTTTTTCTTGAAGCTCTGTCCGAACAATCTGTTAAATTTTTGTATGAAGGTGTTTACTCCTATATCAACCCAGTTTTCAGCCATAATTTTTTGTCTAAATTTAAATTTACCGGTAGAATCAAGCTTCCTAACCATTTTCCATACAATTTTATTGTTATTATGATTACGGTTTTCTTGAACTGCAAAGCCGCTCGCAGTTTACAGTTTCTAGGGCGTTTACGACCTTTTTGTAGAGCTTAAAATCTTTCTTAACGTAAACCTCGGGCTTAATACAGCAGTTTATTGTGAAGGATGAGCAACTACGGAACCCTACACTGAGCGTGGCCCGACATGCTCTTGGCCGGTTTTTGTTAGTTGGTTGTGGCAAAGGCTGTCCATTCCGATTCAGCCCCTTACTCCTTACAGATAACCGTGGCTAGTGAATATAATAATATAACTAGTGAACTGTGAAGATTTTTTTTCCTAGGAGATAACTAGTTATATCCGAGGATTTTATATTCTTCGCAGATAACTTTTTTTTTAACAGTTTTCTGTGAGGAGAATCCAATCCTTGTAGATAACTGGTTACCTCCAAGGATTTTATATTCTTCGCAGATAACTATTATTTTTTTAAGTTTTTGAGAGGAAATTGTATTCCTCGGAGATAACTAGCTATCTCCAAGGAATTTAAAATCTTCGCAGATAACTATGTCTTTTTATAGTTTTCTTTGAGGAAAATGTATTCCTCGGAGATAACTAGCTATCTCCAAGGAATTTAAAATCTTCGCAAATAACTGTCTTTTCTAATAGTTATCTGTGAGGAAATTTAAATTGCCCTACTTAGCATAGTGTTTTGTAAACTCCATTTTTGTGGCATGCCGTTTATTATAGGTGGAAGAGTATATATAGAATATGAAGCATAAAGATCTCTATCTAATACGGCGGAAATAAATCATTCTATGGTCCCTAAATCCGGCGAAATTTAGACTTCATTTCCTAAAAAAATATTTTAGAGTTTTAATCTTATGCTTAAAATGATAAGAGGTCATACTTTCTGCAAAACGGCATGCGACAATAATTACTTTCATATAAAAAAAGAACCGACTTCCCGTATACGTAAAACAATATGACTAACGGTCTTAAAATACATAGAATATTTAAAGAATTATGCACTAACTCCTAACTATTAAGGAGTTGTACCTTCCATCATCAGCTCAGCATGATAAGATGTTGACATTCAGACGGAAATACTTGAGTAGCTTTACAAAATACACGAAAAACATTATAAGTGCGTTTGATAGGCACTTATAATGTTTGGGATTGAGGTGAAGAATTGAGGTAGGTGGGTATGTAGGGATTAAGGTTTGCCCTCGATTTTTCTGGGATCCCATCATCAGATCATGAAATGCTGACAATGGGACCACCTGGGAACCACACCCTTTTGAACAAAAAAAGAAATTTCCAAATCGGTTGAGCAGTCTTCGAGTAATCGGGGAACATACATATAAATAAAAAAAATAATAAAAAAAAAAGGTTCCGACGAATTGAGAACCTCCTCCTTTTTTTGAAAGTCGGTTAAAAATAGGGTCATGCTTAGATTTATGACTCTTATATAAAATATTGCTACGAGTTATGAACCAGTTTTTATTTTTTAGTTTTTTAACCATGAAATATATTATGCTTAGATTGAAGTGCCATTATGTTTTTCTTCACGATTGTCACTCGAAGTTTGAAATCTAAATGACGTACCTATAGCAAACAATTGAATGTGAAGTGTTATTCAGTCCGTATTTTCTGTACCACGAATGTGTTTTTGGAATCATAATTTCATGAGTTTAAAGTGAATACAATTGTATAATATGGCTGAAAGTTCTCCGTCACCGGTGGAATTCGTTTCTTCTGGGAAAGGAGGCTACGTTTTACTTAGTGACGGTTACCAGTACCACAAGCGGAAGGATTACCAAAACGGTCACCAATTTTGGGCCTGTCGTAATAAGCAATGTTGTGGTAGTATTACCTTATCCCGAGAAAAAGCTGTCGTTAAAAAGCATCAACACCAGGAAAACTGCATACCAAATGTATATAAAAATGTGGTTAGAAAAGAAATGGACTTATTGCGTACAAAGATAACTACGGATCAACTACGGATTTAACACCGATTCCTAAACAATACTTCGACACAATTTGTCGATTACATGATCAAGGGGTTCATTTAGTAGAGGAGATACCAAAATTCACATCAGTAAAAACAGGATTATACAACGCTAAAAACAATGCACTTAAAATACCGAAAAGTGTGTGCGTAAATCCCGTAGATATAGTCGTACCTGTCATTCATGATCAATTCCTGTTAGCGGACTACTCCGACGTTAATGACGATTTCAGTCGAATATTAGTATTTGCGTCTAACGAGGCAAGAGGTACATAGCAACACTAAAGCATTTTTATGCGGATGGAACTTTTAAAAGCTGTTGCAAGCCGTTTCTACAATTATTACGTCTTGTTTGGTGATATTAGCAATGATTCAGAGTGTCCGAATATAATACCACTTGCGTATGCTCTTATGACGACGAAAAAGGAGGACAGTTACAATTTATTATTTCAAATAATAAAGTCACGATGGACTTCGAAATATCGTCAAGAAACGCTATTAAAAGAGTGTTTCCGAATATTGAAGTAAAAGGATGCTTTTACCACTTCACATCAAGTCTACGAAGAAAAGCGAAATCATTAGGCGGCATGAAATCGAAGATAAACAGACGCCACGTGAGCCTATGTTCAGGCCTTGCCCTTTTACCTACAGATTATATTGACGATGGATGGACATACATCTTGGCGGAAAGTCCAAAAAACGAATTCGCACGGGAATTTAATGTGTATATGTACAACTACTGGCTGAGTGGGTTTCGTGATATATGGTGTTGTTACAATGAAATAAATCGCACTACTAACAAATTAGAAGGTTGGAATTCCCGGTTGAACCGAATTGTAGGTCGCAATAAACCTACCTTGCCTCACTTATTAAATGTGCTAAAAGACGACGCAAAATATTATGGGATATCTAAATCTCATCGAAACCAAAATTTCACGGCAACAAAAAAAAAGTTAGAAGTCATAGAACGCCATGCACGTATTGCAAGAGCAATCCTACAGTTGCTGCAATCGCACATCACCGTTGGGCATTGCTTAGAAATGATATGCCCATATGCTTATTAAAATATTTTTTGACGTGTTTAAAGGAAGACAATTTTAATTTTGGTATTTTTTAACCCCCGACGAAAAAAGAGGGGTGTTATAAGTTTAACATGTGTATCTGTGTATCTGTCTGTGGCATCGTAGCGCCCAAGCGGATGGACCAATTTAAGTGCGGTTTTTTTAATCGAAAGATTTTTCCGTCGAGATGGTTCTTAGCTATGTTTGGTGGAAATAGGACCAATATTTTCCAAGATATTCAGCTTTCATTGGAACAAGTGACAAGATCTCAGCCAATATTGAAGCTAAGGATTTCAAATTTTGGTTAAATGTTAAGTATTATTAGCATTTTCTATATCACTTACTAAATGAAGGTCTCATGATGACCAGGTAGTTGTAAATGGATGTAAGCCAATATTGAAGCTAGGGATTCGAAATTTTGGTTAAATGTTAAGTATTATTAGCATTTTCTATGTCACTTACTAAATGAAGGTCTCATGATGACCAGTTAGTTGTTAATGGATCTCAGCCAATAATGAAGCTAAGGATTCAAAATTTTTGTTAAATGTTGAGTATTATTAGCATTTTCTATATCACTTACTAAATGAAGGTCTCAGGATGACCAGCTAGTTGTAAATGGATCTAAGCCAATATTGAAGCTAGGGATTCCAAATTTTGGTTAAATGTTAAGTATTATTAGCATTTTCTATGTCATTTACTAAATGAAGGTCTCATGATGACCAGTTAGTTGTTAATGGATCTCAGCCAATATTGAAGCTAAGGATTCCAAATTTTGGTTAAATGTTAAGCATTATTAGCATTTTCTATATCACTTACTAAATGAAAGTCTCATGATGACTAGGTAGTTGTTAATGGATCTCAGCCAATATTGAAGCTAAGGATTCCAAATTTTGGTTAAATGTTAAGTATTATTAGCATTTTCTTTATCGCTCTCTGAATGAAGATCTCATGATAACCATCTAATTGTGAATGGATCTAAGCCAAGCATTTCAAATATTGGTTAAAAGTAAAGTTTTATTAGCGTAATCAACAATTTAATACAATTTTTACAGTACAATAATTTGCTACCTTGGAGCTGAAGATGGTAGGAACTCCTAAACAGCACAAGATAAAACCATGGTGTTTAGGCTCGTCTGATTGTTCTTGGTGAGCAATTATCGTTTGTGTACGAAAGTACAGTCGATAATAAAACTGAGTCTCAGAAAAACCTTTTTGACAAAAAAAAACGTAAGTATTATAATTTCTGTCACAGTACTGGGGCACTGTTTCTAAGTTTCGCAATTCTGCTAAAGCTGAATTGTCATTAGGACTATGGAACAGGTTCCTTTGATTGACCCTGCGAGATTTTAACGCGACTAAAGGATACGTAAGCTTTAGCAAAAGTATGTACTCTTGCCTAAGTGAAAATAACAGCTTTTTAGGATTATGTAGTCAACAAGGAAACCTTATAGTTTCACCATGTCTGTCCGTCCGTCTGTACGTCTGTTAACAGCTTAGCCCAGAGACAAAGTGGTAGAATAAATGTTAAAATACTTTTTTGTGTACCTTCACTACACGTAAAATAAGTGGGGATGTAATTTTTTTATCGGAATATCCCATGGTGTAGGGTGATTAGGTATTTCAAAACTAAGTCAAGTTACCTAGCATCAACTGCAATTATTATGGAGCTAAGTAAGCCACCCATAAATACTATTTGGATCCTGTAGAATAGAAACTTGGTTTTGTTTTAGGCCATAGTAGCAGGTTCTTTCGACTCATCCAGTGCATTTAAAGTATATATTTTGTTTGTCTTGGCTTATAACTTCGCCTTTTTGTTATTATAAGCATTAATTAGTTTGACTGTAACTATTTTTTCCAAGAATGTTGCTTAAGGCTATTGAAATTAAAATATATCCTAATTTCAATCTTAGAGAAGACGGCATTCGTTACCACTGGCTTGGGATCCTGTTGTACCTACCTACATATAGTCAAGGATCAAGCTCAACGAAAGAATGGAAACCCTGGACCTTAAACGGTATAAAACAAAAATTGTGTTAAAAGAAGAAAATTCCGGGGCGAAACTTCTGTTTGTTTAAAAAATATGAAATAAAAATAAAATTAAAAATTTGAAAAACCCCCGACATGACCACCTGTAAAAAGAAAGAAATAAAATGTACGAAATTTGCCTTTAAAATGAACAGTAGAAAAAGAATCCAAGCTTCGTTGCGTCGGGGGACCGCTAAGTAAATGAAATGCAATGTACTGAAAATCGTAAGTGGGAAGCCCAAATGCATAGGTGCCTAGTTGCAATTTTGCTTTGATAAATATATTTCTTTTCATTTAGGTACTTAGCGGTCTCCCAAACGCAACGAAGCTTGGATTCTTTTTCTACTGTTCATTTTAAAGGCAAATTTCGTACATTTTATTTCTTTCTTTTTACAGGTGGTCATGTCGGGGGTTTTTCAAATTTTTAATTTTATTTTTATTAAGTTTAAAATAAAATTCGTTTATTTGTAGATTTGGGTTTTATTTTAAACGTTTTAAAAATAGTAAGTTGTTAGTATTTTAATCTTTGTTTTTCTTTGTGACGATTACTCGCAGACGCAGATAACTGTTAGAAAAGACAGTTATTTGCGAAGATTTTAAATTCCTTGGAGATAGCTAGTTATCTCCGAGGAATACATTTTCCTCAAAGAAAACTATAAAAAGAAATAGTTATCTGTGAAGATTTTAAATTCCTTGGAGATAGCTAGTTATCTTCGAGGAATACAATTTCCTCTCAGAAAACTTAAAAAAAATAATAGTTATCTGCGAAGAATATAAAATCCTTGGAGGTAACCAGTTATCTACAAGGATTGGATTCTCCTCACAGAAAACTGTTAAAAAAAAGTTATCTGCGAAGAATATAAAATCCTCGGATATAACTAGTTATCTCCTAGGAAAAAAAATCTTCACAGTTCACTAGTTATCTAGCCACGGTTATCTGTAAGGAGTAAGGGGATTCAGCGTGGAAATGCTGCGAGCGTTATGGGCACCTTTGGACCAGAAACGAGAGGGAGCGGTATTGTTTGAACCTTGTTCTTTTTATAATTTAGTTTTAATTATGTAATATGAATTTATTGTACGTACATCTGTTTATATTAACTAAATGTATACAACAGGTATTCAATGAAAGTACGGAAAGTATAATGAATTACCAAATAATGAGAAAGATTGTGAATCTCTTAGTGTATTTAAAACCAAACTGGAGACACATGTACAAAATAATGTAATATAAACCTCTAGCGATCACGCTAAATACATTTAATTTAAGGATATCTAATTTGTAAGCTCATTTTAAGTTAACTGTATTGTTCTTATGAGTAAATAAAGATTCTCTAAACCTAAAGGTATATTTTTGTCTTCCCTCTATATTATCAACATTTTAATATTCAGCTATACAATAAATGAAAAGTTATATTTGAATGCTTCTCATAAACATTAATTAGTATTCATTCGTAGGTAATTAAGTATACTGAGTAAGTTGAGTATAAGGTATCTAATTAATATAGTCCCACGCTACTGAGAACGTTTCCGAAAAATGTTATGTATAATACTCTTATAGAATAAGAATATTTAATTGTAAAACTGTGTATTTTAATTAGTGAAAAAAACACTAGTATTCTAATACCAAATTACGCATTACAACTAAAATGACAAATAAAAATCCCATGAACTTTAAACTCAAGGCATCTAAAAGTGAGGAAGCATTATGAGAATCGCTTAGGAAACTTTCCAAAGTTGAAACCGTAATAAACAATCCGAGCGTTGCATTATCTATGCATAGTGCAACATCTCCTTATGGCACTAAAATGGTAAAGCATCGTCCTAGATAAAGGTAAAAGGTTACACGCTCTCCGAACGCCGGCGCATTTAATTTCAAGAACATTATGGGTCCCACCCACTGAATCAACTCTTCTGACACACTTACAAGACAGCACTTACGGGCTATATGCGTTGCTATTTCGAGAGGGATTTAAACTAGATGTGCTTGCCAGAGGTATAATGCTACGGATATGTCGAGCTTAGCCGCTCCACTCGTGAAATGTTTATCTAACTACCAAGTTTTTCTAGGATAAGGATAAAAACACTATAAATATGACAGTAATGTCATTAATAATGACTCGTATTACGGGGACGGAAAGGGAAAAGTAGGCAATTTTTCATAATTTGCCTAAGGCGACAAGAGTTGGTGGAATTCCGCCCTCCACCGGATTCATGATATTTTTCGGTTGGCTCGCGCCAATCCTAACACATTTTTCCGCTGAAGCTTTAAACTTGGTATTTAAATATTCTCTCCGATCAAATATGACGTCCCTAGATTTACATACATACATAAATCAATTACAATCAAAGAAATCTGTGAAATTCAGTTTTCACATTGATTATGAAGGTTTTACTAAATGTAATTTCGGAAGGATGTTATCCTTATAAAACATTACATGCCTGCAAAGTTCTAAAAAACAATACGATCGAAAATACATTTCAAAGGTAAAGTGTAACATTTCAAAGGTAAACTGCTAATATTAGCAGTTAGGGATCTAATATGAAAATGAATAGAAATTGTTATATATATGTGTAACACAGGGACTACCTACTTTTAATAATCAAGCCTCAATAGGGGAAGAAACACCGCTTGTTTCTGAATATTATTATCTCAATAGGATATTAAAAATTTACCTATAGCTTTATACATATACGGGAGCAACTTAATTATATCGCCTTTTCTATGCCCTTTGAGACAACATCCGTTATTTATATCAGCTTTAATGAAGGCTTAGTTGAGCACAGACTTTGGAAATCTAAATTAAGTAAATCTAACAAACTTCTAGGGTAATATAAATGCCAGTTACCAGGTGTTTCGTTACCTTTTATAAAATTGACTGTCTTTCGGCTGTTATACATGTAAGGTGCGCAGATTTAACTTTTCAGATATCTTTAATTAATACACTAAGTTGTTTTAAGAGTTCTCATTAAATTAATAAAACTCTGCTTCTTCTTCGAGTAATTCAAGTAATATAATGTAAATATACATTTACAGAGCTCAAACTCTTTTAATTACATCGTTATTATTTTTGGTTTTAACTATGTACAAAATTGTTTCAACGTATCTAATTAAAAACTTTTTATTAAAGAAAAATACTACTAACTCAGATAATATCTAACATAGACGCAGCTCTCAACCGCAATTTATGAAGAAGAGGAGAGCTCAGCTTAAAAGGCAGTGTGTGTATAAAACTGGGGAAATGAGAGTGTAATTTTGAGTATGGTATAACTGTGTAAAATAAACAAACGTTCCACTTATAGTATAAAACAGATTATAGGCTTCTTGGTTTATTGTGCTCCGGGGTCTACGCATTAGTTACAAACCGCCCAACTACAGAAGGTAATTGTCGCGCGTGATTGATTCTGTTTCCTGGCCCGACCACTACATGACAAGAAGATTTTTATTACCTACTGCACAAATTCCTCTCTTTAATTGTGCCAATTTATGCCATCAACCTGTGAATTTGTTTCACTTGGTTCTGGACTCGACTATATAAAAGCAGTCGGGCTAAAAAGCATACCAACAACGCAACTCTCCACATGACACGGAAATTTAAATAATGCGCTTTCTCTTTTGGATTGAGCCAATTACTATATCGTTATGGTATCATAATTACGTGTTTTTTAAATGAATATATGGGGTAATGTTAGCCTTTATCATATTTCTCATATATGTATAGGTTATACATAGGTAGGTACCTAGTACCGTTCTCATGAAAATCATGTTCGACAGATAGATGAATAATGAATCTTATAAAGCTTTTCTTCATGAAGTACAAAACTAATAATAAAATCTTATTTTTTCATGTTCTCCACTACCCAAAGGTTGTCTGGAAGAGATCGCTCATTAGCGATATGACCGCCTGTTGTTTACCTCTAATTGTAATGTCTTGCATTGTATTTCTCCTGTATGTTTTATGAGGTGTGCAATAAAGAGTACTTGTATTGTTGTATAATCAGCATTAAAACAATTTGATATATGATTCCTGCGACAGATGCTCTGCAATCTTGAAAAGGGCAAGTAAGTCAAACTAAGTATTTTTCTACAATTAAGGGTTTTCTGACTTCTAACTGAATATTTTCTTAACCCAAACTGACAGCACATATTGCTATCTTTAACTTATGATTCATATATATATAACATTTAGATAATAAAATTAGCGTAGTTATTCTTGAAAGGTTTCTATGCTCGAGAAAACCGCCATTTGTAGCGTGGGCGCTTGGGCGTCTTCCAAACCCGATGGTAGGTATATCGTATCGTCCGGCTATAACTCAGTTATCGTATACCTACTAAATGTTTTGGCAATAATGAAGCAATTAATCACCTCGGCGCGGCCATAATACATCAAGTGTTGTTGTAATCAGCGTACTCAATTCGTTTTTATTTGGAGCTGACGGAAACACAAATAGCGTACAAATAATTGAACACCTACGCGTTCATAAACGTCCTGAAAAAATTAAGCACGTGGTTAAACTTTTATCCCGTTCAATCGATATTGTAAATTAATACTCAAACGCCAATTCATTGTGATCACTAGTTTCTGCCCGTGACTTTGCTTTCATAGTGATTTCAAAAAACAATGATACTATTGAATTGAATATCACTGTCGTAAAAAAAATATTTTGATAATAGGTAGGTACACATTTACAATTTTATAATTACTCTATATAATATTGATTAATTTAATTTCTCCGATGTTAAATATGAATAACAGAGCAGATATATAAATCTCCCGCACTATAATACTCGTAGGAAATTTTAGTTTTCCAGGGACTTGGAATAGATAGTTCATAAGTTAATCATTCAGGATTTTTCTTTTTATTAGAAAATAAGACACACTTTTAAGTTAAATGAAACCAGTTTGCCTCACAATTTCCTTTCGCAAATATTTTCCTTTGAATTCCTATGACGTATCCGCAGAGTGGAGTGCCCTTGAGATATATGACGTATGTAAGTTGTGCTTTTACCACAGAATAAAGACACTACTTTTACTACAAAGAGTATATTTAAGGAATTGTTTGATATTTCACGATCAAAAGTACACGTAAAATATGAAAGTTATAAACAAATTATTTGCGTCACTCGCTATAATGACGGGACCCTGTTTTATTTAGATGAACAGTTTCAATGAATAATTACGGTTTAAAAAGGTTGGCAAGAAACCACATGAGTGTTACCGGCAGCTTTGCTCACGTGGCTCATGTACCTACATATATTACCTTTTCTTCAGGAACAGGACTTTTATCCGAGACATTATAGGTATAGCCTACCGTGTCGATTTTAAACTTGAGTTGAACATTTTACAGTGTTGTCTCAATCCGATTTGAATCTACTACTAATCTATCCTATATAACAATAAAATGTACATTTAAGATATTTCGATGAAAATTACCGAAGTAACTAATCATTTCAATTTAAAGTTCTTTGAATAATGATCGAAATTTCCGCGCAAACAATTTTTTTTTCAATGTCTTCTATATTATATAAATATAATGATGTTTTAAAATATCTCGTTATTTTTAACCCCCAACAAAAAAAGAGGGTGTTATAAGTTTAACATATGTATCTGTATATCTGTGTCTGTTTGTGGCATTGTAGCTCCCAAACGAATTTTTGAATGAAAAGACTTGTCTGTCGAGGTGGTTCTTAGCTATGCTTGGTGGAAATAGGACCAGACGTTTCCAAGATATTAAGCTTTAATTGGAACCAGTGACAAGATCTCAGCCAACATTGAAGCGAAGAATACAACATTTTGTGATTATGTTCAGTTTTACTAGCATTTTCTATATCACTTATTGAATGAGGGTCTCATGATGACAAACTGCTTGTGTCGGGGTGTTTTAATTTTTTAATTTAGGTTGTCTTTCTCTAGGTCAAAAAAATTTTTTTTAGTATCAAGTATAAATATATCGAACACGTGTCCCGATTGTCAAGAGAATGAAAATAACTGTGTATCTTTTTTCTCTACGTTGGTGAAGTATACCTATATCTGCAGTGTACATAGGAGTACAATATAGCAATGACGACACGAAATCAGAGTCGATCAAACAGTGTTGTTTCGAATAATTTTGTTTGTTGGATATTTCGGCAACGTTCCAGCAGCCGCTGCGTAGGCCGCAGAAATGCTGACTAACCCATTGTGCGGAACTATGTCAAATAAAATTGTTCATAATTTTCCAAACGTGGGTGTTTCTTTGCAGATCCAATTCCATTTTCAGCTATTTTATCAACATGAACGCAGAGTGCACAAATGAAAAGATTATGACACGTTACTTGAACACTATGCGGGCGCTTACTGAAAACCATTTGAACTAAAAAATTCGCTTATCTTTTGTTTGAGAATCAGCGTGTAGGTAATAATAATAAGAGGTGTAGGTACATAATTGGGTCATTGTCAGTTCAGAAAACAAAATTTGTCCCTTCGGTCTTCGGTGGACAAAAGTTAAGAGCTTGTATGAATCTAGGTTATGTTGCTATTATATCGGATTATAGAAGAGCGAACGTTCTTTATTCTCACAGGCATTTAATCAGAAAATTAGGTTCTGGAATCCTTAATTTCGCAAATGTCTACCGGAAAGACGCGCACCTAAATCTGACAATGACCCACTTAGTTCACATTGAAAATCAACGGGCCTATGATACTCGGGTTTATCGATCCACTACACTTGATCGAACTCACGAGTCACGACCTCTACTTATCCGGAGTAGTGGTCTGACCTCTGACCTACCGGGACGTTACGGACATCGCGTGAAATTAAGCATTATAATCCATACTAATATTATCCATACTAATACTAATATTATAAATGCGAAAGTGTGTCTGTCTGTCTGTTACCTCTTCACGCTACCGCTGAATCGATTTTGATGATATTTGGCATGGAGATAGTTTAAGATCCGAGGAAGGACATAGGATAGTTTTCATCCTAGAAATTATCCCTAAAAAGATTGAAAAGTGAGTAAGTAATTCATGATGACATTGATGACCCTGTAGGAAATGTAATGATTAGACCAAAAGCACAATTGCTCTTACATTTGCTTAGGCGCTTTTCATAATCCCTTTTGTTAATTAAGGTGATTAGGTGGATATCTATCGTATTGTACGAGGTTGTTTCATACTTCCAAGTTACACGCGGACGTAGTCGCGGGCAAAAGCTAGTAATAAATATTTCTCGTGTGATAATAACACCGATCATGGGCCCGCAGGATAGATTCTGCCGAATTCTTATTAATTTTGTTAATAAATAATAACTGATGTAATTTGACAGTTGTCGTAATAAATGTTTCAGGTACTTACTCAGGATATTTTTCTTTTAACAATATATATGAGAATAGGTACGCGTTATCGCTGTATTACATTTACATTTTATTGATAAATAATTATGTGGTCTAACCATCAAACAGTAATCTTAATTACAATGCCCTCGTAACTTTTATAGTAGAGTTGCTAAGCCGCGAAATAGTCCGCATCGGGTTACAAGCATGAAATTTCTACCACACATAGAGCGTTCCACGGTGATTATTTTTAGATGTGGAGGGAAGTCAGATTCATCTCCTGCGTGGCGTGGCGGGAGAGCGGGATGAAAAGGACCAAGTACTTACTGCTCTTTTTAACCCCCGACGAAAAAAGAGGGGTGTTATAAGTTTAACATGTGCATCTGTGTATCTGTGTATCTGTGTATCTGTCTGTGGCATCGTAGTGCCCAAGCGGATGGACCAATTTAAGTGCGGTTTTTTTAATCGAAAGATTTTTCCGTCGAGATGGTTCTTAGCTATGTTTGGTGGAAATAGGACCAATATTTTCCAAGATATTCAGCTTTCATTGGAACAAGTGACAAGATCTCAGCCAATATTGAAGCTAAGGATTTCAAATTTTGGTTAAATGTTAAGTATTATTAGCATTTTCTATATCACTTACTAAATGAAGGTCTCATGATGACCAGGTAGTTGTAAATGGATGTAAGCCAATATTGAAGCTAGGGATTCGAAATTTTGGTTAAATGTTAAGTATTATTAGCATTTTCTATGTCACTGACTAAATGAAGGTCTCATGATGACCAGATAGTTGTTAATGGATCTCAGCCAATAATGAAGCTAAGGATTCAAATTTTTTGTTAAATGTTGAGTATTATTAGCATTTTCTATATCACTTACTAAATGAAGGTCTCAGGATGACCAGCTAGTTGTAAATGGATCTAAGCCAATATTGAAGCTAGGGATTCTAAATTTTGGTTAAATGTTAAGTATTATTAGCATTTTCTATGTCATTTACTAAATGGAGGTCTCATGATGACCAGTTAGTTGTTAATGGATCTCAGCCAATATTGAAGCTAAGGATTCCAAATTTTGGTTAAATGTTAAGCATTATTAGCATTTTCTATATCACTTACTAAATGAAAGTCTCATGATGACTAGGTAGTTGTTAATGGATCTCAGCCAATATTGAAGCTAAGGATTCCAAATTTTGGTTAAATGTTAAGTATTATTAGCATTTTCTTTATCGCTCTCTGAATGAAGATCTCATGATAACCATCTAATTGTGAATGGATCTAAGCCAAGCATTTCAAATATTGGTTAAAAGTAAAGTTTTATTAGCGTAATCAACAATTTAATACAATTTTTACAGTACAATAATTTGCTACCTTGGAGCTGAAGATGGTAGGAACTCCTAAACAGCACAAGATAAAACCATGGTGTTTAGGCTCGTCTGATTGTTCTTCATGAGCAATTATCGTTTGTGTACAAAAGTACAGTCGATAATAAAACTGAGTCTCAGAAAAACTTTTTTGACAAAAAAAAACGTAAGTATTATAATTTCTGTCACAGTACTGGGTCACTGTTTCTAAGTTTCGCAATTCTGCTAAAGCTGAATTGTCATTAGGACTATGGAACAGGTTCCTTTGATTGACCCTGCGAGATTTTAACGCGACTAAAGGACACGTAAGCTTTAGCAAAAGTATGTACTCTTGCCTAAGTGAATAACAGCTTTTTAGGATTATGTAGTCAACAAGGAAACCTTATAGTTTCACCATGTCTGTCCTCCGTCTGTACGTCTGTTAACAGCTTAGCCCAGAGACAAAGTGGTAGAATAAATGTTAAAATACTTTTTTGTGTACCTTCACTACACGTAAAATAAGTGGGGATGTAATTTTTTTATCGGAATATCCCATGGTGTAGGGTGATTAGGTATTTCAAAACTAAGTCAAGTTACCTAGCATCAACTGCAATTATTATGGAGCTAAGTAAGCCACCCATAAATACTATTTGGATCCTGTAGAATAGAAACTTGGTTTTGTTTTAGGCCATAGTAGCAGGTTCTTTCGACTCATCCAGTGCATTTAAAGTATATATTTTGTTTGTCTTGGCTTATAACTTCGCCTTTTTGTTATTATAAGCATTAATTAGTTTGACTGTAACTATTTTTTCCAAGAATGTTGCTTAAGGCTATTGAAATTAAAATATATCCTAATTTCAATCTTAGAGAAGACGGCATTCGTTACCACTGGCTTGGGATCCTGTTGTACCTACCTACATATAGTCAAGGATCAAGCTCAACGAAAGAATGGAAACCCTGGACCTTAAACGGTATAAAACAAAAATTGTGTTAAAAGAAGAAAATTCCGGGGCGAAACTTCTGTTTGTTTAAAAAATATGAAATAAAAATAAAATTAAAAATTTGAAAAACCCCCGACATGACCACCTGTAAAAAGAAAGAAATAAAATGTACGAAATTTGCCTTTAAAATGAACAGTAGAAAAAGAATCCAAGCTTCGTTGCGTCGGGGGACCGCTAAGTAAATGAAATGCAATGTACTGAAAATCGTAAGTGGGAAGCCCAAATGCATAGGTGCCTAGTTGCAATTTTGCTTTGATAAATATATTTCTTTTCATTTAGGTACTTAGCGGTCTCCCAAACGCAACGAAGCTTGGATTCTTTTTCTACTGTTCATTTTAAAGGCAAATTTCGTACATTTTATTTCTTTCTTTTTACAGGTGGTCATGTCGGGGGTTTTTCAAATTTTTAATTTTATTTTTATTAAGTTTAAAATAAAATTCGTTTATTTGTAGATTTGGGTTTTATTCCTGGTCATTTAAGGCTATTTGGGCTTGTACGGTATCGTTTTCGTGTTAAATAGATATCAACTATTCATTTTTTATGTTATTTATGAATAGTTTGATATAAAAATTTGGGGTTATTGCCGAAAAGGTAAAAATCAAAAGGCTTTTTTTATTCACAACGATAAATCCATACTAATAAGCAAAAGCAAAAGCAAATAAATGCAAAAGTGTGTCTGTCTGTCTGTTACCTCTTCACGCTTAAACCGCTGAATCGATTTTGATGAAATTTGGCATAGAGATAGTTTGAAATCCGAGGAAGGACATAGGATAGTTTTGACCCTGGAAATTAAACCTAAAAAGATTGAAAAGTGAGTGAACATTTCTGTTGGGGTAAGGTGACCCTGTAGGAAATGTAATTATTAGACCAAAAGCACAATTGCTCTTACATTTGCTTAGGCGCTTTTAATAATCCCTTTTATCAAGTTCCACGCGTACGTAGTCGCGGGCAAAAACTAGTTAGTTATACCTTTATCCTGCTACTACTACTACTCTACTACTACTACTACTTTACAATTTAAAAAAATATTACTTAACAGCAAATTTAATCTTGTTTTTAAAAATTAGTTACTGGGCACAAATTAGTTATTCAGGGAGATAAAGGAGTTATATTTCCTGAATATTTACAACTAACAAAAATATTGCAAAATAAAGGATTTAATTTAGTTTCTAAAAATATATACATGTTGTGCACTTAAATAAATTGTTGATGTTGAGATTAGCCCGTGTGCTCGTGATACATTAGCAAAAAAATATTTAGTTTTAATTACATTAATTTGTTTTACTAGGACGTATATGGTAAATATTTTATGTAAAAGCATATTAATTGTTACCGCCATCTGTTTATATAAGAACATTTCACCTTCTTTCATGTCACATCATTAAAACCTCGACCTCAATTCACGTCACCCGCACGCCTGCCAAAACCAATAAGAAGAAAAAAAACTAATAAAAAATACAACGAAGTGAATATCAGTGCGGAAGAAGAACAGAACCAGCATACGGCGGCGCCGCCGAAACCCATCGACGTCGAGATAAAGGTACGGCAGGCTTCGCCCCATATTTACATTTCCATTTTTCGCCTTCGGGACACATAGGGACCTTCGTCCCTGCTGTTCCCTCATATTCTCCTTACCAAGGAGTGGTCTTCAACCCCGCGCCTTCATTTTTGGTCCTTCGAGCCGGATACCATCTTCTTCCGCACCACATTCATTAATTCTTCACTTCGTCTTCTTCCCCGCTCGCCCTTACATAGGAATTACCTGCTTAAAATTTATAAAATAACCGCTCCCGCAATTTAAGTAGGTAAAATATATGTAAGCGTATTTATTCCCATTAGTAGGAATAAATTTATTTCACAAAATGGATAAATTAAATATAAAAAAATCCGAAAGTGTCGACAGCGAGTACTATGAAGACGAGCTGTCGATGCTTGAGGCGAAGAGAAACACCCTGTTTGAACTAGTGCAGAATATTTATAAAAAATCTCTGCTGGTCGATTCTGACGAGGACAGCAAAGAGAATTTTCTCAATGCTGTTGACACGATTGAGGAAATTCGTACCGAGTTCAAAGAGGTGGTTAATGAACACAATCGCACGTTGTTGAGAGGCAAGACAGGTGCCGTTCCCAACTACCAATCAATAATAGCATTCGAAGACCTATATTGCCGTATTAGACGAGTGCTTAAACGGCTGGAATCAGCCGCCGCGCCGACTGCTTTGCCGCCTTCGAGGGTGGAGAGGCCTATGCCCGCTTTGCCAGCAATGGAATTGATGGCTTTCGATGGAGACATCCGTAACTGGCCGCTATTCTACGCTAGCTTTAAATCAAGGGTGCACGACAACCCATCGCTGACAGATGACGAGAGACTGTACTATCTCATAGGTAAGCTGTCGCCTAAAGCTCAAGCCGTTTTCTCGGGCATTACGCCGTGTGCTGATAACTATGAGCTCATCCTTGGCAGCTTAGTCGACAGATTCCATGACAAACGTACTCTCGCATCCACATATATGGATCAAATGCTGAATTTAAAAATAAACGGACCCGCTTCTTCATCTAACTTCCAAACGTTCATTGACAAATTTGTCACAGCCGCGAATGCGCTCAAATCATTGAAACTCGGTGATTTGTCTGACTACATGCTTCTTCATGTAGCTTTAAAGAAGTTAGATCAAGAAACGATTCGAGCATTTCGAGCATTTGAAATGCAATATCGAAATGTCAAAATTCCTTCGTTTAATAACCTTGCCGATTTCATGAAGAGTCAGTATAGGATTTATCAAAATACGCAGGCTAGTCATACTTGCACCGCCGTTGCTAGTACTTCGCGTGATAAGTCTTTGAAAACGCCCTTGCGAAGCTTCGCACCAAATCCACAAAGTTATGTGGCAAGTGCGAATCCTCGCAAATGCATTTGCGATAGCATTGTTCATGAACATTTGTTCAAGTGTCCCGCGTTCAATAATTTGACGCCTTCCGAGCGATTTAAATGCGTAAAGGAACGTAATGCATGCGTAAATTGCTTAAGCATTAAGCATAAAACCCGTGATTGTAATTCCGAGTTAAAATGCCGACATTGTCATTTAAAACATCATACAATGTTACATTTTGATAATGTTTTGATACCAATAAAAATCAAATGACATCCAACGTCCAATTGACTGTAAAAAACGAAAAACCTGCGACGTTTGGTATGCCAAATACATCCGCAATATTACCTCCTTCGACTGACAATATTAAGTCGACAGTACCGCCGTCAAATGTCAAACCGTCTTGTAGCACGTCCATTGCGGCGCAAGTACTAGCGGTCGCGAACAATAAAGCTTCCGAACAAAATGCGCAATGTACGTCGAATAACACGATATTGTTGTCTACCGCGACTGTACATATACGCGACAATTCTGGTGGTATACACCGTGTAAAGTGTCTACTCGACTCCGCTTCTCAGAGTAAATTTATTACTCAAGAATGTTGCACGCGTTTAGGTCTGAGTTACAACAACAATTCATGGGTGACTGTACGTGGCATTGGTGGTGCTGAGAAACCCAGTAAAGGTACCGCAGACTTTAAAATATTTTCGCGATTCAATGTGAACGTGAATTTTAATGTGTCAGGTCTCGTAGTCGATCGAATTACGGACTAGCTGCCGTCAGTGTCCGTGGATGTGTCCGCGTTTTCGCACATTCAAGGGCTGCCACTTGCGGACGACACATTCGACTCGCCCGCCGCTATTGATGTACTATTGGGTGCATCTATATTTTCGCATTTATTGCTTCCAAATGTGGTACATAGTGACGTCAATGGAATACCGCCTGCTATTCAGTCTGTCCTGGGGTATATTCTAATGGGCTCCGCTCCTGCTTTGCGGGTACCGCGTAAATTTACCTCGGCATGTTGTGCATTTGTCCAAGACTCTTTGGACCTCCTCCTCAAAAAGTTTTGGAAACTTGAGGAAATATCCGCTCCGCCCGCACATAGTCAAGATGATATTGAATGCGAGGATTACTTCCGCGCCACCACCACGCGGGATGCTAGTCGCGTACGTACGTAGTACTGTCGCGTTGCCCTTTCGCGACGATGTGTTTAAATTAGGAGAGTCACACTCTGCTGCTCATAGACGTTTTTTATGTCTTGAAAGGAAGCTTGAATCATCGAGCGTTTTACGTGCCGCCTATGACGATATCATTCGCGAATACGTCAACAAGGGTTATATATCGGAGGTAACGAGATCGATGAAAGCTTCATCCGCCGCTTACATAATCCCGCACCATGCAGTCGTTCGCGAGGACAAGACCTCGCCGAAGGTGCGCATGGTTCTGGACTCGAGTAGCAAGACAAGTACAGGCCTGTCCTTAAACGATGTTTTACACTCGGGCCCCAATCTACAGGGGGATTTATTTTCAATCCTCTTGAATTTTCGCCTATTCAAAATAGCGCTTTCGGCTGATTGTCGTCAAATGTTTTTGCAGATCGGTATTCGTGAATCCGATCGCCAATACCAGCGAATCTTATATAGATTCTCACCGCAAGATCCTATCACTGTATACGAATTTAATCGTGTTTGCTTTGGAATGAAGTCCAGCCCATTCCACGCACTCCGCGTCTTCCGTCAGCTGATTGCTGACGACGGACATAAGTTTCCGACAGCAGCGTCAATCGCAACTTCGTGCACATACATGGATGATGTCTGCTTCAGCATAATGTCAGAAGACTCACAGCAGCAAGATGATGCCGTCGCCATTGCCGCTTCTAAGGAGTTGATCGATCTATTCAAAGGAGGTCAATTCGACCTTGTGAAATGGACTTGTAACTCGGATGCCATACTGAACGAGATACCCGCTTCGCATCGAGCTTCCGTAGACATTGAAATGGATCGGGGGGTATCCCAAAAGGTCCTTGGCTTATGCTGGAACAAGTCAAGTGATTACTTTCATTTCAAAGTCACGGCGCCTGACTCAGCGTGTACGAAGCGGACAATTTTGTCTGCTGTCGCGCGTTTATGGGATAACGTGGGCTTAGTAGCACCCGTTGTTCTGTACGCAAAGCTCCTTATTCAGGAACTTCGGATGAACCGATGCGATTGGGATGATGTTCCCCCTCCACACATTGTGGACTTATGGAATCGTTTTTGTTCTGAGCTTCCAAAGCTCAATGAGATTCGCATACCGCGTCATCTTGGAGTAGTACAGGGTTGTACTGTCAACCTCATAGGATTCAGTGATGCATGTGAACGGGCCTACGGAGGAGTGGTGTATCTGCAAGTGATAAATGGGACCGAGGTGACAGTCCGGCTAGTGTGCTCCAAGTCAAAGGTCGCACCGCTTAAAACGCTTTCTGTTGCACGACTGGAATTATGCGCAGCTGTCCTGCTGTCAAAACTCATGCGAAAGGTCCTGGACAATTTCGAACCACGTTATAAAATCGACAAGGTTTTTGCCTTCACCAACTCCAAGGTCGTCCTCTGTTGGATCAGCTCGTGACCGCACCGCTGGCAGACGTTCGTCGCCAACCGAGTTGTGAAAATTATAGAGCACATACCAGCCAGCTGCTTCCATCATGTGGCGGGACTTGAGAACCCCGCTGATTGCCTGTCACGTGGCCTGTCACCCGCGAAGCTGGTGGATCACCCCCTGTGGTTCAGTGGACCGGAATGGATTATCAAGCATCCGTCAGAATGGCCGTTGAGAAAGCTTGATCGCGAATCAGTCGGAGAAGTGCCTGAGCTCAAACCGCTCGCACATGCAGCAACCACAGATGCAACAGAGCCTCCGCTGTACTCTCTCGCCCAGCGAATTTCGTCTTGGTCCAGACTGTTGCGTATAATAGTATACGTATACCGCATTTTAAAGCCAAAACCATGCACCGTGATGATTACTCGGTCTGACCTAGAGTTCGCTGAGAACAAAATTTTGTCTTCGTTACAGAACGTCCACTTCAGCGAAGATATCGACGAAATTAAAAACAATAAATGTTGCTCACCCGCTTTACAAAAACTTAAACCGTTTATGGACAAAGACGGATTGGTTCGCGTTGGCGGCCGACTCTCAAACTCAGTTGGATTATTCTCAAAAGCACCAGATTGTGCTACCGCGCCGCGACCACGTGGTCAATTTAATAGTAGACTACTTCCATAGGAAGTATCTGCACGCTGGTCCTGAAACATTGATGTCCTTACTCAGGCATCAATATTGGATACTCGCCGCTCGACGACTTATTCGTGAACGAGTTGATAAATGTAACACGTGTTACAGAGCGAAACCGCAACCAACATTTCCACTAATGGCGGATTTACCGAGTTGTCGTGTAAACCAAGAGTGTAGACAAGGCCTTTTCTCACACCGGGTGTGACTATGTGGGTCCTTTGCAGTATACACCTGTTCGTGGCAGAGGAGTAAAAAGCCGAAAAGCATGGTTGTGCATTTTCACTTGTCTCACCACACGCTGTCTGCATATAGAAATAGCAACAGAGTTGAGCACTGCCAACTTCCTAGCGGCATTAAAGCGCTTTCTATCACGTCGTGGCCCAGTCCAATGTCTATACACGGACCATGGCACTAATTTTGTTGGGGCCAACTCATACTTACGAGATCTATATAAGTTTTAGAGACTTTGAACAAGCTGAGGATTGCCCAGGCTGCCATTAAGAGGAAGATCTACTTCTGTTGCGGCTCGCTGAGCCAAGTCAAGAACCCAGAGCGAGCCAGCCATGGCCGGATACAGCAAACAAAAGTTAAATTTACTCCATCCAACATACTGCACGGTGTAACCAGAAGCCCTCTACTGCTGAAGATTGAGATGCTGTTCAACAACATGATAAAGTACGAGGATGAAGAACTGCAGGAGCTGGCGAGGGAGCAGATACCGCTCTTGACGCTGCAGCTGATGGCCCTCGACAGGGTCAGGGATCAGCAGAAGAAGATCAAGACTGGTGAAACAACCGAGCATGACATGTCGTTCGACATAGCGTTGTTGCTGGAACTGCTGGGCTGGTTCAAGCACAAGTTCTTCTCGTGGGTGGACAAGCCGCCGTGCGAGGCGTGCTCGGGCGCCGCCACGTCCTTTATAGGCTCCAGGGAGGCCAATGTGGAGAACGAGAACTGCACCGTTGAGTTCTACGAGTGTCCATCCTGCCACGCGGAGATAAGTTTCCCGCGGCACAACGACCCGCGCGTCTTGTTGCGCACGCGCAGAGGCCGCTGCGGCGAGTGGGCCAACTGCTTCACGCTCATGTGTCGCGCGATGTCGTACGACACGCGGTACGTGTACGACACGACCGCCCACGCCTAGAGCAAGAGCTTGCTGAACATCGCATCGATTGGAAGTTTATCCCACCGGCTTCCCCTCATTTTGGAGGTGCATGGGAAAGCATGGTGAAGATAGTAAAGAACCATCTTGTGAAGGCAATTGGTGCTCAGATATTGTCTTATGAGGAACTTCTGACAACACTTACGCAAATAGAGGCCATCGTAAATTCGCGCCCGTTGACAGCCATGAGCAGTGACCCCGCTGAGCCAGCAGCTCTTACTCCGGCTCATTTTTTAAATACCGCACCGCTGTTTTCTGTACCCGCGCCGCTGACCGATCAATTGGCTGTCAATCTACTCGACCGTCATACTCTTCTGGACAAAATAGTGCAGTCTTTCTGGAAGCGATGGAGTGCCGAGTATCTGCACCAGCTGCAGTCGCGAGCGAAATGGTCGGTTCCATCAGTACCTATCCATGTTGGCACAGTGGTCATTATAAAGGTTGATAATATACCACCATTTTCATGGCCATTAGGTGTCGTTGAGGCAGTACATCCCTCAAAGGATGGCACAACTCGTGTCGTCACAGTAAGAACGAGTAGAGGTACACTCACTCGTCGTGTAGTGCGATTGTGTCCACTGCCTAGTCAATAATATATTTCGTCTTTACTTATTTATTCTGTTATAAAATAGACCCACTTTACTTAAGTCTAATTAATTTCCGCGTAAGTCTCGCCTATTTAAGTTTATGGTTAGGTGTATACTACTGACGTTTATGTATTTTGCCTACTTCAATTGTGAGGAGCACAAGCATCTTTTGGTTTCTTTTAAAGGGAACCCTTTAAGGTCGGGGGGAAATGTTACCGCTATCTGTTTATATAAGAACATTTCACCTTCTTTCATGTCACATCATTAAAAACTCGACCTCATATTCACGTCACCCGCACGCCTGCCAAAACCAATAAGAAGAAAAAAAAACTAATAAAAAATACAACGAAGTCAATATCAGTGCGACAGAAGAACAGAACCAGCATACGGCGGCGCCGCCGAAACCCATCGACGTCGAGATAAAGGTACGGCAGGCTTCGCCCCATATTTACATTTCCATTTTTCGCCTTCGGGACACATAGGGACCTTCGTCCCTGCTGTTCCCTCATATTCTCCTTACCAAGGAGTGGTCCTTCAACCCCGCGCCTTCATTAATAATCATTATTTAATGTATTTAATGAAGCGAAATAGGATGCGTTCGGAGATTTACGTTGGTTACGCCGACGTAAACATTTATTTTAAGCTAAAGTTTGTATGAGAATTGCCCAAAATGCATATATTTTAGAAACAAGATTAAATGAGCTTTTTAAAGTATTAATAATAATTTGAAAATGTTCACGAAATTTAACTAGTTTACCTCACTGAATAAAAAAAACTTGTTGTGATCTTTACCTTTTCAGCCATACCTCATCATCATTTCTGATATCTTTTTTACACGGACACGATACCAAACAAGTCCTAGTAGACTTAGCCGACCAGCAATAAAGAAAAGAAAGAGGGATACTTGGTCCTATTCACTCCGCTCTCCCACCTCACAGGAGACGAACCTGACTTCCCTCCACATCTTAAAATAATTACCGTGGAACACTCTGTCTGTGGTAGAAATTTCATGCTTGTAACTCGATGCGCACAATTATGTTAGAAAACTGCGGACTAACAACTCTAGGTACTATTAGTCTACTCCGGCTAATTAAAAACTCGATTGTACTAGTAACATGTGAACTTTGGCAAAGAAAGAAAAATGTTTGTAATCAAACTCAACCAACGAATATTGAAAACCGAATAATCGTAATTATTCTCTCAACTTCGCTACTCGGCGTGTTTGATAATGTACTCATAAAGTATTTGTACAGAGCTACATATTATTCCATCAAAACCGTATAAAGGCTTTTATGTTTTCAATCTCTTTGAAGCGACTTGTAGATTTTATGTAAATAACTAATAATACTAATACAATTTTTTGATAAAAAGTAAAATGAGATATTTGTAACACCTGAGAGAATTTACTTACTTAGATAATTATTGTTCCTTTGAATCCTTTGTAAATATTAAACGGTGTTCGACGAACCGTAGAACTTCCGGCCGGTTATTGTTGATTTTTTTCATAAATAAATGAATAAAGGTTACATCAGCGGGCTATCACATCAAAACAACATTTAATCGTAAATAAATATGATTTAATTGCCTTCATCTGCGAAGAGAGATCCATGACCATGGACGTAAAACTATATATCCTAAATCTCGGAGAGTTTTGAGTAAGGTAATTAAATCATATAACGAGATTAAGTCCCAGTTTATTGTGATAAGGTGTAAAAACCGAGTTCATTAAATCAATATTTTATATTCACGCGGTGATAATTCATTATTCGTACATAAATTGGTTACTAGCAAGCTGTGCTACCGTGGCGCTTCGGCTAATTAAAATATGTATGTCACATATTTCAATCAGTCATGTACATACATATAGTTATGATGTAGTCGTTAGTGCAAACAGTATCGAACATTAGACAACAAAATCGATGGCTAATTTATTGGAAGCTAAAGAAGTGATGTGCGGTTGGCGCAGTCGTAGTACAGCCTACTGAGCCGGCGGTCCTGGGTTCGGATCCCGGCAAATATGTGTGTGATGAACTCTAATATCTATTCCTTGGTATGTTTTCTATGATTTTAAGTGTACCTTATCTATACGAGTATAAGTATATATATCGTCGTCTAGTACCCATAACATAAGCCTACTAGAGCTTATTTTGGGACTAGGTCGATTCGTGGATGGTTGTCTGATAGGTTACCTATCATAATCCCGAATTTTTGTTTACCCGCTGTAATGTTTCGCCGAATTTTCATTTACCCCAAAGCTATTTATTCCAAAACTATTAATATTTCAAAATAATTATAAAACAAACCTAACCTAACCTAATGGGTTCATTAAAACGATGTTTATAAAATCCTGAAAATATTATGTGTTTCAGGAAAAATTGCTTTCGGGCAAATGAAAATTCGGCGAAACGATACGTACAGTGGGGAAACAATGTTTCGAAGTTGCGATAGTTTACCATTGTATAAAAGAGCATAAAATGAGTTATTCGTTTATAGGTATAAAAAGCATTTTTTATGGGTAGTTAAATTGAAATAAGTAGCTTAACAACTGATTGTAATTAATAGAGGGTCTCCCAATGCAGCTTAAAAAATCAATTTTCCGACCAAATATCATTCAGAGACATTCATTGCAAACTGATCTAGAGATGTTTACTGACCATAAGTTGCTAACCAACTAGCTATATTGGCAGACCAAATACATTTTAAGGAATGAAATAATTGTAAATTCAAACAATTGAATCACTATTTAGGTTGTATTGAACAAGCTGTGCCCCTAATACCACGGCAGACTAAGAAGGCAAGTTACTTGAGTTGAGATGCATTTTATTAAGATTAAATGATCAAGACTGTGTGTAATATAGTATTATTCTAGTTCGTGAACCGTAAATTATCACGGTATTTGTCTGTGTTGTTTGTAAAAATGTTCAAGGAAATTACTGTGTAATAAATAATTTTTTAGACCCCTGCAGGCTGTAAGAAGCTTCTTAAGTTGTTTTTTGTTAAAAATATCTTATTATATCATTAAAATAATTACATGTAAATTTAAACATCAACTCAATTACGCCTTGCAAAATTACTTAAACAGAAGCACAAGCAGCCCCTTTATCTCTGCAAACTTAATTTCTATCCGAGTCCCATTTAATTTACGTGTGAGAGAGCTCATACGCAACGAATTTTGGTGAAAATGTGTTTAAATCTGTGGATGGAACGCTGTAAAATCCTGTTTAAGGTAAATTGAGTCTCCTACCGCTTAACCGCAATGGCCGATGCGGGATGATTTCCAGATTAAGGCTGTGTATATTAACGGACTATTATGTAGATGTCTGCGTAAATCAAAGACTTACACCGACAATATTACGATGTACATTTCTAAAGACAACACAAGGTGCGTGGCACAGCTAGATGTTATTAAGAACCTGGACTTAATCTAGTTAGGTTGGGGTTGCGAAATTGATAGGATTATAATAGTTATATATATAAAACGAGGTGCTGTTGAGGGTAATGCGTTAAGCAACGTCGACAGCACCACGGCCAGCGCGTGGCCCAGCACAATGGGCAGATTAATAAATACCTGCAGGTTGTGGTAGACCCAGAGCGAGCCGGTGACCGAGATCGCGAACCAGAGGAACAGCGTGAACACCGAGATGCTGCTGAGGTGTAACGCGTTGAGCACCGTCGAGAGCACCACGGCCAGCGCGTGGCACAGTACGATGGGCAGATTAATAAATACCTGCAGGTTGTGGTAGAACCAGAGCGAGCCGGTGACCGAGATCGCGAACCAGAGGAACAGCGTGAACACCGAGATGCTGCTGAGGTGTAACGCGTTGAGCACCGTCGAGAGCACCACGGCCAGCGCGTGGCACAGTACGATGGGCAGATTAATAAATACCTGCAGGTTGTGGTAGAACCAGAGCGAGCCGGTGACCGAGATCGCGAACCAGAGGAACAGCGTGAACACCGAGATGCTGCTGAGGTGTAACGCGTTGAGCACCGTCGACAGTACCACGGCCAGTGCGTGGCTCAGCACGGTGGGCAGATTAATAAATACCTGCAGGTTGTGGTAGAACCAGAGCGAGCCGGTGACCGAGATCGCGAACCAGAGGAACAGCGTGAACACCGAGATGCTGCTGAGGTGTAACGCGTTGAGCACCGTCGACAGTACCACGGCCAGTGCGTGGCCCAGCACGGTGGGCAGATTAATAAATACCTGCAGGTTGTGGTAGAACCAGAGCGAGCCGGTGACCGAGATCGCGAACCAGAGGAACAGCGTGAACACCGAGATGCTGCTGAGGTGTAACGCGTTGAGCACCGTCGACAGCACCACAGCCAGTGCGTGGCCCAGCACGGTGGGCAGATTAATAAATACCTGCAGGTTGTGGTAGAACCAGAGCGAGCCGGTGACCGAGATCGCGAACCAGAGGAACAGCGTGAACACCGAGATGTTGCTGAGGTGTAACGCGTTGAGCACCGTCGACAGCACCACAGCCAGTGCGTGGCCCAGCACGGTGGGCAGATTAATAAATACCTGCAGGTTGTGGTAGAACCAGAGCGAGCCGGTGACCGAGATCGCGAACCAGAGGAACAGCGTGAACACCGAGATGCTGCTGAGGTGTAACGCGTTGAGCACCGTCGACAGCACCACAGCCAGTGCGTGGCCCAGCACGGTGGGCAGATTAATAAATACCTGCAGGTTGTGGTAGAACCAGAGCGAGCCGGTGACCGAGATCGCGAACCAGAGGAACAGCGTGAACACCGAGATGCTGCTGAGGTGTAACGCGTTGAGCACCGTCGACAGTACCACGGCCAGTGCGTGGCTCAGCACGGTGGGCAGATTAATAAATACCTGCAGGTTGTGGTAGAACCAGAGCGAGCCGGTGACCGAGATCGCGAACCAGAGGAACAGCGTGAACACCGAGATGCTGCTGAGGTGTAACGCGTTGAGCACCGTCGACAGCACCACAGCCAGTGCGTGGCCCAGCACGGTGGGCAGATTAATAAATACCTGCAGGTTGTGGTAGAACCAGAGCGAGCCGGTGACCGAGATCGCGAACCAGAGGAACAGCGTGAACACCGAGATGCTGCTGAGGTGTAACGCGTTGAGCACCGTCGACAGTACCACGGCCAGTGCGTGGCTCAGCACGGTGGGCAGATTAATAAATACCTGCAGGTTGTGGTAGAACCAGAGCGAGCCGGTGACCGAGATCGCGAACCAGAGGAACAGCGTGAACACCGAGATGCTGCTGAGGTGTAACGCGTTGAGCACCGTCGACAGCACCACAGCCAGTGCGTGGCCCAGCACGGTGGGCAGATTAATAAATACCTGCAGGTTGTGGTAGAACCAGAGCGAGCCGGTGACCGAGATCGCGAACCAGAGGAACAGCGTGAACACCGAGATGCTGCTGAGGTGTAACGCGTTGAGCACCGTCGAGAGCACCACGGCCAGCGCGTGGCCCAGCACAATGGGCAGATTAATAAATACCTGCAGGTTGTGGTAGAACCAGAGCGAGCCGGTGACCGAGATCGCGAACCAGAGGAACAGCGTGAACACCGAGATGCTGCTGAGGTGTAAAGCGTTGAGCACCGTCGACAGCACCACGGCCAGTGCGTGGCACAGCACAATGGGCAGGGCGCAGCGGTCGATGATGTCCCATGGCACTTCCTGAGAAAACAAAATACTATAATTAAAGGATTACTGCAATTACAAGAACTGGCGCGCTTGTAACTTTAAAATATTATTTATTAGAATATGTTATTGTTACTTATAAAGGAAAACCAAATTGAAACGCACCCTCAATGCGTACTAGGTTTATAAATAACTAACTAACATTACCATTGCATTTCTTTTTTTATATTTACAGGTCTTCGTCGCTGAGCGCCGCATACAAGTGAGGTGCAAAGTTAACGCAACCTATTTATATTATTCTGTTTTTAGTATTTGTTGTTATAGCGGCAACTATCACGGTTCATGAGATACAGCGAGGTGACAGATGGACAGATGGACAGACATACAGACAGACGGACAGCGGAACCTTAGTAATGGGTTTCCGTTTTTTACCTTTTGTGTACGGAACCCTAAAAAAGAGAACATGAACACCTTACACCATCCGTAAATAGCAACCAAATTGGATCACTGCGAACATTTTGATGAGCATGTTAGTGAATCGTGAGAGACGTTTTGATGTTAGTGTGTGGTAACTGGTACGCACATACAAACAAAATGTTCGATGTCTGTCACCATATTTTTGTTCGTTCGTCCTTACACGGCTTTAATGATTCATTATAATAGTAATCGTAGAGGCGCGGCCAGTTTAATATGGGCTATACTATTATCTTGTCTATCTAACATTATTTTAATAAAAACTTTGTCGGGTGTCTCGCTGGTTCATCAGTCTATCCGCGATCAAGACGCATGATCATGAAACTATGCCAAAACATTAGATTAAGGTAAATAAACAATATCCCGTTCTGACCGCGTTATTATACTGTGCAGATACAAACGGCGAGAGTTTAAAATAAGTATAGCGGATATTTTTACAGTCTGCTCAACTCTTTACATATTTAAATCTATTTAATATAGTTTAATTTTAAACTAAGTATATTGGTTAAACAAACGTTAACCATATATAAATTGGCGTAAAGGCACTGTAAATTTGATGTAATATATTGTGATAATAAATGCATACCTTATCCAATATTACTGTACGTGAAACTGTTATTTAAAACTGGTTACTTACTCGTATAAAAACCTAATCTAAATCAGTTGTTCCTAAAACAATGTCACAAAAACAGATGACATTATGGGTAAAACATTAAACAAACTCCTTCTTTGCATTAGGCTTATTAAATGGATACTAGTATTCCTAGTCATGTGCTTCAGTTTAATAATCGAAGCGAATGCATAATTGCATAGGATAATCTAAATCGGCACTAGAAATAGCACTCGAATGAGACATCCAGCCCGCCAACTGGTACTATCTGTTGTTTAATGCAGCGCACACATCAGTGCTTGAATAGTGCCAACACAGTGTACATTTCAAAATAGTACCGTTTCAGTGACATTCACGTGAATTATTCTGTAGCATGGTTTAATCCCGTAGTTCATCGTTGAACTGCAGGATTAATAGGAGTTAATTGGAATCAAACCCACCAACCAGATAGATTCAAATACAAAACTATTCTGCAAGTAGGCTACAACAGCTCATTTACAGGTCAGATTCTAAGTTACATAATATAAAAAAAATATAATACACAATAACTAGGTCGATGCCACCGGCTAAGCTTGCACCATAGATTGGAGCAGGGTTTTTTTTTTTTTTTCGAAATTTTCTCTTCGCCACGACCTAGCGAAATTTAATTTTTGCATTTTAAAACAAAAATTTCTAAAATCGGTTGAGAACTCGCTGAGATCTGCGCATTGTCACAAAGTCCATTCGAGTCGATCCATGGGAGCTTCGCACCAATAATATCATATGTACTAGTAATGCAACATGCAACAGATAAATCACTAGACATATTTTACAGGGAGATGTATAGTGTCTCCGGGTCTAATTACGATAAACATAAACTATACTTTCAGAGATGTAAAGGGACTCAGGCGTCAAGATTAAAATTAAATAAAAACAAAGCGTATTACTAAGTTTCATTGAGATTTAGAGAGTCACTGTGGTCAACAAATTAAATTCGGAGATTTAAAAGGTCTCGACAGTCATTTTGGAGCTGTAAAGTGTCTCCAAACGTCAAAAACAAAAATCTAATAGATCAACGTAGTTAATGAGCCATTTCCCGACATCTTTTCTACACTTTCCCAACCCAACACATTACACACATATCGTTGGGGATAGTGCAATACTGTGTAAATAACAGCTGTCGATAAAGTCTCATTTCAATAAAATACTCCGTATCCGTAGAGGCCGCTCAGCTGGTGATCTTCTGGTTTACCTGACACATCGTTGGGCACAGGCAATTGAAAATAAAGGTGAGGCATTGGCTGTTAGTTTGGATGTAGCGAAGGCCTTTGATCGGGTTTGGCACAAAGCACTTCTTTCGAAGCTTCCGTCTTATGGGCTTCCCGAGAAATTATGCGAATGGGTCAGTAGCTTTCTGGCAGACAGATGCATGAAGGTCGTAGTTGACGGTGCATGCTCTGAACCCATGTCTGTGAATGCTGGTGTCCCTCAAGGCTGTGTGCTTTCGCCCACATTGTTTCTTCTGCATATCAATGATATGCTACAAATCTGTGGCATTCATTGCTATGCAGATGATAGCACGGGTGATGCCTCCTATACCGGCCGCAATAATATTTCTCGGGAAATTGTCATCGAGAGCCGGAAAAAGCTTGTGTCTGAAGTCGAGACTTGTTTAAAAGAAGTCTCAAAATGGGGTCGACTTAATTTAGTCCACTTTAACCCCGCAAAGACACAGCTTTGCGCGTTCACCACCAAAAAATCTACGTTCGTCGCGTCACCTCTTTTTGAAAGCACTCCCCTTGCTGCCTCAGCCACTATAGGAGTCATTGGTGTCGACATCTCGTGTGAAGTCCAATTCCGCGGACATCTAGAGGGTAAGGCTAAATTAGCCTCCAAGAAGCTTGGCGTGCTCAACAGGTCGAAACAGTACTTCACTCCGGCCCATCGCCTACAGCTTTATAAGGCGCAGGTTCGCCCACATATGGAGTACTGTTCTCATCTGTGGGCTGGGGCGCCCAAGTACCAGCTTCTCCCTTTAGATCGTATCCAACGGAGAGCGACTCGTATCGTCGACTGCCAGCGAACTTCAGATCGGCTTGACTCCTTGGCGCTACGTAGAGATGTAGCCTCTCTCTGCATCTTTTATCGCTTGTATAACGGGGAGTGCTCCGAGGAGTTGTTCGGATTGATTCCTGCCGCTTCTTTCCGCCATCGTTCTACGCGACAATCCTTTCATCCTCACCACCTAGATAGTTGGCAGTCCACAACTGTGCGCTTTTCTAGAAATTTCCTGCCTCGCACGACTGCATTGTGGAATGAATTGTCGCTTGCGGTATTTCCGGACCGATACGACCTTCAAACCTTCAAGAAAAGAGCGTATTCCCACCTGAAAGGCCGGCAACGCACTTGTGACTCCTCTGGTGTTGCAGGTGTCTATGGGCGAGGGTAATCGCTTTACATCAGGCGATTCGTTTGCTCGTTTGCCCCCTATGACATAAAAAAAAAAAAAAAAAAAAAAATACTTAGCATTTGTTTGAATATTGATTCGTATCTACACTTGTTACTTACGCTACGCGGTATTGCACAATCCCCGACGATCTCACCAAGCAAAATACCGCGATAGCTTAAAGCGAAAACGCATGCAAACTTTATCCACGATATAATTCAACAAAAATAAATTTTCAAACTGGCAGAAACACCGCTTCAAAAATTTTCTACATAGTACAAGTAGGTACACCAATTTAATTATGAAATAGATTACCGCCTTACGATATACGAGTATTTGAAATCAAATTCCACGACTTTGATTTGATTAAAAGTTCGCCGAAGCTTCACAGCCCTTTGATCCCAAATAAAGAGAATGCGAATGCACAAATATTTTAAAATAACAGTTTTTTGTTTGTAGCCGAGCTGACTCAACGAAAGCTTATTTACATAAAACGTTGCTTACTGATGCAGAACGCATTGCGACTTAGCCTTTGAGAGAACTCTTCAATCAGAGGTTTTAAGTATGCAATACCTAATGTTTTCAATTATGCAAATACTTTAAGACCAATTTCTCCAAAATTTATGTTCGGATTTGTGCTCAAGATCTCGTCCTCATTGTATTTTGTTATTGAGTCGGTTGCTTATTAATAGGTACAACTACGAGTATCATTCAAAAGGTATCATTGATTAGGTTAGGCTCGTATATGAAATAAATGTAAACAATATAATTATCATATTAGTAGTAGGCTCAATAGGTCAGATTTATCAATAACAGATAAATTATAAAGCATTTGTCACTTTCGCACTCATAACTACATTCGTGTCAGAAAATGACAGACGCTTTGCTATTCAGCGTGACAAACGTGATCATCGTAAGTTCTCAGGGGCGCATGACGTGGTTCGTATCGGACAGATTAACTTTTTCTCCCAAGCAAATAAATAATTCAGTGAATAAAGGATTTTGACCTTACAAACGGTCCGGTAGTTTTTAATTTTTGATATGTTGTCTAGGATAGTTAGTCAGTGTTTAAAATGCAAAATGCACAATTCGCCCCCCCTCCGCGCCCACCGAGATATTGAAAAAACCGGCACTCTCTTCATATTTTTGCTCATATTAGTTTATAATGTAATTTGTTATTATGAAATAAATAAATCTAAATCTAAATCTAATCTATCTTCCTTTAGGAGCATTTTAGCTAGAAAAAAGCTGCGACAATGTTATAGAGAGTTAAATTTACTTCATTTTCCAATTTATATTTTGTTTCTAGGACAGATAGTTACGGAGATATGCACATTTAAAAAAACTTAAGAAATTGCAATTTCCAACTCAAAAACAAACTTCTGGATTATATCTTCGTTTAGGAGCATTTTAGCTTGAACAGTGCTTAGGCAATTTTGTAGAGAATTAAATTTACTATAATTTACATTTCAAATTTTGTTTCTAGGACAGATAATTACGGAGATATGTAAAAAATAAAGTCACATTTTCCGAAAATGTATGTAAAAATGGACACGAGTTTTATAAGCAATTATATTTCCTACATGTTTTAATTTGTCCTAGACTGGACTAGTCTGTAACTGAACGTTCTAAACCAAGAATCTACCTCCGTAACTAACTAACCGTTAGTTACGGAGATATGCACATTTAAAAAACAGGAAAAGTCGAATTTTCCGAAAATTTCTCAAGATTCTTGGCCTTGAAACAAAATTTGAAATGTAAATTATAGTAAATTGAATTCTCTACAACATTGCCCAAGCTTTGTTGTAGCGAAAATGTTCCTAAACGAAGATATAATCCAGAAGTTTGTTTTTCAGTAAAAATTGCGATTTTTTAGGTTTTTTTTTAATGTGGATATCTCCGTAACTCTCTGTCCCAGAAAAAAAATATAAAATGGAAAATGTAGTAAATTTAACTCTCTATAACATTGTCGAAGCTTTCTTCTAGCTTAAATGCTCCTAAAGGAAGATATGAGCAAAAATATGAAGCAACTGCCGGTTTTTTCAATATGGCGGGTGGCGCGGATGGGGGGGAATTGTGCATTTTGCATTTTAAGCACTGACTAACCATCCTAGACAACATATCAAAAATTCAAAACTACCGGACCGTTTGTAAGGTCACACATAGTACTTTAGTCCCTATTCACCGTATTAAAATGTTTACATAACATAGCGTTCACCATAACCCAGCGGTTAAAATCATTCTACACTTCCTATTTGCACAAAGTTCCTTCATTACCTACTTCAAAACTTTGGGTGGCACACTTCGGTATCTAGCAATTTCCCAAGATTGGACGATTGTGTAGATGAAGTTACTTCGCGGCACCGAATCTTGCTGAATAACTCGTTCGATGAACTTTGTCCGAGTGAAGAACCGTTCTTCAATTACGTTCTTGAATAATTACGCACAAAGATATTATTGAACAAATACATTTTATATGCCCCAAATTGGATCGATAGGAGCTCGAATCGTAGCTCAGGATAATACTCGTACTAACCGTAATAGTAAGGAAATATGAAAATATCAAGTTTCAATAGGGTGGGCGTACACTCGTAGCTCGCATTTGAGGAGTTTAAGGATCTAGCCATGAACTGGAAGATGCGATGTAAGTCGGTTACGCAGAGTAACGACAGAGCGAGATCCTGCTCAATACGTCTGAATGATGACGTTCTAGAATAACCGAAGGATGGCGTTACCTGTGACTGCGTATCCTGCTTCTTGATGAGGGAGCCGCGCCGCGCCGAGGGCCGGCGGTGCATGGACGGGGCCGTGAGCGACGCGCGCCTCGTCACGTCTCCCGCCACCATGATGCTGGCGAGGGCTCAACACTTCTGCAACAAATAACCTAATAAATATCGATATTAGATAATCCTACACCCGATCGAACGGCTCCAGACGTTGACATGGGTCATTAGAAAACTGAGTTGCTCGAAAAATTACTACGTGTCGATGAGCCTAATCAAGCTAATGAAGTGCGCGAAATATGAATTAATAAATAAAAATTGGGCAAGTGCGAGTCCGGCTCGCGCATGAAGGGTTCCGTACCATAATCTATACCAAGTTTGTTGTATGGGAGCCCCCCTTAATATTTATTTTATTTTATTTTTAGTATTTGTTGTTATAGCGGCAATAGAAATACATCATCTGTGAAAATTTCAACTGTCTAGACTATCACCGTTCTTGAGATACAGCCTGGTGACAGACGGACGGACGGACGGGCGAACGGACGGACGGACGGACGGACGGACGGACCCGTTTTTACCCTTTGGGTACGGAACCCTAAAAAGTGCAGTGAAGACCTTTTGGGTGGTTACGTAGTTCATTGCGAGAACAGCAGCAGGATCGCGAGTATTTGTGAGAAAAATATTATTATTATTTTTATCTACCCAAATATCATAAACCCTCCATGATGCCTTCAAGAACCGCACATTATGACCAACATAAAAATAAACTGGGGGGGTATTCGACCAATTTTAGAGATATAATGGAGATCTCTCCTTTTCATCGCCATCTGTCACTTTTGACGTGTGCCTACTTGACAAGTGGCGATATCGCTAGTACATCGCAACTTTGTCAATTCGGACGCGCAAATTTTCGTTTCTGACAAATATGAGAGCTATAATGAAACGACCTGCGTACTCAACAACTGGTTTATTACTGAAGTGACAACATAAAACACTACACTCCTCCCACGCTATTCTGGGAACCTGACAACAAATAAATAACACAAAATTAAAAACCGAAAAACAAACTTTCTAAACCTTATAATTAATTAGTTTATCTCTAGGGCGTAAGCTAAAACGACGAGCGCTAGACTCACACCTCTGAGCGTTATCACTACCCTCAGACAAATTGCCTTCAATTGTTTCCGTAGCACCTGAGGCACCGAAGTCGGGTGAGTGTTGCACTTGCGGTACTTCCTCCGCGTTAACATTCAAAGGCGGCGCGGACGCAGAGGTAGTAGCCGGCTGGCCATCTCCGCCCAAGATGCTAGGATCAGCAACCGTATTATCCTCGCATTCAAAATATTCGTCATTTACATTGACCGAATCACTTGGAGGTAAAAACTGCGAAGTTGGTGATTCTAGCTCTGTAGAATTAGTCTGAGTGCAACTCATACTCATACGAGGCGGTTCAGAGTTTGATGGTCGAGCCTGCGTAATGGGTAAAACTTGACATTTTTCACCGGTCCTAACCGGTTCATAGTAACGTCTCAATTGATCAATATGCCGATTACATAGCCCTTGGCTATCTACAAACACCGAAAACATTCGATTACCTAATTTATTTATAATCTTCCCTAACATCCAAATTGGTTTTTGAGATATGTAACAACGCACCCAAACATCCTCACCAATCTCAAAAATCCTACAATCAGCAACATCGCCGTCAGAGTTGGATTTGTCACCTTTTTGCTGTGGTAAAAGTAAGTCCAGCCTCGTGCGCAAATCTCGTGAAAACATTAACCTGGATGGCGAGTCACCCGTGCTGCAGTGCGGCGTGCTACGATATTCGAACAAAAAACTCGCTAGCTGTTTATTCATTTCCTGAATTGAGAGATTGGCGTTGTTCAATAATATGCATTTTAACATTTTTTTACATAATTTAACAGATATTTCAGCCTGACCATTGCTGCACGGATGGTAAATAGGAGACGTCAAATGTTTTATTCCGTTCGATAAACAAAATTGACTAAATTCCTCGTTACTTATTTTCGGATCGTTATCGGACACAATCAACATCGGAAGGCCAAAAGTACAAAATAACGTTTCCAATTTTGAAATGAGCGACTTCGTAGACAAATCATTCATGTATATGCATTCCACCCATTTACTGTAGCTATCTACAACGATGAGGAAAACCTTTTGAGCTACTTGAGCATAATCTATGTGAAGTCGCTGCCAGGGCCCGGCGGCGCGCGGCCAGGCCCGCGGCGGGGCGCGCGCAGGCGCGTCGCGCAGTGCGCTGCACGTGCTACATGATAACACCGCGCGTTCGATTTCATTATCTATACCGGGAAACCAAAATTTACTCCGCGCCAAATTTTTTGTTTTTACCACACCGAAATGACCCTTATGTAATTCGCTAATGAGTCGTTCTCTAAATATTTGTGGAATAACAATCCTATGACCGCGTAAAATACAACCGTCTTCAACGTCGAGATCGTTTTTACAATTGTAGAAGGGTAAAATATTTTTACACTTTATTTTTCGCGGCCACCCCAAACGTATGTATTTAGAAACCGTTTGCAACACTTTGTCTTTGAGAGTAGCCTCTTTAATGTCTTTAAATAAAACAGGTAAAGTGTCATCAGAAAAGAAATTTAAATAAGAACCCTCCTTACAGAAATCCTGCTCGGTTGTCGTTGTTTCAACGGGTGATCTTGAGAAATAGTCGGCTATCATATTCTTTTCACTAGTTATGTACTGAATGCTATAGTTATAAGCAGACAAAAAAATTGCATATCGTTGTAATCGCGAGGCTGCCATTATAGGAATCCCATTTTTTTTTTCAAAAATAGCTAACAGAGGACGATGGTCAGTCTTAAGGATAAACGGTATATTACGTCCGTATAGATATTGGTGAAAATGCTTGACACCAAAAACTATAGCTGCCGATTCCTTATGAATCTGACTATAGTTTTTTTCGCTTGCCGACAAAGATCTCGATGCAAAAGCGAGAGGACGTTCTTGACCTTCGCTACCCTGCGCGAGCCAAGCACCGAGCCCACCTGGGCCCGCGTCAACCGACAAAACAAGACGCGCCGCGGGGTCGAAATGTGTCAGCACCCTATCGGATGCTAATTCTCGCTTAACTGCATTGTAGGCGCACTCATGCGTATTATTCCACGCCCACTGTGCATCTTTACGAAGCAAATCGTGCAACGGGCTTAGAATGGATGCTGCGTTCGGGATGAAATTACGGTAGTAATTTATGACCCCCAAGAACCTTTTTACGTCCAGGACATTTTGAGGCCTAGGTGAATTTAAAATTGCTTCGGTCTTTTTGGGGCACGTTTTGATACCGTTCTTGTCTATCACGTAGCCTAGGTACGTGACACTCGGACGGAAAAATTCACACTTACCCTTTTGTAACCGTAGGCCAGCATCCCGTAATCTGTGCAACACTTCACGCAGCCGTGACATGTGTTGCTCCCTCGTGTTGCCCGTTATACACACATCGTCAATCCAGCACGAGACCCCATCAATACCGGATAATAGCGTTTCCATCGTCCTTTGAAAGATAGCTGGCGCGTTCGCCATACCATAAACTAGCCTTGAGTATTTCAGCAGCCCACGCGATGTGTTAATAGTGGTGAGTTCCTGTGATTCTTCATCAATAGGAAATTGGTTATACGCATCACTAAGATCAATCTTAGTGTAAGACTGGCCGCCCCCGATTTTCGCAAAAACTTCCTCAATACGAGGCATGGGGTACCTGTCTACATGCATATCTTTATTCAACGTAACCGAATAGTCTCCCGCTATTCTAACTTTTCCGTTAGCCTTTAAAACGGGCACAATAGGCGTAGCGTAATTTGAAAAGTTTACTGGTATCAATATACCTAACTTAATTAACCTCTCAATCTCCTCTTCTACCTTTGTTTTAATGGCAAACGGAACACTACGGGCCTTAAAAAACTTCGGTTCGGCATTTTCTTTGAGACTTAATTTAATTTTGAATTTATTAAATGTACCTAAACCATCCTTCCATAATTCGGCATATTCCTCCATTAGACGTTTTACATCATTTTCATCACTATCATTAAATTGTGCTGTCAAACTATTATTTTGGATGGAGCATATTCTCAATCCAAATTTGGACATAAAATCACGACCCAGAAGCGGTGGCCCACCATTCTTAATAACATAAATTCGAATTTTGTTAATCATACCGTTATAATTCACGTCAGTTTAAAAATATCCACGGGGTATGATTTTGTGTCCATTATATACACATAATTTAATAAAACTCTTTACTAATGGTAGTTCGGAAAATTGTTTTTCATATAGACTCTCTGAGATAACCGAAATTCCAGAGCCGGAGTCCACCTCCATGCAAACTTCCTTGTTGTCGATATTAACAATTTTGGTTATAGGAACATAGCTTTCATACCTTAGGTTAAAGAATTCGCATTCTTTACAATCCGGGCATGTTGAATCAGAGTCTTCACCTTGGACATCCAAATTGTTCATCCGAACCTTACAGACTTTCTTCAAATGTCCCTTTTCGCCACACTTTTGGCAATGATAACCTTTAAATGGACACTTATTACCAATATGATTTTTCATGCCACACACAGAGCAACGAGAGACAGTATCATTATCGCGCTGACATCGCGAGCCGAAAAACGGGTGCGCGCGGCCGGCGGGCTGGCGGCCGGGCCCGTCGCTCGACCTGCCGTCGCTGCCAACGCGATACACCGGCTCCTGCTTCGCCATCACCTCAGCGCCGGATGATACCAACTTCTTCGCTTGCCGCGCACTTTCGGCGTTCTCCGCGATCTCCAGTGCTTTTGGCAAAGTTAACGTCTTGCAATCTTGCTCAAAAAGCTTGTCCCGCTCGGAACCGGCGCCCAGGCCGAGGACGAAACGGTCAAGGAGAACCATTTACAGGGCGGAGCCGAAATCGCAGAAACTCGCGAGACCCCTTAGTCGCGCCGCCCACTCCCCTAAACTTTCTCCTGGGCTCCTGATCGCACTATAAAACTTGGCCTTCTCTACAAACGAGCACTGCCTAGGCTTGAAATGTTTTTCGAGTACATCAACCAATTGTTTATACGTTTGAGCTTCAATGTCGCTTGGGTACACAAGGTTACGTAGCAACCGATAGGTCTCATCAGATACGTGGGTTATTAGGACGGCACTTTTGTTCTCATCTTTGATGTCGTTTAAAGTGAAAAATTTATTTAATTTCCCTTTAAAAATCGACCAATCTCCTACTTTATGGTCGAAAGCGGACAAATTTCCTAAAATCGACATTTTATTGCCTGTCAGATCCGTCAAACTCGATCGCCATTGACAAATATGAGAGCTATAATGAAACGACCTGCGTACTCAACAACTGGTTTATTACTGAAGTGACAGCATAAAACACTACAGTTTCCATTGTATGTGACGGCATAAATAACAGGCGCATACTTTAAATTGACCGCATAGTACGTGAAATTGGTCCGTTACGTTTCGTTCAAAACAGAAATTTATATACATGAATAACATTTTTGACAATCATTATCGCCTTCGTATTACCAAAATTGAGATGAGATATGTCACTTTCAAGCTCATCGCATTTAAATGACAGTTCAATGGCGATATAACTGTTATCTAATGGAGATTTGACGTTTGTAGATATCTCCAACGGCATTCTCGAATTGGGCCCCTGGGGGGGTATTCGACCAATTTTAGAGATATAATGGAGATCTCTCATTTTCATCGCCATCCGTCACTTTTGACGTGTGCCTACTTGACAGTGGCGATATCGCAACTTCGTCAATTCGGACGCGCAAAATTTTCGTTTCCTTGGTATGTGACGGCATAAATAACAGGCGCATACTTTAAATTGACCGCATAGTACGTGAAATGGGTCCGTTACGTTTCGTTCAAAACATAAATTTATATACATGAATAACATTTTTGACAATCATTATCGCCTTCGTATTTCCAAAATTGAGATGAGATATGTCACTTTTAAGCTCATCGCATTTAAATGACAGTTCAATGGCGATATAACTGTTATCTAATGGAGATTTGACGTTTGGAGATATCTCCAACGGCATTCTCGAATTGGGCCCCTGTTTTGTTAGAACACATTTCTTATCTGTGATAATGTTATTATTGCTAATTAATAACATCGATTTCGATAATGTTATATCATTCAAATTTCGAACATCTCTGAAAACCAAAGAAATTTGGTTTGACCTCTATTCTAATATCAGTCGAGATGACGTTTAGTTCGAAATGAATTGTCAATTTGCAGACAAATTGACAAATGTCGCTCGCAAGTAAGATATCGAACGATATGGTAGTTCGGGCCCACTCTAGTTTGTCTCTGAATTAAAAAAAACTATGACAGCTGCCAGAAAAGAAAAGAAAAGTTTTCATTGCCGCCATTACCGGTTAGAATTTGTTTTAATGCATACAATTGATCGATTTGTTGAATATAAACCATAAAATTAGCTATCAAGATGATATAGATATTTCGGCGACGCCTCCTGATATCTGTAACAAAGCACCTAACGTCATTAATTACTTATTACCAGCTAAGTCAAAGAAACAGTAGGTATGGTGGTCATAATATGCGGCTCCTGAATGCATCATGGAGGCTTATGATATGTGAGTAGATAAAGTAGTGTATGTAACTATACATAATTAGGCATTAAACACTCGTGTGATGTTATTATGACACTCGCCTTCGGCTCGTGTCATAAACCCACGCTCGTGATTAATGCCCTTCATTATGTACAGTCACATAAACTACTATAATTTGTCCCCTTTAATTTGTGTATAACGTCATAATGTTTTTCTTGACTTAGAGTGGCCTTATTATGGAGCTTAGACCAGGACAGGGAGAGATGACACTTGTGCCACGGCGCGGCGTCTAACGCTCTGCACAGTTTAGACTTGCTCTGACAACCTCGTTAAGTGGGCTGCTTAAATTTCAGTAGACATGAATGGAAAATAAATTTACTCTGTATATCATATTTGGTCGTGACTTAGAGCGGGCTTGGATATTATGGAAATTAGACCGCGGCCGTCAGAGACGACCTAATGCAACCCGCAGGGAGACTTGGCGGCACATTCCAGTCACGGCATCTGTCGCTTTGGAGAGTTCAGACTTGCTTTCATAAGCTCGCTTGTTTGTATGTTATTTTTAATTAAGGCAGTACGTATGCTAGCGTAAACCAAGTATTTATATTAAAGCGAAAAAAAATGCTTTAAGTGGAATTTTAACCTACGTCTCCATAATTAAAAATTCGATGCTTTGATAGAATAATTGACAACTCACCCGTCTGGCCCGGAAAGCTGTGGAGACGTAGGATCAAGTTCCGCTTAAAGCACTTTTTTTTCGCTTTAATATAACAATTTGTTTGTAGACGTGATAAGAAATATATTTAATCTATATATCGCGATATTTTCGAGCAAGCTTGGATATTATGGAGATTTGACCGCGACCCTCAGAAACGACCTATGCATTATGCAACCCGCAGGTAGAAGTGGCGGTATATTCGAGCCACGGCATCTAACCCTTCAGAGAGTTTCGACTTGCTTTGACAACCTCCTGTATGAAGGCTTTGACAGTATTAAAGTGGGCGTGACTTAGGATGCGTCCAGCGACCATGCAGCAACCTGCAGGGAAAGGTAGCATTACATTCGAGCCACGGCCCCTAATCCTTTGGAGAGTAGAAGATACTTACTTTAACAACCATATTTTCTACCGTGTCTAGTCATAATATGAAATAAATTTAACCGTGTATATTGTGTTTGGACTTAATGAAATAAATGAACTTTATTCTGCAAGTAGGCCACAAGGGCACTTTTACATGTCTGAGTCTACCGGCATTTCACGAGAGGAGACCACTGTTGAGAAGAAACGCCGAAAGAAACTCAACAGTCAGTAATTTTTTCGTAAAGGATAAGTACTTAACTATTACAGTAATATGAACTTAACTATATACGTAGACGTAGTTCTCGAAGAAAACATATTAAAAGTGTATTCTAAGATATAAATGAGGACTAGTGTAAGAATAAAATATAGAAACTACAAGAAAGTATGACGGTTTAACACAATTTATGTACGTTTGATATGCTTTCTTATTAGAACTGTGTCCCTTAAACTAGTCAGGTACAATCTAAGGAGTCAGTTACTCGGTTTCTGGTTCAGGCCATGCATTTTTGTCTGTCAGATAGTCCTCTACTGTATAATTTATGCTTTTGACATTAGAGATTTTTTTTTAATAATTTTTGAGAGATGGAAAGGCTAATTTTAAAATATGATCAGGTAACTTGTTATAAAAAGGAATACATTGGCCTAAAAATGATTTATATACTTTACGAACACGAAACTTTCTAATAGCAATTTTATTTTTATTTCTAGTGTTAAAATTGTGGACATCGGATTTTTTTGTAAATGAATCTATGTTCTTAATAACACAAAACAACTTAGAGTGGGCTTTGATATTACGGAGATAGGACCGCAGCCGTCCCAGATTACTTATTGCAATCCGGAGGAAGAGATGGCGGTACATTCGTACCACGGCATCGGACGCTTTGGTGGGTTTAGACTTACTCAGATAACATTGGGTACCCCTTATCTTGCACAATCTCTATTGTCCAAAATACATTTCGCATAACCGTTTTCGCACAATAATTTTTAGCCGAATGATACTATCGCATAATTATATACTTACCACAATTGTTATGTCGCATTCATTTGGCACAGTTTTGAATAGCAGAATACTAATATCGCCAACTTTTATTTCGCAGAATTTTATGTAGCACAATATAAGTTCCGCCGAATTTATTTCGGCATAATTGTACCATAGCATACCCACAGAACCGAATCGCTGCCAGAAAATTAGGTTAGGTTAGGTTGAAACTGCGTCCCTCACAGAAACGAAGGCAAGGCAGGTCCGACTTGGCTTAGGTTAGGTACGACGACGAGCGAAGCGAGGAGGAGTGTTAGGTTTAACTGCGATCCTAACGAGCGAGCGAAGCGAGCGAGCCGCGCAGTTCCGCCTTGGCTTACGATTCCTAACATTACCAATTTCACCTTAAGGCAGATCCGACTTGGCTTAGGTTAGGTACGACGACGAGCGAAGCGAGGAGGAGTGTTAGGTTGAACTGCGACCCTAACGAGCGAGCAAAGCGAGCGAGCCGCGCAGGTCCGACTTGGCTTACGATTCCTAACATTACCAATTTCACCTTAAGGCAGATCCGACTTGGCTTAGGTTAGGTACGACGACGAGCGAAGCGAGGAGGAGTGTTAGGTTGAACTGCGACCCTAACGAGCGAGCGAAGCGAGCGAGCCGCGCAGGTCCAACTTGGCTTACGAACTTGACTGCGTGCCTCACAGAAACGAATCGCTGCCAGAAAACTAGGTTAGGTTAGGTTGAAACTGCGTGCCTCACAGAAACGAATCGCTGCCAGAAAACTAGGTTAGGTTAGGTTGAAACTGCGTCCCCCACAAAACCGAAAGTAGGACGTAGGAGGAAAGTAGGAGTAGGACGGTTAAAAAACACAGAACTTGTCATTTTTATTTTATATAAGTATAAGACATGCAAAATAGTAAAGAAAATTCCTTAAATAACTATGCTAATCTTAAATTAGCACCTATAGCCTTCAAAAATCCATTGTATGTATAATCAGCTTGATTATTTAGGATGACATTAATGCTTTCTACATCATTACTATAACATAATTACACTCAAGGATGCAAACGGAATATTATGCCATATAAATTTCGGCGACACAATTATTGGACCATAGGAGTATTGTTCTAATCGACATTATGCCAATGTACTATTCTGCCAAAGAAACGTGTGCGAAGTGATAGTATGCCAAGAAATTTAGGCAAAAAGCAATTGTGCGAAATGATGATTGTGCCAATGGTTGCTATGCGAAACGAAAATATGCCAATAAATTTTGTGCAACACATTAGTAACCCGATAACATTATTTGTCTGTGGGCTTTTTCATTATTAATAGAAATAATCAGAAAAAGAAATCTTTTCTCTCTTTATGTAGTGAGAGCGGATTTGGAGACTTTGGATATTATGGAGATTAGGCCGCGGCCATAAGAATAACATTGAATATCCAAAAAGTTCGTGTAGTGTCCTCGATGTCTGTTAATAAAATTGAGTTCCCGGTAGCCTCAAAATGGCGTGCGTTACCATTTATAATCCTTATGAATATTATTACAGTGTACCTAATCATTACATTTTAGTGCCTATAGGATTCAGTTTACCTCAATTTATAAAACGAGATAGTCGTAGAATTCGTTCGAAATATGAAACTGAACGATCACAATCTCCTCATGCGATAGCAGTTGGGTCGATTGCAAAAAAATTGTACATAGTTAAGGGCTTTAATTAAAACAATGTTAATTGATTCCTGTGTGTGAATTAAGTTACCCATACATTTTGTATGACTAACTTTCGTCACACAAAGGAAGCGATCGTATTTTATGTTAACTAAGCTTTTAGCAACTATGTACAATTTTTTTGCAATCGACCGAGTTGCGTTTTTATTTTTGGAGTTATTAAAATAGTTCAATCAACAAGGCGTTGTGTGGCGTTGTGAAAGATTTACTATTGGGTATTAATTATTTGTCAAACGCGCATAGAAAAGATAGTAGGTATCTATCCAGACTGTTATTCATTTCTTGACTGGGTATCTGGGGGTTTACATTTGATTCCAAATCCAATTCTTGGCGATATTAATTTAAATAGTTGTTTGTGTGTAATTCACGATTTTTTTCGGTTGTATGTTTTTCAATCAAACTTTTACATAATGTTAATAATTTTCATAATATTAATAATTATTTATGTGGTTTCAAAAATATGACATTGTGCTGCAGTATCATCACCCCGAACGATGAGGGGTGTTATAAGTTTAACATATTGTGTATCAGATCACACAGATTCTGTGTCTGTCTTTGGCATCGTGGCTCCAAAACGGATGGACCGATTCGAAGCGTTTTTAAGCGTAAAATATTGCCGTCTAGATGAAAATAACCACTTCATCAGACATGATATCGCACCGTTTTGTAGTAATCGAGAACTTTCATTGAGACATGTGTTAATATAGGTATATCGACACCTTTTTTATCGATATCAAATCCTTACAGCGTGCCCCGAGTATGCTCGTAATATATATGCTCATAAGTAGGTATGTATCTCATGTACCTACCTAGGTAACAAAGTAGTGGCTCTGTGAGATGTAGAACTCGCGATCATTTTTGGAAATGGCTGAAATAACTACACATTTAATAAACCAGACACAATCACAAAACTTTCACGAGAATCGGTTGAAAAATTTTTTTTTTTTTAATTGAACCTCTTTTACATCGTCATTGAATTTAAACTTACTACATTAGTGAAAATTATAGTAATAAGCAATAAACCACAACTAGGTAAACAAAATTTTCCAAACAATGCAATGTTTCCGCGATAATACTACGTCAAAAGTAAATTGAGTGATAAATTTCATTCAAAATTATAATAATTGATAATTACATAATATGAATACTTTACCTTCGTCAAAAGCTAATACGATAAATAAAATTATTACTTAGTAGGTCATAATTATAGGTAAGGTAACACATTTTTGCAAACATAATTATTTCAAAATTACACAATTAATTAATTATTCATTAATAAACTTAGTAGATTCTGTGGGGAATGAGAAGAGTCGTGTCAGAAACGAAAACTAACATTATGAATATTACATGGCAATCGAACCTTAGACACATGTCTTATATAAAATAAACAAACTTCTGTCATTTATAAGTTACTAGCTTTTGCCCGCGACTACGTACGCGTGGAACTTGATAAAAGGGATTATTAAAAGCGCCTAAGCAAATGTGCTTTTAGTCTAATAATTACATTTCCTACAGGGTCACCGCACCCCAACAGAAATATTCACTCACTTTTCAATCTTTTTAGGTATATTTTCCAGGATGAAAACTATCCTATGTCGTTCCTCGGATCTTAAACTATCTCTATGCCAAATTTCATCAAAATCGATTCAGTGGTTTAAGGGTGAAGAGGTAACAGACAGACATACACACTTTCGCATTTATAATATTAGTATGGATTGGTAATTTCTTTGCGAACTCTATATAGAAAAACTGCAATGATTATGTTTAAAATAATAAAACCGCAAATAGTTCCACAAGGGAAATTATACATATTATATTGAATATTATTCGATTTTGTCATCGGGAAAAAGCGGCTAAAAGCCCCACCATCGACTTACAAAGACTCACAGAACGTGTGTCCGCTATTTATTTATGTTGACTTAATATCTCCCTCTTAGTAATTTAGTATTCATGCAAACTAATTTAATTTATATAAATATGCAGGTCATTCACTATCTTAAAAAACTGACAAAGAGTGACAGTGTTGTCAGCATAGCAAAAACAATAAAATAGCACTTGCACGACTCTTTCCGCACAGACTCTAGTGCAAGTAAGAAATTTATCTATGCGGATAAATCTGTAAGAGCAAATCAACATGAACACAGTACCCATATACCATGAGTTAACGTGACCGTAATCGCTAGCCACAGCGTAAACGATTTGTATGCAGAATAGTACAGCGCCTAGGACTTTGTAGAACTACAATTATCCATACAAATTGTTTACGCAGTCACTAGTGAGTTCGGACACTGTAAACTCATGGTAAGGGTACAGATACAGATAGGGATTCGGACAAGTAATCAGCTTAGGGCCGGCGGTGGAGTCGGGACGGGGTTAATTTTATTAAGAACATCGAAAGCTGAATAAGATTTCGTATTAATTTGACCTTCGACTTTGGTTGGATGAATGAGAAAAAGTATGACGAAAAGTTGAGTACCTACTTCAATGATTAAATCTAATATGATAAGAAAACCTAGATAGTCTTCTTCAAGTTTTACCGAACAAAGTTTCATTCGCGGAGAAAAGAAGCTCAGTACAGTCGGATATACATAATCACTATTGCTAAGAAATACAAGAAAAAGATATTTCAAGAAAATCGTCTTAGATGTGCCTATGATATTTGAGGAGTTCTCTCATTAATGATTCCTCATTGATCTCATTATCAGATCTTCACCAAAATTTTACCATTTGACCAATTTGGAGACTAGTACTCAAATATGTAGAATGCATGATCGGTATTCAATGCTGAGGGTTCTCCCCATTCGACATTTGTCGGTATTTCAGTACTTAAATATAAATGTTTATGTCACCCAAAATTGCATGTAAAATTTACGGCCAAGGGACAAAATAAGTTGCAAAGGCGGGCGTCCACGGTCGGTAATAAAACCCGGTTAGGTCACATTTTTAACACTCGCGTTCGGAGATCTTTTGTGGGGAGGTAATTGAAGATATAAACAAAAGTATCCTTCAAATCATATAGGAAGAAATTCCAACAATGTAACGGGGTCATACAGTTCGGCACCGAGATCAAAGAACTACTTATAGATTCGCAGAGTTGTATTTAAAATAAAAACATTACGCGTGTCTCAGTCACGTCTCACGTGGACTTAATATAGGTTGAGTGAGTAATTATACAACGTTGGGAAAACTCGGAAATTCCAACTATTTTCTTAGTAGGTATACTGTATACTTCAAAACTTTCGAGCCATTCGTACACAAATACTCGTTAGAAATTAAACTATAGGTACCGCGGCATTTTCTAAAAAGTAAATTTTAGTTCTAGAGGTACGAAATGTCTAACAGACAATATGTATTATCAAATCTGCTAAGGTGAACCAAATTTCGTCCATTGTTTTTATCAAATAACAAGGTATGAGTACACACTATCGCAAAATGTTATTTCGCTTTTATACCTAATACGAAACCTCGTATTTCGCTTTTATACCTTATACCGAATTTCGCGATAAGCAACGTACCATTGAACGATTTTAATGTGGGATTTTCCGAAATAAACTTTTCATAAAATCGCATATTGAATCCAATCTTCGCATATTTATACTTCGATTTTGCCGCAGCGTCAAACGATTTTCGGACGAACGCAAATTGGGAATTGTGAAAATTTTGATAATAAATATATCTGAAAAGTTCATGTCAAAGGCAATATGCCAGTGTGATGAGCCCATGGAGTCGCGCGTTTTTTACAAAGGCTTGTACTTATAAAAATTCATGAGTTCGATTTTGAATTACAATGAGGTATATGACTCAATTTAATAAAGTGAATCCCAGGGGAGCCCTGGTCGGCGTCGCAAATAGAAAGTGCAGTGACAAGATGTAAATGTCGCACGCGGTGACCGCCCGGACGTGGTTATTTTTATACTGTGCCCGACCTAAAAAAGCTACCATCAACCATTTATTATGAATCTCGATAAACTATAAATATCGGGCGGCGATTGGTTATAAATACCGTTAGTTTATTAAAATATACATATCTATCATACATGTCTACTACTAATAATTAACTAATTAATTCAATGATCTGTCACTAATAATAATATACAAGGCTCTACAATGTTATAGGTAACTCAATTTATAATTAAATTTGTGGTAATATAGTTAATGTTAATACTCGTATGTAATGATGATGTAATTTATAAGATATAGTAGTTAAGGAACTTGTAATGACTTAAGTTTATCCTGTAATGTTACAATTTCTTGTATGTGATTAATAAACAATAAACAATCTACGGCGTGACGAAGTTAAGGGGTATGAAAACCTGTCGTAGGTAGTAAGTAACCTTAGTTGTGCCTAGACTATATTTGAGTTTATTTTTGTATTTCGTATATTTTAAATCAATGTACTTCAAATATACACTCATTACTGTCAAAATATTTTGGATTATTATTCACCAAAATCCTATAAATTAAACTCTTCACAGCCCTTTACCCCGCGATTTAGAACAATAACCTAAATTCAAAATTTAAAAACCCCCGACCTAACCATACCTAGGTATGAGCTATCTTGACAGACAAGGCTTTAGATGAAAAATAACCGCAATCAAATCGGACCATATGTTGGGAGCTACGATGCCACAGACAGACACACAGAAACCTCTTTTTGTCGGAAGTTTAAAATAACAAACAAAGTGCCAGTTATGAACTGCCCGATAATCTCGCATCATCGCAACAAAAAATAACACATAATCTTTGCAAAATCATATTCCTTCATGAAAATGAAGCGCCTTAAAAAGAAATTATGGTGGTAACTTGCATGTGCTATCTGTCTTAGAAACGAGAAAAAAATAAATGAATGAATAAATGAAGTCGGTCAGCGCGCGGCTGAAATCAGTTTCAGTTTTCACTTTACATTCACAAGTGTATTCAGAACGTATAATTCCGCTCTTGTAAACATATTGTCTTTCAAAATGTTGATAGATATATGTTAAATGTAGTTTCTTTAAATAAATTATTTTGTTATACTACTGCTTTTTTCCTGCTGAGTCGTTTGAAGACTATTTGTTGTTATTAGGGCAAAAAGTTTTTGTCAATCTCGCCACGACCGCCACGTCCTATTTTTAGAATTCCCTAAATAAATGTCACCGACGGAATCATTAATATGCCTGTATTGTCGTAATTGTATCTCTGTTTCTCTGTTATGTGATCCTTAATAGATAAATACTTGACATTTCACAGAATGTATACTATGACCGCTATAAGTAACAACAAATAATAAAATTAAATAATGGTAAAAAAACAATTCAAACAATGTCTTTTCGGCGTTATCCCAATCGTAAAATCCCATGATGGGTAACTGGGTAAGTAAGTATACTCATGAAATGTTTGTATAATGCTAGGAGAAATATTGAAAAACGAGTTTTTGATCATTTCTCAGTGAACAAGTTAAATAGGCGTACTTAAGTAAAACGCTATTCTCAATTAGGCAGATGAAACCACACTATTGGAATTAAACTAGAATATAAAAACCTGCGTATATTTATTAATTCGAAAAATGAAACAAATAGGTACAAAATGGTCTTCAAAAGAAGATTATTCATATTACCCGTCTATTAATTTTTTAGGTCATGTAAGTCTAAGACTACCCATTTCCGGATATTAAAAACGTCTTCAGATCAGAGAGACAGTGACATAATGCATCCATGCAAACAGTGTTTAGTCTATCATAGAAAAAGACGATAACATTAGTATTTACTGTCGATAAAAGTGGAATGACGTCAGCACGAATGACACCACTTTATTTCTTGAATTAGTTAGAGCATGGTAAATTTATCACTGAAGTTGGTCAATCGTTATAATTACAGTGTCGGTCTCGTAGGTACCTATATACAAATATAACTATGTATTGATTTAGTCTAATTCAGTACCGACATAGTTTCTCACTAGATTATGTCATCAGGTCGTTGACGTCATCAATAAAAAATTTAATGAACTACAAAATACAAATAAATAGGTTAAGTTCATTGCTTTAAATATATATATGTATATATACAGGGTGGAACATTTGTAAAGACTGAGCTGACAAGATAGTATCATCTGAGTGATCTACAATCGACCTATTACGTATAATTGTAAAGCTGGATTTAAAGTAAAAAAAAAGTCATCAAAATAAAATATTTAAATTTCAGTGACAATAACAACCCTACTAATTCAAAGGTTATTTTTACATTTTAAATTGACCCCTGCTAAAGATACTAGGGTTGATATGTGCAGATTTTTACACTAATGTTTAACAAACTATATCTCAAAAATAGATAGAAATATTTACATTAGTTCATTAGTGAAAAATGAAGTACTCAGTCTGAACAATTCCCTGTTTGCATAAAAGTCCGTCGTAAAAATAAAAACTGTTTTAAAACAACGTCTACTCAATATCGTAATCTTCGTTAGCAAACTTAATGATGAAACAATAAGTAATGCATAAGAACGCTAACAACAGTAAAGTGCTTCGAGTAATGTCATTTAAAAAAAAATATATAATTACATATCTCTACTTCTAATGCTTACAATTTTGTTTAACGTTCCCCAGTTCTAAACTTTTAAAATATAATATAGTTGCCTTCTTACCTACGAGAACGTAAATAAATATGCAAATGTGAAAAAAGGCCTAGTTGGTAAACGATTTTGCTAATAAAAGTGGCCTAACTGGAAACCAGGCTCTTCCAAAGCACCTTAAATTTGAGCTCCATGCATAATCTTTTTTATCAATTATTTGTTACTCAAAAGTGCAAGTTGGCAAGTTTTCTCTTACCTCAAATTTATCTACTTGATTCATTACGTCAATGACTTGATTGATCTAAATATAGTTAATCACTTCCGTAAGTTACCTTGTCCATACCTTAACCTCTTACTACTTACTAGACTGTGTTGTACTTTGACAAATAGGGTTATGGCTTTATTCTTCCCCGAATCTTCTTATTTCTAGTACTAAAATCATTTTGTTTTCACGCCTTGGCCTTGAAAATATCTATCGGGTGTTTCACGTCAGATGTTCTATATTTAAGACCTTTGTAGGCCATAAATTACTTAATGTAGATGTACTTTTGTATTATTTATGAAAATTCTAATTGGATATGTTAACGACCACGCGCAGGACGGAAGGAATGACGTATCGAGACGAAGGGCGCGGGGAGCGGGAGAACATTAAATGAAAAAATAAACTCAATTAAAAATGAATGCGATACTTACAGGATAAAGGAACGCTGGTAAAAAAAAACCCATGCTTGTATCAGGCACGTTGTCAAACAGGCGTGTAACGAGGGATATCGAGTATTTTTTTTATTTATAAAAACATATCACTTACAGACTAATCCAACACGTGATACATATTACACAGAAAAACATTTTATTTCTCTATGGCGGGAGAAGTGATTTCGTGGAAGAGTAAGAAGCAAACAACAATTGCTGTCATCTGCTGAACCAGAATAGGTATATGAGCTTGGCTAGTGCCGCTAGAGTGTTTTTCTGAAGCGCTTTATTAGCTTACTGGTAAATCAACTATTGTTCCTATATAATAATGATTCTCAGTCTGCAGAGAAGTTGGCACGGAATCGAGTCTAGCAAATTAGAACCGTGTAAATTGACAAAAAAATTTTTTTATTATTAGCGAAATGTAATTTTATTACGTGATTATTACAAGCGAAATAATGTTATTGATGTCATTTATGCTCCTAATTTCATTAAGTATCAGGATTGTATTAAAAAGCATAGGCATTTATAGTTTTATTTTGAATACGGGGGAGTATGTTGTGTGTAACTGGCTATTCAAAATCTGAACTTCTATATCTTTAACATAAATAAATATATTCTTGCTGATGTACTTATGTCATTTCATTAAACAAGGTCAAAACCAACATTATGAATTATCAGAAAACATCGAAGTCGTTAAAGTAATTCAATAATATTGTGCCCCAATAAAGTTTTCCTCAAACAACGAAACCCTTCTGTATTTGTCGTGATTCAACGAATTTCCGGGTTCTTCCATTCGTACCGATGTTCTTGAAGCGATCTATGGCTCTCTAAAAAGATGCCGTTTGCACCACATCATAAGTTTTGGTAACTTCAATCAACTTTATTTTTATTTATTAGCTATTTTAACTCAAAAGATTTTTGTCCAGAACGTCAACGCTAGACAACGATCTAGTAATAGGAAAAAGTTAGAAGACGCAAATCAACAATTTCATGTCATGTTACATAATATTTATGACAAACCTATTTAGATTTTTGTGTCCATATTTATACATCATCACGAAATGACGACTTTATAAGTTAAGGTAAAATTCTATAAACCCATTCTGCGCTTAGTACCTATACGTAAATATCATAAGTTTATTATATTTTAAAATGTTTCTTTCTGCAGAATTAAACGACTTTTATTTTAATTATATGCGCATACATCAAGATTTTATTCCAGGAACTGTTTATTCAAGACGATTAAATTAACTTAGAATATTTTGCATGCATGAGGTTTATGGCGTACACATCGTATGTGTTACTAAAGGCAGTAATTTGTTAACAATAAAATGTTTGCAATATTTAACTACGTTCCTTCGTGTGAAATTAAAATATTACTATAAAAACGTTAATTTGTTGTTGTTCTAAAACCAATCAAAATAATAACAAAGCAAAAATCAAAAATATTTATCTGTATAAACATGATTGGTACATAATATCGTGGCTAATCGTACCTTACATACCTGGGGTGGTAGGTATAATGAGATAATGCTTTTACCATTGGGGGTTGGTTTTTGGAAAATCCTATTTTAGTCCATTTGGCTGTCCAAGCAATTGATACTTCATCAGCTATTACATCAACAAATTCTTAAAGAAGCTTAAATATTGAGTTTGCTTTCTAGGTAACATCCTCTTTTGCTGGAAATTGTGGCAGTATTTTCAAACCCCAAGCAGGTAATAGGTTAAGCGTGAGTTACTGAACATAAACTGTAATTGTGATTTATCCCAAGGCGTTTCGTGGCCTTGTCCGCGCCCACGCCGCCAGTAACGAGCTCCAAAGATGTTTAACTTAACTTGTCGGATAATTATACCGGATAATCCTTTCCGTATATTCATTTACTTTATTCAGACCTTTTTTCTGCGTATGTAATAAGTCTCATTTTATAATAAGTACAAGCGTAGGGTACTAAATAGGTTAAACATATACTTACAAGAACCCCTGTTGTCAAGTGAAAATAATCTCAAAATGTTTAGTAACTTTTCATAATTTTTCTTCAGGCTAATTACGTAAAAACTCCGTGACCTCTCATCATAGATATATATATTACTTCGTAAAGATAGGCCCAACGCGCAAGAGTAATTCGTCCAATGCGGTGGTCCTAAAATGGCAATTTAGGACCACCGTGCCCTTAGTCTGTGACAGGACGCCGTACCGTTCAGCTGTCAGTGTGCCAGAGCAGACTGTCTCAAAATGCCCAGTTGTGCAGTAAAAGGCTACTAAAATTATATATATATATAAACATGGGATATCGTATCCAGAGACGTATTTTGAAATTTGGCGCCCCGGGCTTATAAGTTTTGCCGCCCCAGAAGTCAAAGAAATATTTAACGTTTTTTTTTTTATATAATGGTATTTGTGTCTATCAAGCACTTAGATATAGCAAGTTTAAGGGTTGGGTCATAGGAAAAAAAAACATTATTGAGCATAACACAATGCGATGAAAGCGCGAGCGCAGCGAGCGCCAAATTTTTCGGCGATGGGGTGCGTACGTACGTAGTATAGTATACGTTGTAACAGAAATAGATAATAACGCGAGCGCAACGAGCCCGAAATTTTTCGGCGCGGGGGTGCGTAGTAATACGATCAGATGAAAACGCGAGCGCAGCGGGGGCGAAATTTTTCGGCGCGGGGGTGCGTAGTAATACGATCAGATGAAAACGCGAGCGCAGCGGGGGCGAAATTTTTCGGCGCGGGGGTGCGTAGTAATACGATCAGATGAAAACGCGAGCGCAGCGGGGGCGAAATTTTTCGGCGCGGGGGTGCGTAGTAATACGATCAGATGAAAACGCGAGCGCAGCGGGGGCGAAATTTTTCGGCGCGGGGGTGCGTAGTAATACGATCAGATGAAAACGCGAGCGCAGCGGGGACGAAATTTTTCGGCGCGGGTGTACGTAGTAACAAAATCAGAAAAAAACGCGAGCGTAGCGAGCGCCAAATTTTTCGGCGCGGGGGTACGTAGTAACACAATCAGAAAAAAACGTACGTAGACTACGTAGTATAGTTTATATTGTAACAGAAATAGATATTAACACGAGCGCAGCGAGACCGAAATTTTGCGGCGCGGGGGTACGTAAGTAACACAATCAGAAAAAAACGTACGTAGACTACGTAGTATAGTATATGTATATTGTAACAGAAATAGATATTAACGCGAGCGCAGCGAGACCGAAATTTTGCGGCGCGGGGGTACGTAAGTAACACAATCAGAAAAAAACGTACGTAGACTACGTAGTATAGTATATGTATATTGTAACAGAAATAGATATTAACCCGAGCGCAGCGAGCCCGAAATTTTTGGCCCGGGGGTGCGTAGTAACACGATCAGATGAAAACGCGAGCGCAGCGAGAGCGAAATTTTTCGGCGTACGTAGTAACAAAATTGATCGATATAGTGTAAAAAGATCCGATCTGGCAACGCTGATATATGTATGGCCTATTGCCCCCCGCCCCTCTTGCCGCCCCGCGATCTCGCTCGGCGCCCGCGCCCTATATTTTGAAGCATTATGTTCTTACTTACAGACGCGCCCCGAAGATATTGACAAACTTACAAGCATGTTTTCGACCAAGACTAACTAGTTCTTGTTATTTTTCATGTTCATTTTAAATTGTGGATTGTCAAAAAAAGGTGAGAATTAATAGTTGGTTGAATGGCGCCAATACCAAAACAAAATGCAATCGGCCAGGGGCGCCTACGCCGCCCCTGTCGCCTTGGCGCCCCGGGCTATAGCCCGGATCGCCCTAGGGTAAATACGTCCCTGATCGTATCATCGGAAAGTATCGTCCGTTTTTTTTTATCGCTTAGTAACACATTTTCGAAAGATTTATTTTGTTACCTAGCGCCATTGCGTTTTGTCAGTTCGCAGCCGCTAGTCAATCAGAAGTAACCTTGTAAGGGCGTCATTTTTATACTGGTGTATGAACTATGAACCAATGACTATGGACATTGTTTAATAATATATAACTATACATTTGAACATTTATGTTTCTTATATTTTATTATAATAATAATTACCTTTAGAAAAGTACTTTGGTTTGGAATAGCTATGTTTTTTTACTCACTTGTGTGGGTCCAATCATGCAATTAAATTCGTAACTAGTTATCTCCAGTTAACCGACATGAATTGTTAAATACTTAAGTATGTATAGTATATGTATGATTGGTGACTTCGTATTATTACGATACCCTGACGACGATACCCTGCTGTTAACGATGAAGCTAGGAGATAAATAAATAAATATTATGGGACAGTCATACACAAATCGACCTAGTCCCAAACAAAGCAAAGCTTGTACTATGGGTACTAGACGACTATATACATCACTACATAGTATAAAACAAAGTCGCTTTGGCTTTCTCTGTCCCTATGTCCCTTTGTATGCTTAAATCTTTAAAACTACGCAACGGATTTTGATGCGGTTTTTTTTAATAGATAGAGTGATTCAAGAGGAAGGTTTATATTATGTATAATACATGCATAATTTATCAGAATTGCACCCGTGCGAAGCCGGGGCGGGTCGCTAGTACTATATAATTACATATATAGATAGCATCCATGACCGAAGAAAAAATATTCTAGTTCATCACACAAATATTTGCGCCGGCCGGGATTCGAACCCGGGACCGCCGGCTCTGTAGGCAGGTGTCCGCAAACTGCGCCAACCGCGTCGTCGAACAGATGACAGATGGAGAGAGTAAAGAGACACATAATGTCATGTTATTTGGCTCTTATTCTATCATTTGCTACATTGTAAAGTGGTGTAACTAAGAATATTGGTGTTGTAATTATTGTGAACCTCACTTTGTCGCCTCACTAAATTGCGCCCGTGATTTCGTCCGTGTGGTTTCCTATCATTTGGAGACAGTGTTGTTTTTGTGTATTAAAATCTTACATTCATTACGGAAAAATCCTCTACCGCATCCCTGACAAAATTTCGTGACGAACCGTTCAGTAGCTGAGTCGTAAAAGTAAATAAATATACAAACTCACTTTCACATTTATACAAATACAAATACTCTTTATTGCACACCTCAAACATCAAGGAATATACAACACAACATGAGATACATTAAAATAACAGGCAGAGGTAAACAACAGGCGGTCTTATCGTTAAATAGCGATCTCTTCCAGACAACATTAAGGTAATTATAATTACTTATTTATTAGTAAGTAGTCTGCATCAACCGCTGTCAGCCACTTCATTAATATTGAGAAAAGTCGCCATTACAAGGTTACTCCGGCCACCCAAACGTGTGGTACGCAGTCCGTACAACAGATGGCGCCACTCTTTTCCATTATGAACAGATGTCAAGCGAATTGTTCGGACACACGTATCTTTACTTTCGAAATCATTGCCTCTCATGCAATGTATGCTCATTTTTTCCAAGGCGTTTTCGGCGCTCAGTGAATACGACTGAATTTAACTATCACGTAATTAATGACGCTTCTAAAGTTTGTGCAAACAAATAGTTTGACACCAAAATAGTTTAAGTAGGTAAACAGACTAAAATAATTATATATTTAGAGCGCTTAGACTAAGTATTAATTAATCGTATAGGTAGGTACCTACTATGAGCTGCAGAATGGCATAGCATTTTTTATGAATGAATTCATTAAAGTACTTTGGATATCATAGTAATTTTGTTGGTCAGGTAGCTCAGTCATTTGTAATGGAATAACTTCAGCTTAAATAGAACGATTTGAATCAGTTCGGTAAACGGCGGAGTAATGGGTTTTCTTGGCTTGAAGCAAGGTAACGTTTGGATCGATACTAATTTTATCAATGTTCCTAAATAAACGTGTTTGATGGGATTCCGTTCCGTTTTACATTAGGTATGTGCTGTCTTGTCGGTTAGTCGCATAAAATTTCATGGAGTTATGAGTGTACAAGATTACGTATTTACTTGTGAATTTTTAATCCTATATTTGAACTATGTTTTAACATATATTGTGTTTATCTACGCACATATCATTAGTGCTCCAAAATGCGTTCAGAAACCGTAGGAAATGACCAGCATTACTACAACCAATTTTACTATGAGAACTTTCTTATCTGTGGCAGTAGGTAAAATTTGTACTGTAATGTTATAACGCTATCAATTTTTGTAAGGTTATGAGTTTAAATTTGGAACAGCTGTCAAAACTGAAGTAGGTCTCTATTCTAGTATCAATAGATATTAATATTGTTATCGATACGAAACGTCAATTCAGTATGTTTTTTTATAAAAACCGCACGACATTTGATCTCGAGTGATATGAGAATATGGATACATTCGTTTGTAGGAATATGATTTAGAAAAAAAAACATTCGTCTTGACGGAGGTCCGAATTGCCGCCATTATTGTTGTCATTTGTTTGTTGGTTCTTTGCTTTGTGTTTACGAAAGTAGAATTGAGAAAAGTTTATTATAATTCACATTTTAGTTGAAAATATTGTTTCAATGTAAATGTAAATTACAACTATTACAATAAATAATCTGTTTATGTATTTGTTCAGATTTATTTCTTACTGCATTAGTATATGTCGTTTTTAGATATTTTACAGGTAGCACTAGTGGTGCCGGTCATTTCCTTATGGCTTCTGAACCCATCTTAGAGTACTTATGATATGTGTGTAGATAAAGTAGTGTATACAACTGTACATAATTAGGCCTTAAAACACTCGTGTGATCCTATTATGAAACTCGCTGACGCTCGTTTCATAAAACCACACTCGTGTTTTAATGCCTCTCATTATGTATCAGTTGCATAAACTACTATTATCATACTTGAGTATCATAAGAGTGACATAATCATCGAGTTTTATTTTCAATCACATCTAGAATTAATTTTAATTCGATGGATTCACAGTGTAATTATAAATTATGTAGGTAATAGATATGTTATTAAATATAACTTTCAAGAGTATTTTAGAAATGTTTTTATCTTTTACTTGTAAGTCACATTTAAATGCTTATAATTATAGAACTGTAAGTAAGTACACATATTTTACTAATTAATGAAAATCTGAGTCGGTACTTATAAAAGTAGAAAAGTTTACAAATAAACAAATGTTCATTAAACTTTTGTAGTTAAATTACTAAAATAGTTTGACAAGAGGCGCAAATAGGCCAATAAGCGACACGAAAAGATTATTTGGACGAGCGAACAAAGTGAGTGAGGACAAATATAAACGGAGTGTCTTAATGGCTTTTTGCCACGTGTTACACACTCTGCTTTTCGCTCCGACTGCGAAATAATAAAAAAAAATTGTGTCACCAACTTACTGCTTTTTTTGGGAATTTGGCACTTTATCTGTCTTTTATTATGACAGCGGGCATAGACAATTATTAGGCCATTACATCGTAAATATACGTCTAACTGCGCTGAAATGTTTTCTTAGCTGGTATTCCATTTTTATCTGCAGTGTATGTATAAGTTAAAAATTGCTTTCATCTTTGCCCGCTATGTCATAGTAAAAAAAAGTGCCAAATCCACAAAAAAACAAATCAGTTATCTATTGCGCATGGTCACACTTACACAACAATTTAAATTTTTAGGTGTTTTTTTTATTTTCTCACCGTCAAAGTGAAAAGTAGAGTGTTTAACACTTGCCTAAAAACCATTATGACACTCTGGTTATATTTGTCCTCGCTCATTTCGTTCGCTCGTCCAAATAATCACTTCGTGTCACGATGGCTTATTTTAGCCCCTCGTCACTGATTATGCATCTATAGTCCCGATCCCACTTACGCTAGACGAAAATACTACCACTCAGCACTTTTTTGAAATCACATGAACGCCACAATACAACTATAGGTACTTAGGGCACGTACAATTGAGTAAAGAAGAAGTCGGTTCCGCGGCGCGGCGTAGGGTGCGCGAGAGTGGCGCGTCGTAAAGCCGCGTCGGACGGGCGCTCACTGTAGGCGCCGGAGACGGGCGGCGCGCTAACCCGCGCTCCAAATATAAACCCCTACGCATTATTATTTATTACCACATTTTCGCTTAGATTGTAAAATCAGATATTCAAGAGTGCCAGACTGGAATGTTTTTTGGCAAAACATCGGAGCTTTGAATCAATGTCGTCGGTTTCAAAATATTTATAAAAAAAAACTGAAGAGAAATCTATTAACGGAGGTAGGTGGGATAAAAACAAGAATTGTTTTTCTCGGGCTTGTAAATGTGCACACTTTTTAGTACATTTCATAAAATATTTACGTAAGTAAATATTTCAATGTTAGTCTTTGTTTATACGAATTGTTGCATATTGCTATACTCGTACCTATGTGTTTAAATACTTTTGTGTTTTTGTTTATATGCTGTAAATACTTTTATTTTTACAACTTCAATTTTACAATCCACAAACCTGTGTGTTGTTGTTACAGAATTTTTATTTTCATCTCCTCAAAATAAATTATTTCACACAGGATTTTAATTTTAATATTCGAAACTACAGGAACATAAATATCCTTACTACTTTAATAGTAAGTAAGTGCTCATCGGTTCATATTATATACCTATATGTAGATGCAAGAAATAACACTGAAGTAAACAATATCGTGATTAAAAACTCAGTAAGAAGTATTTTTTTTACAATTTAATTAAAACAGTTGAAATTCAATGAATATAACTTAAAGGAACGTTTAAAAACTATAATAAAATTCAAACAATAACAAATAATAAAATCTCATAATTCAAGGCTCCTTATCCGTTTAAAAAAACCGGCCAAGTGCGAGTCGGACTCGCGCACCGAGGGTTCCGTACAAACACTTTCCATCCCTAAGTGGTTAAGTTAAGTTTGCACCTGGTATATATAGCGCCCCATATAAATTAGGTGCAAAGTAAGGTATTAAAATATTTAAAAAAAACTACTTACTAGATCTCGTTGAAAATAATTTTCGTTGGTAGTTTTTATAGTAATGTACATCATATGTTTTTTTTAGATTTTTCATTTTCTTATTTTAGAAGTTAGAGGGGGGGGGGGGGGGGCAACTTTTTTCCACTTTGGAAGCGTCTGTCATGCAAACTATTCGGTTTTGAAAAAAATATTTTAGAAATCTCGATATCATTTTTGAAGACCTATCCCACACGTATGTGTTTGATGAAAAAAAAAAATTTTGAGTTTCAGTTCTAAGTATGGGGAGCCCCCAATATTTATTATTATTTTTGCATCAAAATCTTAATGCGGTTCACAGAATACATCTACCTACCAAGTTTCAACAGTATAGCTCTTATAGTTTCGGAAAAAAGTGGCTGTGACATACGGACGGACAGACGGACGGACAGACAGACATGACGAATCTATAAGGGTTCCGTTTTTTGCACATTTGGCTACGGAACCCTAGAAATGCAGATTGTTTTTGTCATTTTTCTCTATGATAAAACTTTTACGTAACAGTTGCGATTTTGCAGTGTAAATTCATTGATATTTATTTTTGTTTCAAAAACTACTCAAAATTTACAAAATTCACGCAGGAAACTGTTTTTTTTTTCGACTTATTTTTGACTGCACGCAATGAAAGCATAAAATAGCTATGCACTACAAAGGGAAAAGTATGCACTATAAAAAATGTATCCAATATGCTCTACTATTTGTATCTACTAATAGAGCAAATTAGACATTTTCGTCCAGTTTGCTCTACGAGTGTTATCCATAGAGCAAATTGAACTGTGTTTTTCCAATTTGCTATACTAGTTCTAGCGATAGAGTAGAGCAAATTGGAGAGAAAAGTTAGGTTTGCTCTACTTTCCCAACTAATATGGTAAATCGAACTGTTTTCCTCCAATTTGTTCTATCACTAGAACTAGTATAGCAAATTGGAAAAACGCAGTTCAATTTGCTCTATCGATAACACTCGTAGAGCAAACTGGACGGAAATGTCTAATTTGCTCTATTAGTAGATACAAATAGTAGAGCATAGTGGATATAATCGAAATTATCAATATATAGCTGTGCCCCGCGGTGTTACCCCGCTCATCCCACGGGAACACTATATTTATTCGGGATGAAAAGTATCCTATGTCCTTCCGCGGGACTGAAACTATCTATATACCAAATTTCATCTAAATCGGTTCAGCGGTTTAAGCGTGAAGAGGTAACAGACAGACAGACAGACAGACAGACACACTTTCGCATTTATAATATTAGTATGGATTTGTCATAGTATAAAAAAATACATTTTATTATGTATAAGAATCGAAATATGGTATTTATATGACAGGAAAATAAATAGGTATTAAATATAACGTATGAGAACGTTGCAGATGAACATAAGTTTTTTTCTTAATCGCACACTTTACATATAAATATGTAAACATTTCTAAGTTCATTTCTAAGGAACATAACTTCGTGTATGGAAAACATACGGTTTTAATTTACTACAAAAAAATCAGTCGCAGAGATCCTCTCAGTCGTGTTCGCACCTATTTATGCATGGTAGCGGCCGGCCAGTATGTATTGCTGCTAGGAAATCTCAATAAAGATGTTTATTATTTTTTATAGATTTTTTGATAGATGGAGTCCATTGAAAAATCTTTTCCTTCCTTACCCGGCGCATTATATTGCTAAAATGTGGACGTGTGTGTCAACTCATTGATCACTGTGCCATGTCGGACAGAGTACCAACTTTAGAACATAAATTCAATTACTGAACTTCAGCATCTTACGGCAAAGCGTAGATCGCATTGAGTTACTTACTGCTCTAGCGTGGGTTGCGTTGGAATGGCACGACGCTGATTTTGTCCTACGCCGTCTCGGATGCAAAGTCAAATTAGGTACATGACCTTTCTAAACTTGGCGGAATATAAAAACACATGACCTTTTTAAAGTTTTCTGTGTTAGAGGAAAAAAAATAATGCTTGTTAGGGTTCCGTAGCCAAATGGCAAAAAACGGAACCCTTATAGATTCGTCATGTCTGTCTGTCTGTCTGTCTGTCCGTCTGTCCGTCCGTATGTCACAGCCATTTTTTTCCGAAACTATAAGAGCTATACTGTTGAAACTTGGTAGGTAGATGTATTCTGTGAACCGCATTAAGATTTTGATGCAGAAATAAAAAAATAATAATAAATATTGGGGGCTCCCCATACCTAGAACTGAAACTCAAAAATATTTTTTTCATCAAACACATACGTGTGGGGTATCTATGGATAGGTCTTCAAAAATGATATCGAGATTTCTAAAATATTTTATTTCTAAACCGAATAGTTTGCATGACAGACGCTTCCAAAGTGGAAAAAAGTTGGTCCCCCCCCTCTAACTTCTAAAATAAGAAAATGAAAAATCTAAAAAAAACATATGATGTACATTACTATAAAAACTACCAACGAAAATTGTTTTGAACGAGATCTAGTTAGTAGTTTTTTTTTTAATACCTATTAATATCTAACTTTGCACCTAATTTATATGGGGCGCTATACATACCAGGTGCAAACTTAACTTAACCACTTAGGGATGGAAAGTGTTTGTACGGAACCCTCGGTGCGAGAGTCCGACTCGCACTTGGCCGGTTTTTTTTTTAGTTTTTATGCTCACGAAACAGTTGTTTGTCTCATAAACTACTTTAGCGATTTAATGATTCCAAGGTGAATTTATGTGCGAGACGCACACGCAAATGTGCATTAAAAAGCCCAACAAAATACCCAAGTAAAAATCAACAGATTTTTTTATTTGCGTCGTTTGTTTTCGAAGCGTTTAATTTGATTCATTGAACATCTGAAAGACTGAAAGAATTACAACACTGCAGGTCTTGATCTCTAATTTGTTTTTGTGGCGCCTGTCCAAATATCAAAGTCGAGTTTTAATGATAAGAAAAATTTGACGCAAATTTATCCAATATAAAAAGTGCCGAAGGAGTACTGTAAAACTGCTGCGTCTGTTATTCGGAAAGCGTGGGCACAACTAACATGTAATGTTTTTACGTCACCCTAGGCCGTAAGTGGGATTTTCTACCGGCTACGCGTGAGAAAATCACACATCCTGACCAAGGCTAGACGTAAAACTTTAGACAAATGGGCTGTAATTCGTAAAGCCCCAGATCGCATATTCATGGCACTAACTGGGACATTCACGAATCGCCGCCCTAGGCTTGTAGGTAATATACTATCATCTACAACCATATTGTTTACTTACTATAACAAATTCAGATACTATAGGTAATAAAGACCCACATTACTTGGCAACGATTAAAATTAGGGATGTTACATAACATTACTTTATCTCCGGCAATGTCGCCTTATTCATTATTTCGCGCCACAGGACTTGGTAGGACTGAGTAATTCATATCTACACACTAAAAACCATTGACCGAATTTCATTTGTCCGAAAATTATTCGAATTATTATCGTTTGTCCGATGACAGGACTCGCACATTTTTCTTTTCACCATTTCACATTTAGTAGAAGTATCCTTTGTCTCTCCGCGATATGTCGGAAACGAGCCCTGAACTTCTTCGGTCATATTATGCGGTCTTCAAAGCATTGTCTGGAGAAGCAGATTATCATAGGGCAAATTGATGGCAGACGTGCGCAGGGAAGGGCACCCACTAGATGGTCTGACACAGTGAAGAAGGCAGTGGGCGGCAGCATGCACCGGGCGGTCCACGCAGCATATGACCGCACTGAGTGGAAACAGTTATGTGGTCGCGATCCTCATCAGTGAGGGAACGACGAAGAAGAAGAATCCTTTGTCCGAAAAACTTTTCCCGTCACATTCACTTGCCCTATGAGTTGTTGTATTTTTTTTCGTAGGCCATTTTTCATTTACCCAATGATACTTTTGGCACTGCATACATTTAAACAAATTTTCAGTTTACCTTTTAACTTTTCCCGCCCCATTCACTTGCTCTCTGAATTGAGATGTCTTTCGTTTAATACCCATTTTTTAATTTACGTGATATTTTTGGCATTACATAAGAACTGCGACCACAACAGCGCGCCTGCCGAGCGAGTGAACCTAGCGTACCACGGCAGCAGCCGGCAAAGCTCCAAAATCGAGCTGACTGGGTTAGGTTAGGTTAGAACTGTGACCACAACAGCGTGCGAGCCGAGCGAGCGAAGCTAGCGTGCCGTGGCAGCAGCTGGCAAAGCTTCAAAACCGACCTGGCTGGGTTAGGTTAGGTTAGAACTGCGAACTGTTCTATTTGGTCGCAGTTCTTCTAAAACTAGGTTAGATGGGGTTTGTATTTTGAAGCTCCGCTCGCTTCACTCGCTCCGATATACGGGGTCATAAAACAAATCTAACCTAACCTACAGATTTCGGTTTTTGACCTATATTCCATTTGGATGGCATATGACATTATAGCATGTTGATAATTATGGATTACTATCATTATGGAAAATGTGATTATTGGAATTAATATTATGGGAAATAAGTATTCTGGCATAGGATTAATATGGTAAACAATGATTATGGGAAACATAATTATTAGAAACAAGATTCAGACAATTGAATATTATGGCAGACGAAATTCAGGCATATGAAATTCTGGCAAGTGAAGGTATACCGGTTTGATTTGAACCACCTAAACGCTACCGTGTCTCTCTTCGCTTTGCTAGCTCAGCTCGTGGGCTGTTGTGGTCGCAGTTCTAACCTAACCTAATCCATTAATCAACTTTACTGGTTGCAATCTGGTTCTGGCGCTTATGGTCGCAGTTCAAACCTAACCTAACCCATTAATCTACTTTACTGGTAGCAGTCCGGTACTGGCTGTTCGCCGGCCGCTGCGAAGCGACTCGCTTCGCCGACTCGGCTCGCGCGCTGTTGTGGTCGCAGCTCTACCCTCACCTAACCCATTAATCAACTTTACTTGTAGCAGTTCGCTCTGGCTCGTGATGATAATAAACATACAGACCGTGAGCTCACAGAATATGATTCTAGTTTTATACTTGTCTTTCTCGCTGTTATGTCATCGAGATATGAACCTCTCCAATGTCAGTGTCACCCATACTGAATCTCAATGTAAGAGCTCTCGGATTGTAATATAATATATATACATAGCAGCATAATCCTTCGTGCTGCCGAGATAACTCAAATCCCACTATTTACTGATATTTCGTTATTCTGAGGGAGGTATAATGATAGGGTCACCACATTCTTCCGACATGGTCGTCAGCTGTAAATAAATGTATAATGTATTCATGACTTTTTTTCCTTAGCAACGGGAAAACACGGCTCCCGTTAGAGAAAATTAATATTAATATTATTATTTCTCTGCCATTTATTTATTGTAAATTACCACAAAAGGCTTATGAAATAACATAGACAAGAAGCACAATCATAATTTCTCCGCGGAGACCCGCGGGCGGCGGCCGGCGGCCTACACGGCGCGGTGCGGCGCATCGGGCAGCTAGCCTGACAGTTGTCAACAGCTGAGAAGGGAAAAATATGTGTATTTGTTTATAAGTTTTTGCCAATATTTTCCGTGATTTCTATCATGGTATGTGTGTGATTGCTATCAGTGCATGAGTACTATGTAGTACCTAATATGTGCAATAAACCACCGCTTCCCCCAGGAACTTTAAAGGTGCAATTTGTATGCTGAAACTTGCAGCGGTTTTTTTAAATACTATATTTCTTATCGTTGCCGTAAGTCTTTATCTATTGCGTTTTTAATATTTTATTTGATGAATTCTAATAGCACGGGCTCCTCTCAGAATGTCGCTTCCAGGTCTGTGTCGCTGGAGAATTCCGTGCAGTGCCCACATTGCTCCCAGATTCGTTTCTTTAAAGGTCAGAAGGGACTCAATATACACATCAGTAGAACCCATGGCATTCGTGCTGGCGTAATTACGTCGCCACCTGCCTCTATACAGGCAAACAATTGGCAACCAAGTCAGATCAGGCCCTTTTCTGAAAAACTTAGTGAGCTTAAACATTCAATTTCAGTGGTCAAACGAATTCCTCGCAGCGCTCGAATCTTTAACATCCCGAATTAAACGAAACTGCCTCAACCCTCACAACGTCAATGATTTGCAAAACACCACACTGAAACAGGATTTTTCTTGGGGAAGGTAACATTAAGGGCGCTGCCCGGCTTTTATTCTCCAGCGACACCACGCACTGCTCCTAACACAACTGACACCCTTGCAGCCCTTCAAAGTAAACACCCGGCCTCCAATGTTAACCTCTTTCTTCCCGACCCCTCTGATCCGTATCTTCACGTGTGTCCCGAGGAAATTCTTAAAGCTGTTTCCTCCGTTCCAAATGGCTTGGCTGGTGGCCTCGATGGCCTATCGCCACAGCACTAGTCATAGTCATAGTCATAGTATTTTATTCATAAACAATACAGGTATTGTGTTTGAAATACAGTTTTAAATTAAAATTAACATGATACAGTTTTAAATTAAAATTAACATGATAAAGCAATATTTTAGGTGACAAAATTAAAATATAAAAATACTCAGCCCATCTAACACATTTACACGTTTACTTATCGTCTATATATACATATTTCATCAACACTGTAAAAGCAACCTCTCAACAAAAATGTTTTCAATTCCCTATGAAACAGCGAGTCGTTCGTAATGATTTTTAGTTCCATAGGCAGTCTGTTAAAAAGTATTACGGCTTGGTGACTAGCAGAATGTGCTACGACCCTGAGTCTAGGACAAAGAGGAAATCTCCTGTTTTTAGTACGCGTTAGTAAGCGTTCACATTGCTCTTCACTAGTCTCATTTTTGAGGAATTTTGTGAGCAGCACTAAGACATATAAACTGGGTACCGTGAGAATATTTAGTTCTTTAAAATAATGTCTACATGAAACCCATGGAGGTAAGCGAAACATAGTACGAATTGCTCTTTTTTGAATTATAAGCGCTCTATTAATATTATATCGGAAGCTGTTTCCCCAAAGCTAGATACTGTATCTCAATTTAGATTCGATCAAAGCATAATAAACTGTCTTGAGCTGTTCGATTCCCATGACCTCTCTAAGACACCGTAAAGCATAGCATGCCGACGCAATAGAGCTCTCGACAACTTCCAGCTCATGTTTCCAATTTAGATGGGAATCGATATGCACACCAAGACATTTTACGTGGTCCACTACATCAATGACAGCTCCATTCATTAACACTTCAAGTTTGTCTGACTTCTTAGAGTTATATTTAAACAAAATTAATTTAGTCTTGTCCGTGTTGACACGTAAATTATTTATGGAGAACCACTCACTGAAAATTGAGACTGTATCATTCGTAGTTTTATTTAACTCAACTAAAAGGACCTTTTGAGCCACACTTGCGGTGAAGCCAGTGACTCACTCTTAAGAGAGCTTAGCACTAGCCAACCTCATGCTGTCAGGTACAGTGTACCCGGCGATTACTAACACCTTGTATGGTGCCAACCTTTGCGCGCTCACTAAAAAAGATGGTGGCATTAGGACAATAGCTGTAGGAACCACCTACCGCCGCTTAACCTCTAAATGCTGCTGTAACGCTGTCTCAAGCGATCTTTCTGCTTGCTTTCAACCTGTCCAATTAGGTTTCGGTTCTAAGGGTAGGAGTGAAGCAGCGGTTCATGCTCTACGTACTTTTATCACAAGAAGGGATTGCGAGGTGTTATTAAAAGTTGACGTAAAAAAATGCGTTTAACTCCGTCGACCGAGGCACCTTGTTGACTCAAGTTAAGCAAAACGTACCGGAACTTTTTAATTTTGTCTGGCAATGCTACAGTACACCATCGAATTTAGTTTTTAAAAATAACCCCTTACTTTCTGCGGTGGGCTGTCAACAAGGCGATCCTCTAGGCCCAGCTCTCTTAAGCTTAGCTATTCAACCTATAATAAAAAATCTAAATTCAAAATTCAACATTTGGTACTTAGACGATGGTACTTTAGGTGGTGATGTTGACGTGGTGATCGCAGATCTTCAAACCCTCAGTGAAAAATTCGCTGAGATTGGCCTAGACCTAAATTATTCAAAATGTGAAATATACTTTTCCGATTCTTGCAACCAGAAAAACTATGCCTGCACAAAGAGGTAGATAACACTTCTCTCCACCTCCTAGGGTCACCCATTCTCGATGAATCCTTCCCTGGCTTCATCTATGAAAAAAACTAAATTTTCACATCATTTTCGGACCTCTTGCTCCAAATTAACGCTCACATGGCTTACACTATACTCAAATATTGTCTCTTTGTGCTTAAATTTACTTATGCACTTAGATGTAGTCCCCTCTGGAAGCACCTCACACTCTTGGAAAAACTCGTCAATACTATCAAATCCGTTTTTTCTTCTGTAATCAACATTCAGTTACAAAACGACCAATGGACCGAAGCCTCCTTGCCCGTCAGGCATGGAGGTATTGGGATCCGGAAAATTTCTAGTGTTTCCTTACCCGCATTCCTTTCTTCCGTCAATGGTACTCAAAATTTAATACTACAAATTCTAGAAGAAACCCCTACCCGTTTAGAAATCCCTTTTTTTCTGACGCCCTAAATTCTTGGAGGTCTAACCGCCCCACTAGCGACCTGCCTTCGAGCCGCTCTGCGCGCTGGTACGGGATAACTTGGTTGAAACGTCAACCAGCCCCACAGAGCGAGCTCGCCTCCTTGCTAGTTCCCGGTGGGAGTCCGGTGCGTGGCTACAGGCATTACCCTCTAAGAATTTAGGAACGCACCTATCTAATAACACTTTTAGGCTCGCTGTATCGCTGCGCCTGGGAGCTGCATGTGTTGCCCCGCATCGGTGCCGATGCGGCAGTAATGTCTCTCCATCCGGTCTCCATGGCCTATCCTGCACGAAGAGCGCTGGGCGCATCTCGCGGCATGCTTGCCTCAACGAAATTTTGCGCCGAGCGCTCGCAAGTGCGGGAACTCCGGCCGTCCTAGAACCTTCAGGCCTGGCGAGGGACGACGGAAAGAGGCCGGATGGCATGACCCTCCCCTGGAAGTTGGGACGGCCGTTGGTCTGGGACGCCACGTGCGTGGATAGGCACCGTCCCACCTTCCAGTGACTACCACCAAAGCCGGGGCTGCTGCGGACGCGGCCGAACACCTCAAGCGGCGCAAATATGCAGCCATCGACAGTAACTATTACATGTTTGAGCTGTTTGGGGTAAAAACACTGGGGCCATGGGGACAAAGCGCCCATAAAATTTTCAATGAACTAGCAAAGAGACTAGTCGATGCTACGGGTGACCAAAGGGCTGGTTCATACCTATGCCAAAGAATAGCCCTGGCTATTCGGCGTGGTAATGCGGCCAGCCTCTTGGGCACCCTTCCGCTCGGCACCGATCTGGAGCCCGTTTTTAGGGCTCCGTAGTCAACTAGGAACCCTTATAGTTTCGCCATGTCCGTCTGTCCGTCCGCGGCTTAGCTCCGTGATCGTTAGTACAAGAAAGCTAAAATTTGGTATGAGTATGGGTATGTATCACACCGACAAACGGTAAAATAAAAACTAAAAAAAAAATTTTTTTCGGGTACCTCTCGAACACCTAAAGTGGGGATGATTTTTTTTTCGTTGCAACACTAGTATGTGGGTTGTCGTTTAAGGAAGGAATAGGGGTCTCCAAGCATTATTTTTTGATAAAGTCAGCTGTTTCGTAAATATTTGACCGAAAATTAAAATAATAGCGTCCTCCCCCCCCTCTAACTTTTCAACCACGGGTCAAAAAATTATGGAAAAATTCATGAACATGAGGCCTTATAAGTATTTTCGTACGTTTTGTTAATTACAGTTGCTTTGGCGTTATTGTGAAGGATGAGCAACTACGGAACCCTACACTGAGCGTGGCCCGACATGCTCTTGGCCGGTTTTTTATTTATAGTTAGGTTTAGTTCGGTTTATATATATTCATATATATAATATGTTCTATTTTTAATTGTTCCTTTATATTACGCCAATTAAGTAAGTTGATACAAAATAAATTCAAACTCATGACATTCTAAAATAAATGTACTTCTCATGCATTCGCATTACTCTTACATTTCCATTCTCTTGCTTACTCTTGTACCGTTGTACGTACATAATTATTATTATTACAGAAATAATTACGAAAACAATAACATGGTTAACTTATATAAAATAAACATAAAATAAAATATACATTGTTAACTTAAATATAAAATACGTTAAATAATTCTTACTTATTTATAATAACATCATAATAAACAACACAACTTAGCACAATAACATAAATGATTTAAATACATTAAACTAAATAGCACTTGTGTGCGCGACGGTAAACTGCTTGCGATATCAGCACATCACCTGTATCGAAGTGCCCACTGATTGGCTAATGCGCGCGCCTTTGTCTACTTTAGCTAGAACATTCGAAGAAGCACTCGCCGCATTACTTACTTTCGTGATATTTGGTTCGGTCGCGTTCACTAGCCTCGCTGAGTGTCCTCTTACGCGCTGAACATTTATAATGTTTTAAATAATTTACTAATAAGTAATATCCTTCCGACATATTTGGAAGTCTTTTCAAAACCAATCGGTTAAACTATAAGTGTTTGTGTCGCACCTCGCACCCCACTGGGTAAGTCATTGAACAAGTGTTTATTTAGTGCCTAGCTGTAAGTTAGTGTTCATTTTAAACCCTAAGTGCCTAACGTTCAATTGTTGTATATTTAATAGTTTTTCTATGCACAGTGTTAGCAGCATTAATCTATACTTTTGGCTTTTAATATCGAGTGGTACCTAGGATACCTATACATTTATAAATTGCACTAAATTAAAAGAACGGCACGTAACATTCTGTTTTGCCTAAATTATTTAACAGTGCTTAACTTCGAGCTAGAAATTACGTGCAAGCGAAATGTAGATCTACCTACATTTTTTAATTTCAATTCTACCTGCTTTATAAAAAAAAATGCAATTTCATTCTGCTTCCTTTTGTTCTTTCTCCTGTGAAATAAACTCCGTTCTGGTAGTGAGCACCAACACCAACTGCTTTCGGTATCACCCTCTTCTTAGGCGCACTCTTCAACAGGCTCACTATCAGCGGAGGAGATTTTGAATGATACTGATGCCGGTCGTTTATTCACAGGGTGCAACATTTTTAATAAAAAACTAGGGCGACAGCCGCGGGCCGTGGAGCTTGCCCGCACCCTCGCCCAACTACATTTTAAAGTCTGAACACCAACACCAACGGCCGGCGCTTTCCAGTTTTGCTACGGACCCACTGCCAAGCCAAGACCTGCAGCCACAGCATCAGAGCGGGGAAGTACCGAACCCCGGAGTAAAATCAGACGGCCATATAACCCACGAATTTAAAAAATAAATTATTAATTATATTGTTGACGACTTTGTTTAATTTAAGACCACTTCCTGGGGAGCAAACGTCGCACTGGCGCCCTCTAACGTGGCTTAAAAAGGTCTGATTTCACTCCGTGGGAGTTGTGTGTTTTGTGTTTTTTCTTTCTTTTATTTCTTGTGAAACGTTTGTTTTTTTTTGGTTGCATGTAACTAAGGTGTACATATCTATTATAAATTTTCCTTGAATTCTTTAAAAAAAAAACTAATTAATATTAATTTTGTCAAAATTTACTTATTGCTTTTAATTTTTATCATAACTGTCGAATTTTAAACACTCTGTATTGAACTCCGAGACTAGTTCGGCCTTTGTTTGAAGTACAGTCGAGTACAGAAGTGTTAACATAATTTATTTATTGTGTTTTAAATATTCGTATTGTTTTTCCGGTGTGTACACATTAGCTACGTTAATTTCAATGCTTTTTATGTTTTTATTTTTGTGATTGTTTTGTTTCATTTTTTTATTTTTTTTGCTTCAACCACAACGTTGCTTAGTTTTTGCATTGTGTAACAGAACGGAGTAGTAAGGTAACACTTGTTCAGCGATTTATTCATTGGTGTGCTTTCGTTAATTTAATTTGTCGCGAATAGAATAATAATAATTATTTTAAATAATGGCGCTGCCCGTAAAATTTTTATCTTTACAAAAATCCGAATTGGAATACGAGGTCCAAATTAGAGGCACGACACCCGCCGCAACTGTACAGGATTTGCGGAAGCAGATTGCGAAGCTTGGTCTCCTTTTTCCATCTGAGGATATATTAGAGAGCCCCTTTAGTATTGCTGAAGACTTAAAAGGTATCAGTGATGTGCTCACTAAGGTGAAGTCCCTCCTTGACTCTCAGTTAGACAGGAATGCAATGCTACGAGTGCAAAATTACTTACACCACCTTTACCATCGGCTAAATCGGTTGAGCTGAGCAATCATCGGCTGGTGGTGCGCCTTTAAATATAAATGTGTCGTGTGACCGTGGCGGGGCTAGTGAGCTCACTAAAATTCGATATGACGGTAAATCATGCGTGCGCTCTTTTATTCAGCGGATAACCGAATTCAGCAAAGCTAGGAATATCTCCTCATCTAAGCTGCTGTCATTTGCCACAGAAATTTTCACAGGTGATGCATTACATTGGTTCCGTGGTCTTCAGGATCAGTTGTCTGATTGGGACCAGTTGATTGCGCGTCTTAAGAAAGATTTTGATCAGGCCGACTATGATTATCGGTTACTCTCGGAGATACGGGCTAGGACTCAAGGTGAATCAGAAAACATTACCATTTATTTGTCAATAATGACCGGGCTGTTTTCGAGGTTGTCTGAATCCTTATCGGACAAAGACCAGCTGGAGATACTCCTGCATAACATCAGACCGTGTTACGCGAGTACGTTAGCTTCATCAACGGATATTCCCGATATTGACACTTTGAGATCCCTATGCCGTAACTACGAGTGCATTTAGGCACGACTTTCCGGTTTTCGCGAACCTCCCAGACGGACATCTGATACTTTAGCACCAGAATTCGTATACAGTGGTCATTCATCACAGAAAACACACAATTCAAATCAAAGCTATAATCAGAATTATTACAGTAATAACTTTAACAAAAATAAACTTTATCCTAATAACAACATAAAATACGAACAAAAACCTGCCAATAGTAATAAATATGTACATGCAATGCAGACCTCAGGTCCCAAAACATTTTATTGCCCGCGGTGTCGTAATAACACCCATAATTTGCGCCAATGCAAGGCAAATAAAGATAAAATAGTTTGTTTCGTTTGTGGACGTGAGGGTGTCAAGACTCCGGAGTGTCCTAATTGTAGTAAACCAGGTTCTTCAAAAAACTAGTGGACCTGCAGAATTGTGATAACAATCAACAAAATAGTAAGTTCGATAGCAAAGATTGGGCTAAATGGCTAGAAACCTTAAACTTCTATTTTAGTTCTTACAAAATTGACACAATTCTGCAGAACCAACCTATCAATGACCCTCGGCCTTATGCATCCATAAAAATTTACGATTTGTCAATGTTAGGTCTTCTAGATTCGGGTTCAGCCATAACAATATTGGGTAATAATAGCCATCTTCGTTTGGAAAAGCATGGCTTGGAACAACAAGGTCAGATTGTCAACGTTACAGCTGCCGGAGGACAATCTATGACTAGTATTGGTTACATGGACCTACCAATTAAGTTTGAAGATGCATTCCATATAATTAGAGATTGTGCCTGACATTAATATACATCTCGTTTTGGGCATAGACTTTTGGCAAAAATTTAATATTTTTCCGAATCACCTAACGGGAATTCACTTTTCGGATACGTTAGTTTCGAACGCTAGTCTCGTAACAGACACAACTACATTTTTGCAGGATTATGACCGTCTAAATAGCTCAGAAAAATCCGTGGCTGATAATATAATCAGTCAGTTTACTGCCATCTCTGCCGAGTGTAAGGGTTTAGGTGAGACGAAGTTGATCACTCACCGAATTGATACTGGAGACGCTGCGCCTATTCGACAGCGTTACTACCGGATGTCGCCGGAGAAGCAGCGCATTCTTGTCGAACAGGTGGACGAGATGCTAGGTCTCGACGTAATCGAGCCCTGCGAGAGCGCTTGGTCGTCTCCGGTCCTAATAGTTACAAAAAAGAATGGCCAACCGCGGTTTTGCTTAGACAGTCGCAAATTAAACTCGGTGACAAAACGCGACGCGTACAATTTGCCTTACGTGTCCGAAATATTGGACAATCTTCGCGACGCTCGCTACCTCTCTAGCATTGATTTGTCCAAAGCGTTCTGGCAAATTCCCATAGCACCTGAAGATCGAGACAAGACGGCGTTTTACGTGCCAGGACGTGGTACGCTAAGGTTCAAACGTACTGCATTTGGTCTGACAAACGCACCTGCCACGCAGCAGAGACTGGTTGACTTACTATTCAGGGAATTCGACCTGAAAGTCTTCGCGTACCTCGATGACATAGTCATAGTTTCAAGCGACTTCAATTCACATGTCTCCCTTTTGCTTCGCGTGTTGGAAAAGTTGCAACAGGCCAACCTCACTATCAACCTGGACAAATGTCAGTTCTTCCGGAGTCAACTGAAATATTTGGGCTACGTTGTTGACAGTTGCGGACTTCGTACTGATGGTGACAAGGTTCAAGCAATCCTCAACTATCCGACACCTAAATGTCGAAAGGATATTAAGCGCTTTCTTGGAACCGCCACATGGTACCGTCGTTTCGTCCCCAACTTCAGCACTATAGCAGGTCCACTTAATAGGTTGACTTCGAATAAGAAAGGTGGACCACCGTTTGTCTGGTCTCCAGAAGCTGACGCATCATTCCAGAAGCTAAAAGAGTGTTTGGTTTCGGCTCCTGTTCTTTCCTGCCCTGATTACGACAAGCCATTTGAGGTGCACACCGACGCTAGTAACTATGGCGTGGGTGGGATGCTTACCCAGACTGTAGACGGCAAGGAGCACCCAATTGCCTACATGAGCAAGTCCTTATCAGCGGCGGAACGGAATTACAGCATCACGGAGCGCGAGACGCTTGCAGTGGTAGTAGCTTTGGAACATTGGAGGTGTTATTTGGAGAACGGAAAACCCTTCACGGTCTATACAGACCATATTGCTTTGAAATGGTTCCTTTCTCTGAATAACCCTACCGGTAGATTGGCTCGCTGGGGCGTTAGGTTGTCTGCGTTCCATTTTGAACTCAAACATCGTCGTGGCGTCGACAATGTCATCCCAGATGCCCTATCGAGAGCTTGTCCAGTTAATGCCATAAGTACGGCCGGTCATTTCTCAAAAACAGCTGATCCGTGGTACAAAAATATTTATAATTCGTGTTTGACAAAACCACAAGACTATCCAAATTTTCTCATTAAGAATAACTCACTTTATCGGCTAACCAAAAATAAATTTTACCCTGAAGCCAGCCACGAATTAGTCTCTGAGTTCTCTTGGAAAGAAGTCATTCCGCGTGAACTTCGTGAGCAGGTAATGCAAGAAAACCATGCTGAACCTACTGCCGGTCATCTGGGCGTCTTCAAAACGTACCGTCGTCTTACGCTACGTTATTTCTGGCCAGGAATGTACCAAGACGTCGTCAAATATGTAGGGTCATGTACCAAATGTCTTGCTTATAAGGCTCAGAACCACCAAACTTTAGGTGAAATGGGACGACCTAAAAATTGCAGTCGACCATTCCAAGTCATTTCGATTGACCTAATGGGCCCTCTGCCAGTGACTAGGAAACAAAACAGTTACATTTTGGTAGTCACGTGCTGTTTTAGTAAGTTTTGTTTAATAACTCCCTTGCGTGCTGCTACTGCCATTGCTGTCTGTAGGTTTTTAGAAGACTCTGTTTTTCTTGTGCACGGAATTGCCCAAACGATCTACTTAGACAACGGTAGCCAGTTTATCAGTAAAGTTACGGAGTCTCTCTTTAGAACTTACAACGTGCCTAACGTATTTTTCACTCCAAAGTATACACCACAGGTTAACACAGTAGAAAGATACAACCGTACTATCATAACCTGTTTATCAACTTACGTCGAGGATGACCATAGGACTTGGGACATTTTTATCCCTAAGGTGCAGTTCGCCATTAACAATTCGGTGAATGAGGCGACTGGCTTTACCCCTTCATTCTTAGTATTCGGCAGAGAATTGGTAAATTGTGGGTTACAGTACGTTGAGAACGATATTGGCAATGAAATGATATTTCTCCCTAGAGACGTCTATGCTGAAAACCTAGGATGTCTTTCTGAAATATTTGACACAGTCCAGGCAAAACTATGGCATGCTCACGCCAAAAACACGTCTGATTACAATTTACGTCGGAAGTCCATGGAATTTAAAATTGGTGACATTGTAATGAAACGTGCTTATGTTTTGAGCAACAAGGATCAATACTTTTCCAAGAAACTGGCTCCAAAATATATAAAATGCCGTGTTATTGAAAAAAAGTCTCCATTGGTGTATGTATTAGAAGACATGACAGGGAAAAACATTGGTACATGGCATATCAAAGATTTGAAGCAAATAATTCTAAATAATAAATAAATAAGAGTTAAACATCATATTTTAAGTTATGTAGCAGTGGTGTGTTATCAAATTCCTAAGTAAACCGGAGTATACCTTGCTATACTGTTTCTTTCAGTTAAAAAAAGTTAGTAGTAAACGCGTTAAAATAGGCAAGCCGGTGGGAATCGGGTTCTATGAACGTAACACCACTGATACATTGTAGTAATTACTCCGGGCCACAATTATTATATCTATTACTTTTAATTCTCGTATGGGTCACTATCTATTTACAATAATAGTAACTTAATTAATTGCTAGATCGCGTTAGGAACTTTAAATATAGTACCTATGGCTATTTTGTTTGCGTGATGTATGAAAGTGTGAATTTTAAAAGATTAAATACGAAAATATTACTAAAAGTACGGATTTCACATTTAATATGGTAAAATCCTTTCGTGGCGCGCGGGGTAATGTACCGTTGTACGTACATAATTATTATTATTACAGAAATAATTACGAAAACAATAACATGGTTAACTTATATAAAATAAACATAAAATAAAATATACATTGTTAACTTAAATATAAAATACGTTAAATAATTCTTACTTATTTATAATAACATCATAATAAACAACACAACTTAGCACAATAACATAAATGATTTAAATACATTAAACTAAATAGCACTTGTGTGCGCGACGGTAAACTGCTTGCGATATCAGCACATCACCTGTATCGAAGTGCCCACTGATTGGCTAATGCGCGCGCCTTTGTCTACTTTAGCTAGAACATTCGAAGAAGCACTCGCCGCATTACTTACTTTCGTGATATTTGGTTCGGTCGCGTTCACTAGCCTCGCTGAGTGTCCTCTTACGCGCTGAACATTTATAATGTTTTAAATAATTTACTAATAAGTAATATCCTTCCGACATATTTGGAAGTCTTTTCAAAACCAATCGGTTAAACTATAAGTGTTTGTGTCGCACCTCGCACCCCACTGGGTAAGTCATTGAACAAGTGTTTATTTAGTGCCTAGCTGTAAGTTAGTGTTCATTTTAAACCCTAAGTGCCTAACGTTCAATTGTTGTATATTTAATAGTTTTTCTATGCACAGTGTTAGCAGCATTAATCTATACTTTTGGCTTTTAATATCGAGTGGTACCTAGGATACCTATACATTTATAAATTGCACTAAATTAAAAGAACGGCACGTAACATTCTGTTTTGCCTAAATTATTTAACAGTGCTTAACTTCGAGCTAGAAATTACGTGCAAGCGAAATGTAGATCTACCTACATTTTTTAATTTCAATTCTACCTGCTTTATAAAAAAAAATGCAATTTCATTCTGCTTCCTTTTGTTCTTTCTCCTGTGAAATAAACTCCGTTCTGGTAGTGAGCACCAACACCAACTGCTTTCGGTATCACCCTCTTCTTAGGCGCACTCTTCAACAGGCTCACTATCAGCGGAGGAGATTTTGAATGATACTGATGCCGGTCGTTTATTCACAGGGTGCAACATTTTTAATAAAAAACTACGGCGACAGCCGCGGTGCGTGGAGCTTGCCCGCACCCTCGCCCAACTACATTTTAAAGTCTGAACACCAACACCAACGGTCGGCGCTTTCCAGTTTTGCTACGGACCCACTGCCAAGCCAAGACCTGCAGCCACAGCATCAGAGCGGGGAAGTACCGAACCCCGGAGTAAAATCAGACGGCCATATAACCCACGAATTTAAAAAATAAATTATTAATTATATTGTTGACGACTTTGTTTAATTTAAGACCACTTCCTGGGGAGCAAACGTCGCACTCTATAAATAATTATACTGTTAATAAATCGTTAACCTGGCATCTGCTATCCATTTTATGATTAAAATTTATGGTTGGTTTTTATAACCGTTTAGACGACCACCAACACCACAGTTTATATTCGTGTAAACGATATTGCGAAGAATTTGACAGAATACTATAAATGCGGAGATGACGGACGACATAATACACATAAATATACTAGAGACTTAGTAGAAATATACTTATTATTTATTTTTCCTATTTGTACTCGAAGTTAACTGATTATACACTATTCTCTTATAGACTAGGCTAATAGGTATTCTTGTCCCTTTATTACCGTATAAAACAATTAAAGTTTTTCAACTATTTATTTTCACGGCATTACCACAGTATAATAAAGAGTTACTTAGCCTTCTTCGACTTAGCATTCCGCTGTTTTTGTAAAATTATTCGAGCGTGAGATGAAAGCTTTTTTTTAATACAGTTGCTCAAAAATGGTACTTTTCGTAGCTGCAAATCGTGCGAAAAGTTGGATATTTCGAACTAGTGATTTTTACTTTTCATTTTTTTTTTTTTTTCTGTTGTAGGTACTGTGGGGAATGCACTCAGATGGAGCTGATTAAAAGAGCAGAGGTACGTTCTTAGATATTTAATGCCCGGAGGCCAAAGTAAGAATGACTATACATTTTATATTTATGGCGGATGTCACTCGCTAATTCAAATTCATAAAATGTATTTATTTTTATATCGGTGGCCAACACCACTGAGAGTGAAGTCCAACCTTCACAGTACTAACACGTCATACCTCTTACATCCAAACAAAGGTCAATCACTTTCTGATTTCATTTATTACCTCAAGCAGCATTGCAGGTGTATATCTCATAATTATCCTTAAAATATTTAAATTGCATATTGGATCAAACAAAGGGTTATCTATTAATAAAAAACACAAAAACGGTTTTAATAATTTGGTTGAGTGACTATATTATTTAATGAGCAAATGAGTATTATGCGTGACCTAAAAAAAATAAAAAGAAAAGTATTGTCACAGATTATACAGTATGTAACAGAACGAAAGGCAAAGAAAGAGACCCACCAATGTTTAGACCATAAATATGACTATGGTGCCTGGCTTATGGAAAATTAGCATCTTTTTACAGCAGTAGTACTGCAGGAGTGAAAAATAAACCATTATTTTATAACATCCTGTATTAATTATTTACAATCTTATCAATCACAACTAATAAAATGACATAAGTGCCATAAATGCCAGCTGATAATACCAATAACCAATATCCAATACCTGCTCTTCCTCTCTCACGTGAAGTCGTTGACGCCCTTCTCGATTAAGTAATTGGTACCGGCGCGTTGTTATTTCGTAAACAGATAATCGCATTGACGATCACACGGGCGTTGTTGGGTTGCCTTCTTGCGGGAAACCTCTCCGTGCACAGACGAAGAGCGGCATTCCCGATACTCCTACTTTCTTCGTAAACAAGGATCATATCCACAAATTCCTCCACAGAAAAGTTTAAAGGCATTATCAGTATTTTTCAGGTAAATTTCTACCTAGATTTTATCTGACACACGAACGTCAAACCTCGACTTGAAGTTTAAATTTAAAGAAAAAAGTCCAAAAAAGTGATTTAACCTAAACTCTTTCAAGATAATAATTACAAGGTGACAAATCTAAAATGTCAAAGTGAACTGAAGTGAACTACAATGTTATGCGAATTCCCTGTAATACCTAAATAATTAATGTTCTAAATGATGATTACAGTAAGTGGTTAGTGTTTCTTACAAGGCATATGTGGTAGTGCGGTCATAGTTGAAATTGCAGTAATCTGATATGATGATTAGTTTGTTTACGTTAATAAACTGACGTCTTAGTTTCTACAGGATGTTATGAGAATCTTTAACCGACTGCAAATAAGAGGACCTAAAGTCATGTTAAGATTGAGCAAATTCACAACAACTACTGAAATTTAATACTATGAGTATGCTATTACAACATACTCCACTTAACCATCAACCAGCTTTCAGCTTTGCTTTTCGTTCTGATACAGACTGTATAATACAGTATTAAGCGTGACCGACGCGCTGCTTTATTAATTCACAATATGAATAATCGCTAGTTTTGTGTATTAAATAATATATTAATTTACATACTTATATGAAATGTAAAGAACTAAAATGGCCGACGCCATCTTGAAAAAAAAATTACAATTAAAAGTAAAACTTTATTTTTCATTCAAGATTGTTTGTTGGAAGTTGGAAGAGCAATGCGCCGGAAACGCAGAGGTCGCGGGTTCAAATCCCGCTTCGATTGCAGTAGATCGCATTCAATTTTTCTTTCTTAATTTACCTTTGTGTCATTATTTATAAAAATAAAAATGTGGTAAAAAAATATGAATCGATAAAAAGATTCTATACAAATATTTAGAACAGCGCCATCTCTCTCGCAGTCTTCGCACTTGCTGTAAAGCAATGGGGATTGGGGATCGTGCGTGTAAAACGCACATCCTTGGGTATGGATCAGATCAGATCAGAAATGGTGGCTTACTCGGTAGCCTTACGGCTGTAACCGACATCGTGTTGCTAGGCTGTAGGCAGCGCACTGCCCCAGCGCCTAGCGTTTGTGTGCTGGCGTGCACGGGCACTCGAACCAGCGGACGTGTACCTAGCTTGACAACGTCGTCTAGAGGTCAGTCTGTATGTTGTAGGTCATGTAGCTTGATTCTAAGATATCGTGTAGTAGGCAAATGTATTTATCGCGGTGGCCGTCCCCGCCGGCGGAGGCGACGGTGTGCACGTAGTGTTCCTGTTTTGTCTTTTCCTGCGTCGTTCCTGTCGTCTATTGTCCCTATTAAAGTATAATAGTCGGCGTCGTGATTGACGCGAGGATCAGGTTCTGACTCACTACCCGATGACGAGTCGTCAGGGTACCATTCTTTGATTGTAGCCGTGATGACGTCATCGGGGTCAGTCGGAAGGTTCCTGGGTCGTCTGATATGTCGTATTTTTGCGCGCCGGAAAGCTTTAATGTCCAGTTGACTGGTTGTGAGTTGTGAATGCGCATAAGCATTTCAAAAACATATATGACACAGAGGTCGCTCCAGTAGCGTAAAGAATTAAGGGATGAAAGATTTCGTGCGATTGACGTAGCGATCGGATAGCTCAGTTGGAAGAGCAATGCGCCGGAAACGCAGAGGTCGCGGGTTCAAATCCCGCTTCGATTGCAGTAGATCGCATTCAATTTTTCTTTCTTAATTTACCTTTGTGTCATTATTTATAAAAATAAAAATGTGGTATTACCACATAAAAAAATATGAATCGATAAAAAGATTCTATGAAAATACGAGAATTATTAACAACTTGAATAAAACTTTAAACTTACCAGCAAAGGCCTTAAATGCGACCCTTCACAATTGCTCTAAAAATTGTACTCTTAATTTTTATCAGACAGAAATAAATATAATTGCCCCTTTCAATTACTGTTTTAAACATATAGTATTGCAATTTTTCGCAAATGTATTAAAAAACGTTGTTTGGTGTGTGGAAGTGTCATTTTACTGGGACTCGTTCAAAATGACATATTTTCTACACTTGTATCAAAAACTACTATTAACATTTTCCATTTCAAAAGCTGTGTCCAAATTAAATGGTTGATTCGCACTTAATACCTTAATGTAAAACCGTTAACAACAAAGATTCGCGCTTAATAAATGTAAAACCGTTAACAAAAAAGGTTCAACATTGCCTTTGCAATGGCGAATCGTAGTTTATGGGATAATCTGCGTATTTACATGCGGTGTGGACGCGTGTTCTGAATAGCAAAGGCTAAATTCGACATTCTAATTGGAAAATTTTCGAGATTTCGACACTATATGTCTAATTATGAGCTCTATTCGAAGCAACCGTATTGATATTTCCTTTCTCATTAAGATGAAAACATCGTTTTGTAAAGCGGGTAATTTGAAAATGTCTTTAAGGTCATGACAAGTTGTAATCACAGTTTGATGTCGTTGTCGGTTACTTTTAATTCTCAGTATTTATTTCTTGAAAAAGGTATTTAAAATTAACAACTCTGAGACTGTCCCAGAATTATTGACTTGTGTTACTTGTAGAATAGTTGATTGTTTGACAAGAGGCTCGTGAAAGGCATAAATATATATATATAGGCGTCGTAAATGTGTAGTTACTTGACAATGCATATAATACAATATGTTTGTGATTATAAACTTACTAGCTGTGCCCCGCGGTGTTACCCGCTCATCCCACGGGAACACTACATTTATTCGGGATGAAAAGTATCCTATGTTCCCCGGGACTGAAACAATCTATATACCAAATTTCATCTAAATCGGTTCAGCGGTTTAAGCGTGAAGAGGTAACAGACAGACAGACAGACAGACACACTTTCGCATTTATAATATTAGTATACTTAGATTTGCAGTTGAAAAAATAATTCCCATACCTATGTCGAAATATGGGGACAATTAGTTGTCCAACGGCAAAGTAGTTGTGCCTCCAACCTCTTTAACTTTTCCCGAGAGGAATATTGATTGCTTTCATAGTTTGTACCTATATGGAACCCTGAACCCTCGATGCACGAGCCCGATTCGCCCTCGACCGGTTTTTTTATATAAAGGGCTGCCAGATGATGAGATATTTTGTCTGATCTGATCAGGTTGGTTTGTTTATGATTATCCATATGTAGCTGGCCGCTAACAAGCTTTCTTTTTTCATTGAAATTATTATAATGGTTTCTATTTAAACCAAAACGATCACTTTAGCGCCGCTTTCAAAAACTAAAATGACGAACTTTATGAGCAGAAATGAAGAAATAGTTACAATACTTGATTTTTCTGTACAAGACAAGGTAATTATTTGAGTCATTTTTTGACGTGACAACGTCTTAAATTAGGTTGCGCTGGGAGTCACTCATGAAAAAGTGTAACGCCCGCTCGCGTCTGATACGAGAGAGTTGTCCCGCTAAAACTCGAGAACGGCTGAACCGATTTGGCTAATTTTAGTATTGAAATATTCGTGGAAGTCAAGGGAAGGTTTAAACGCTGAGAAAATATTGAATAAATGAGTGGAAAATAATAAAAACGATAATTTTATATTCCCATACAAATACAAACTGTTCGTACTTACCTGTCAAACATATGATGTTTGTTCCGTCGGTTCGGTATTTTTAGAATAATTACATGTAGATCTAGACTAAATAAGGGTTTGGAATCGACAACATACATGCATAATAGTCTGATTATCGCATATTTAGATTTAAAACATGTAAAATAAAGACAATATAATGACATTAATGACACATGTGATGGGTGCGTTCAGAAAGTAACACTTAAAATGTTGTTAGGGAAATTGTGAGTGGATATGATACAAATAAATATTCTACCGAGAAAAAGACGTTGTCACGTAAAATCTTCCTTCGCCCGTAAAACCGACTTTACAGGCAACCATTTTTTTTTTATTATTGTAGAATACTTTGAAAAACAATGTAATATATGCATACAATTTTTTTTTCTCAGCGACAATATCCTCTGCGACAGGTTTTGAATCTACTATAAATTTTAAGGGTATAATTCAAAATTGCGAATCATTTAACAAAATTCCAAACGATAAGCACAAGCATCAAGCCATTAGCTATAAGGCCAAGCGCGCACCACGATTTTTTGTCGTGCGATTATTTTGTCGCAGAAATGCAACGTATGGGTTTATATGTCTGTGCGCGCATATGTGAGAAAAAAACCGAAGTGATTTTAAAATTGTGATTTGTCACATTTTGCTGCGACGGATCGCGACGCAATTATCGCAAAAGTAAAATGCAGCATACGGAGTTGTATAGCCCCGCACGCACTGCGATAATAAAATCGCCGCGGCGGCGTCAGACGGCGTTCCGCTCTTGAAGCGTCAACATGTCGATACCTGCTTCTCCGATGGAGTCTCAAGACGAGACGCTAGACGTTGGCCATTTAATTACGGAAATAGAAGGAAAATCCCCTTTGTGGGATAAATACTCAAAATCATATAGCGATCGCATCTTGAAGACATGTTTGTAGGAGGAGGTTTGTTAAAACGTTATAAGTACCTAAGTGGGACAAACTCTCCAACGACTAAAACATTTTTGTTTTTACTTTTTTTCTTCCTCCTACTCCTCCGAAGGAGTAATTAGGCAAGACAAGCAACTTGTACGAAATCCATGCTGAAACTGAACAATCCATCGACTTTTTTATCGCAGTGCGCGCAGTGAATTTTCTGCGACATTTTAACAACGCGATTCTAAAATCGTGTCGCATAAATAAAATCGTGGTGCGCGCTTGGCCTAAGTATTTCCCCACAATGTCACTTTATCACTGTCACTTTTGCAGCTTGAATTGCAAAAATCGATATACAGCCGGGTCGTAATAAAGAGATATTGCTAAATTATGAATATCGTAAAACTTCGTCGAATCACGGCACAACTAGCGGCTGTCCTTGTCACGCTTCACGTAGTTCATTGTACTCACACGTGCGGTTTCCCATATTTCAGTTATTCCTTGACAACTTATTGCAGCTGAGATTTATTTAAACAGAAACAGAAAAGTTCACTGTAAGGTGACTGAAAGGTAAATAGTTATCGTAGCGTCAGATATCATACAAAAATACGTAAATTCTGCTTAAAACTCTTAAAGGGCAATATGTAGGTAGTTATAAATGAGAAACGTTTATTTTATAGTTTTAATTACCTTATGCCAATTTGAAAAAATAATAGCCAAGTATGTGTCAATTATTTAAAGTTCTCAAAATGTTAAATGCCTGACTTCATTTTCGAGTAACGCACACACGCATAATATGCCAAACATCTAATAGTACAAAGGTTAAATTTGGTTTTACATGTCACGAAATAATAATACGCCTAACGTTGTTAGGCAGTCCCAGTTGATCACCGTTCAAATAAACTCCTACGTGCCTTCTGTGAGGCCGAAATTTATTCCTATACGTGATTATTTGCACAAAAGGGACGCTTAAGGTTCTGCCTTCTCTCGGTTAATCAGAGGACGGGATCTGCCATCATTCTCAGTAATAGAGTATTGAATAATGACGCACGCAATAATATTTCTTATGACAGTTATAATGTTGAGAGCGCGGTTATTTATGGTCCAATCTGAGAAGAATGAGTTCGGTAAATCTACACTGTTATGCAACTGTTCACGAGTGATGTATTGTGGTTGTCCACCGACGCCGAATCGATAACGTGAATGTAGTGTGTACAACTCGACCTATGACAAAGTGATGGTGGAATTGGGTTCGTAGCAAGTTTAGTCCGCTACTTTGGTAAATTTCGAAGCCCAACCAACGCAATCACTATCCAAACGACAGGAATTCGTCGGATAAAATAGGCACAACCGCATCGGAGGCTACAAATTTAATATTTATTCGTATACCTCTGCGCTATAGAGGTACTTCATGGGATTTCAGGCTTTGTTCAAAGGTATAATACTTTTATCACACTTGGAAAAAAAAATATTGTTTGCTACAATCAATGCAATAAAAGTGACGATTTGACTTAGCGTTGTATGTCAAGAACGTCTGGACTCTGTTAGTGTAAACGTGGATTGTCCACCATGATGCTCCATTCAGCCTCATGGTGGACAATGCACGTTATCCATGGACTATCCCTGGGGATGCAATTTACACGAGTGCAACATGTCGGGTCGTTTCTGGCACATAGCCTTACGCGAAACCGTCATATTTGGGCGTGGTTGGCACAGTGGTCGTGCAGCTGCCTACTGAGCCGATGGTCCTGAATTTGAATCCCGGCATTTATGCCTGGGTCATGGATGTTTATTTTGTATTTAAGTATTTATTTATCTATATAAAGTATGGATATCGTCGTCTAGTGTTCATAACACAAGCTTAGTTACTATAGAGCTTACTGTGGGATTCGCTCGATTTGTGTGAGGTTGTCTGATAATGTTTGAAATCGATAACCGTGGAATCGCGCCGAGCGTAGGCGCCGTGACACAGCGTGCGCCAGTCTAAATCCACCGGCGCTCGATTGAATCGTGCCAGACCTAGCCCTACCAAAATAATTTGATACTGATAAAATGAGCTCGGTACGCGCTGAGAACCGCGCGTGCCAATGCAACAGCTCCGCCTTCCGCTCTTTTTCGGCGCGTGTTCCTACCAAGTTCTGCCTCGTAACTAGTCATACCTAGTGGTGCGCAAGCGTCGGTGCGGCCCGTCGCCACGACCCATGATCAATTAATTGCATCCCATTTAACACATACAATAAAATACAAACTTACAGCTAGTTTTTCCGATCGTGTTTCATTCTGTGTTACTGGATGAAGTCGACAACAGTGGAATAACGTCGATCGCGAGCGTAGGCGCCGCGACACGGCGTGCGCCAGTCTAAATCCACCGGCGGCGCTCAATTGAATCCGTGCCAGACCTAGCCCTACCAAAATAATTTCACTCAAACGTTAGCGAATTGTTCTCATACCACCGATTTACCGGTCGGTAATCGTGTCCACAAAAAACATGCTAGAATCTTTATAGATACAGTACTAAGTACTTCGTTTCTTTAAGTACAATTTGTATTGAACGATAGTACATTGTTGTAGAGGCTGTAAAGCAAGCAATAGATTAACGAGTAAATTTCGAAGGCCGACCCGCAGGGGAGGCCTTCGATAGTACGAGTTAATCTATTGCACTTTCAGCCGAGACTTAACATAGTGCTTTTCACGACACGAGGAAATATATTATAATACGAGTTTTTCATATTATTAGTCATTAAACTCGGCGCCTTGTTGCAGCCTCATTGTTGTAAAAATCAGGGCTATTATAAACATAAAGCTGATCGTGTCCCCAGATTCAAACGACATAAAGACGATTTTCAACCCAGTTATGAAGAAATAACAAAAATATTCAAACTTACCTAATTTTCAACTTAATTTATACATTTAAATATAATTAGTCTAGGTTACACCCAGGTAAACAACCCTACGATACATTATACACTGAAGGGTCATTGTAACGGTACGCAATATTAACATACGTTCCTAATAATTATATAATATTTCGTGAGTATCAAATTAAGTAACCACATTATCACATTACAAAACCAATTTAAATATTTACTAAACAATAAGTACATTTTGTTTTTTTTTTTTTTTTTATATATGGCCGGCTGCCCCGTATTAGCGCATGCGCGCTACGCATCTCATCGCAATGGAGTCATAGCTTTTCAGCCGAATAAAAAAAATATGAACTCAATATTTATATAGGTGATTAAGTGTTTATTTGTTGAAAACTGTTTATTTGTTGAGAAATTAGTAATTGTAGAAATTAGGAAATTGTTTTACGCCCCATAACTAATTTTAAAATATAAATGTTCATGATTTTCAGAATAAAACTTATTTTAACAAAAACTTATTAAAAAGTAAACCTGAGGAGTATTATTCTTACTTAAGGAAATAAACTCGTTTGTGGGTATTTATAAGTTTAAGAAAAAAATACACCTCATAAATGACGCATTCTCATTGGTCAATTTAATTTGACATGCAGCAGACGATTAAGCTTTGATTGGTTAATTTGTCGTTTAAGCCGGATGAGAAAATTAGTCTGAAATATTTTCTAAAAAGTCGTATCCTACTATGAAATTCAAGTGTAGATACGAACTGTTACCGTATGGTTCAACATTGTGGTCGTGTTGATGGGAGCTAACATAGATATACAGTTTACAAATGAACATATATAAACAGTTTTGTGTACTGGATTCAGGTAATCTAGAACAACATTTTCGAGCAGTGTCGTGAAAAGTAATGTACTACTATTTTTCACGTGTCTATTTATTAGGGACAACGATCAAAACGCGGGTTGACGTGAAATGAAGAACAACCATACTATACAGGGCCTAAATTTACGTGTAGCTATGTTTTTCTTGTACCTTTAAGAGGCCTCATTCCTTTTAAAATGCTGATGGTTTTAGACATTTTTCTCTATGATCAAACATGTTTCTAAACATTTTAATATTGATGTTACTACCTAGAACAGGATTATTGGGATTTATTGGTATATATTTGAAACCTACAGTTTCAATTTTTCTTTTTTTACGTTAACTTAGTCGTTTGACTTTTTCACAGTTTCAAGGAACTGTAGAGCTGAGTAAGTATATGATTTTAATTTCAACTCGATAGGTCCACGCGTTCCAGAGATAAAGAGTCTAGAGAGACGGACAAAGAACCTAAAAGGGTTCCGCTTTTTTATTTTTGAGACCCGGAACCCTAAAAAGCTATATATCACCAATACAATTTATTATATTAGATATTATTCATTAGATATATCTTTGTGTATGGACACACATGGTTTAGTAAAAATGGTGGTGTTTCCACATTGAAAATAATGAAACACAAGATGTTCCACAAATATTAATGTTCCGTTCTCGAGAACGTTCTTCCCCATACAAATCGGGAAACGTTCTTGAGAACGGCACATCTCTATCCACAAATCACCCACGCCCACACACACACGCACGCACGCACGCACGCACGCACGCACGCACGCACGCACGCACGCACGCACGCACGCACGCACGCACGCACGCACGCACGCACGCACGCACGCACGCACGCACGCACGCACGCACGCACGCACGCACGCACGCACGCACGCACGCACGCACGCACGCACGCACGCACGCACGCTCGCACGCACGCACGCACGCACGCACGCACGCACGCACGCACGCACGCACGCACGCACGCACGCACGCACGCACGCTCGCACGCACGCACGCACGCACGCACGCACGCACGCACGCACGCACGCACGCACGCACGCACGCACGCACGCACGCACACACACACACACACACACACACACACACACACACACACACACACACACACACACACACACACACACACACGCACACACGCACACACACACACACACATATACGCAAGCTAATTTTGCAATTTCGCAACTTTCTTTTGCATGTAAAAATTAACTTTATTTGTTTTTGATTTTTAGATCTATTCTTTTCTTAGCTCAATTCCTACCATACTATTTTGTAGCTTTTATTGAATTGTTAATTGTTCTCTAGTCTTGTGGTTATAGACATCCGAGGAATGGAGACCTGGTGACCTGACACACAGGTTTCCCCTAGTTCAGGCACCAGTCTCCACCACGCAAGTCTGTTTACAGAGACCTATATAATGTTATCTTCTAATTGTTCATGTTCATGTACTTTGTGGTGGTGAAAATAAATGCTTTTTATTATTATTATTATCTTGTATGTCGCTCCCGCTCACGGGACAATAGTGTCCCGGACCTTTGGGAGGCGTGCGCGGAGCCGAAGCCAACGCGTAGAGGCCCTTTCGACAATTTAATGAGATGTAATGTGTACATCGAGCGGATGTTGTCCCTATCCGTGTCATGGGACGCACACAGAGACAGCACCCGCTTGGTGCAAGAACTATTTATGGATCTATGGAATCTTAATAAAAATTGGGCTATGGGGATGAAATGGAGGACTGGGTAATTGGGCTATGGATTGAGACAATCGGACGTCTACCAGGAAAAAAGTCTCATGTGTAATAAAACTGGCAGACGATGACTCGCCTCCCGCTAGATGGGCCCCCACAAAATAGCGACACATAAAGTGGCCTAAGGGCAACACCGGTGCGGAAGGCTAAGGGCGGAGAGGTGTAATACTGGGCTTTAAACCGAAGCCAACTAACCCCTTACGTTTCCACATCCACCCCCAAGCCGAAACTCTCGCGACTCCACTCTGCCCGGCCAGTTAAGGCAAGACAGAGGCGGAGGCCCCGACCCATCACCCCCCGTCAGGATCCCCCAGGAGCACTCAGGTACGTGGGGTCGCTACCCCCAAACAGCTCGCCATAAGCTGCCCTGCGTGACTGATTGCGCTGGTAAAACCAGCGGGCGATGGGGTCGTCACATCCCTACGCCTTTATTATTATTATTATTCATTCATCAAAGCTTCCTACGAAATTTGACGACGCGTTTGGCTCGGTTTGTAGACACCTGCCTACTGAGTCGGCGGTCCCGGGTTCGAATCCCGGCCGGGGCACAAATTTGTGCAAATATTTGTTCTTGGGTCATGGATGTTATCTATATATGTATTTATATATTATGTATATCGTCGTCTAGTACCCATAGTACAAGCTTTGCTTAGTTTGGGACTAGGTCGATTTGTGTATGATTGTCCCTTAATATTTATTTATTTATATTTTAAATGATGAGATACGCGAGAGAACCAAGGTTGTAGATATAGCTCAGACAGTCGCCTCTTAAAACCGATGACCGTTGGGGCAGAAAGGTTCTTGAGTGGCGACGGCGGACTGGAAGACGCAGGGTGGTAAGGACCGATGACCTGGTTAGGATCGCGGACAGAAATTGGATGAGGGCGGCGCAAGACCGATCGTCGTGAAGAACTTTGGGGAAGGCCTTTGTCCAGCAGTGGACGTCTCGGCTGATATGATGATCAAAGCTTCACCGAATTAGCGCCCTGAGAATGGTGGATAATATATATCCTAAAGTGGGTTGATATTTTAGTGGCATTCGCTACGGCAGCCCACTCAGTATGTCGGCTTCAACATGGCTTCAGCAGACGCAGTTCAAACAGGTGACCTTATCAAACTGGACAGCGAATCATATATAACGCCACCGAAGCGAGAGAATCTTAATACTGTTTATAAATGTTACTTAATAAAGCTAGATTCTAGGTATACAATTACTGAAAGGTTAAGTATGAAATTAGATGCCCGTAGTGTATTATGAAGACGCTTTTATACGTTATAGGCCTACTAGGTGAGACTTAATGTTGCCTTTTATGTTTCTGGTTAGAAAATCTTTTAGCAGAATGTCACAAATAAAAATATAAAAAATAATAGACTGTCTTATTGCCTACTAGAGATTCATTAACCTTGACAGTTCATTTCGAAATGGCTGAAATTTGTACTTTCTACATTTTCATACCCGTATCTCAACAATTTTGAAGAATAATTAGAAAATATTTTTCGACAAAAGAAACATAATATTTATATATCGAATCTGCTCGGAACATTTCACGAAAATAGGTTGAGCAATACGACCTGTAGGCGAGAATACCTGGACATACAAAAATTCTAAATTAGGACATAGGTACGAAAGAATTTTAAACCAAGCTCAGACGCAGACACTTCACTCGCTTGGTAAAAAAATCGTAACACAATAACAGACTTAAAGCTCGCACATAAAAAAATCCCAACACCGGGGGCCTATTATAATGGATGCGTTTATCACGTGATAAATAAGTGCCAAGCATCTGTCACTCACATTCGCATTTTGTCAAAACGCGACGGATGCTTTGTCACTTATTTATCGCGTAATAAAAGCGATCATCATAGGCCCGCTGAGCATAAAAATGCTAGCAATTTCAGGCATACAAAACAGTGACAAAGTACTGCTAGGAATGTAGGGATTGCACTTAATACTACGTGTATGGAGGTAATAGATAGTCTTCATACATCAGTTGAATTGAGAACGACTCACGTCATTAAAGCTCAATAGTTTTTTAACCGACTCCAAAAATGGAGGAGGTTCTATGTTTAGTGTATGGTTTTTTTTCCTTCATACACATTACTTAGATATCTTAGCTCTTCCGTCATTTTAGCCTTGAAATGTAATCTCAGAATTTTAATATTGTTATGGATGGTGTCCTATCGCAACTCCGAAACATTGTTTCCCATCTGTAACGTAACCTTTCGCCAAATTTTTCATTTGTCCAAAAGTTTTTTTTTCCTGAAGCCCGTAATACTTTCGGAATTTATAAACATCGTTTTAAAGAACTCATTGGGTAAGGTTTGGTTTGTTTTATAATTATTCTTAAAAATTTACAGTTCTGAAAAAAATCGCTTTCGGACAAATGAAAATTTGGCGAAACGTTACAGATGGGAAACAAACATTAGTGTTTCAGAAAGGTAACCGTTATGGATATTTATACGTATATACCTATTAATGTTATTAGGCATAATATTCACACTCGACAACCACAGCTAACCTTTGATCTCAATCACTGACGGTGATATCAGGTGTAATAGATTTTAGTAATAATATAGTCACCCACAAATTGGTTATGATTATGACGTACATTACCAGTGCTGCCACAATCACAAAATAGATAATAAACACAATATAAACATGTTTATCGCACACTAAAATATATTTAGTCTAGAAAAAAAGACAAAGATAATAATAAAAAAGCATATCACTAAAGAGCGATCTCTTCCAGACAAGCTTAGGGTAGTGAAATTGATGGTATAGTAACTTTCATGGTTTTAATAATAGTACGTGGGCCAGCCCTTTTCAGAATGTTGTTTTCAGAATAATCAAGAGCGAAGAGATTTTTACTTAGCCGCTACATCTAAGATGCATCTTCAACCCCATTTAGCGACGGTCATTTATTTCATAATCGTGACAAAGGTCAGGTGACAACGAGACAATGGTTGTACTACTTTAAAAAACACACTTGCCGGAATGTCTGTTGTGTTGCCAACTTGCCAAAACGGTCAGATTTCAACGATTGACGCAGTGATAGTAGGTCATAGGACCTTTATTTTACCGGACTACGCTGAAACAAAAAAATAGTAGATTGTTTGACGAGTTAAAATACACTACTGTGACACGAATACATTTGGACGGGCGAGCTAAGCCAGCGGTGACAAATTTAATCTGAATTTCACTTATTTTAGCCCCTTCACTTCACCTCAACTGCCAGAAAATAAAAGATGACCTTAGCCATGGCGGCGCCCTGGGCGAGTAATTCGCCCTAGGCCTGGTTAAATTATAAGGGCGATGTGGGGCATTTAAACCCTACGGGCAAAAACGACATCGATAACGATTATCCCGCTACCCGGAACTAAAAAAGTGTTACGTTTTCCTTTGTGAAGATGAATACAATACTCGTATGCGCCACGCGTTGCGCATATTTTATTATGGAGTGTAAAAGGGAGAAGCGAAATCTTCATATATCCAAAAGTGCCCGCTGAATGTTGAATTGGTGGCACTACTGTGACTGAAAGTAGTTCCGTTAGTTATCAACGGTTTGTTTATATATAAAACTCAATGTTATATAATATCTATGGCAACAGCCTATTTTGTTATTCGTGTCATTCGGTGAGATAATAAAAAAAAACGAAATATTTAAAACGTGTCAATGATAATTGTGATCGCGTATTAATTAATTATTTATTTATTTAAACTTTATTGCACAAAACAAAAGTCAGTACAAATGGCGAACTTAATGCCTAATGGCATTCTCTACCAGTCAACCATAGGGCCAAACAGAGATGCTTCAAGTGGGTGGGTGGTAGAAAATTAATCGTTCGGAGAGCATCCAAGATACAAGTGAATTATTAGCATATACAAACAAAGACAAAGCATCAGTCAGGTTTGGACAAGATGTTTTGTCACTTATTTATCACGTGATAAACGCAACCATCATATAGGCCCCTGATCTCAAACTAACATACTACTTACGAGGTACTCATTTATCTAATTATAACAGTAAACTATACACATATTGAATGTTCTAAATAACACTAATGCTGTGGAATGGAACCCACGTCAGAATTCGTGTATACGTTGCATACCAAAAATATGTCTCTAAAAACTTAGCGTAACTTTGACAATTGACTTTGTGACGGGACAAGTATTGTCTGACTCCTTCTTTTCTATACTGTGTGAATAAGATGGCTGATGCCGTAATTATGCGTTTAATTATGCGTTTTTTGTATATACTTAAGGGAACTAATTAGGAATTACTCTGACCACCTAAAGTATTTAAAATTTCAATTCGACACAGTTCACTTCGTCTTAAACTTGGAATTTTTTCATACCTTCTGCTACCCTAGCGCTAATGCGGGCGGCATTGGAACTATATTTATTGAAACTATGAAAGATTCCGCTCCTCCCTGTTACCCTCCATAGTTACGCGGCTTGCGCCTAATGAAGATGCGAGACGATAACAATTTAAATTAATTTGGTGTCAATCCTGGCGTAACACGATCTGGATTAGCAACTTACGTAAGGAAGTCGAGTTGAAAGGGTGCGAGGCAAACATAAACCTCTTTTCTGTTTTAACGTAGTCGGGTAAAACAAACAAAACAAAAGAAAGCGTGCATCGAGCCAGCCTTTTTATTCCTTGGTAGCTAAAATAGCAAATCTTCTTAAGATTAGCTAGTCTGACTGATAGCGTTGTTAATCAATGCCCTTACGCAACAAAAGAAAGTATGCATCACAGTATTCTGATTTTTTTCACAATCACAACTTCTCCTTATAGAAAATTAGCTGTCAATACAGTTTTATTTTTTATTAATTTCAATGAACTTGGAATAATGAGAACCCATGAAACGCGATCTGGATAAGCAACTTAAGTAGAACGGAAGTCACGCTGAAAGGGTAAGGCTTTCAGTCCGTGCCCCGTAGGCGTAGTTAAATGTTACGGTATTGAGTGATTCGGTGAAATGATAAATGCGCTAATTGATGTTTTCACCAAAATATATGACCACTAGAAGGTGAGAATTCGTCGGTGTAACTATGCATTGTTATTGACGATAGTCAGTAAAAAAAATGACCATTCCTGTATCACAATTGCTTTAAATTAAGCTTTCAATCCGTGTTAGATGTTGTGGTGCCTATGGTAAATTACATCGATGAAATAATTGATGTTTTTACGAAAATCTATACATTTTTAAAGCTACTAGAGGGCAGCTACGACTACGTAATTTTTTTTTTGCCATATTCGGGTAAATATTATCCTATAACCGTATAATAGATCGCCGTACTAATATTGGATACAATCCGTGCAGACGTTCCGGCGTGATAAGCGGAGAAATATTTTTTAGGATAATTTGAACCAACTGCTGCAACTTCTTCTTCATCATAGTCGGATGAAGAAGAAGTTGCCTTCTAGTTGAATAATAATAATATATATGTTTTCCTGTTTTAGGTGAAATCTGCAAAAAGAACATTATATAAAACAAAACATGCGATAAAAGACTTTTCCAGAGCGCAAATGCAGTCTGTTTGTAACGGTCCTCCGGTACTTGGGTAAGAAAAATGTACCCGTCGAAATATCATTTTTTTTCGTAATTATACATATCTGTGCATCTCTCTCCGGATGACTAGATAAAAAAATATATTCTGCGGGCGCATTACGGTCGCGTTTGTCGTGCAGTAGATGCACCGTCAATTTTCTACGAGTCTGTGACGGCCACTTTATCGTTTATTTATCACGTTACATATGAGATCATCATAAATACGCAGAAGGCAATACTGGACACAACACGCTAGCCCAATACGCGAAGAGTTCTTAACTTCAATACATACAAGTGCTAATTTTATGTAGTCAGTTATAATAGAGTATATTGAGTACCTACTAATGGCTATGAATATTTTCTAACGGATCTTGACTGTGCGTTAGGTATAAAAAAGTTTTTGTAAGCAACCTCTGCAAATCTTAGAAAAGATCGAGTATCGTTTAGAAAGGACTTTTTTCTGCCACGCTAACCTACTTAACATGATAGAACCCCGGTAACTCGTAACCCTCCTTGAATTTCTACTTAATAATAATTGGCAAAATTCGTCCAGTAATTTTGTTGTAATGTTAACCACTTTCAGTTTTTTTGTATAGAGAGACCTTCAAATACAAATACAAATACTCTTTATTGCACACCTCCAACATCAAGGAATATACAAAACAACATGAGATACATTCAAATAACAGGCAGAGGTAAACAACAGGCGTTCTTATCGCTAAATAGCGATCTCTTCCAGACAACCTTTAGGTAGCGTAGTAGTTGAAAATTAATGTTTGAAATAAGTAGGTGCATGGTGCATAATAATAATAGGACTAAATGAATGACTACCATAAAAGACAAAAGTAATAAACATACATAAATAAAAATAGAGAAATAATAAATCCGGCCACAGATTTATTATTTGGCCACATGGTCGAACTTCTCATTTAATATTTAACTAAGCATCGGGAATATGAGATAGCCTCTAATAAACTAATTCATCTTCTTCACAACGCCAACTAAAAATGTTAAAGAAAGCGTCAAGTCACAATCAACAATTATTATTACTTGTCCTTCTGATTTATACATTGCCAACTAATTTACTAACTCGGCCACGGAATTTGCAACTCATCATCATTTTTCATTATACAGCTTCAATACAAGCTCCTCAAAAATTATATATTCGAGCTTCCATAGACAACATCATATATTATAACTTAACATGTAAAATAATACTTCATATTCTTTTATCGTGAAAATATTTAGCCACTGTAGGTACGATTTGGCGCGAGTGCGCGACATGACAGCCACCGGCCATTTGCACCAATCAGAGAGTGCCATTCGATTCTTGTACCGACCGACCCGCCCGTGTTTGTTTTTTGTCATTCGTTCGTTCATATTGCAAAAGGTTCATCTGCGTTCTCTCTAATCTAGTTCTAAGGCAGGTCCGACTTGGCTTAGGATAGGTACGACGACGAGCGAAGCGAGGAGGAGTGTTAGGTTCAACTGCGACCCTAACCTAAAATGAGATTTAAGTACTTATTTTGTTTTGTTCTCTCCTCAATAGTTCAGTAATAATAGTGGCTTTAATATACTATTTGATGACAATTTTAGGTAAATTTTACGATCGATTAATGTAGGATGACTTACATTTTAAACATACTAAGTTATAAAATTAGAAGCTAATAGAGTTACTATTTTGGTGTCATATAATAATATTTTAGAAGTTTGCTATTTGAATGCATGCCTCAAATTTAGATGCTAAAAAATAATCACCATGCTAAGTTACAATTACAGTGGCTTACAAAGAAGATAACTTGTGGCTGAGATATTATTATTCAGACGCGCGTTGGTTGTGGCTGACTTAGTAATTTAGAAGGTAGGGGGAGATGGGGTACCTTGATACGATTTTTTTGCATAGACGATAAAAACGGCAGGGAAAGAGTAATTTCAACAAACAATATTTTGACAGCTCGAGTGTTTAACTAAGATTAAACGTAAGTGTACATTTATCCGCAAAACAACATATTGATTTTTTTATCATTTTTTTTCTGAAAAATGGGATTTGTATCAAACTACCCCGTATACGGGGCGGTTTGATACACACCTGGGGTACTTTGATACTCCCACATATATTCCTATGTAATATATATAATCTTATTTAAGAATGAAAGAAAATGCATTATATTGATTTATATTATCATTTATTTATGGCATAATCAGACTCATGAATGTTTATGGCAAATCAAGTAGGTTTTATCAGTAACTTTAATTTGTACTTATATTTATCTTTGATATATATAGGTAAATAGTCAATATATATATCCTACACCTATTTTCCTTATAAACTTAAGATCACATGCTAACAATCAGTTGTTTTGAAACACTAACAGTAACATATAAACATTATTTATGTATTGACATACATTGATACAGTATCAATCTACCCCACAGACGTTTGTATCTATGTGCCCCGAGGTAGTTCTTTAAATACAAATTAAGATAGAAAAAAATCTAGAAGTATCTAGGATAAAATGGCTATTGTATAGAATAATTCAACGTATTTAATTACTGCATGTCGTAGATTCCTCTCCGATAACGTTATAATACTGCCTAATAAGTCACTTCCTAAAATGATCGATTTTTTACTCGCGGTCTTAAAAAACGTGTCCTTACTTGTCAAATGCGTTTGAGCGACTGAGCCGCGGTGAAACTCCGGCGCCTCATTCGCCTTGTAAGTGACGTCTATGTGTGCGTGAATGAATTGTACACAACCATTCGTTTAGGTTTTATGACTACCGTATCTATGTGCCCCGCGAATCAATGTACCCCTACTCCCCCTAACTTATATTTTCTGAGGCGAATAATGCTATTAAAAAGAAACCTGTTTAAATAGTACCCATAAAAATATACAGACCTTCATATAATTCTATGAAAAAAAACATCAAAATACGTATCTTCAGTGTTTTTAAAATAACCTATTTTTAAAGCAAAATCAACGTTTTGTTCCGGCAATGAAAACATTTGAAACTCAACCCACACTTCCTTTGTCGTTGCCAACGCAACGGGTTTGTAGGTCAGTTTTACTTATTTTATATCAACACTAGCGGCCGCCCGCGACTTCGTCCGCGTAGATTTTTGATGATGACAAAGATATTAAAATAGGTAAGTGAATTTTATTCTTAGTTAAAATGGTCTAGACAATGCAATTGTTAAAGAATTTTTGAAGATTTTCCAATTAGATTACGGGAATTGTTTGGGTAAGTAATATAAGATATAAGAACTTATACTATAATATTCATATTATATACGCTCATATTGTATAAGCTTGTTTTGTAATTGTATACCGTTCAAGGTGTATAACGAACGTTAGATATAACATCAAAATATCTATTTTTGTTAAGTATAACGTTATTTAAGTATAATATCATTGTATATAACGATCATAACGTATAACGTTCATAATATCTCAGATTTATAATGTATATTATTCAATACATCTAACACCAAAATGCATAATGCTCGTATAGAATAACCGCCTGCACATCAATTGTGTACATACTTATGCAATAGTTCGCTGTAAAATTTTAATATGTGTAGGTACCTCCATGCAAGCAAGCATTTCAGCTATCCATGGTCATAAAACAAACCTAACCTAACCAACAGCTTTCGGTTTTTGACCCATATTCCATTTTGTCGCAGTTCTTCCAAACGGTATACTCGTATTTGCCAGAATTTCATCTGCCATTATCAATTGTGTATATATTTATGCAATAGTTCGCTGTTAAATTTTAATATACCTCCATGCAAGCAAGCATTTTGACGCTCCGCTCGCTTCGCTCGCTACGCTATCCATGGTCATAAAACAAACCTAACCTAACCTACAGTTTTCGGTTTCTGACCCATATTCCATTTTATCGCAGTTCTTCCAAACGGTATACTCTTACTTGCCAGAATTTCATCTGCCATTATCAATTGTGAACATACGTATGCAATAGTTCGCTGTTAAATTTTAATGTAGGTACCTCCATGCAAGCAACCATTTTGACGCTCCGCTCGCTTTGCTCGTTCCGCTATCCATGGTCATAAAACAAACCTAACCTAACCTACAGTTTTCGGTTTTTGACCCATATTCCATTTTAGGGGCATAGGGGTAGCAGTTATAACGTATTGAGTATATCATACGCTATTATATTTTCTAATCATTATACTAAAAGAAAGTATATCCTATGATCGATATACGTTATGTATGTTATATCAACTGAATTTAGAGTATTTGAGTGTTATATAAAAAAACATTCTACAACATGAGTTTTATGCTAATTGACCGTTATTCCTAATAAAAATATTGATTTTGATGTTATATCAAAAGTTTATTATATCTTGTGAACGTTATTAATATGAAATTATATATTATGTAGTTATATCTCATGGGACGCACCCGAATTGTTTGCAGGATGCTTACTATTTATTCCGTCAGTTACCTGATGCTTTTAATCTTTGGCAAAAATGACTGCAAGATATAGAGCAACGCATAGATTTGGAGTTAGAAAATGGGGATCTTAGTTATTATGAGTGAGATTTAAAAAAATGTTAAATATCGTAAGGCTGTTAAAACAATCTTAAACTCAGCACTGGAAATCGAGAGATGGAGGAAGTTTAATGAAGAGTATCTCTTTCAATAATAATAAATAATAAACTTTATTTCATAACAATGATAAATGATGACCTCTTTTCATAAGAAGGCAGCACTGGTATTTGTACACGCCAGCCTGCCTATTAAACGAAAAGAGTGGTGTGGCGGTCTTCCCGAAGCTGGCCAAAATGTTTCTAAATGGTCTAGCAGGTACCCCAGTCTACAGGCTAGTAGTATTGTTTGAAGAGTGATTCAATTTATATTCTGGTGCTAAGTTCTCTATATCTGTCAAGAAGCTAAATAAAGTAAGAATAGGTATATAAAGTATAAATTATTTATGTGCTGATAGACAACTCACTAAATATAGGAACACAAAAAGTTTGGAACACAATAAATAAGAGACAGCACTAAGAAAATATTGTTGACAGTCAACCATAGAAAAGGGGGTGCAAGTTCGTTTTAAAAAAGGGCGTAGTCACTGGGTAGTAGACAGGAAATAAAAAAAATATAAATAACGTTAGCGTAACACTTCTTTATAAACAACATTAGCGGTGTTCCCGATACAAACTTTGCACCCCTTTTTAACCCCCTTAGAGGTGAAATTTTCCAAAACGCTGAAATTACTTTTTTTGTATTTGTTTAAGTAAGCTACTCGTATCTACAAAGTTTCAAGTCTCTAGTTCAAAAAATAAAGTTTCTCCCATATAAACATTGCACCCCTTTTTAACCCCCTTAGGGGTAAAATTATCTAAAACGCTGAAAGTACTTTTTGTGGTTTTGAATAAGTAATCATTCTACAAAGTTTCAAGTCTCTAACTCCAAAAAAAAAAGTTTACCCCATACAAACTTTGCACCCCTATTTAACCCTCTTAGGGGAAGTATTTCCAAAAATCCTTTCTTATCTCTAGCCCACGTTATAAAAGTAACCTACTGTGCAAAAATCAACTCTCTAACATTAGTAGTTTCGGCTGTGCGTTGATGAGTCAGTCAGGACTTCTTCTTTTATATACGTACTAGCATTAACCCGCGGCTTCACTCGCGTGCCCATATAATATACATTATCCTACGGGAACAATGCTCTTTTTTCAGGATTAAAAGTAGGCTATTTGTTAAGTTAGGGTATAATCTGCAATCTGCATTTCCCTTCTGCATATCCGACCAGCCGTTTTAGCGTGAAGAAGTAACAAACATACACAGACTTTCGCTTTTCTAATATTACTGGGAAATACTTTTAATGTTATCACAACTCCACTTTAACAAATCAAACCGAAGACTCAAGCACTCAAATCAAGCGATCTCAGCTTTTACTGTATCCAAATAAAGTTCACTTCAAAATTCATAACTCGAAGTGAAGCTAAGACACCGGGATATGTGTGCATTTTATTTGTATAAAGCTTTTATAATGTCCCGAGCCTCCGCTTATCGACTTGGGATATTCGAGATTGGTTTAATGATTCTAAGCCATGTTCTAAGTTACGTCATGTTCTATTGTAAGATATTGAGGTTCTCTTCGTTGATGAATGAAAAATGTATTATTCTGAGCCAGATAAACGTAATTCAGAATTCTGAAATGACTTAACAATCATAATTATTGAAAAGCTTGAATAATTATTACAGATGCAGGAAGTTTCCCAGCAGCAGAAAAAAAGCCGATAAACCATAGAAACATTACCAATGTTTCTCCCTTTTAGGGGTTGAATTTTCAAAAAATCTAAAACACGTGTTTACTCATTTATCGTAAAAAATACTCCTTTGAAGTTTCCAATAAAATAGTCTAACTAATCTTGTTTCCGCATACTAACTTTGGACCCTCATTTCACCCCTTTAGGGGTTGAATTTTAAAAATCCTTTCTTAGTGCACCTCTACACCTTCTAAGGAACCTACGTGCCAAATTTGAACTCTTTAGAACCAGCGGTTTAGCATTTAGACATTTCAACCCCAACAGGGGAGATTTTAATTCACGTCTGCTACGTTGGATTTTAAAATCGTTGCGGTTTTCGTAATCAGCGACCCGATAAACCATAAAAACAATACCCATGTTGGTTTTCAGATTTTTGTCACCATATTTCTCCCCTTTAGGGGTTGCATTTTCAAAAAACTTAAAACACATGTTTAATCATTTATCGTAAGAAATACTCCAGTGAAGTTTCGAATAAAATAGTCTAACTAATCTTGTTTCCCTATACAAATTTTGGAACCCCATTTCACCCCTTTAGGGGGTGAGTTGAAAAATCCTCTCTTTGTGCACCTCTACACCTTATAAGGAACCTACGTGCCAAATTTGAACTCTCTAAAACCAGCGGTTTACTATTTAGACATTTCAACCCCATTTCACCCCAACAGGGGAGATGGTAACTCACGTCTGCCACGTTGGACTTTAAAACGTTGCGGTTTTCGTAATCAGCGACCCGATAAACCATAAAAAGAAATACCCATGCTGATTTTCAGACTTCGTCACCACATTTCTCCCTTTTAAGGGTTGAATTTTCAAAAAAACTGAAACACGTGTTTACTCATTTATCGTTAGAAATACTCCAGTGAAGTTTCGAATAAAATAGTCTAACTAATCTTGTTTCCCTATACAAACTTTGGAACCCCATTTCACCCCTTTGGGGGTGAGTTTAAAATAAGTTTCTGTCAAAAATGACATTTTAGTGGCAAGCTTTTATAGCCGACTGTACTTTTCTTTGGATATCCATCAAATGCTCACTGAGACGATTCTAAAGAGCCCAAGCTCGGTAGGATTGCTTTTTCTATTATAGAGTACCTATGGCCACCTTCCGGCTCCATCATCAGATCAGCCCCATGGTAACATATTATAGTATTGTCATCAAAGTTTAGTAAGTATGCAAAATTTCAGCTCAATCGGTTGACGATATCTGCTTCAAAATTGATTTGCAAGATTTCACCCGAACAAACATACTTAGATACATACATACATTGCAAGTTAAATAAAAGCTTTTAAAAATCCTTTCTTAATGCACCTCTACACCTTATAAGGAACCTACGTGCCAAATTTGAACTCTCTAAAACCAGCGGTTTACTATTTAGACATTTCAACCCCATTTCACCCCAACAGGGGAGATGGTAACTCACGTCTGCCACGTTGGATTTTAAAACGTTGCGGTTTTCGTAATCAGCGACCCGATAAACCATAAAAAGAAATACCCATGCTGATTTTCAGACTTTGTCACCACATTTCTTCCTTTTAAGGGTTGAATTTTCAAAAAAACCTGAAACACGTGTTTACTCATTTATCGTTAGAAATACTCCAGTGAAGTTTCGAATAAAATAGTCTAACTAATCTTGTTTCCCCATACAAACTTTGGAACCCCATTTCACCCCTTTAGGGGATGAGTTTTGAAAAATCCTTTCTTAGTGCACCCCTACACCTTATAAGGAACCTACGTGCCAAATTTGAACTCTCTAGAACCAGCGGTTTGGGCTGTACGTTGATATGTCAGTCAGTCAGTCAGTCAGTCAGTCAGTTTCTTCTTTTATATATTTAGATATAGATATAGATAAACTAAGGTATACATTTACTTTTGTGCTGTGTTTTAGTTTAGCATATAAATCCTTAGGTACCCAACTAAAATATATAAATACCATGTACACCAAGTCATTGAAGTTAACGGTGAAATCGCAAAAAAAAATACTGAATTTGGTATTTTCTTGCCAACGGGCGTTTCGTTTCTATTTTTCAAATCTCAGTTAAACGAAACTCTCTCTAGAAACAATGTTTATGCCACAAACTCTGAATTCATTTTATTTTCTTGACTTTGAAATTCATCTGTTTTTCTTTTCGGTTGGAACGGTAAATTGGAATGCTGTAATCCATGTATTATGTAGATGAAGCATGGACCAACTTTTACTTACTTTCCAGAGTGGTTTACAGTTGACGCCGTGCTGTTGACCGAGTGCGAGGTCACTGAACCTGTATCTACTGGTTCGTTTCTTTTTTGTTTAAGTAAATTAGTATAAATTTTTCATGTTTACTATTTTAAATATATTAACAATAAATACCATAATCTGCAGTATCTGTACACTGAGTTCTGTAGACTTCAATAATGAAACAAAATTTACCAAGTTTGGTTTCAACAGTACTCGGTAGGCATTCCCCATTGCGGCCTCCGGCCTCTGTAGTAATGTACTATTTTAATATAACTAGACGTGCCCGCGGCTTCGCTCGCGTAAATCAAATTTACTTCCTATTTGAAACACTTGAATATGTAATTTTGGGGTAGGGGTCGGGTTCGGGTTGCATAAAATTGAAAGGCGTACTTTTGATACGCATACGTGTATTCGTCATACTCATCATTACGCATAACTGTAAAAAGTCATATATTTATGCGCATAACGTTTTTAATCATAATGTTTAAGAACATACTGTGTAATGGGCATACAGTTGATGCGCATAAAATGATTTAAGCATACTTTGTCATGGTCATACATTGATTACCTACTCATAAAACAATGTAACCATACTTTATAAACGCATACATTGCAAAACGCATAGTCAAGTCGGTTCATCATTGCAAGTCGGTTCTGGCCAAGTCGGGTTTCAGGTCATAAAAAAAAACCTAAACCTAACCCAACCAAGTTGGATCTAGCCAAGTCGGGTTTCAGGTCATAAAAAAAATAACCTAAACCTAACCCAACCAAGTCAGATCTAGCCAAGTCGGGTTTCAGGTCATAAAAAAAAACCTAACCCAACAAAGTCGGATCTAGCCAAGTCGGGATTCAGGTCATAAAAAAAAAATAACCTAAACCTAACCCAGCCAAGTCGGATCTAGCCAAGTCGGGTTTCGGGTCTTAAAAAATTGTAATTATCAATATTATGTCTCTATTATGTCTTTAGACTCAGTAATTTTCTGCCTATTGGCACCAAAATTGCACTCTCTCAAACTCTACTTCTTCCTATATTGGATTATGCTGACATAGCTTACCTTGACCTCGCGGAGGAGCAGCTTAATAAACTTGAGCGTATCCAAAACATCTGCATTCGGTTCATATTTGGATTACGCAAGTATGACCATGTATCCGACTTCCGGCCTCAGCTCAAGTAGCTCTCAATCCGTTCTCGTCGTCACTCCCATATTCTGTCTCTTCTTTATAATGTACTATTTAACCCCACAACTCCCCGCTACCTCAAGGAGCGCTTCAGTTATTTGCGTTCTGTTCGCTCTGCACAAAACTTGGTTCTTACTGTTCCCCCTTCATCTTCTAAATTTTATAATGGTTCTTTCACATTCCGGGCTACTTTACTGTGGAATTCGCTTCCTCTGGATATAAGGTGCGCCCAATCTCTTGCAACATTTAAAACCCTCGTCAAAAAACACTATTTGTCTCTCCCTTAGTACACTGCAATAATAAGCGCTCCTTTAACTTTGTGGCTTATACTGGTTTTGTTTTATTTATTACTTTACCATATATTTATTATATTTTTATTTATGTATGTTTATTACTTTTGTCTTTTATGGTAGTCGTTCATTTAGTCCTATTATATATATTTAGTCCTACGTTGTGTCTGTCTAGGAAAATAGTGGTGGACGTTAGCCTTTATCGGTAAAAGGGCCTCTTAATCTTTCAATAGAAAGTAATATGTTAAAATACATACCCATTTATCTAACATAGTTTCTGTGTTTATTTTACGCTTGTTTTCTCTCACAAACTCGTTCCTACCCGTTATAGGTAAATATATGCTAGGCGTATACGGAGTATAACGTTTTGGCAACAATATAGTTGATCTTTTTTCACTAATTCCATTCAAAAACATTAATAAAAATCACAGTTGAGGTTATGTCAACTGCGTTTGACATTTCAATTGAAGTCTGACGTACATTTCGTCTCACTCTATCGTATAAGCAAAGTACCCAACTAGCAAAGTAGTGATAAGATGAAATGTTTTAACACTAAATGATGATATAAAAGTCATAAAATAGCAACTCGGAGCTGCTATGTTGTATATTGGCGACTTATATCATCATCTAGCTGTATAATCTTATACAGCTATATCGTGATAAGAATTGATGACATAAACGTTTACTGGACTTCTTAATACGGCACATATAACACAGCTGCACAACAGTATCCCTCACTGTGATTTAGAGCAATTTCGTTGCATATCAGATATATACAGTGCCTGTATACAGCTAAGTAACTCTATTGTGGCTTTTAATGCGCTGCAATATCGCTGGTGATATATCAGTGCACTAATGGAGCTAACTCGAGATATATAAGAACATAACGCAGCTGATATGCGTCTAAAGTATCATATAATGGCGTTTCCTTAACACCAGCAGCATAAAGTGGTTTAAAGATCTACATTAACACTAAACACTTGCAAATACACTTTTTAAGACCTTTTATATCATCAGTGACATATAAACATTATTGTTACTAATATAACGCTAAATAAATGTGTCAGTGCATCTGGAAAGGTACCTTGTTTCAGGTATTGAGTTATGCATAGTTCCAAAAAGTAGATTAAATTTGCTATCAAGACAAAAAAGAATAATGACTGTAGGTGTAACCACTATTTTTATATAAATTTTTGAATTTTCGACTTCCGAAATGCACAAGTTGAGAAAATTGCATTTAAAGTTTATAGTGGCAAAAAACACACTTCTACTTCGAAGTTACATAGTGAAGGGTATAATCATAATCTTTGAATGTTAAAGAATTATAATAAAGGTGAATTGTCTAAAAATACATGTTAATTATTGTGATTTCTTAGGTTGAACATGCCAGGATGGAAGAAACACGAGAGTGTTAATTATACCCAATTCATAAAATAACGAGATTAAAACTGTTAGTTTCTCATCATAGTTACATATTCTATGACATTTTAGGATAAATGAATGAAAGAAAACTCCATAATCATAAAGAAATTTAATAATTACCGCATTTTTAACAGTTACAAAAAAGATCACTAATAATATTAAAAACCAACAAAATAATTTGTATATTCATGCTATATCACAAAATCAAATGGTATTTAGCGTGGTGTACCACAATGGTATAATAGAAATGGTTTTAAAGCAGTTTTTTTTTACAATAAAGTTTAGTGATTCGGTCGAAACTTTTGTATGGAAACGTAACTAGGGTACCTTGTCACGACATTTACTAAACTTTAGTAACTTAAACTCGAAGATCACTATTTTAGTACCTATAATGCAAGAAAAATCTGTAACAAAATGTTATTTAGGATAATTATAGCGGAAATCAATGTATTCATATTTATAAAAACTTCTGTTTTAGTCGTGTAAGACGTCAAGTTTAGCATTTTACTAAACTGGGTACCTTGTCACGCTAAGTCATTTTCTTACATAAATGGAGTAACTAGAAAAAATGTGTCAGTGCACATGGAAAGGTACCTTGTATTAAGTTATGCATAGTTCCAAAAAGTAGATAAAATTTTCTATTTATACAAAAAAGAATCATGACTCTAGGTGGAACCGCTATTATTATATAAATATTTGAATTTGCAACTTCCAAAATGCAGAAGTTGAGAAAATTGCATTTAAAGTTTATAATGGCAAAAAACACACTTCTACTTCGAAGTTATATAGTGAATGGTATCAATCGAATTTTTGGAAATTAAAGAAATAATAAAGGTTAATTGTCTAAAAAAAAAACATGTAAATTATTCTGATTTTCTAGGTTGAATATGCAAGGGCGGAAGAAACTCAAAACTGTTAATTATAGCCAATTCATAAAAAAATGAGATTAAAACTGTTAGTTTCTTATCATAGTTACATATTCTATGGCATTTTGCGTTCATACAAGTCACGCAAGTTCAATGTTTTCTTATAAAAACATAAAATTTTCACGGCTCAAAAAACCATTTTGCTATGGGCCGATTCTATACCTTATCTTAGAAAGAGGCATATTCTATTCTATTATATACTACCCGCAATGGAAATATTAACAAAATTATTAAAATTTTAAACGTTTTAAAGACAAGCCGTGACAAGGTACCCTGACTACTAAACTTTATGGTCGGAGAAATATACTAAGAAAACATAATTTTACTGGTATTCTTGTACACATATGTTCCTTAGGACGTAAATAACCCAATTATAACACAAACCCATTTTGGCACTTTTTCACCCGCTTCCACAAAAACTCATGTAACTCGGTAACTAAATGTCGTGACTAGGTACCTTTCCATGTGCACTGACACATTTATAGGATCTTTATGATAGTCAAACCAGCGTCGAGAATTCGGAAGTTTGTTCCGTAGATACAAAAAATGAAATCTTAACAGAACCTTGTTCAGGATACCAAGATGACTTGTTTGCGACTGACAATTTTGATGACAATGGAGAAGATGAAAACATATTCTTCCACAGCCATTCAAATCTGTTGAGTTTTATGAAATGACTTCTGCTTGAAAAACAGTAATTGACCAAAAATATTAACCACTTTCATTTCACGCAAATGAGTTGAACACTATTGAAGATACTTTATTTATTACCTAATGGTAGGTACAGTAGGGGGTTTTACTAGTTTTATTAAGGAACCCGAAAGTGTTTGGTAATGGCGGTGGGAAACTGTAAATTTGTGATATATCGGTAACCAGAACACATTTTAGATACATATTGGTGACTTTAAATAATTTGCTTTTTTAAATATTTTTTATTTAATTAAATATTCGATATTTAATAGGGGCATGAAAAAAACAAAAATAATATGCTATTATTTCATCAATAAAATTTTGAGCGCATGATAAATTACCCGTTATGCACGTACCTAAAAGCAACTTGACACTATACTTACCAACACAAAAATAGTTTGCTATTTTATTATACTTACAAAACTGTTAATTGTAAGGTCATTTTTTTTTCATACAACTTTATTTACACATGACACTCAGTATTTAGCACTAACGATATGCGATATGAAAGAATCCCTAATAACAATATAACAACAAACAGCTCTATATCAGCATTGCTGTTACTTTCTTATCATAATTTTAGTGATATAGTGATTCAGGCACCATTGGTGTAACGCTAAAGAGATTCATAAAACATTGTAGTATCATGGATATACATCAAAGTAGTGACGTGCGGTGCCAAAATACACATGATATATCATCAAATAGCTGTAAAACTGGGGCCACTTCCCAGTGATAGAGATGTTTCTATCACAGATATAAAACTGCGTCTGTCACTGATTTACAGCTAAATTTGGTTCAGTTTTGCTAGTTGGGTAGTAGCGTAGTCATTAGATTTCGAGTAAAAAACATCGACATAACGGCGTACCAACATGACGTCAAAAAAAATTGGCTCCTTGCTGATGACATTTAGTTTGACAGAGAAAACAACATACGTCAAATGTACGTCAAGCAAAGTGCGTAGTCATTACATTTCGAGTAAAAAACTTGGATATAACGGCGTACCAACATGACGCCAAAAATTTTTGGCTACTTAAACTTAAGTCATAGCGAAAAGAAACCGAGTATTGCCGGAAATGGCCGACGGTCGCGAAATGAAGAATTTTATGAAATTTCTTTAGCCGATTGTGAAGGAAATACGAAGCGAAAACGGTAATTTTTACGCTCTTATTCTATTCTCATATTTAGACAATAGATTTGAATCGTTGTTTCTGCGGTAACGTGCATCGTATTGGAGAAACGTGATCTAAAAGGACGTCGAGTTTTGTAAGGCGCCATCTCGCTTCCTCCCTAGTGCGTTATCCCGTTCTGGCATTTTCAATTTTATTATATAGATAGTATTATATATTTTTTTCAGAACTCAGCCACGTAGCTATCCTACCTTTTTTCCAACCGAACTCCCTACAATGCGCTGAGATGGTTTGTTTCATGCTCATGCAGTATCGCGCTGGTTTTGCACCACTCTTGTATGTTTTGGTTTTGCTAAAAAAATCATACATTTCAGACATTTCGTTACGAGCAAAAAAATAATCAGAAGATATATGAATATTAAAGAATTTATTAAGATCGTTGCCAATCATCCCCATTAACCGTTTGATTTTCGAATCATACCGATATTATATATTTATTTTCTATTCATGCTCCATTAAGTGAAATTGACAATAGGGGATGCGACTGATGTTGAATTATACAACATAGTGTAGTTATATGAATAAAATTATGATATGTCATGATATAAAGAAAAAATATAAAAACAAAAAACTATTCTTTGAAATACGAGTATGTGACTTCAAAGGTACGAAAATTTAAGGTCCGTGACTCAAGATGGCCGCATGCGTTTAAGTTTCGTTGTTCGTTATTTATTCATTTTTGTTGTTCAATGTGTAGTATTGATAGCGTATTGTGCAGTGATCTAACGTATGAGTGAATAGCTAATGAAGAATTCAACTTGAAGCGTTTATAGCCCTTCCTGGGTCAAGGCCCGATAGTCCACGTGGTTTTTTGTAAATCGCTATCACTTTACAAAAAGCACGATTTTCTCAACTCACCGTACAACGTGGTATCAATCCTCTATCTTAGTCGCCGAGTGCGATTGGCAACGAGACATTGGCAGTAATGGTCGCTTAACTGTGACCGGTTGCCATTAAAAAAATATATAAAAAAAATAGATTTATTTTTTTAACCCATAAGTAATTTTGAAATTGTTTTTAGAATCCTCATAATTTAACAAAACAATAATTGTATGTATACAAATACTGGTACCCAATACACAGATGACGTCATATGTAGGTTGGCCTTTTGTATGAAGAGTTATTATAGTCCTCTGTAGGAATGTTGAACATTGACAGTCATTTCTGTCTTTTAGAGCAGTCTAAGTGTAGATAGTCCCATATAGACATTTGATCCCAACAAAAAATAGATTCGATTGACATCCTCAAAAAAAAAATCATTGGTGCATTTAAAGGTAAATAGAGTATATCGCTGAAGTATACATGAAGTGAAGTGATTTTTCGTACAGATTAAATGTCAGTAGACGTCGAATTTACCGTCAGCTCCCAGGCAGCCTTTTCTATTTGCTTCATCTTTCAAGCGAATACGGTCACAATATTTGTACAGTGTCCTATAAATATGTCGCTAAATCAATTATTGAGTTCGTGTCCGTTCTCGTGGCGTCCGTGACGTCAGCCGGTGCACTACTACAGTATATACTGTGACGTACTTTCTGGACTTGTTGAGTGGGTGTGTAATAGAAAAAATATATGTACATTTGTATTCCCTACTAAAACTAATAGAAAATAGAAGAAGAAATATGAGTGGGCATCTGCTAAGACATTTCGTCAAAAATATCATAGAAGGAAAAATTGAGGGAAAGCGAGGTAGAGGAAGGCCAAGACGAAACTACTTTGAGCAAATAAAAGAAAAGGTTCATGTCTTACCACAGAATAGATAATTAGTGGTCTTACCAAGAATTGAAGGAGAAAGCCCAAGAAAAAAACAGCTAGCAATTGCTACACTGACAAAAGCGCAGCTCTTAAATTGAAGAAGAGTGGGTGTGTTATGTAATTTATTATAACCATAACCTCCAATCTCGTTATAGCCATTCAAGGTAATGCCTAAGGGATATGATTTCAAAATTGTAAAGCTTTTGTGTATTTTCGTTTTTTATTTGATAGAATAATGCCAGTGATTGCATGTGGTATTTATCTATGAAGCAAAATGAGGGCAAGTTAATAGGGAATAACAGTGAAATGTGTTCCATTTACTAGAATTTGACGCCCACTAGTGCCCACAGCCATTGCAATAAGAGGACGGGTCGAGGCCAGAAATAGTTATTTCTTTTACGTGATTTGATTAAATCACGGTTTTTCCTAAACAGGCAGGTATATATTTCAAACGGATTTTTTTAATTACCTCGTATGGATACAATTTTTGTTGGAAAAAGGAAAACAAGCGCAAGCGTGGGAGGCGGGGAAATTATTTCTTCAGTAACAGGTAACGCAAAAACGAATTTTGCGACATCAATTAGATTTATTAAATCTTTAGCCATCATAGGTCGTTTCGTCTTACTGTTGTGAAGCTTTTTTTGATAATTATGTAGATTATTTGATCGATTATTTTGATTACTGATGCAATATATTCTTAACTCGTTAATTGTCTTTAAAAACGTCTCTCGATCAACACGTCATACTTACCTTCTAAAAAAAGTGCTGAAAAAACTAAAATAAAGTAAATACACCTGATATAAATCTAAAATCGCCATTAAACGTCACAGTTTGGCGAGTAATATTACATTGTTAAATGTTATAGTTAAAAGTTAAATAAATAAAAATAAAAAAACTGTACTCCCGTCGCAGGTGAAATAAATAAATAAAAGTGAAATAAATATCCAATGTGTGACTAGCCGGCTGTTTCATTATTTCTACCACGAAATCACCCCGTTTTCAAGATTATTTATTTAGGACAGAACAATAAACCAAGCAACACACTTTCAGTTTTTTTAATGTGGGTAACAGGAAGATAGTAAAGTAAAGTTCCAACTCATTCATAGATTGACTTAACAACGCTAAAAGTTCACACGGAACTTCCCATGCATGACCTAACTTAAACAAGGAATTTTCAAAATTCTAATGGGACATAATGGAAACAGCCAAACGTGAGGCAGGGCGCTGGTTGTTTAATATAAATGAAGTGTAAATACTAGGCCCTCCTTTCTTATTAAAAATAGTAGGTACAGTTTTATTTGGCCCCTTCCTCATATGCAGCAAAGCGAGAAACAAAGTCTTTGTTTTGTGTGCATAGGACAAAGCTCATGTCTCCGTGAATAACGAGTAAAATGTTATCTCGGAACGTACGAGCGCGTTTATCCCATGATGTAGGTACACGGCAGTAGTTTAAATGTCAGCCTCGTTAAGAAAAGGTTTCTGCCGAATACCTGTAGCTAAGTGAAACAGAAAACAAGCGACTAGTCGACGACTCAAATTGAAATTGAGACGTCGGATTGGAGCGGGACACAGTGGTCTGGACTATTCTAGATTTCTGAAAGGGGTAGTAGATTTTTGTTCAATCGGGTTCTACAAAACACGTTCTCAAGTCGGCAATATATTTATTACATCACAACTTTTTCAATCAATACGAAAATGTCCTTAGTGAAAAGTTTTCCTATTCGACCTAATTGAATTGATGAATCGGCAGAACATTTCAGTTTGTGTAGGCACGCGTATAAAAACTTAGACGTTCATTCGACTTCGACAGGTTGTGGTAAAAGCTTTTTGAGGATGTTAATCTTATTTTCACGACAATACTAGCTGTGCCGCGCGGTGTTACCCGCTCATCCAACGGTAAAAAGTTTTTTTCTTTTTCGGGATAAAACGTAGCCTATATCCAGGGCGTCAGCTACCTTCATACCAAATTTTATTAAAATAGGTCCAGCCGTTTGAGCGTGAAGAAGTAACAAACATACACATAAACACACTCAAAAACTTTCGCCTTTATAATATTAGTGTGATATTTTTGGCATACGGCCAATTCTGTAATGGGTTACGTCAAAAAAAAAATGGATACACGATCAAAACCAACTAAGTCCTAAAAAGAAAGAAAGAAAGAAAAAAAAAATATTTGCTAGAATACGTACATAGAAGGTGTTAAAATAAATATTTTCACATATGGCAGGTTAACCTCTAGCAGTATAACACTTTATACTCTCGCGGTTTGAACACATAATTAAAACTTAGTGAACCGGGAACTTATTACACATTTCGTCGGGTAGTGATACATTTCACCGACATCTCCAGTAACAACTCGCTGTTTCATCAGTACGCCTGAGACCACGGCAGGTGAAACCGTGTTGAAACGTCAGGCAGTGAAGGTAAATCAAAATATCGCGATAGACCCCCGGTTCAATAAGTTTTAACCTCTAGCAGGTGAAGCTCTACACTGTGTAATTTTTTTTAATATTTTCTTTCGTAAAATGTTGGATGTCCGTTTTTTTATCTAATTCAAACCACTGTGCGAGGGTCGCTCATTAGACCGTGCTCAGCAGAAAATATGAAACAAAATTGGGATTTCAGTTTATAACTCCCCTAAGGACTACCGGATACCGGATTCACAATCAACGAACCGAATTGTTTTCTGTACGCTTTACACTTTTCCCTTAAGTAAGTAATATGATATTTATTTCAACCTTAACACCTTTAGAAAATATAATACTCTTATTGAATCTGTTGTCAGTTTAATGAAGTGACATAAAGTAAGAACATCAGAAAGAATATATAGTTATAAAAGAAATAGATTCAAATTTAGATTAGCCAGTTACAACAAAACTCCCCCGTAATCTAAATACAGTTATAAACATAAGCATATTCCTTTTATACAATTCTGATGCTTAATGCGAGCCAATGGCTTAGTGAGTACATCACATCAGCCCACATCTCCGAAGTAGGAGTATAAGTGACATCAATTACATTATTCGCTAATAAATCACGTATAAAATGAAATTTTGTGTCAATATGCTTGGTTCTATTGTGGTGGACTGGATTCAGTGCCAACTTCTGAGCAGACTGAGAATCATTGTATATAATAACACTATTTGACTCACCAGTAAGCTCGAGAATCAATCACTTCAGAAAAACACCATCTCTTGCAGCACTCGCCAAGCTCATGTATTCGGCTTCAGCAGATGACAGGGCAATGGTTTTTTGCTTTTTACTCTCCCACGAGATCACTCCTCCCGCCATAGAAAAGTAAAATCCGGTATATGAACGACGATCTATGGGACAATTAGCCCAATCCGCGTCCGCGTAGCCAATCAAACGACCACCGCCTTTCCTGTAAGATATGCCAAAATCCATAGTGCCTTTTAAGTATTGTAACACTCGTTTTGCTGCAATCCAATGATTCTTGTCATATTTAGTGTTAAATTGACTTAAATATGAAGTTGCATATGCAATATCTGGCCGTGTATTTATAGCCAGAAAATTGAGCGACCCAATTAATTGCTGATACGGATATAATGAAGATTCACTTACGTTATTCTTCTCACACGGCAGCAACTTTTTGGTTTCTAACGGCGTAGGAACGGCCTTACAGTCCGATATATTAAACTTTTGCAGTAAGTCTCGAATATAACTTTCCTGACTTATTTTTATTTCATTAGGTTTACAGCTTATATTTAAACCTAAATAATAATTTAATTCGCCTATCACTTTCAGGCTAAAATATTTTCGTAAGTCAGATATGACGTTGTCGAGCGTTTTATTTTCTCTATAGAGAATCACAATGTCATCGACATGAAAAGCGAGTATTATTAACTCGTTACCAAACTTTTTGGTATAAATGCATGGTTCTGAAGGAGTTTGGTTAAAACCTAAACATTGTAAAATATCGGTTAAGGTTTTATACCATGCTCTAGAAGCCTGTTTGAGGCCATAAAGTGAACGTTTTAACAAACATACTTTATCCTCTTGACCAGGTTTCACAAATCCTTCAGGTTGACTCATGTAAACCTCTTCTTCCAAATGTCCGTTCAAAAAGGCAGTATCCACATCTAAATGGTGCATTTTCATTCCCTTTTCCGCAGCCAAAGCAAACAGGACGCGCAGAGAAGATTGCCGAACAGTAGGACTGAAGGTTTGCGAGTAATCAACACCATAAACTTGGTTAAATCCTTTCACAAGGCGCGCTTTATATTTAATTACGTCACCATGCGCATTTTTCTTCAACTTATAGATCCATTTGCAAGGTATGACCTTCTTATCGGGTCTATCGATGAGAACCCAACTCTTCTTCTCAAGCAGTGACTGATATTCATCTTGCATAGCTTTATACCACTTATCTCTATCTTCTGCATGTACAGCCTGTGAATAGCTTGTAGGTTCATCCATAATCTGAGGGGACGAAGTCTGCATGCATACACAATTGGCAGCAGAGTTGGGTTTTCTAGGTCTCAAATTATACCTAGGTTCTGCAACTTCAGTATCAGACTCCAATTCTTGAGACGAATGTACAGTAGCACGCTGATCCGGCTCATTTCCATCGTGCCATTGGTCTTCAATATCAACATCAGATTGAAAATCTTCTGATGCTTGTTCAAAATTGGGTTGAATCATCTCATCTTCAATAATACCACTTGCGACAGGTTCTTGATTATTTGAACTATTTGACAAGTCCACTTGTGATCCTAACAAAAGAGGTACATTTGCTGGTTCGCTTACATCATTCCCAGACTTACAAGTATTACCACTTTCTTTCAGATCGTGAAAAGTATTTTCAAAGAAGGTTATATCTCTGCTTTTCACAATTCTTCGGGGATATCTAACATCCCTGAAACAATAGGTTCTCGGATCATCTGAATATCCGATTAAAATGTGCTCGGACGCTTTCATGTCCAATTTCTTCCGATTACACTCGGGCACATGTATAAGGGCTCTACATCCAAAAACACGTAGATGAGAAAGATTGGGTATTTTACCATACACTTCTCATATGCCGTTTTGCCTTCAAGAGCACGGTGAGGAGATCTATTTTTAAGATACACAGCCATTTCTGCAGCATCTTGCCAATAGGCCGGAGAAAATGAACTATCAGAAAGCCAATGACCTGACCTTCTCCATGATTGAACGGTTAGTTCTTTCCGCGATGCCGTTCTGCTGGGGACTATAGGGAACTGTTGTTTGATGATGAATTCCTTGATTTTGCAAATACCTCGAAAATTCAGCATTAACATATTCTTTCCCGTTGTCACTCTTCAGTGTCTTAATCTTTGCTCCTGTTTCCCGCTCTACTGAGGACTGAAAAATACAAAATTTATTCTTCACATCCGCTTTTGAAGGAATAAAGAATACAAAAGTCATGCGAGAAAAATCATCTATAAAAAATAAAATATACTTATTGCCTTGAAAAGAGGTTTCAGGCAGCGGTCCAAGGACATCCGAATAAATAAGTTCGAGAACTGATGTAGATCTTTTATGAGAAACTTTCTTAAAGGGTTTCCTATTCTGCTTACCTTCAATGCAGGGGATACATGGTTCCTTATCCACTTGTGAAAAGTCAACGCCCACAGCGTGGCCTTTCTTGAGTTGGTCCATTCCAATGCGGCATAAGTGACCTAGACGCCTATGCCAGAGCTTGAAGCTAGAAACATCGGAGTGTGTCTCAAAAGCAGATAAATGAGGCATTGGTTTAACTGTACAGTCTAAAGAATACAGCCCACCACATATAGAACCCTGTAAAATTACACCACCTGTACAAGTAAAATCATCAGAATTATAAAAATTACATCCAGTTCTATCAAAAACTACGCTAAAACCTTTATCTACAGCCTTTTTCACTGAAATAAGATTAGAGTTCAAGTTCGGTACGTGAACGACATCCGTAATCTTCTTTATATCAGTATTGTGACCGAAACTAGTGATGGATATATCTCCAATGCCATTAGTAGGCAGAACATCTCCATTTGCAATGGTCACACTTCCACTCGATGAACTTTTGACGTTCTCCATCCAATCAGCTCGTGACGTCATGTGTGCTGAAGCGCCAGAGTCAATATACCATTTGTCATTCTCTAATTTGTCATTGACATTCAGTGCACATAGAGAATTCTTGTGATTTATGACTTTCTTCTTTTTGTCCTTCTTATGTGGACAGTCTGGACGCTTATGTCCTGGTTCCATGCAGTCATAACATACAATTGGTTTCTTAGGCTGGGATGTAGACGGTCTGGTCTGGTTCATTCGGGAACGAAAAGCAGTATCAGGGTTGTTTAAATTCGGTTTATTCAATTCATTAAGTAACTTGGTCTTTATTAAATCCACGGTAATGTCTATGTTGGAATTTTCCAAAGCCATTACTAAAGGTGCATACTGAGGACTTAAGCCTCCTAGAAGAATTGCAGCTATTGAAGCATCTTCCATAACTTTGCCTATATCGGCTAAATCTTGCACGGTTGACATGACAGCATTTATATATGTCTCTATATTGGAGTCAAAATCATCAAGACAGTACCTGTATGGGTGATTGCCATACCATCTACTGTGAGACATATTTTAGATAACGCCTTTTGATCGTTACGTAATTTCTTCTCAGCAGAAATATCGATACCTACAGGATATCCAACGATCGTTTCCCATAACTCTTCATGCATAAGGTACATGCGAAGTTTGAACTTCCATACGGAATAACCGTCTCTGTTTATAAGCGGTTTTATACCAGAAATAGAATTATTTGACATATTTACATGCACAGCTGTTCGATGTCACAATAAAAATATGATATTAAAATATCTTCGTGAACTATTCAAATGTTCACAGACTTTCAAAAAATATATACGCACATATTAGAAAAACTTAAATTAAGAACATCAGAAAGAATATATAGTTATAAAAGAAATAGATTCAAATTTAGATTAGCCAGTTACAACAGAATCAATACAAATATGTATACCTATGTATACTATACCGTTTTTAGAGTCCCATATATAATAATATACCTAATATACCTAAATATCGGACAACCTCACACATATCGATCTAGTCCCAAATTAAGCTCAAGAAGGCTTGTGTTATGGGTACTAGACGACGATATATATATATGCTTATATAGATAAATATTGTGGTAGGTGTAGCTCTGGTAGAAAGTGCAAAACACAAGATATGACTTGGATTATAATTTATTAGCGTTCAGCCTCGATACAAAGCTTAAGGTGGTTGCAGCGATGTCACTTTCATACAAATCGTTTGATCAATACACGCTTAGGCGGTTATGGCTTTAGGTTATTAAACATTCTTAAAAAAATCTTTAAGCTATCTTATACTCGCCAAGGAAATCAGTTTTGCTTTAAATCATACAATTACAATGTTATTAAAGCTTTAAAACCCGTTGAAATATTGTCCATATATGTATGTGTGCGTTGCTTTTACACACATACAAACGTAAGCGCACGTAAAGCTATTCATGAACAGTGCGTTCTGAAATATAATACTACTTAACTTATAATTTAGGATAATAAATTTAAATTGATGTTTCGATATGAATGCATAACAGTTTATTTTTAAATGATTTCAGCTTTCATAAACATGTAACAAATAATTGGAAACATTTGGTTTTTAAAGATACCTATTTTTTTTATTTGCTCATAACAATAAAGTGGAACAGATTTCGAACGCACTAAATCTTGTGAATGAAAATATAATGAATTGTGTCAATACTGTCAATTGTGGAAATTCGTATAAAAATGAATCATGTTTGGTTTGCATTTTTTCGTTTCGTGAGTTTTTACTGTATGTAAAGTGTGAATAATGAAACGTGCATATAATAAACATGTGTACCTACTCAGGACATAGAGTGATCCCTAAACGATATTGCGATATCATGGGTCAGAAATTGCGGGGAAAGTATTGTGTTTGTTAACATTACAAATCGATGCGTCCTGCCGTGAAAAAGCCGTGCTATTTTCTTTTTAGGCGAAGACAAGCATGGCGTGATGACAACTGTAACCAACCACAAAAACTGAACGCAATCGCTCGCTTTGGGTGTTGAAAAAAATGTTCATAGTGGGTTCATATGGGTAGTTTTTTCTCTGACTGAATTGATACCAAGACCAACCCATGTTTTTCAATAGGTGTGGGAAACCAAATCCTTTTGGAATTATCGATTCAGTGACTAAGTTTCCTCCTTGAAGGATAATTGTAATACTTATTATTAAAATATGTATCGCTCTTTAGCGATATCTCTCCTGTATATTTTATGAGGTGTGCAATAAAGAGTACTTGTATTTGTATTTGTAATAACACTCACACCCTGTAAGATAATCACATAATAGGTACTGCATACAGCGGTTTCCATTGCTGGCATTTTTGTGACGTAATAAATAATTTCTTTACAGATTCAAGGCCAGCTTAAAGCTTCATCAAAAGGGATTACTGCAAGATGATTTCCTTCATTGATTTATCATTTATCAACAAAAATAATGTCAATTAAAGTTCATACAGATGAAGGCTTCATCCAAGAAAAGCTGCAGAAACTTATAATTTTCTACAAAGCATGCGTGTTGCCTAAAAAAATATTACAACGTATACCTGCCAACCACCTATGTAAATATAAACCTTCGTTTTCAGGCAGCCGTACTAACCGCTAAACAGCACTAAACAGAAAGAAGCCTAGGAAAAATTGAAAACGGCGAAGATCTGGGGGTTAAAAAGAAAAATAATCCACCATTTCGAATTAAAGCGACGTCTACAACTCACACAAAGTATAATGTATTATAATAAAACCTACACGTAACAAAAATTGTTTTATTTTATTTAGTGGTTGGTGGTTCTAAAACCCTTATAATAACAATATATTGTCATATATTTTTATATGGCGCGAGCTAGCTCTGGATCGTGAAGCGTGGCGCAAACAACTGGTGCTGCGCTCAGTTAGTAGTAGTTCTAGTAGTTATATATTTTTAGACTGAACATTTTTACAATTAGACTCCATGGAACCATGATTTAGAACCGCGAAAATCTCAACCGTAATCAGTACCTAACTTATTCTTGATGTCGGGTTTTTGTATTACAATATCAGGTCAGAGTATAGCAAAAAGGGCCCGGTTTTGTCATTAAGTGATAAAAAACAGAGGTATACTTGTGATTTTTTTTCACCGTAAATTTCTTAGTTCCAGCACAGAATAGATAGTACAAGTAGTCCCAGGCTGCGTAGTAATTCTATGGCAACTTAGGACCGATCTAGTTCTTAAACGGGCAAGTTAATCAAACAATTGTAAATTATAAAAGATACTCATTTTTAATGTATTCTTTAGTTCTAATCAAAAAATTGGGCAAGTGCGAGTCCGACTCGCGCAGGGATGAAGGGTTATCCGTATCTATATATATGTATATATAGGTAGGTATAACAAGTTTGTTGTATGGGAGCCCCCTTAAATATTGATTTTATTTCATTTTTAGTATTTGTTGTTATAGCGGCAATAGAAAAACATCATCTGTGAAAATTTCAAGTGTCTAGCTATCACCGTTCTTGAGATACAGCCTGGTGACAGACGGACGGACGGACGGACGGACGGACGGACAGCGAAGTCTCACTAGTCTCAGTAATAGGGTCCCGTTTTTACCCTTTGGGTACGGAACCCTAAAAAGTAACAAAAATGAGAAAAATATTTCTCAACAAAATATGTGTCCTAAAATTGGGCCCTTTTTGCTATACCCCAATCAATCATTCAGAAAAACTTAGGACAAACTCAATAACATCGCAAATCAGAATCACAATAGGTATATCAGAACAGAAACCCAACAAAAATACTTATTTAAATTCACCACATATACTTAAAAAATGTAGAACTGCCCAAGATTTGTAATTTCTTCGTATTATTTATTTTGACAATCCAGCCCGTCTAATACAACTAGGCTTCACGATTCTTGTCGCGCGATATAGCATCGTCCGTCAGTCTCCTACAGTACCGCAAAGAAAGAGATAGGTAATATTTTTCGCGCGAGAAAGAGTTGCGTGTCACAGTTGTGCTAGAGGTGCATCTTAACTTCATCATCAATATCAAATATCATGCCTGCTTATTTATTCTGCGCTTACTATCAAACTGACAGATGATACGCGACCCTTTAATGAATGAATCACCCGCACACACTCACAATTAGTGTCTATTAGTGTGAGTACTTGCTGATTTTTCACTAATTGCCAATACATGGGAGAATAAAACAATTTATGACGTGCTACTAATAGTATATGAATAAAAGACTAATACGCGGACTCGCCAACATACAAATTTCACTTCAAACTAAAGTAACATACGAAATAATACACAAAAACTACAAATCTTGCTTCCCAGCGCCATCTAGCGTGGAATGTCTAGTTTTGTTTCTTCTGCAACCACCTTAAGCATGAATGCCCGGCTCTCTTGGTGAGTGACAGAGACGGCCATAATTCTAAATATTTAAATATATTTTTAATACAACATCTAATTGCCAGTTCTACTGTCATAGACCAAGTATAACCTTACAATATATACTTAAATACATAGAACAACCATGACCCAAGCACAAATATTCGAGTTCATCACACAAATATTTGCCCTGGCCGGGATTCGAACCCGGGACCGCCGGCTCAGTAGGCAGGTGTCTACAAACGGAGCCAAACGCGTCGTCTCCGTAGACAAAAACTGAATCCTTATAGGATCACTTTGTTGTCCGACTGCCAATCCCTTTTTCTTATACCCCGCGCGGCAAACGATGAGTCCTATGACACCTGTCATCGCAGTACATTTTATAACCTAAGTATAATCGGAAGAATGTACTGAGATGACAGGTGTCATTATAGGACTCATCGTTCGCCGCGCGGGGAAATAAGAACGCGTACACGGAGGTCCAAGCTGAAATTATTATGAAACACTCATCCGTAAAAAAACCAAACTTCAAAGTCAACGCAATACACAAAACATACGAGCCTTTATGCTGCATTTGTTGACGCTTGCAAGGGAATCAGCACATCATCACCAATCACGAAAATTGGCAAAAAGCAACATCATGTAGTAGATAGAATAGAATAGAATAGAATATTCTTTATTGCACACCTCAACAGGAAATAAATACAAACAAATTCAGATTACAAGTAACATTCAGTAGAGGTAAACAACAGGCGGTCTTATCGCTAAAGAGCGATCTCTTCCAGACAACCTTTGGGTAGCGAAATTAAATAACAATGTCAGAAATGAGTAGGCGATGCAAAAGTAATCATGGAATCTGGGGAAAAAAAAAAAAACTACTAAAATAATACATAAATAAACGTACATAAAATACCAAATAAATAAATATATATGCACAAATAAACCTACTTAAACATACATAACATAGGCATATACATATAAAATAATATTAGTAACGAACCACACTTCATGTCGGTCACAATACCAAAAAATTAAAGAAGGGACAAATAATGTTCTTTAAGGAGTGTTTTAAAATTGGCAACGGATTGGCTACGTTTTAAGTCTACAGGCAGAGAGTTCCACAACAAGGTAGCCTGGAAAGTAAAAGATCTGTTGTAGAATTTAGAGGAGGAAGAGGGAACAGCCAGAAGCAAATTTTGAGAGGATCTAACAGACCGAAGATAACTGAAACGCTCCTTGAGGTAACGGGGAGTTGCAGGGTTGAAAAGTATATTGTAAAGAAGAGAAAGGATGTGAGAGTTACGACGAAAACGGATAGGAAGCCACTTGAGCTGTAGATGTAAATAATATTATCCGAAAACCGTAATTTTTTTGTTGCATTAGAATAAAAGTATCTTTTTGGGATAACAAACTAATTTCCAGTTGATAAATAACCGTGATATGTCGATGTATATGGATACTAGTTTTCCAATGGCAAGGTAAAGTTGGTTTTTTGTTAGAGCATTACCCATGTAGCACACATGCTTATACAGACTTTATTCAGCTTATTACACCTATTTATTTATTTATTTATTATTCAAATAAGTTTCACAGCATTACAGTAAAAACCAAGGCACTGTGAACTACAGAAATACATATAAACAAAGACTTAAAACTAGTAGCCTATAAGCGCTTTACAGCCTGTGTGCTACTTGGTTATTAAAAACTTGGTGCAACAACGTAACCCTCGGTGCGCGAGTCCGAGTCACGCTTGGCTGAATTCTTATGACTATTGAATACAGACAAATAAAATAAACTCAATAGCCTGTTTCCAGTTCAGACAGTTGGTATCCGTAAATGACGTAAATATAACAACCACTCGTCCGTCTTTTCCCGAGGGATTTGTCTGAACTCTATTCCGGAGTCCGACTGTCACATAGTGACTACACACGGTGAGAGTCAGAATGGCGGGTGTTCGTGTTACGAATTTGTAAAACAACTATAGTAAAAAAGTGCTATTTTATACCTACTCTCATTCTGGCTCTCACCTACTAGGGGAACAGGCAATGTAACAGGGCTTTATGTACAGGACAATCAATTTTTAACTACCTACTGTTTTTCATATAACGCAGATAAACTACATCTACTCGATATAAATTAGTTGACATTTTGTCATTGAGCATTAAATTAAGAAGTACTTCATTTCTAAATAGCAACCTTTTGTAAATTCAAATTGATCAATCCACTTAGCTGAATTGGTGAAAATAATCGTAAGCTCTAACTCAAACATTAATATTTAGCGCACGCACATTTTTAACAGATGCTAAAACAGGGCATAGATTAGCCATGATTTATAGTGACGTCATAAATGCGAAGAAAATAGACTATTCAGAAAACTTTCAAATGTTTCGCAAACCTAATTACCGATAAGATTATTTTGAGGCTACCATTGCAACAATACGAACATCGCATGTCAACAACCCTGAACTAAGTAAATCGCCGTGACGGTGCTGTGTCAATCGAAACTAGATAATGAGTATTTACTCGTACCAGCAGTGGCCTGGAAGCACGTGCCTAATTCGTAACCGCTATCCCCACAGATTTGGTGTCTAATAGACACAAATAGATGACTCGAGTAATTTTGTTCTATTTAATCGTATTACTCGTACTGTTTCATTTAACGGTATGCTCGTCGGACAGGATATTTTAATGAAATGAATTTATTTACTTCAGGCAACTGTGGCCCATATGTAGGTACATTCCTTAAAACTAACAGACATATACGTACGTGCAAACGTGCATTATGACTTCTGGATCTTGGCTAATGCGCTTAGCATTTTAAATATATACAGAATAGCAGTGCAGTCCTATAGCTCAATGGTAAGAGCACTACTACGGTCAAGCAAAGGTCGCGTGTTAGAATCCTACTTGGATTGCAGCGGATTGCATAAAATTCTGGCTTCATATTTTTTATCTGTTTATAAATACATAACATACCTACATATATATAAAATAAGTACAAATAAATACATTGGTAACTAAATAATCTATAAGAGCGATGTGTAACGTTGAAACTTGACACCCTAGTCTTCCTTTGTAAAGGACACTAATTGGTCTCTCCGAACTCTAATACTTACGAAAGTTGAAGAGATCGGCTACTTTAGCCGGGACACATACAACGTCCTCAGTAATACGCGACGTAGTTTCACCTGGCCCTGTCACTACAATCTAGCTTCCCTGTTAATCCTTCAGTTTCAGAAGTATGTTCAGAGAACTTAAGGATGCGTGAACCTAAGCACATAGTTGATACAGACAGATGAAGATGACATTACTTTCGGTTATTCACTTGGTTTATTCACTTATGGAGTGCACTCTCATTGCTGTGATGTCTGTATTATATTGTAAAAAGTGTGATTTTGAAGATAGAATCTAAAATTATCCAGTATATTAGCATACCTACAACACATTATTATTGATGCGGCGCGAGCCTGATGGCCGATAACAACGAGTTTCCGCTTCTCCAACCGCCCTTTAATTGCTCTGACGACGTTATTGAAAGAGCTCGATAAAATCGAGAATTTACTGAAGTGAAAACAGTCTTTTTATACATGACACATCACATGGCACACGTGTGAATACTATAAGCAGCTAGTCTCATGTTGTCTGTCACGTAAATCCAGAAAATCCTCTTAAATATATAACCTATAAGTTCAAAAGTATGATCTAGAAGGCTATTCTTTTCGTAGGTGATTAGAACATGTTCATGACATTTACCCCTATCAGAGCAATCAACAAACGCCTCCGGCGAGCCTGACGGCCCGAAACATCAAGTTTCCGCTACTCCAGCCGCACTTTAATTGCTTTGACGGCGTTATTGAACGAACGAGGAGCAGTCCTTTTATATGCCACTGGATGTGTCATGACACATCACGTGTGAATCCTACAAGTGTGTGTGCAAAAAATCAAGTGATTTTGTATCTAAATAGCAATTATTTTCGTAGAAGATTATTACATATTGTTCGTGACAATGTTCCTCAATCAGAGCAATCAAAGACTATCTCCGACGAGCACGACTATTATACCGACATACCAGCCGGTACAGAAAGTTTTAGCTCTAGCCGCGCTCTAATTACTCTGACAGCTATATTGACCCTACAGAGAAAAACAGAGCTAAATTTGAGTAAAAACGATCCTTTTATACTTTGGGACTAGGAAAACATCCAATGACATGCTTACGAATACCAGTTAAGTTTAAGAGACAATGATAATACGGCCGAAAACAGACAGTCGGACATTATTCCCCAATCAGAGCACTCCGCAAAAGACGCCCGCGAGCCTGACGGGGTGACGGGCGGTAACAGAGAGTTTCCGCTGCTCCAACCGCGCTCTAATTGCTCTAACTTGCTGTACTGGACGAATAAAGGCGCGAAATCAACAGCGGTGAGAACAAAACTAGTATGTGAATCAAGTTAATCATCTGAAGTTTAATATTTTTTCTACTAAATACTATGAGTGAATGCAATTCAACCGACTTTGAAATAAATAAGTAGAGTCAAACCTCGCTAACTCTTTCAAGCAAATGAACTGTCAATCCATACAAACTGACTCACTTTGTATGGTTTGACAGTTCATATGCTTGGAAGAATTAGCGTGGTTTGACTAGTCTTTTTTATCTTTAGGTATTAAGTAAAATTGCTATTCTTATCAGTATTTTACAAAAACTCGATGGAACCGATAGAAATGTCGATTTTTACAAACCTCATACAACTTATAGAATACTTCCTCTTAAGTATATGCACACATAATGAAAACTACACATCAGGTAAATTATTACATAAACAATAATATAGGTACCTAACAATCCATAAAATTTCCATTGTACCAACCTCCGACCGCAATCTAATTAGTCTGAAGCCAGAGGCGCGTAAACGCCTGAATATTCGCCTTACTGCCCATGAATGGTATTGTAATTCCAACACACAATTAATTGTTTCGTTCGCTTGAAGTTAAATATAAGTTCCCGTGCCCTCGAGTGAAATCGTGTGCACTTTGTATTAAAATTTCGTATTAATAAGTAAGTAGTCGTTTTACCAACATGTCCAACGCGGGCCTATGATAGTTGCTTTTATCGCACGATAAATAAGTGACAAAGCATCTTGTCCAAACGTGACTGATGGTTTGTCTTTGTTTGTATATGCTAATGTAAGAGTAAAGGTAGAAGAAGTTGTTATGAACGTTACTGTTTCCCTTAAAAAAATGTGTGGCTTTGTCACCGTCACAGACAATGGAATTATTTGGGTGCGTATTTTCTCATATAACTTTTTAAGTCCTATTATCTGAAGTCCGAAAATATTTCTCATACTATTTTATATCATAATGATCACTCTTCATAATTTTTTTTAATACTAACGATCGAAACTCGTAATCATCAGAACTCATAAGATCACTAATCATACAACTTGTTTATACTAATATTTTTTTTCATATTTTTTCTTACACTACTAATCTAACTCATAATCATCCGAATAGGAGTGTTTAATATGCAAAATGCACAATTCCCCCCCCCCCCTCCACGCCCGCCGCCATATTGAAAAACCGGCACTTTATTCATATTTTTGCTCATATCTTCCTTTAGGAGCATTTTAGCTAGAAAAAACTTAGACAATGTTATAGAGAGATAAATTTACTATATTCTCCATTTTATATTTTGTTTCTAGGACAGATAGTTACGGAGATATGCACATTTAAAAAACGTAAAAAAATCGCAATTTCCAATTCAAAAAAATACTTCTGGATTATATCTTTGTTTGGGAGCATTTTTGCTAGGACTGAGCTTGGGCAACGTTGTAGAGAATTAAATTTACTATAATTTCCACTCCAAATTTTGTTTCAAAGACGGTTAATTACGGAGATATGCACATAAAAAACTGGAAAAGTCGCATTTTCCGGAAATTTGTCAAAATTCTTGGTTTAGAACGCTGTCATTCAGTTACGGACTAGTCTAGAACAAATTAAAACATGTAGGAAATATAATTGCTTATAAAACTCATGTCCATTTTTAGGGTTCCGTACCCAAAGGTTAAAAACGGGACCCTATTACTGAGACTTCGCTGTCCGTCCGTCCGTCCGTCTGTCACCAGGCTGTATCTCAACAACGGTGATAGCTAGACAGTTGAAATTTTCACAGATGATGTATATCTATTGCCGCTATAACAACAAATACTAAAAATAAAATAAAATAAATATTTAAGGGGGGCTCCCATAGAACAAACTTGTTATAGATTATATATATATATATGTAATAGGTACGGAACCCTTCATGTGCGAGTCGGGCTCGCACTTGCCCAATTTTTTTTACATACAATTTTGGAAAATGTGTCTTTGTTTTTTACATATCTCCGTAATTATCTGTCCTAGAAACATAATTTGAAATGTAAATTATAGTAAATTTAATTCTCTACAACATTCCGCAAGCTCTGTTCTAGCTAAAATGCTACTAAACGAAGATATAATCCAGAAATTTGTTTTTGAGTTGGAAATTCCGATTTTTTACGTTTTTTAAAATTTGCATATCTCCGTAACTATCTGTCCTAGAAACAAAATATAAAATGAAGAATATAGTAAATTTAGCTCTCTATAACATTGTCTAAGCTTTCTTCTAGCTAAAATGCTCCTATAGGAAGATATGAGCAAAAATATGAAGAAAGTGCCGGTTTTTTCAATATGGTGGCGGGCGCGGAGGTGGGGAATTGTGCATTTTGCATATTTAACACTCCAAACCATCCTAGACAACATATTAAAAATTCAAAACTACCGGACCGTTTGTAAGGTCAAATTCGTTTATTCACTGTATTACTACTTCTATAAAAAAATCTGTTGAATTCGATGTGGGTCAAGGTCAATTTCCGCATACAAATCAATTTCCATGATTAACACAAAACCAAATTATAGCTATATCGAAATACTAACATTTTAGATATTTTTTTAAGGGTTCCTATTACAAATACCCCTCTGTCCGTCCGTCTGTGACCAGGCTGTATCTCATGAACCGTGATAGATAGACAAAACGAAAATTTCACATATGATGTTTTTCTATTGCCGCTATAACAACAAATACTAAATAACAGAATAAAATAAATATTTAAGGGGGCTCCGATATACCAAACGTGATCAGTTGCGTTAACTTTGCACCTCATTTGTACTATCCAGCGCGGTACATATCAGGTGCAAACTTAACTTAACCCGGCCAGTTCAGATGGGATAAGTGTTTGTACGGAACCCTCGGTGCGCGAGTCCGACTCGCACTTTGCCGGTTTTTTAACTTACCTGCTGTTTTGTGCAATCTTCCTGTTATTAATTTTTAATTTCTAACATTTCAATCAAGTTTTTTTCAAGTTATGGTTTTAACTTACCGACAAAAGAACCCCGCACAAAATGATCGGTAAAAGCCGTTCGGTCGATTTGGCTGAAATTTTATGAAAATATAGCCTCTAATACCAAGAGTATTAGAGGCTATATTTCTATTTAACCAATCAAATATCTAAAATTATACCTAGTACAGTTTAGCATCGTAATGTACCTACATACCTATGAGTTTGTTAGTTCTCCACGCTCTCGCTCGGACGGAACTGGACGAAATTCGGCGTGAAGATAGTTTGAACCCTCGAATGATTTTTTTCATCCCGATATTGCCACGGAAATAATAATAACCCAGGTTGCTACAGTGTACGTTAACTAATAAGAATTACATGTAAGTAAAAAATATTGAACATAAAAATATTCATATCTTAAAAACTAGTCATTGATTAAAGTTGCAACTTCACACAGCTGATCAAAGTATTAGAGTCTATATTTTTACAAAATTTCAGCCAAATCGACCGAACGGCTTTTACCGATCATTTTGTGCGGGGTTCTATAGATTTTAACCAATTTTAGCGTAGGTGTATCTAGAAATGAGAGGAAAAATCAGTTACTTATTTACTATATTATGGCTACAATAGTACCGCCACCGATGAAATTGCGGGTAAATTATATTTTTCACTATGAGGATAAGTTTCTTCCCGTACAGAAGCTCGCTCTCTGAATTCAATTCAAACCAAGCCAATCAAGTTCAGGCCGAATTGTACTACAATAACAAGAACTCCGTCGCGATACTCTACGGTTCCGATACTCCATAATTTAATTAAGTAAAATGGCAATACTCGGTCTAACTTACAACTTATAATGGCTTGGGAGATATTTTAATAAAAATCCAGCCAAGTGGGAGTTGGACTCGAGCATTAGGGGCTACCTACTTATTTACGAGTATATGGTACTTAGGTACTTAGCGGTGGTAGCCTAGTGGTTAGGGCATGCGACTTTCAATCCGGAGGTCGCGGGTTCGAACCCGGCCCGTACCAATGAGGTTTTCGGAACTTATGTACGGAATGTCATTTGATATTTACCACTCGCTTTTCGGTGAAGGAAAACATCTTGAGGAAACCACCTAAGCCCAATAAGGCCTAGTTTCCCCTCTGGGTTGGAAGGTCTGATGGCAGTCGCTTGCGTAAAAACTAGTGCCTACGCCACATCTTGGGATTTAGGTAGCCGACCCCGATTGAGAATTCATTCTCTACAAAGATATGGGACAAAGGCTAGGAGAATGATGGTACTTACCTAAGTACTCGCTCGCAAATCGCAAGTGTGATAAGTAGGTACTTTATTTTTCTCTACAAAAAAGCGTCACGGCGAACTCGCTGTGCGATCGCCTTCATACAAAATTCGGTGGCAAATCGCAAGTGTGATACGGCCCTTAAGTATCTACATAAGAAACGCCGCGAAAACACGATTATTACACACAATATAGCAATATTTTATCCCAATAACCTTTAATTGTTTATTACTTTTTATTACTTGTTGTATCGACGAATTGTAATAATGTAATATACTTATTATTATTAAGTAGCTTTTGCCCGCGACTACGTCCGCGTGGAACTTGGAAGTATGGAAGCAACCTCGTACAACACGATAGATATCCACCTAATCACCTTAATTAATAAAAGGGATTATTAAAAGCGCCTAAGCAAATGTAAGAGCAATTGTGCTATCGGTCTAATCATTATATTGTCATCAATGTCATCATGTCATCATGAATTACTTACTCACTTTTCAATCTTTTTAGGTATAATTTCCAGGATGAAAACTATCCTATGTCCTTCCTCGGATCTTAAACTATCTCCATGCCAAATTTCATCAAAATCGATTCAGCGGTTTAAGCGTGAAGACAGACAGACAGACAGACACACTTTCGCATTTATAATATTAGTATGGTATGGATGGATAGTACGGATGGATATGGATGGATGGATGGATATGGATGGATGGATGGATGGATTAATTCCGTTGGTCCGGTTCCAAGTACCTACGGAACCCTAAAATATTACCTATACCAACATCGAATGCGCTTCAAATGTAGATAAAAGTTTACTATGCAGTAGCAATGGACACTGCCCAAGTAGCACAACTGGGTCTAAATAGCTCGTATATCATATCTAATTAGATGCTTAAATTTACCACCATGACTAAGTGCTATATAGGTGCCAAGAACCCTTATGCCACCAGTATAGAACCAAAAGGAGAAAAATTGCAGCCTATTTTTGGTGCTAAATAGAATCCATAAGAGATCTCACAATTACCTTAAGTGGTAATAAGGGGTCATCCACAAATTACGTCACACAAAATGTCGACTTTTTGAACCCCTCCCCCCCCTATGTCACGCTTTTTTGCTATACCTTTAACATGTACTGTCACGTTTGGTATGACCCCCCCCTCCCCCTTAATGTGTGACGTAATTTATGGATGACCCCTAAGAACTATGGGTGAAAGTTATGCGCAGTGAACGAATGAAAACATTTCAGTTCGGTCAATGAGTGATAAATGAGTCGCCAAAATTATCTTTGAGTGGCGAGGCAACTGTCAAATTGTGTTTTATTAAAAGTAATACGTGATCTGCCATATTCATTTTGGATTTATATGTCTGTTTGATTGTGATTAAAACTTTACGTTATACAAGCATTGAAATAAGCACGAAATTCTTGCGAATTTTTTTTTACTGTGAAACTATGGTATGTTTTCTTTGTAAATTTCGTCGCGCCCTTCATTTGATCAGGAATATTAAAAAAGAGAGTGCTAAATTAAATAAGGAATAGATACTGATAAGAAATAAAACTGTTAAAAACCTGACCTAATGATTGTAGGTTACGTACAATGTTAAAGTAACATCGTCACAACTATCAAAAGTCTGTGATTATGCGTGAGTGTGATAAAATTCTGGTTAAAATAATCAATTTTCATAGGCTTCAATTTGTAAACATGGCGAAACAAAAAAGATCCTACAGTGTTTATTTTCACTTATTTGTTCCTTATTTGGAACTATCAAGTCTAATAATCACTTATTTGTATCTTGCGAGTGGCAAAGCAGTGAATGATATTACCAATAGTAATTATTTGCTCTTTTGTAGACTATTAAACAAGCAAGACTATTAAATATATTTTGACAAGGCGCAAATAGGAACAATAATAGAACTTTTAGTTCGTTAGTGGTTTGAAATAAGTGAAAATAACTGCTTTTGGTTCCAAGAACCTCCTACTGAGACCTATTTATGCGTTGGAGTGGCAATAAGGTACTTCTTAGGCCTTAAAGTTGCAATATTTTTTGGTTCCAAAAGAGCCGTAAAATTATCCCTTTAGCCACTATTGGTGATATAATTCGCTATTGTACTAGTCATTTGGAACTTTTAGTTCCAAATAAGGGTATGTTCCCACTTATATGTAAAAGTTGTTTATAAGTGATTTTAAGGCCTTATATAGCACTATTGCTTCTTATTGAGTGACAATTTGAACCTGCATGCAACTTTAAGTAGCAAAATCGACTTTATCCCACCATAAGTACTAAAGTAGAAACAAAAAACGTTCCTATGCAACTACAAGTGATAGGATGAACTCATATACAGTGTTGAGTTGTGTTTAAAGCTATAAGTTGTATCAAACACTGTTAAACCACTCATTTAGAACTTAAAGCTATAAGATAAGCTGCAAAATTCACTAATGTGCTGCTTGGGTGGTGGTCAGTAATTAACATTTATATATAATTATCGTCTATGTCGTGAACAGAACGGTTGACCTTTACGGCAAAAAGTTACGAGACAAGCTAAACTCTTAAATATATGGGTATCGTAAAAGAACATGAGATCATAATATTCTATTCCGGGATATAATCCTGATCCTCCGGGAAGTAGTATTTTTTATTATAACGATATAATTCAATGGGCAACGAAAACGTTCTTTGATATGCACTCAGTAAATAATCACACTAATATAATAAAAGCAAAAGTTTGTGAATGTGTTTATGTGTATGTTGGTTACTTCTTCACGCTCAAACGGCGGGACCAATCTTGTTAAGTTTTGGTATGAAGGTAGCTGACGCCCTGGAATAACACATAGGCTACTTTTTATCCCGAAAAAAATAGTTTTCCCGTGGGATGAGCGAGTAACACCGCGCGGTGCAGCTAGTCATAAATCAATATCGGACAGCCTCACACTAATCGACCTAGTCCCACAGTAAGCTCTAGTACGTACACGCTTACTTGTGTTACATGAGCACTAGACGGCGAGAGACATACTTATATAGATAAATATAAAATATCCAAGAAAGTATAAGATACAACTGCACGAGGAACCTGGCGAAGGTCTTAACCCAAGGGAGTTAAGAATCTTCACCGACGGATCCAAAACAAGGTCAGGCACTGGCTCTGGGGTATTCTCAGAGGACTTAAACATACACATTTCTACACCACTAGGAACCCATAACACAGTCTTCCAGGCAGAATGTATGGGTATCATAATGGCAGCCCATGCAATCATCGCGAGGAAGGTAAAGGACTACCCCATCCGCATACTCTCCGATAGCAGATCAGTCTTACAAGCCCTGCAGAGCTACACAGTAACCTCAGGACTCATACATGAATGTCACCGAGCATTGTCAGAGGTATGTAATAATAATAGCATAACTCTACAGTGGATCAAAGGACACAGCAACTCGCGTGGGAACGACGCAGCTGACGAACTAGCGAGAGGAGGTTCGGAGATGGAAGCAGAGGGACCCGAACCAATCATACCTCTGCCATTCGCCTGGCTGCGCAACACAGTGCGTAAAAACACGAAGATAGAACAGCAAGTATACTGGTCTAACTTAGGTACCTGCAGGCAGAGCAGAGAGGCCCTTCCGACAATCTACCCCGGGTTGTAACGCAAGCTGAGGCAGCTGAAGAGGCCGCAGCTCCGGCTCATAACTGGCGCGATAACTGGACATGCCCTACTAAACAAGCACTTAATTCACTCTAGGTGTTACCGACAGTCCTCTTTGCAGAGCTTGCATGGAGGCCGAAGAGACAGCCGCCCACGTCATTTTCGAATGTCCTGGTGTGGCCAAATACCGGGCACAACACCTCGGGTCTCCGAGGTCACTCCCAGAAGTCGTCGGCAACATCAAGGGACTGCTAGGCTTTCTGGTAGAGTTGGGTTGGCAAGGGTAGTGCCAGCAACTCTTCACGCAAAATAGGCGCATTGTAAGACGTCGAGTTGCGGAAAACTAGCCCGCTATAACCTATAACCTATAAAACATCCAAGAATCAGGACCGCCAGCTCAGTAGGCAGTTACTTTACTACTGCGCCAACCATATCGTCAAAGTTAACTCCAGCTTGCTTACTTACTTACCCATAGTAAAAGTATTGCTTAGTTTGGAACTAGGTAGATTTGTGTAAGATTGCTCCTTTAAAAAAATAATAAGAACGTAGTGTTTTGCTTCTATATTAGCGTCATATACGAGTGGATTTGCCACTAAGGTACTAGTAGATACGACACAAAGATCAAGCTTAATATTTCATCGTGTTTACCACCCTCTTAATAAACAGCTTTTGTTTTGGCACAACTGGCTGAGCACTCGCCCCGGTAAGACAAAAGATTCGATTCAAGTCCGGTAAGATGGTAGGTAATTTTGCATTGTGTTTGATCCTTGTATCGTATTGTGCCTATCGAGCCAGATCATTTATGGAGTATCTATAACTATGGAAATATTCAATAACTTTGTCATATATTTACACTAAATTATATTTACATTATAGTCACGGTATCAATATTACACATTCGTAGAACACGCCCTTGAGTCTCAGACACATTGAAATGCATATGAAACAGGTTTACTCACAAAACATGGCCCGGAAATCGCGAACTGATTCGAAACACGAACAACATATAACACATGTATAACACATATTTATATTTTTCACAAATAGAGGACACCAAATAAATTAACCCACTTGGTTTTATATTATACTAGCTTTTGCCCGCGACTACGTCCGCGTGGAACTTGGAAGTATGGAAGCAACCTCGTACAACACGATAGATATCCACCTAATCACCTTAATTAATAAAAGGGATTATTAAAAGCGCCTAAGCAAATGTAAGAGCAATTGTGCTATTGGTCTAATATTTCCTACAGGGTCATCAATGTCATCATGAATTACTTACTCACTTTTCAATCTTTTTAGGGATAATTTCCAGGATGAAAACTATCCTATGTCCTTCCTCGGATTTTAAACTATCTCCATGCCAAATTTCATCAAAATCGATTCAGTGGTTTAAGCGTGAAGAGGTAACAGACAGACACACACTTTCGCATTTATAATATTAGTATGGATTTCACGATCTTGTGCGGTAGAAGAGTTTGCGAGACTTGCAATTTTTTTACATGTACCTAATGTTTTTGATGAGATCTAATTTACTTGTTGAGCAATCAGTATTTTTAATTAGAATCTTTACGATCGTGGCTATAGAAAGATCACTCAACCGTGGAAACATCTCGCGAAACAATCTGTGACTATTCTTTGGTTACCAATAGCCTTTATTGGTCACGGTACGATTAGTTCCGAAATTACGAAATCTTGCGGTTACCGTAACCGCCACACTCACCGTTCCTATCTGCAAGCACTTACTTAATTGGCTGCACTTCCGCAACCGATATTTTTAGTAGGATTCCGAAAATTTGTCATTGGATTATTTATTACGGTCGTGCCTAACAAATGAATTAAGATATAGCTCCTTATTAGGCAAAATCGTGATTATGGTTAATATTCATTATGGGTTGGGTGATGTACGCGATTACAAATACGATACGATTTGGTATCCAATTAATTATTCCGACTATAATAGCTACTGCTTGGTACATGGTTGATTCAAAGAAAACAATTCCGTGATTATTTCAGAATATTTTTTTAAATCATTTACGTATAAAAACAATATTATGGCAACAATTTACAAGAATTTTAGGAACCATTAACTACAATCATCACTTAAGTTAGGTTTAAACTTCTTAACCATTTATCTTGGCTAGTTTTAACATTTTTAGTTCCACTCATACCGAGTCCAAAGGGAGCACTCCCGGAAGTGCGCAAGTAATATAAACCCCGACTAGTGGACGACGACCCATAACCTAACACCGCAAAATCGTTTTCTGCACATTTATTGGCCATAAAAGACTGCCAGCTCTCACATTTAACAGCAACAATAGACTTTGGTTTTCTAATGCTCTCCGTGTACACTTGAGCCGCGCGCAGATGACTGCACGAGGGCGAAAAACAACCCGGTTGATTCGGACCTCCACCGTTCACATAAAAGTCCGCATAGCCCAGTGACTCGATGACACCTTGCACTAATCTATTCGAATGTACTACGTCAACATAATTAGCGTCCATTTTATCCAATCTCTGGTCGCTATATGCATACGAGAAACACGGGCCGGCAGGATCCAATCCGGTAATGCGACCTAGATTGCGGCCTTTGTATCGTCGAAAATATTTCCCGGCCCATCCGGCGATGTGCGCTCCAAGACTGATGCCAAGAAGATGAAAATCCTCTGCATTAGCTCCAAATTTTTCCAAATTGGCTAGAATGTTAGCGAGCCGTTTTCCGACCAGACGGGAATTGTGTACGGAAAATATATATCCTTTATTTATCATTTCTTCTGCGTCGACCATTAACACATTAAACATAGCTTTCTCGCTGTACGCTTTAGCCATCTCCAGTGGCACTTGTGACTGTGAACTGTCTTTATATCCGTGGATAATAACCTTGGTCTGTCTAGTGATATCGAACATTAAACCCGTCGTCAAGGCTTTGAACGATTCATCTACAGGAAAAGTCTTCGTTTTATTCCCATCGATCCAAACAATTTTCATTGTCTTCACCAATTCATTATTAATATTCATTGCACTATATCGCAGATCCATGATCGCTCTACCTGTAAAAAACAGGAATTATGTAGCACTTATGTAAATAAATCTTACATATATCACTGTATCATTAACACTCACATGCGCCGGATAGTTTGACATAGACGCTTTCGGCGAACGATAGATCCGAGTCGGTCGGAGTTTGCGCGGCGGCTCGTGGCACTGACGCTACCGAGTACAAGTACACTGCCAGTAGCGGCACGAGGACACTATTGTGGTGCATGGCATAGGCCCTGCAGTAACACGGTCACTGTGTCACTGGCTGGCTAGCGGGGAAAGGTCTCTCGGTCGAGCTGGGGAGGGGGGATCTGGAGCACTTACACACACCGCCACACTCGCTCTCGGAACACTGTTTCTCCGTTACGTAAACGAGTCACGATATACTCGAACTGCACATTTTTATTGCCAACTGCATATTGCTCAATTAGTGGAGTACTTTGTGAAATGGTAAACGCGACTCACATAATAATATTGCGACGTTAATGCGGTTCGGCTGTTTTATTTACAATGCACTCTAATTGATGCGGAAGACAAGTTACAGTTCACTGATTTAATTTATATGTAAAGAATAGTGAGTTACCACATTTTAGACGCGTTTGGTGTAATTTAGATAGGTATTGGTTTTCGTTTCGAAATGGATGGACATAAATAACGTATTTTTTTTAAATAGGAATATCCAAATATTACAAATTACGTAAGTTTCGATTCGATTGAAATAAAAATATAAGATACATTTATTACAACACAATAATAACATAGCACCGATTTACGCAGATTAAAAGATAAATTAACAAAATATAAAATGAGTTGGAAGACAAATTATTTAGGTACTGAAATAAGAATGGTAAAAGGACAAAGCTCAGCAATGTGCTGGAAGGCGAGCCGCTGTGATGCGACGCGGTTTCAGCGCTGCTGTTCAGCCTGCCTAGTGAGTGACTTTAGCGATTAATACACTTCTATTTATAAACATTTTACCCCTAAACACAATAAGAAAGCTGGATCAAATACAAAACAAAGATAATAAAATAAATCTACTGTGTGTCCTTTACATGCTGTCAGTCTGTAACAACATGCTTTTTATTTTAGACTTAAGTAAGTAACTAAACACTTTATTGTACACAAAAACATTAAAAAAATACATCTATTACAAATAACATATAGGTACAAAGGTGAACTTATCCCTATAGGGGATCTCTTCCAGTTAACCTTTACTTAAACAATAGTTGGGACAGAAATAACGTCGCGGTGAAAAAATCATAGTGATCGACTGTCTAAAAGTGTCACTATGTTTTCTCACAAAAGAACAAAGTTACCTTCGCCGTCGTCGTCGTCGCAAGATGGGCAGGCTGAGAACGCTCCGTGAGCCGTGCTAATAGCACAACAGCACGCACCAGCGTATCAGCGCCATCAGCGACGCCTTTCCCCTTCGGGTGAAATCGGGACGCGTTTATAGCCAGTCCTAGCAGCACTCGATACGTCTCGTTGTACGCAAACAGCCAATAAAATAACGGTTGAGTTATCAGACGGTTTTAAAAAATAAAAAAATTGGGCAAGTGCGAGCCCGACTCGCGCATGAAGGGTTCCGTACCTATACATATATATATATATATAATCTATAACAAGTTTGTTGTATGGGAGCCTCCCTTAAATATTTATTTTATTTTATTTTTAGTATTTGCTGTTATAGCGGCAATAGAAATACATCATCTGTGAAAAATTCAACTGTCTAGCTATCACCGTTGTTGAGATTTGAGATACAGCCTGGTGACAGACGGACGGACGGACGGACAGCGAAGTCTCAGTAATAGGGTCCCGTTCTTACCCTTTGGGTACGGAACCCTAAAAATACCATAAGAGAGAATCTTAGTGCTCTTTGGTCGTTATTTGGAATTACTCGTACTTATAAACGCTGTTAGTTATGGACGAAACTTAGCGTATCTATTTGTAACTAACTAACATAATGCATAAGAATAGAACATAAAATCAGGCATATTGAAATGTACTTTATTTTACGCAATAACGTCGTTCAGTAATAATTTGGGAACAATATGTGTGATGTGAAGGGATTTCATCAATTACGGTGTGAATCCTCTAAAAGTAATTATGCCTAGCACGCATTGCCTGCATAATTATTTTCAAAGGGATATTACGAGTATGTTCTTGTATTATATTTATTTATTTATAAATATTTTTTTATATTGCGTACTTTAATCTGTCAATTATAATTTCACAGACAAAATCACAATAACCCCAAGTAACACACATAGTCTGTATAACACCTGAATAAGTTATGTCAATTACTCTTTAAAGCTGAATACATTACCTGTATAAGGGCTGTATAAGACCTTATACAGACCTTAAAGCTCTTAAATGGGCACAAATTATTCAGCCCTAAGTTCACATTGCTGCTTAAAAGCTGCTTAAAAGCAATTTAACGGCGGTATAAAGGGTAACAGGAGTTATAAGGGCTGAATACCAACTGACTTAGAGAGCACTACTGCCGTGTCAATCCTATCTCATGTATCTTAACATACATGAGATACGCGTAACAGCTCTAAATCGTATTTTTTCGAGTACCTCTATGGACCCACATACCAGGTTTTTTAATTTATCTAACCAATTTCCTGTACGGGCCTGTCACACAACTCATGTAACTGTGATTTTGCCATGGTAAATTATGCTTAAATACTGTATCTTAAGTTACATCAATTAGGCGTGACAAGGTTTGTAAACGTCGCGCAAATTCTATATCAGGTAACTTAAGATACACGATTTAGCCGCGACTGGATTGCGCGTGATCCTGCTTGTCACTCGTCGCGCGCGCAGTACTTTCTCTACCCGTCTCTTTCTTCCGCCCCCGCTCCGACCTGTATCGTCGACGAATTAGTGTTTAGTTTCGTGTAGCAAGCGATCACGGTCATTACGCGGTGTCACAAAATAATTGTTAAAGCAGTTTTCGTGTAGTTAATTAGTAGTTTGTGCACTTTTTTTTGACGACGTGGTTGACGCAGTCCGTAGTGCACCCGCCCACCGAGCCGGCGGCACCGGGCTTAGGGGGCGTTCAAGTATTACGTAACGCTATTTAGGGGGAGGGGGGTCTCGTAAAACGTTACGATGCGCTACAGGGGCGGGAGGGGGTCTTTCTTAAAGCACGTTACGTTACATTGTTTTTTTTTTATAAAAAAAATTGGGATTTAAAACGCCCAAGTTGGCAACCCTTGTCGTTTATTTTACGGGGAATCCCTCGATTGTATTGCTCTGGTCGTCATTTTAATCATTTTAACATATCTTTTGTGACTTTTGGGTAAAAATGGTCACTTTTTGTGTCACTTATGGTGTTACATAACGTTTAGAGAGCGGGAGGGGGGTACAGAAAAACGTTACGGCGCGTTACAAGGGGGGAGGGAGGGTCAAAAATCTTCAAAAATTGCGTTACGTAATACTTGAACGCTCCCTTAAATCCCTGCCAAGGCAAACAGTTGTGTGATGTGATGAAATCGAATACTCATGCCTGGTTCATGGTTTTTGCATGTATTTAAGTATCTAATTATTTATCTATACAAGTAACTACGTATTAGCCATCGTCTAGCACCCATAACCGGTGATCGGCATGACCCGTGTAACACCGCGGGTTTAAAATGAAAATAATGATAATCCTGCGATCGTGATTGAAAAATGTATGTAAGTTTAATATCATTAAGTTAAATTTATATTCATTATAATCAAGTTCGTTTTTTGACGCCGAAAACCGCGATGTGCCTTATCTTGTGCCTTTGGGACCAGATCGATACAGCCACAAACCAAGCAAAGCCCCGGTACTAGACGAGGATACACATAATATTTAAATACATATAATAATATAAAGATAGCATCTCCGATCCGGGAACAAACATTCGAACCCGTCACACTAACACCCGCCCCGGCCGGGACTTGAACCCAGGACCGCCGCCGGCTCAGCTCGCAGGCGCACCACAAACTGCTCGGGAACTGCCACTTTGTAGGTCGGTTGGGTAGGTAATTTTCCTTGTTTGTTCAAAAAAATAAATGTCTTTTTTTGATAAATGTATGTTAAATTTTTTATCATTTTAATTTGTTTACACCCATATGAAAAGACTTACAATATGATTATGTTTATTAATTTAATAAGATTTTTTTTATTTCGGTTCATTTTAAACATTTGGTTTACCTCTCAGACGTTTCTAATCTGCTTTATTAAAAATAATAAATTATATTGTTGTGTTTTTGATGAAAGTTATCTATTTTCGTTTCTATGTATATTTTCTTTCGTACCTGAATAATTTCAATTAATAATTAATGTTATCGTTCTGAAACAAAATTACGTATTTTTTTTTATGAATAGCACGAGTTTTTTTTTCTCTTTTAATAAGTACCTACTTAGGTAAAAATATTTCTACTTGCCTGCCCACTTCCTTGTTATGACATTATAATAAAATTATACCATGCAGCCAGCAGCAGCTTTATAAATATAATTCGCATTTCACGCCCTGATATGCCTAAGTCATGTATCTTTAGATACAGATTGTTGCATGACAGGCTTAGTATGGCGAGCCTGTCACGCCTAACTCTGTTAGAGCTCATAAATAAATAAATATACACATATAAAAATATTTTCAACACAGAAAATATGCATTAGCCTTTCACTGATATATCAAAATATATATTTTTTAATTATTGCATGATATCGTTGAATTATCAACAATTTACGAAAAAAAACTTTAAACTGCTTTTTCTCAAAACTATATTTTTTGAGATACATGAGATAGGATTGACACGGCAGCACTCTAAATGTAGATTTTTGTATTTAGAAAATAGAATGGAACAACTTTTAACGAGCTTTACTATATTACTCGTATGTAGGGCAAAGTTAATTAAAAAGTTATAAAATTGTAATTTTTGTCAACTATCGCAAGTGGGACAAACGTTCTTTATTATTATCTTTTTGTTTTGTTTTGAAAATGCACTTTATATGACCATTATAAATTTTGCTCACATTAGAGTGAGCAGGAAATCATTTCCAAAATAATTTTAATTTGGTACAATGATTATTACTTGATAACAAAACAAAATTAGCCATGTGGAGCTAAGATTGAATGTCTTTTTTTTCTCCATACAATAGTGGACCATCCTACCGGATATACAGGATATAGGATGTCCAGATTTCCAGTTGTTCCTGTCTACAAGTTCGTTTATCTCAACCAATCCTCGTGAAATTTTGTGAAATTTCGAACCTGCGTTAATTATGTAGACTTGTATTACGACATTTTTGAAAAATCGTCGATATATATAAAATTCCGGATATTGATGTGTTCAAACTCAGGGCGCTCTCATAGCGCGTTACTTCTAGGATATCGAAGTAAAGAATCAATTTTTTTACCTTTCATAGCGATGCATGTAGCGCCATCCACCGTCAAGTCACATTCATTATCATTACTCATATTCCAAGTTATATTAAAATGGATAATAATGATGCACCACACCAAATATAAATGTGAAAGTATACGTAGGTAATTGAAATAAATATGTAAAACATTGTAGTTTAAGTCGACATATTACTAAAACGTAATAAAGCTTAGAGCTTTAATCGCATATTCTTCGGCACTTCATGCGGGATATGCAATTGTTGGTATAAGCTACATTTACACTTGGTACCACGTTGGGCGCCAAATGTGATGTATAGCGGTCGGACAATTGGTGGCAAATTTTGGACAGAAGAGTAATAGAGTTGCTAATCTTAATAACTTTTTAGGATTGGGTGAAATAATTACTCATTTACCTAAACTTATATGACGTGTACTCACGTCGTACTCCTATAATGATAATGTGAGTACCTATATTTTTTAGAGGCATGATTTTAGAAACGCCATCAAATGTTAGGTTTGGTTCTTCTGGTTAAAATTATGGAATTTAAGTGATATGTTTCCTATATATATGTACAGACTTTATTTATTGGGCAGGTGCTCCTTCTAAATCAATCGTACTGCGTATTTTTATGTAAAGAAGTAATTTTTATTTAAGCGATCCTATGTAAGACTCGCAAAAAAAATTATATGAAGACTAAAGAGATACTATTTCATTTAATTACTTTACATTTATTCGTAGAAATACCTAAGCAACTCCAATATCCTCTGTGTAAAATTTTGTTACCGCTTGTCCGAAGGCTAGTGATGTACCGTAGACCTACAATCGTACACATCGCATATATGTGGGGGTATTTATTATATTTGAACATAAATACTGCAATCGATCGCAGCACAAAAATACCACACGTGGCGCAGAGCTAAGTACTTACAATCAACTTAACAGTTTCTAATAGTTACTGCCTACAGCTATGGAAACTGCAGGACTAGTTTTGTAATTTTATCTTCGGCAAATTCATCAGGCTCGTGATTCTCCAGGCATGCCTCGATCACAGTATACCTATTTTAATAAGTACATTAACTTCTTTGTTATTTATATATGTTAATTAATTGAATCAGGCGTTAGTTTGCGGGAATCCATATTAAAATAAAAATATTGCTTTGCTAATCTGCGATATAATAACGTTTCATTCAATTAATGCTAACCCGTCAGGTATACATATTTGCATAGTTTTTCATGCATTCATGCATTTAATGTTCCCACCCTCAAAACGCCAAAATAGAAATAAATACGCAAACAAACCACCACCAAAATAAAATAAAAAAAAACTTACTCGGTACGTGTTTCTTCCCTCTACGAGGCATCATCAGGAGATCCTAGGGATATTGACGGTCTGGAGTCCGACAACTGAAGCATCATCGTCAGTTTAGTTCAGTTCTTGGATTCCAAACCGCGAAACACGTGTCGAGTAAGTTTTGTAATTTTGGAGGTGGTTTGTTATATTTATTTTTCTTTTTACTTATTAGCAAAGCGATATTATTATTTTAATTTTTATATGTTGGTTTTATATTCCACGTCTAGATTAGAGAGCATGTTGGTAGTTAACTTGTTGTAACTATAGTTTACAGACAATTGTATAGAAAACCAAATTCCTATGGGGAGAAAGTCATGATTGTTGAAAAACTTTGAAAGTGCAGTGCATCTTTTCTTTTGTTTCGTATAGGAATTGATAACAACGCCATATGTTGGTCGGAATTGCTTTGCTGTTTTGTCATACCACAGCTGGCCTGACTAATTAACTTTGATATACCTAGAATACGTTTACACAATTACGGAAGTAAGGGAAGGTTATGCGGAAGAAGAAGCAAAGTTGTAAGAAATATGTATTTTATTAACTGTAAGTAGTAATATTAATAATCTGTATATTATTATTTATTTGACACTCTCTCTCTCAATATCTCTCTCCTTATCTCGTATTTTTTAAATGTAGAAACTATTACTAGTATGTAAAAACTATAAATAACTGTACAAATCAAGATACAGTTCCCGATACGTTGACTGTGTGGACTTGCTCAGTGTAGGGCGTAGGCGCTCACATGCCGTAAATCGCAGAAAACTTCGGACATTAATATATACCACGATAGCGATCACCAATATGTCCTTATCGACATTCCAAGAAATATTTTCTTTATTACGATACGCGGCAGCTGCCATTATTATAGGATAACTTGTTGTGACTATAATTTACAGAAATGTATTTGCAAATAGGAGATTTATGCGAGTTGGACTTAAAGGGCAGATACTAGAAGTCCGTAGGTTCATACTAGGGAAGTCGTAGCCCTCATTTATGTTTCCCCGGAGTGTAATAGGAATGAAAATATCTTGTGAATGAAACCACTTTTGAACAGCGAAGAGACCGGGAATCGAGCCCGGTACCTCTAGATTACCGGTCCAACGTGTCCACCGCTTCACCATTCCAACGCCAGGAGACCTTTCGATTTTTTCTTATACTTTGTGTGTTGATCTCTGTATTGTTTATTTGAAAGGCTATAGCGACCTCAATGTGAAAACGTGAAAAGGACAAATAAACCATTGCTAATTTTCCCATACTCTATCAGTTTGCGTTAAGTTTGCACCTGGTAACTGTGGAGTCGGATATAAATGACGTCAAACAAATCGAGGTTTCGTTCTAGACTATTTCCTCCTCCGAAACTTTACTAATCGTAACAAAATTAAATCTCATGAACCGTGATAGTTAGACAGTTGAAAAGGGGTTTCCCATACAACAAACGTGATCGGTTGTGTTAACTTTGCACCTCATTTGTATCCGGCGTGCCCCGTGCAAACTTAGCCCGCACAGTTAAGATGGGATAAGAATTCACACAGAAACGCGACTCCTGTTAATTATGGGAAAACCTTATAAAGTGGCGAGCGAGAACTGTAAAATTCTGCATAATGAATCATTTTGATGCTGTAAAGCAACAGCAAGAGGCAATTATCGTTAAAAAGCATTGCATCAAATCTTTGGCCGGTAAGAGTAACCAACAATCTTAGGACTTATTTGATGATCCTGAAAAATGCAGGTATGTTTTTAAGTTAATGCGAGGTTAAACATAATAGGCACACCATACCTACATGCCATTTAGTTGAAGCTAGGCTCTAGAATTTTTAAGGGTTCCGTAGTCAACTAGGAACCCTTATAATTTCGCCATGTCCGTCTGTCTGTCCGTTCGCGGCATAGCTCCGTGATCATTAGTATTTACTAGAAAGCTGAAATTTGGTATGAGAATGTGTATGTATCACGCCAACAAAAAGGTGAATAAAAACCAAATAAAAAAACTTATCTTCGGGTATCTCGTACACCTAAAGTGGAGGTGTTTTTTTCTTCGTTCCAACACTAGTGTTTGGAGTGTCGTTGAATAGGTCTTTTAAAAATTGTAATAGGGGTCTCCAAACATTATTTTTGATAAAGTTAGCAGTTTTGTAAATATTCACTCCGGAAATCCGAAAATTTGTGTCCCCCCTTCTAACTTTTCAACCACGGGTCAAAAAAATTATGGAAAAATTCATGAAAATGAGGCCTTATAAGTACTTTAAATTAAAACTATATTAATAAAATCGGTAGAGCCGTTTTTGAGTTATCGCAAAATTTCATAATTTTCTTTAAAATGGCGTAAGTGCCGCGCGGTGTCCTTATACTTCGAACGTAACACATATTTAGTTAAGTGTCATACTACATTAAAACATTCCGCTCAATCTGGCGCCTATAATCGATTACTTCCAGAAGGTAATAAGTAAGTTACTTTGGTGTTTACGACCTTTTTATAGAGCTTAAAATCTTTCTCGTAATTTAAACCTCGGGCTTAAAACCGCTGTTTTTAAGTTTTTTAAGCCCGTCTATTGTGAAGAATGGGCAACTACGAATTCCTACACTGAGCGTGGCCCGACATGCTCTTGGCTGTTTTTTTTAATTTAGATTTTTTAATATCCCATCAGTGTTGTAATATACCGATTTACAGATAAAATAAATAAAATTGCTGGGGCAAAGATATTCTAGCCAGACTGTAAATAATCAAGCAGTTCAATCATTACCACATATGGCTATGAGAGCCTCGCGAGTCTGTTTCGATTTGGCTGAAATATGTCACTTTTTTACGTTTTCATCTCCGCCATTTTGAAAAATTTCGAATAACGGAATCGAAAAAAGTTCTGTGTAATTTTGTAACCTTCTTACAGCATTTCACGAGAATCAGTTGACAATTGCGACCTGTAGGCGAGGACGTCCAGAAAATTGGACAATGGACAATTTTGGCCAAGTTGAAACGAAGACACATCGCTCGCTCGGTCAAAAATTACATGCATATAAACTCATAGGCCCAGAGCCAAGAGTCCAACACTAAGATTAAAATTATCTGCGTAAAATAATATCGCGATTTAATTTCATAGATTATTATCGCTTTTATAAAGGCTGTCATAAATAATGACGTGACTTTGTGCTTGAAGACAACATAATTTTTACGAATCCTAAAAGATTATTTATTTCAAAAATATGTACCTTCGAAATATATTTAAGTCATGACAAGAAGTTGAGCATAAATATTATGCGTGATAAACCCTGCAAAGATGTTAAATCCATTCATAAGAACTCGGAATGTTTTCATTCTATTCGTTTTACAAGACGTCAGCTACAAAGCAAAAGTAAGTCGTAATGATCTGAAATTCATCTCTTAAACACGCACAAATTCTGAAACATTTACGTACAAAGTTTATTTTAGTTTCATAAATGGTTTAAAATTTTAAGTATATAATTAAAATTAATTATGAAAGTCTAGACGTTAGTGTTCCCTTGGGTGGTATTTACTTACTGGCTATGCCTAAATAAGCGGTTGTTGGAAATGATTACCGTGGAAGTGGGCCGGCTGTACTGTACAATGGGTAGTAGGAGGACTCCATCCCAGCCCTATTATTAAGTTCTTGGGGGTATATTCGCTAATGGTGCTCGGTACCTGACTAATCTTTGGATAACTTGTATTGTGCACAGCGTGCGTAACTAAACTAGTTAATTAGTTACTCGGCTAATAATTAATCTACACGGAGCTCGTCAAATACTGAAGTTGCTGGAAATTGGATAAGTTTAGTTGCGTTCGTAATTTTTCAGTGTACTTTGTTGCTAACACATAATTATTAGGCATGGAGCTACTTCTTAAAATAATTCTAAGACCTAAGGTTAAGGTTATCACTGTAGTGTTCACTAGGGTTTTCTATTGGGATACTTCAATAAACACATTAATCGGGCTTTCAATAAACCTGCAGTGCGTCCGCCACCGGTGACGTCTGTCAATGTAATGACCGGTAGCTGGCGGAACGAGGGTACATTTATTATCTACAAATGTCTATATACTACAATCACCACCATATGTATTCCCTATAAGAAATTATTCTTTATTCAGTTGTAAAGTTTGAGACACATGAGAACATTGAGATTAAGGTGTGACATACAGTGGTTTGTCAGACTATGACGCCCTGTACCTAAGTGCGACTTAATAAGACTTGTTTGTAGGCATATTTTGAAGTTTAGACTGAAACTTTGATTTGTAATGCGTTAAACCAAGATGATTTCAGGGGCCCAATTCGAGAATGCCGTTTGAGATATCGCCGAACGTCAAATCTCCATTAGATAACAGTTATATCGCCATTGAACTGTCATTTAAATGCGATGAGCTTGAAAGTGACATATCTCATCTCAATTTTGGAAATACGAAGGCGATAATGATTGTCAAAAATGTTATTCATTTAAATAAAATTTTTGTTTTGAACGAAACGTAACGGACTAATTTCACGTACTACGCGGTCAATTTAAAGTATGCGCCTGTTATTTATGCCGTCACATACAAAGGAAACGAAAATTTTGCGCGTCCGAATTGACGAAGTTGCGATATCGCCACTTGTCAAGTAGGCACACGTCAAAAGTGACGGATGGCGATGAAAATGAGAGATCTCCATTATATCTCTAAAATTGGTCGAATACCCCCCCTTGACACTTTCTTGCATGAAGTTTTAATGTACCGATTCAGAGTAAAATAAACCCAAATAAGCAATATATGGATCGCTATTGCTCTTGTTATTTAAATTTAGTACATTACGGCAGAGACCATTAAGTAAGCCATACTGGCCGAGTAGAATTAGACGGACCGAGCCGTAGGCGAGGTCCGGATATAATACGAGGCCAGGATGGCTCTTACGGTCGAAGCAAGTATAGTGCTTTTCTCAAATATTAAACAAGAAATTTAGATTAAAATTATATTTTGTAGGTGACATTCATATTCGGCCATTTTCCAATGAATATTTTTGTTATATCCCATTTTTATTATTACACATTGTGATATTCGTCGTCGTAGGCACCATTAACTCCCATGATAACAAGCTATAACAAAAAAAAAGTGTGTGTGTCAGCTCCGACGCACGACTGGAGTTTACTCTTCAGGCCAGGCGCGCACCACGATTTTTTTTTTAGTCGCGCGATAATTTTGTCGCAGAAATAAGCGTACTTCTGGGTTTATAAAAATCGTGGTGCGCGCACTCTCATATAAACCCATATCTTGCATTTATGCGACAAAATTATCGCGCGACTAAAATCGTGGTGCGCGCCTGGCCTTAAGAACGATTATAAAATATATACTCAATACATTTATTGCACATAATGATTAGTAAATAGTTTAAGTATCACATTGTGTACCCTGTTGGGTGCTGCAAACAAGAACAAGGTAGGCACTTACATAATATTAATATACGAGTATAATATACAACAAAATTACAATATTTTACAAGGAAAATTTACTTCCGATTCATTTTTAACAAATTAGAGAGAGCATGAGTAGTAACTAAATAAGGAAGCGTGATGTAAAGCGCCCTCGAGCGGCTAGTTTTGTTACTACAGTCTGCAGTGCTACGGAAAAAAACCGTATCTTACTATGAAATCCATACAAAGATACGACCTTTCTACCGTAGTATCGCAATACTTTTTTTTTTTAATCTATTAATTAAGGAGCTTTGATCATTTTTATGAACATGCCAGCTCCAGCAGGCCTAATACACAACATCATTCATCTAAAAGACATAGATAAATAAAAACATAAACCGTATAAACTTAAAAATAACAAGTACACGAAAACAACTAAATTTGTATACACTATTTACATAAAAAAAACTGTATACAAATTTTCCGATAAGGGTTCCGCCAATATTGAATTGAACATTACATTCAAGAAAGATCTGGTATTAGACCTAGCCGTTTACATTAGACAAAAACAAACTTACAAAATCACCTTCCTTAAAAAAATCCTTAAATAAATCCAAAATCTCCTTAACAACAACTCCAAACAGCGTTTTGAAGTTCTCCTCCCAACTTTCGGTAGAAAGCAAAATATCCTTCGTCTTCTCAACCAGCCTTTCAAAAGTAATACGTCTCTTCTTCTTGTCCTTATTTTGTCTTTGATCTTCCATATCAGCCCGCTCAATAGTAGGCTGATTGACCAATAGACACTCGGACCTCTTCACATCTGTTACTCTTTTTGACTTCCGCGGCTTACGAACCTCTTGTTGTGGCTCGCTCTCTAATCTGTACTGACTTACTGATCGCTGGCCCTCAGCCTGACAGACAGAATCTTCAGACTCTTTAGATTGTAACGGCTTCGACAAAACAGCATCTCTATATGACTTTCCAAAACTTAAGTCATTCTCAAAAACAGATGGCGCATCCTGACTACAAACATCCGTATCCTTTTTTTCCTTTTTTTGCATATACAACCAAAAAGCCCGTTTATATATACGTCCCTCAGCAGACATAATCCTGTGAATTTCTTACTCCTTCACAAAAACCGGGCACGACTTATCTAAGGCCATATGGCTGCCTTTACAATTAATGGATCTAAAAATAGTCGTTTCGCAATTGGCATGCTCCCCGCCGCATTTCGGACAAGTAACTTTAGTAGTAGGACAAAACCTGCTCAGATGACCGAACTTCCAACATATTGAACATTGGGTAACCGGGAAAGTGTACTGATTTACCTTAAATCGGCAACCGTAGGCATAAACATATGGCGGTAAAGAAGTTCCCTTAAAACACAGACGAATAGCTTCAGCCTTAACCCAACGCCCATCATGATCCAAACGGTTCAGTCTACATATTGACAAAATGTCTTCAGACCCTTCAATATTCTTTAAAAATTCGTCTTCCTCAACCTCCAACTCAACCTGCCTTATAATTCCATAAGTGCAGCATGCCATATTAGACCAATAAGAACGTCTCGTCTCATTGTTAAACTCCTGAGAAGCCAGAAGCTTCTCCGCATCATCCTTAGAGTTAAACTGTATGCGAACTTTACGTGGACCCATAAACTTGACGGATAAAATTCCTTTTATACCCTTAAATTGCAGCAACTTTGCCAAACCAATCTGTTTCGGTAAATCTTCTTTTGACACTATATAAACTTCAAATAGCTAGTCAGGCACACCGTCCGGCTCCAGCTGCGTTTTGGTGGTTGCTAAAACCCGCAAGCGTTTAGGTTTCCTGCCTATTGTGATAAAACTATCACTACAACCACAGCTTTCGTCGCTCAGACCACAAGCACGCTTCACCGCTATATGCCGCACATCCGACATGGACTCAGCGTCCGATACAATATCCGATTGACTCGGCCCTGCCTTATTATCAAACTCCACTTCAGATAGCCACGACGGAGCTGCCCACTGCCCACATTCTAAAAGTGACGTATCACTCACGACACCTCGACTTGACTCACTCATCGCAAAAACAGCGAAAAGGACTCTAAAACTGAATTAACTTATAAATAAAATAAAATTTGATAAAATTTTCAACCGTCGCCTTTGACAACCAAACGTCAATCCTCGCAATACTTATATTTTTGGAACGTATCTGCCGTGCTATATTAAAAAGTCGTATCTCAGTATACGATCGGGGTAAAAATACGACTTCTTAATTTAGCAGGTTATGCGTTAAGCGTTATAGACTAAGCTCCCGATATAAAATGACCTTCACAGAGATGTTTATTTGATGAAATGTATTTTATATTTAGTTTAAAATGTCAATAAATATATTGCATATGGGTTGCCTAACAAATTTTAGTCCAGGGTATGTTTAGTTTAAAATTAAAATTTTTTTTTTTTTTACATTTCACCGATTTGATTATTAGATAAATTCATAATTAAATAATCTTTAATTTTATTTAATTTCAATTCAACAATCAGACCTTTGCAAAATGCTAGTAGGTATAGATTTACCTGTTTATACCTGGCTACCCAATAGTTGTGACGGGAAAAGAATAGGCAACCTAACGTTTGCATATTCTATGGGCTTCATACTTTCGATTGGTATAGAATTTATCTAATATTAATCAAACCGGTGAAATGTTTAAAACAATTTTTTTTTATTATTAATTAAACATACCCTGGACTAAAATTTGTTAGGCAACCCATATGCAATATAATTATTGACATATTAAATTAAATATAAAATACATTTTATCAAATAAACATCTCGGTGAAGGTTATTTTATATCGGGACCTTAGTCTATAACGCTTAACGCATAACCTGCTAAATTACGAAGTCGTATTTTTACCCCGATCGTATACTGAGATACGAATTTTTAAATTAGCACGGCAGATACGTTCGATTTTACACCCCATATTTTTCATACCCCGGGCTTATATATGAAAATCGATTCTTAAGGAGTAAACTCCAATAATTATGAGTTTATACTTGGATAAAAGATATAGTTATATCGTTATCAAATAGTGGCAGCATTTATTTACCTTCATCGCCAAAATGGTTATCATCTAGAGCTTGATTTAAGAACTTTTCTATATTTTGCTGCTGAATATTTGTGATTTCTTTCCTTTGTAGCCATCTGATTGTCTCAGAAAGATTGTTGAAATATTCTGACCTTATCACACATTATCTGACCAATTATTAACTTGATTTTCTTCCTTCCATTTAATGAATCTCTTGTATTTTTTTATATCTCCTTGGATTTAGTCGGAAGTAAATTATTTTAGCTAACTCTGCCTCCGCTTTTAAGTATGGAGGAGTGCCGTCTATTCGGAATCAGACTCGTCTGAACTCATTTTTGCTGAATTATTGTAATAGATCACACAAACAAATTTGAAATTTTTGTCTTTTAATTTAAATCCCGCCTTAATTTCTTTTTTTATAAATACTGCGTTTTATTATTTGCACTGTCTTACAAATCTAAGTCTTAAAGATAAAATTTAATTATGTTATACATTGTTGTATTTTCTAACTAATTTTCATATCATAAAGCTTACCTTCAATTTTAACTCCGAGGTTTTCTTCTAAACGACACAAAAAAGGAAGGAATTCCGAAATATCATTGTCATTTTACACAGCACAATTATGAACTAAACGCTGCATACAAACTTCCGCACTAAACCTTGTCGCTACTTTTTTTTTTTAATATGTTTCTTGAATTACGTTTATACTGCCAATAGTGCTAACCTCTTTTTATTTTACATTTGCTCTTAGTGTAAATTGCAAGTGCATACTGCAATGTCGTCTCTTTCTATTTAATCTATAAAAAAGGGACGCCACTTTTTAATTTCTACAATTTCCTGTCGCACTGTACTTATAATTAAACCAATTTGTGGAATGCATCCTTTTTACATTTATATACGACCTCATCGCCTTCACATCCTTAGTTTTTTTATAGGTCGGTGACGATGTAAATCGTGTTTCGATATTCAAATATCTTGATACGTAATAGGAATTACATACTTACTTACTGGACAAATATTGATTCCAAATTTAAAATCTCGCTGTTTACTGGACACTTCTAAAAAGTCTTCGGTATGTTCCACTTACTGTAGTCTATCTAGCGATGGTAAGGCAACATTACATGCATTTTTTGAGAAAAATAAATTACTGTATTGTAAGAGGTCGGGGTAGTTACTTTTCAAATTTAAATTAATTTCTGACTCACAATACGGCTTTCGACAAGGAAAAAGCACAGAGAATGCTGTCCAGGCTCTTACCACATTAATCAGCCAACGGGTTGACAGCAGGCATAAGTCCTTGGCTATATTCCTAGATTAAAAAAAAAGCTTTTGACACCGTCTCTCACTCCATTTTTGTACGCAAGCTTGAGACCTTGAACTGTTAGAAAGTTACCTTCACGATCGCAGTCAGGTCGTTAAAATCGATACTCACACTAGCGTAGAGAAAGAAATTACATTTGGTGTCCCCCAAGGGAGCGTACTTGGACCCACCCTCTTCCTTGCCTACATCAACGACTTGACTGAGTTGGCCATTGATGGAGGCTCTGTTTTCTGCTACGCGGATGACACTGTGGTTGTTTTTAGTGACAAAACTTGGGAATCCGTCTTTGCGAAAGCAGAGGCAGGTCTTCAATTGATAACCTTGTGGCTAAAGACAAATCTTTTAACACTTAATGTTGCTAAGACCAGTTGGTCTTAGCGACATGTGCTTTACCAAATACAAAAGTACCCAACCACCTGACGCAATAAAGTTAAAAATTCATGTATGTAACCGACTAGATACACAAAACTGTGATTGTATCCAAATTGAAAGGGTCTCCTCCACAAAATATCTGCTTAACCCAATGGTTGACTGGTAGAGAATGCCCTATGGCATTAAGTCCGCCTTTTGTACGATAAGTTATTTCTTTTGTGCAATAAAGATTAAATAAATAAATAAAGAAATAAAATACCTTGGGATCATCATCGATCAACAGCTCTCGCGGCATGGGCATAGAATACTTATATAAACAATAGAACTCGAAAGTTGATATGGATATTTAAAAAATTAAAGCACATCACGTCTCAAGGTTTACTTAAACAGCTATATATCACGCTGGCCCAATCCATCATGACATATTGTATTACAGTCTGGGGTGGTGCAAATAAAACCAAATTTATTGATGCTGAAAGGGGGCAAAGATGTATGTTCGTATCGATAACAATATTAATATCTATGGATACTAGAATAGAGACCAACTTGTGTTTTGACAGCTGTTCCTAATTTAAACTCGTAACCTTACAAAAATCGGTACTGTAATAACATTACAGTACAGATTTTACCTACTACCACAGAAAAAAAAAATCTCATAGTAAAATTGGTTGTAATAATGCTGGTCATTTCCTACGATTTCTGAACGCATTTTAGAGCACTAATGATATGTGCGTAGATAAACTACTATTATGCAATCGTTGCACAATGAAGGTTCTTAAAGTCGAGTACCGCGTTTAGGCTTGCCGAGTGGTCTAAGTAAGGTACGAGATTTTAAGTCCTAATTGTGTAACTATTGCATACAATACTTTTTATACGAGCAAAACGCAGATTTATTTATTTTTTTACTTACTTTAATCGTTATTCCCTACTATGAATTTTTATTTTGATATAACCTTTTTCGTTCAACTAAAACTGACCTATTAAAAAAACATGATCGCGATGGTCATGGCAGGTGCCTCGTGATTGGTTACATTTTTTGACAAGTAATTTCAACCAACCAGTGAACAGTAGCTTGCTTTTTTTAAATCAAATATGCTGATGTTCTCTTTTTTAAATTATTAGAGTTGAGTAGAGAGATTTCTTATGAATATTAAAAGTACAGGATTAAAAAGTGCGTCCCAAGTAACACAAGTTGCTGTATAACTATTCACATTCGGACTATTTTAGAGCTCTTGGTGTAATAAGACTCTAATAAGAGTTCGCTGTTGGACTTTCAGCTGAATAATAGCATTCAGTACTTTTTATTCAGATTAAGCCTGATTAACAGCTGCATTATGTCCTAAAATGTATCATTATATCGCTTCTATTCAGCTTTTACCACTTTCAGCTGTATAGTAGCATTCAGTAATTTGTATTCAGCTTAAGTCTGATTAACATCTGCATTATGTCCACAAAAGCATCATTATATCGCTTCTATTCAGCTTTAACCGGGATTGACACCTTTTACCTGAATAAGGGCTTGTTATTGGGTAAAATTTTGCTGACAGCGGTATAACGAGGTATAACTACTATTCCGCTGACTTTTTAAGGTACCACGAGTGAACTATTATACAGTCAATAGGCGTATAATGGATCAAATGTGGTTTATTATACTGCGTAATGCTGACCGTATTTACCGCTAACCAACCTTTATACTGCCGTTGATATAGTCTGCATAGGGGCTGTTTAAACATTCACTAGATGCCTAATTGCTCTTTAAAGGTACACTAATGTACCGGTATACCGGTTGTTACTTAATAGTAGTTCACAAAAGTGACTTTCATCAGACTTTGTCTGAATAAATGAGTAGGTGTGGACCTTTTTGCAGTAAATGAAGTAAATGTGGTACTGAAATCAGTTTATTTATCTGTTGATGGCTGGGAAACGGATTTTGCTCCACTAAAGTAATATAACAAAGAATAATTTGAATTGCACTAAAAGTATCCAAGTGGCTTAAATGTGGAGTCCTGAATTGATATATAAGACCTGTTTAAATGTTCACGGCACGGCTAAATACCGAGCATGTGAACTATTAAACATAAACAAAACAGGTTATAGCTGATTACAGTTCACGTGTTGAATTTTACACAGCTTTTTGCTAATTAGCAGAACACAAGTGATCTACAAAATAGCCCTTAGCAAGAATTTGAATGTATAATGGTTCACATCGCTGTTTAGCATCAAGCCACCATTTTATATTGTGAATTTAGAAATTATCGTATTATTTTTTTCGTTTTAAGCGGTTTAGGCGTGAATACTAAACCGAAAGAACTAATGTTTACTTCCTAAAATCATTGTAATAACTTTTAACCTAATATTTACGTTTAAAGCAATAAAAACATATTTGTAATGTTTACACCAAGGCTTATTTATATCAAATATCATAGAAAAAAATGAATATTTTCGTGGCGCGTCAAAAATATCTTATATATTATATAGGTATAATGACAGTAAACTTCCATTCCCAATCATTTTCTTCACGTTATTGTGAAAAACAGCTACATTCCCGATAGTAAAAAATGTGTCCTCCATTAAAAAATACTTTGTAACTTGTAACACTTGACACAATAAAGTCACCATCACCTGTGCATTGACTCGAACCAATTATGTTACTGTTTGGCAATGTTTAATAAAAATAGTTTCTCATAATACAGCTCAGCGGCAGCCTCTATGTATGCTTAAAAGATTTATTTTGGTGCACATGTGAATAAAATTCTGAATAAAAGGTAACTAGACAGTGGCCTCCAAATGTCATCGGATTGATTTGTGAAAGTGGTGTGTATCATTTGAGTGGGTTTGGACAAAAAATAACCCTGGAGAAATAATATTAAAAAAACTTTGACACAAAGTTAATTAAGAAAGAAAAATATAATGTGATCTATTGCAATGTAAACTGGACTCGAACCTTTTATCTTATTTTATCGTAGTGCTCTCTCAACTGAGCTATCACATCGTTACGTGTTACGTCAATCACCACAAATCTTTGATTCCATAATTCTACGCTACTGGAGCGCCCTCAGCGTCATATGTGTTTCAAATGCTATTGCGCATTATTTCAAAAATATTAAAAAAAAAATCCTCATGTCCTGGCATGTGAAAGCATTTTTGCGTAAGCTGAAATGGAGACGCTTCTCTCGCTTGATATGATGTCGCGATAAAACTAAGTTTACGTGAGCAATGGTAATTATTTTAAATACAAAAAGGAACGTTTCACTCCCATTTATCGTCGTCTAGACTTTAAACTAGATAATAATTAATTTACTTACATCGGCGGAACCGTAAAAGTCAATACAATTTTAAGTCTATTCGTATCGCGTGTCAAATTTCTGCCACCAGTTAGTGCCACTTTCTTCGAATAAATTACAGGGGAATATTTCGTTCTTATGGTATTTGATAGTTTTCCACTATTTGTGATGTTTTAGTCTAAGTAGGTATAATCTTTTTTGATAATGCTGCTACTTCTATTTAAAATGCTGTACGATTATGTAACGATTATCTTGACATGACATTTATTTGACCTTGTCTGATCTTATATATCAAATTTTGACTTGATTATTAATATTATTATTGGTTATTATTCTGAATTTGTTTATTTTGTTTTTAATGTTGACGATTACCCTTAAGATTCGTATAAATTGACTATGTGTAATTTATTATGTAACTATATTTGTGAGATAAATCTACTGTCCTAGTAAAAAGTACGCTCATTTGTTGCATTCATAGAAGGTAGGTACTTAGACAAAAAAAAACTATTGTTTTGACTCTATATTTAAAAATGTCCTGAAATATGTAGGAGAAATCTTAAATCAGGTTTCCATTGACCAATTTATACGGAGTACCTATTGAAAATAAACCATTTTTAGGGAACAATGTTTTGCACGACTTACTCGTATGCAGCAAAATTCAAACAAACACCATCAAACCCATCACAGATGTGTCATACTTGTAAACCTACATCCTGACTCACAGAACATGTTTGAGTCATTCAACATGGAGTGACGATGCATTACATGAAATCGAGTCATGGATAATCCGGGAAGTAGGTTTATTACCATATTTTAAAGAGGAAGTAACGTACCCGAAAATACAATATATTAGGTTATTAGCTATTACGCCGAATTATGTTTATAACACTTTACCTATATTATCGCGGTTTGTACATGAGATCACGGCGTATGCAACTTTACGTTGAAACGTCAGATAATGGTAAATCCATACTATCCATACTAATACTAATCCTTACTAATATTATAAATGCGAAAGTGTGTCTGTCTGTCTGTCTGTCTGTCTGTCTGTTACCTCTTCACGCTTAAACCGCTGAATCGATTTTGATGAAATTTGGCATAGAGATAGTTTAAGGTCCGAGGAAGGACATAGGATAGTTTTCATCCTGGAAATTATACCTAAAAAGATTGAAAAGTGAGTGAACATTTCTGTTGGGGTGCGGTGACCCTGTAGGAAAAGTCATTATTAGACCAAAAACACAATTGCTCTTACATTTGCTTAGGCGCTTATAATAAATAATAAATAAATAAATATTAAGGGACAATCATACACAAATCGACCTAGTCCCAAACTAAGCAAAGCTTGTACTATGGGTACTAGACGACGATATACATAATATATAAATACATATATAGATAACATCCATGACCCAAGAACAAATATTTTGCACAAATATTTGCCCCGGCCGGGATTCGAACCCGGGACGGCCGACTCAGTAGGCAGGTGTCTACCAACCGAGCCAAACGCGTCGTCATATCAATAATCCCTTTTATTAATTAAGGTGATTAGGTGGATATCTATCGTGTTGTACGAGGTTGCTTCCATACTTCCAAGTTCCACGCGGACGTAGTCGCGGGCAAAAGCTAGTAGTATTATAAATGCGAAAGTGTGTCTGTCTGTCTGTTACCTCTTCACGCTTAAACCGCTGAACCGATTTAGATGAAATTTCGTATATAGATAGTTTCAGTCCCGAGGAAGGACATAGGATACTTTTCATCCGGAATAAATGTAGTGTTCCCGTGGGATGAGAGGGTAAAACCACGGGGCACAGCTAGAAAGAAATATTACGATAGACCCCTCATAATACGAGTAAATTAATTCTTAAGAGTTGCTCATCGTTAGGAAGCATAACTTGAAGTTTTTTCTTACGTTAGAATGGTACATATATGAAATAAGAAGTACATGGCAAAGGTTAATGCATTATTTTAAATTTATGATTCTAGTCATGTAGGTCCATGACTAGAATTATACTTAACTTTTCTGGTGTTAGCTACCAGTGACGTCGAAATAATTGTTCTACATAGCCCAAAGAATCGCCAAACTAAAGTGGCTTGAACGGAGGACATCGCTCATAGAACCGACGCGAAGGCCACTAGGACAGAAAGGTTCTCGAACAGCCACCACGAACAGGAAGACGCATTGTGGGCATGTCCTACAAGGTGGATCTACGATCTCGTAATGATCGCGGGAAACTGTTAGATGTGGGTATTTCTGGACAATTTTATGTGGAGGGCTTTTTAGTTTTCTGGGGGTGAAGTCAAATCAAAGACGTCCAGTACAATCAACTATTTTAGCGAATCCTATTGTAACTGGAATGAAGAAGAATTCTAACCTCCTCTAAATTGGGCATGTTGATTGTCTATTTATCTGAAAGTCCGTCCGTGGCTCATCAGGCCAGGGACTGTTAATACTAGAAAGCTATATATAAAAGTACAATAAAACCAAATACTTCATTAATTCATTCATTTAACACGTCATTAATTACATTAGATATAAAATTTGATTAATAAACTAACTTAAAATCGTTATTCATTAAATACATTTGGCTGAATGTACACGCGCTTGTGCCATTTTGATATAAGACGAATATTAAAAAAATACTTTTGCGCAATAGTAGATGTCAAGCGCGGTTTACAAATAACCCCGCCATTTTTTACTAATTACTAGTTTATTTCGAAGTTTTTTCAATTCCTCATTTGACGATATGTCTGTATCACTGTCACTGCCGCTACAAATGTATTCCTCAGTGCTTTCCTGCTCACTCTCATGTTCCATAAAATAATCTTCTACGGAACCACCGGCTGCTACCTCGGTACCAGATTGGTCATTTTGTAGATTTACAGAAGTATTAGGCGTAACCATATAAAACCTTTTAATATAACACTATAGAGAACACAGCCCTTGTTAGTATTATATAAGATACTAGCGGCCGCCCGCGACTTCGTCCGCGTAGATTTTTGATGATGACAAAGATATTAAAATAGGTAAGTGAATTTTATTCTTTGTTAAAATGGTCTAGACATATTACATTTCAAACAGTGACAGACACTGATATGCAATTGTTAAAGAATTTTAGAAGATTTTCGAATTAGATTACGGGAATTGTTTGCAGGATGCTTAATATTTATTCCGTCAGTTACCTGATGCTTTTAATCTTTGGCAAAAATGACTCTGCAAGATATAGAGCGACGCATGGATTTGGAGTTAGAAAATGGGGATCTTAGTTATTATGAGTGAGATTAAAAAAAAACGTTAAATATCGTAAGGCTGTTAAAACAATCTTAAACTCAGCACTGGAAATCGAGAGATGGAGGCAGTTTAATGAAGAGTATCTCTTTCAACAATAATAAATAATAAACTTTATTTGAAAACAATAATAAATAAGACAGAATGACCTCTTTTCATAAGAAGGCAGACTGGTATTTGTACGTGCCGGCCTGGCTATTAAACGAAAAGAGTGGTGTGGCGGAGTTCCCGAGGCTGGCCAAAATGTTTCTAAATGGTCTAGCAGGTACCCCAGTTATTAAAAAGGCCAGTGTTTAAAGAAAATGCTGAAATGTGACCATTAAAAACTTAATGCACATAAGCGAATTTAATGATGCGATTACTATTTTGGTCTACAGGCTAGTAGTATTGTTTGAAGAGTGATTCAATATATTCTGGTGCTACAGTTCTCTATATTTCTCAAGAAGCTAAATAAAGTAAGAATAGGTATATAAAGTATAGATTATTCATGTGCTGATAGACAACTCACTAAATATAGGAACACATAAAGTTTGGAACACAATTAATAAGAGACAGCACTAAGAAAATATTGTTGACAGTCAACCATAGAAAAGGGGGTGCAAGTTCGTTTTAAAAAAAGGACGTACTCACTGGGTAGAAGACAGGAAATAAAAGAAATATAAACTGATAACCTTAGCGTAACACTTTATAAACAACATTAGCGGCCCCATACAAACTTTGCACCCTTTTTAAACCCCCTTAGAGGTGAAATTTTCCAAAACGCTGAAATCACTTTTTTGTATTTGATTAAGTAAGCTTTCTACAAAGTTTCAAGTCTCTAGTTCAAAAAATAAAGTTTCTCCCATATAAACATTGCACCCCTTTTTAACCCCCTTAGGGGTGAAATTTTCCAAAACGCTGAAAGTACTTTTTGTGTTTTTGAATAAGTAATCTTTCTACAAAGTTTCAAGTCTCTAGCTCCAAAAAAAAAGTTTCCCCCATACAAACTTTGCACCCCTATTTATCCCTCTTAGGGGTGGTATTTCCAAAAATCCCTTCTTATCTCTAGCCCACGTTATAAAAGTAACCTACTGTGCAAAAATAAACTCTCTAACATTAGTAGTTTCGGCTGTGCGTTGATGAGTCAGTCAGGACTTCTTCTTTTATATATATAGATAAGTGAATATGGATTGCTTTAATTCTTATTAAGACTATATAAAATGCTATAATTCATTCGTTGGGTAAACATCTTATAAAAAGCTCCTATAAGCCGAAAAGCTTTATAGGTACCTTGTGCATTACTTTTATAAGAATGATTGGCCATATAAAACGCCTTTACAAGGCTTTCAATATTATACAGCTAAAACGCAATGTAGCTAGCTTCTATAAGAATATAAAAAAATTAACCCTTATTGTAGCCATATTAATTGGTTTTATTAACGTTAACATAACCAAATTATAAGAATAAAGGCAATTTTAGCCGAATTGTCTTATAAAAAGCCGTTAAAAGGTACATTGTTGTAATGAATGCCATTTTAAAACAACTATGAGACTTTAGTCCTTATAGATTTAATTTTATAAGGTTATTTTGTTTGTTGGGTAGTTCGGTATTGTAATCGTTAAACAAGAAATGGTGGAAAATTTATGAAAAAACCAGCTGGAAAATGTTTTTCTATTTTATTAAAAGTCACAGTCATTAAAAGTCTGATAGGTTTTGTTATAGTAGTGGCCAGTAGAATAGCGAGAAATCTAGAAATAAAAGTGTTCAAACACAGTGCTATAATGTACCGCCAGTCGGTAATTTTTTGGTTTTTGAAAACTCTCAGTGTAAATAAGGGGAGTTTAAATGGTAACTTGTGTTGCTAGGATCGCGATGGCTGCCTTTTGTTTTCAAAAAGCAAGTCGTTCATGTAACTTTATTGTATAAATAACTTTAAGGGTTCTGCCCTTTTAAGGTCGAATAGGAATCCTTACGGTGTGACTGTTCGTTTGACCGTCTATCTAACAAAGTTTACACTATTTTAGTAACTCGGTAGCTACCCATGAAACCTTAGCAACAGTTGTAATCATAACTAAATGAATGTGCTTGAAACGGAACATTTAATAATAATATGTAGTCGACGATTAAATTCTCACCTAAGTTATTGCTACAAATAACGACGGACAAAAAAATAAAACTCCTTCATTAAGCTAAATAAAATGGTCTGAACCACGTACGTACACCTCTTCACTATAAATATGTATTGTATGTTTTAGTAGGAGAGCCGAAGAGGGGATTTCGGGAGTACCTAAAGCGCGGCAGTGTCACGTAAATAAATTATCCCATCAAAAACATAAATGTTAAATTAGAGCCAAGTTCTCGCATGCAACGTTGTCGACTTCGCCGACAAAAGAATTGAGATCTATATGGGCGCCAAGTTCTTTGCCCTAAATTTTTTAGATACAAGGACATGCGACATACTCAATGCATTTATTTTACTTGGGGTGTAATTCAATATCAAGACTGGACTTGGCTAGTTTTTACATATAAATGTATATTACATTTGTCTAATCATTAACCTATTTTCGTAAAGGTATGTACGCAAGTTAGTGTACGTCCTGTTACTTATACTGTTAGCTTGATAATAATACTATGTTACTTTGATAAAATTAAGTCAGTTTGTGAAAACTAGCCAAGTCAAATCTTGATATTGAATTACACCCCAAGTAAAATAAATGCATTGAGTATGTCGCATGTCCTTGTATCTAAAAAATTTAGGGCAAAGAACTTGGCGCCCATATAGATCTCAATTCTTTTTTCGGCGAAGTCGACAACGTTGCATGCGAGAACTTGGCTCTAATTTAACATTTATGTTTTTGATGGGATATCATTACTTTTTGTACAGAAATTTGAATTGACGCCCCACCTGTCTTGACTAGAGTGACGCGGGGTAGAGGGAGGGGCCGGACCGCTCCTCGCCACGCCGCGCTCCCGCGCTTCGCTATCCTCGCCACGGCAATTTATTAACCTTCTCTGTCTGTGTGTGTGTGTGTGTGTGTGTGTGTGTGTGTGTGTGTGTGTGTGTGTGTGTGGTGTGTGTGTGAGAGAGAGAGAGTGCCATCTTACAAACAAAGAAAGAATTTTCCAAATCGGTTAGTAAATGACGGAGTTCTGAGGCAACAAGCATAAATAATAATAATAATAAAACTAAAAAATATCACTGTTTTTGATTTTTATATGTGTACACACACAATTACCAAGCTGAATGCCAAATTTCATCTTTCTAGGTCACCTGGAAGTGGGTTAGGTTTTTGATTACTAGTGAGTCAGTCAGTCAGTGATAAAAATGCCGTTTTTTGGACGTCAATATCTCAATAACTATTTCATCTACATTTATGAAATTTGTGGTTCTAGTTGTTCTCAGGGACCTAAATACATAAGCCAAATTTCATTTTTTTCTGTTGAATAGATTTGGAGTTATTGAGGGGTCAAAAGTGGCTCCAAACGGTTCGTGTAATATAACACACGGCTGCTGCTCGCCAGTTCCTGCGGTGAACTTGGCTGGACACGCTGCCGCGTGTCTAGATACCCTAGCTTTCTAACTAAGGGGTTGCCTATCCGGACAAAATAATACAAGAAGTTAAATTTAATCTACAATTTATTAATACTATAAAATATTTACAACCAAAATGTTTAGTCTAAGTTGTACCTTTAAATTAAGTTATATCTACAAGTTAAGTTAAGTTAAGTTAAGTTGTAACATTAAGTTAAGTTTTAGTTTAAATTAAGTTTTAAGTTAAGTTAACCATAAATTCAGCTTTATTTTAATTTAAATATAGGTCCAAGTTCTTCGGTGAGCTAAGTTTTAAAATAGATTTAAGTTGAGTTAGATTCTAAGTTAGATTATATCTTTAAGTTTTAAGTTAAGCTTTAATCGTAGTTAAGTAACAAGTTGAGCCTAAATGTCTAGAGTGGGTCCGAAGCCTAGATTCTGGGTCATAATCCTGAGAGTTGGATCCGTTCCTCTGAATATCCTCACGCCCCTTGTGGTGCGACTGCGTGGTAGCGGCGGGTTGGCAGCACTGCAGCGTCAGGGCAAGAATGTAGATCACGCAGACCTCCTCTAGAGCCCGTTTCAAGCGCCGAAAAAAGGACGACTCCAATAGTCGTCAGACTTATATAGATGAGCCCGTACGGTGTTCCTGGAACGCGTCCAATCATAAAAATTAGGGAGGTGTCATTGTTCTGCCCTGGACTGTTGAACATCACACGCGCGCACCAAGGGGTAGGTATTTATTTACAATGAAGCAGTCGGTCGTGTATGATGGGCAGTCCAGGTACATGAGAAGCAAAGCGGAGAGGCGAGAAACACATGCCAAGCAAAAAATAAATATTTATAATTACAACATTAACGCGGACAAATCCGAAAGATAGTAGTAGTATGATGATAAGTCGATCTCCAAATATTTAATTTAAATTAAGCTATATAGCGGTGTATTTTAATTATCGTTTCTATGTAGGTCGCGAAGCAAGCTAGCAATGGCATGAGGTTCTTGCATCATTACAATGGAATTATGATACAATGACTAAGCACATATATGTAATATGCGTGTAATTAAAAGCCTTTTATTACAAATAAGTAATGATTGTATTTAATATTACAACCAAGAGAGCAAAATTGTATTTTAATATTTAAAATGTGACTAAGAAGTATTTTTACAAATTTAGAAATTAATTAATCCCATTAGCTTTGTACCCGATGAACAATACATATTATCTGTATTGTTAGCTGTGGCCACAACTGCCACTTCAAAATGTAAGGCGTTATAAGTGCAAATTACTTTTACACTAAATTAGTCTTTAAATCAAACAAAATAAGGTTTACTCTTAAACAAAGAGAACAGAGATGTTGGTCACTTCATTGTCTTTATAAGCATCGAAACGAGCTTCACTGCTCTTTCACTTACGAAGTGACCAACATCTGTGTTCTCTTTGTTTAAGAGTAAACCTTATTTTGTTTGATTTAAAGACTAATTTAGTGTAAAAGTAATTTGCTTTTATAACGCCTTACATTTTGAAGTGGCAGTTGTGGCTACAGCTAACAATACAGATAATGTGTATTGTTCATCGGGTACAAAGCTAATGGGATTCGCTTAAAAAATGGGAGTAGGACTATACTATGAGTGATATTAATATAAAGTGTGTATTATGTGGTAAAACTACTTTACAAAAAACAATTAAGTAAATTTACATTAGAAACATAACAAAAATGTGTAAATATTTTAGAATATAGTCGGAGCAAACCGGTTCTCCGAAAATCCCGAACAACATACGATAATCTTGAACTTTCGAGAGAATCTTCATTAAATGAAGTAAATCACGCACAGTGCTATAAATTATTTATAGCAATAAAAATACCGCGAGTCTTTCAGTATTTACAACAGCGGCAACGTATAATGGAATATGACAGTGCATCGGAAGTTTCTGGGAATAGCTTGGAATCACATGCCCCTGCTTCTGGGGAGTGCTCCGAGTCACATTTTCCTGTTTCAGGAGAGTGCTCTGAGTCACAAGTTCCTGTTATTTTTTTTTATTGTCAGATTAGGCGAACCCCGCCAGATAATCGTCAGATTATGAGACAGCACGTCTAGGGCATAAAGATGAACCATATATATCTTAATCTGACGCGCTTGAGTATTTCAAAATGGCGAATTTTTTTTGCACATTCTAATAATAACTGCGAGTTTGCGTCACATCCAAATCGTCAGATTATTATATAAGAGCTTTTTCTTAGGTTCACTTAACATCCCCTTAGAAAATCAGACGCGCCCGACGTAAAAATTTTTTTTTTCATTTTCAACCCTCAAGTACGACCACCCCCATCATGGAAATAATCAGTTTAACATGCGTATATCTTTAAAAATGTGTAGGACATGGATGCTATCAATATCTGACGCGCTCGAGTATGTCCATGCAACAGTTTTTTTTTACATTTTTGAAAATCTGTAGCCGCTCCCCCCACCGATGAAAAGGTATATCTTATATGACATTTTTTTCTTTTTATCATCTAAGTTTCGCAACCCAATAGGCCTCTATGACGCTCGAGTGAATCCCGAGTTAGCATCGTGGCGTACCCTACTATTTGGTTTAGAAGTGAAAATAGACCCGAACAGTTTTGTTTTATTCATGACAAGTCTGCGCTATCCTGCATTTCACCTCAAGAAATGTGTCGAAGAGGTTGTGAATGGGACACGCTTGGCCAGTAAATCTACTTGTTCCATTTTCGAGATGACATTAGAGCGTAGACCTACTCGTGCATACAAAAATACCTTCTTTTGTAGGAAAAAATATACTACAGCAATAATACCGTACGTATTTATTCGCCACACCAGGAAAGAATTCGTATTTCGTCCTATGTTTATTTGGAAGAACTTAAATGCGATCGACTTTACATTCGATTGTTATGCGACCAAAAATAATGATGGGACAGAATGTCGCCGAACAAATATAAAAGGGTGATATAATTTGAAATGGAGATGGCAATGTCGATTTTAAGATTGTAGGGTAGGTGTGACGCGTGGCGTGGCGCTCGCTGGCGGTGGCGGTGGCGACGACGGCCGGCCGTGGGCGGCGCGCGCTCTCCGCCGGCGCGCCGCCCCGGCTCCAGTACCTGCCCGCCGCCGGCCCGAGAGCACGTCCCGGCAGAGAGCCTCCTCCCCGTCGCCGCTCAGTCGGCCACACGCGCCCCCAAAGCCTCCACTACCAGACTCACGCCACCGGCACAACAAACTCTCGTGCCCTTGTGATACTGTGTGCTTCTGATCTGACTTCGGAAGACGACTCCAAGCGCGACAAGTAAGTTTCAAATACGATTATTATGTTCTGTCACAAACATGCATGAAATATGTCAGTATTAGGACATTTATGTATAAACATTTCAAGTTTATATAAGTAGCTAATTATAAATTTTAACCGTGACGAATTAATAACAGAAAAGAAGCAAATATACTGCTCAATTCAGCATTACATAATACGTTTTTAATTGATAATGCAACAATGAATTGAAAGAAAATCGTTTTATTTCGAATACAGCGCCAAAAAATCCGCTGTCTTGTTACTCTAAGCACTCTACTTACCCTCTCGTGAACACTCCTCGGTATATTGACGTCATACAAATTCAAGACAGCTTAATTCAAGAAAGCTTAAACCAAAAAAACTGCAATTTAAACCTTGTACATAAAAAGAAAACGTATTAAGTATTTCATTTGTAACTAGGTTTTAATCGCATAAAATAGAGAATTTTTCAACTGGAACTGGTTATTGTTTAAAAAAGTTTAAAACAAAGGAATACTTAAGTAGTCAGGAAAAGTCATTGATTATTGAATAAACATATTAAATAAAAAATAAAAACAGTTTAAATAGAATATCTTAATAAAAAGATCTGTCTTGTAGATATATCTACGCCATAAATCCGTGAAATCGTTCTATCCGTGAGATCCTGTAATTGGCTTCCCTGCTTTGTATTATATTTAAGTTTACTCGAAATTGTTAAAGCTGTTGGTTCTCCTAAATAAATAAATAAATAAATAAATAATACTTACCATAAGTATTATCATAGCTCTTCAAGGTAGGTACAGTATGGTCATCGGAAGTCAAGCCGAGCCCAGCATTTGATCGCCTACATTGGTCCAAGGTACAATCGGATCACCCGACGCCCCAGGCCAAATTCAATAGCGGCCAACCTCTTTAAAAAATAATGTATGCTGTTATAAAGAATAAATGAAATCATTTATTCTTTATAACTCCGTAACAAAGGGGCTGACAGTTGTGCCCAGGACAACATTTCGACGTTTTACACGTAGCATATTCAAGTTTATACAGAAACACGTAAGATAGTAAGCGTTCAGGATTCAGCAAAATAGGCATTATTTTTAAAAGAGGTAGGCAGCTATTGAATTTGGCCTGGGGCGTCGTGTGATCCGATTGTACCTTGGACCAATGTAGGCGATCAAATGCTGTGCTCGGCTTGACTTCCGAACTTGGACCCCTTTACTTTATTTATAATATGAGCTAGATATACAAAATATATGAATTAGCTGCTTCTGCGATTATCTTTCGGATGGTTTCACCGGTGTATGGATTAGTGCTGTAAAATTTAGATTACGCACGTACATATTGCTAGATTTTCATGAATAAATCAGCGTGAATACGTCCGAACCGTGACGTCATACATAGCCTTGAATCAGACCAGTGTGAACGCCGAAGATCTGATCATGATGATGATGTATGGCCAACTTATGGGTCTATCGCATCCGTGGGGTGCCGCGATCTCCATAGAAACTTATCTATTTAATGGTAGAAGGGGCCCGAGGCTTGAATGCCCTAAAAGTCTCTGTTTGATTTAATCCGGCCTGGAAGTGGAGACAGCGCGGCGGTTGGCGGCAGCACGCACCGCGCAGTTCACATGGTCTACAGGCTTACGACCGCACCATTACTGCTCGTATACCTGGTGGTTTTCAGAAACGCCAACAGTAATAGGCTTCTCTAAAAACAACGGACTCCAGCGATTATCATCAAGTCATCAGTCCATATTGTGGTAGGCCTATCACGCTGTGTCTTCCGGTGCCTTGTTTGTCACTTAGGAACTCTTTGGCGTCGGCGGCTTATAATCTTCGTCACTCATGATAATATATGATTTTAAAAAGAGTTTTTCTAACTAGCCTGCGTTGTAAAAAAAGATAGACTACGTTGTGGTGTTGCAGCAATTAACCAAGCTGAAATAAAAAAAGAAATATTGATTGATTGATGCTGTTGACAGTGCCGACGGACACCGAAAGTCAGCAAATCCGTCGAGTAAAATCGCATTACAAAATGGATGTAACAATAAAACGATGACTGGCTCCACACATGGTTCGAATATGTTCTTTTAATTTTGAATGGAAATGAACTAAAGTGGACGTTGGTGTTCCCTGTGAGTTTTTTTCTACATACTGAATAATATAAGAATTTTTTAAACAGATAATGCAAACCTCCGCATTTTATTTACATGAAAGTTAGCCATTTTAACGTCCTAACTTCGAACTTTGAGGTTATTTATACTAAATCTCTACTTGCGCTATTCGACCTGTACGTTCGATCTAATGCCGCGATAAATCTGAGATATTGAAATTAGAGATATCACAAAACCTTGTCGAATTTGGGCCAAGGTTCTGATCGTATAATATTTAACTCCTCTATTCAGTTCGGATTACAATAGGAATTCATCTGAAGCTCGCAAAATGGCGAGTCATTCGATTTGTAAAGCGATTGAGCCCTCAGTTATGAATTGCGGGCACAAAACTGCGAGAGCAGTATGATAAGTAATGTTAAGGAACACTATATAAAAAAACTGGCCAAGAGCATGTCGGGCCACGCTCAGTGTAGGGTTCCGTAGTAGCTCGTCCTTCACAATAAACTGCTGTTTTAAGCCCGAGGTTTAAGTTAAGAAAGATTTTAAGCTCTATAAAAAGGTCGTAAGCGCCCTAGAAACTGTAATCACTTATTACCTTCTGGAAGTCAACTTACGTCCTTTTAAAGAAAGAATATGAAATTTGGCGATAACTCAAAAACGGCTCGACCGATTTTGTTCAATATAGTTTTCATGGAAATTACTAATAAGGTCTCATTTACATGAATTTTTCCGATTTTTTTTGACCCGTGGTTAAAAAGTTAGAGGGGGGGGGACACTATTTTTTTTGTTTTCGGAGCGAATATTTACAAAACTGCAGACTTTATCAAAAAATAATGTTAGGAGACCCCTATTATTTTTACAAGACCTATTCAACGACACCCTACACACCAGTGTTGAAAAGAAAAAAAAAATCACCCCCAGTTTAGGTGTTCGAGAGGTATCCGAAAAAAATACAATTTTTGAATTTTTATTTTACCGTTCTGTCGGCGTTATACATACACATGCTTATATTAAATTTCAGCTTTCTAGTACTAATGATCACGGAGCTAAGCCGCGGACGGACAGATGGACAGACGGACATGGCGAAACTATAAGGGTTCCTAGTTGACTACGGAACCCTAAAAAGCGTTGTCGATGTGTCTTCGACAAGTAATGTAGTGAACCTTTGTTGGAAATGGCATTTTTACCATTTAGCCTTGCCACAATGCTTCCAAAGCTGATTACTTATATCATATGCTTTTCATTGTGACGTAAATAGACAAAAAATATATTTTATAAACATTTTTCTCCGTATCGCACCATCGTTCTTGAATTTCTTCTGTAAAACTTCGACGAATATATTACTTAAGCATAATTTACGTTTCTGAATTAGGTAATATTAAGAATTTGCTTACGTCGAAAAGTTTGTGCCTCTTTTCATTGCCAAGTTTGATTACATATTCATTTTGATTGTAGATTATTACTTCTTCATTTCATTATAGCGATTTTGGCTTACTTTTTCGTTCCTTTTCTTAATTATTTTGGGTAATATTGGGCACTTTCAGTTAATCACCTCGTAAACTTCCTAGAATTGTAAAGAAGTATTATTTAACAATTTTTCTTCAGTTCAGCAGTTGATGCAGAAATTGAAATTGTATATATGCATAAAATTGTGACTGCCAGCGAGCGAGCGAAATTCATAATCATGATAAGCAGAAAAACTACAGCACACAGTATGTTTTTTGGGTTGGATTGATATAAAAATTAAGATCCACGAAAGATGAACAGCGGACCCATGGAAATACCATCTCGTTCACCCCCTTTCGGAGCAGATCCTGAACCATAACCCACCGAGCCATTTTAGCTCTTATGCCTCTTGCTTGCTCACGATTTTCCATTTCATAAAGTTGCCGAAACGTTGGGAGGCTCAAATAAGGAAACATACGCGATATAATCCTTCCAAATAGTTTTTTCCAAATAGTTTTTAGGTGAGTATTTGTGAATAATCAGCAGTCTCAGTCAATCTGAAAAAATATCTCATAACTTATTACCCAGACATGTCTTTCGACCAATTTATTGATAAAATAATCATCATAAAATTCAGAAACTGTTTTTTTAGTCATTGCTCAATTGGCTCAATTGTCAATAAATACCACATAAACATTTCGGCTAAAATTTGAGCTACGAGTAGGTATGAATTGAATATTGGCGTTCTTCAGTGGAGCTATACGTGAACCGACAAATCTTCGCCAAAAATTGGGAAATTTCGTTGGTTGCGAACATTTCAGCCAAAAATTATGCACGCATATTTAGTCACCCGTGCCGGTACAGAAGTTAAATGATTCGTTGCCACCGTAATTGTTTGGGTGATTCTCAAATTGTGTCCAGACTTCATTGAAAAAATAAATAAAAAAGTATATACTAAAAGCATGAATAGAATATTGCCGGGACGCGGGGCGTATCATCTAAGCATTTGGAACCGAAAAATATAAAAAAAACGTGTTTTCGAGAACCACTGAACCTAATCCTCCATTTTTAGGTCAGTTAGGTTTAAAGATTCTTTATTCTCAAAAGAATTTTTACAATTCACTTGTATGAGAACTTAAACTATTACAACAAGTTTTTCAGAAAAACAAGCGCAAGAAACAATAAAGTTATACTTACTTATTACATTCTATGGAACTAGTAACAAACACAAATTGCCGATACATCATTTGTTTTGCATAGACATAAAGTTGCGATATCGGGTAGATAGAAAACAGCCGGGCGGTCGATCGAGCAAAATACAACATTGCACCGATTTAAATACAAAGTTATTTTACAAGTTTTGTTCAGTAGTTAATAATTAAGTTAAAATTTCAAATTATTTTATGGGTTCTATTTAGTTTTAGATAACGTTCATCGATGCAAATTACACTTCGTCAACCATCCAGGATACACGACTAACTGTTGAGTGTTGACTCAGACACAGAATACTAACGACTAGATGTGGCCTCGATGCAACTACGCTCGGTTTACGTAGAAAGTTTACTACTTATGTATTTTTAACTATTTATTACTTGAACTAACATATATCTAACATACATATATCTATATATAATCTAATATACATCTGTAATACATTACATATATTTGTTTAGACATTCATTATTACCACTATATCGTATGGTATAATTATATACACCTTTAATTTATTTTATTTAGTCCCGCTGGGGCTATTTTAGACTTAACTTAAATACATTTTAGGTTTTTTTTTTTTTTTTTGTTAGCTTGGTTTTATTTTTAGATAGTTTTAATGTAATGACACTTATTTGATTCATTAATTTTCTTAATTTACAATTTAAAATTTGATGCTCTAAGTAAAGGTTGATTTAATTTATTTAGGCGATAAAAAACGATATTGTCATGATTTATTTATTTTTATATGCTGTTTCAACATGGTTTTAAACTGATGCATGCTTTTTACATTTTTTATTTTTGCTGGTAGGTTGTTATACAATTGTGCCCTTTCGTAGAGGATACATTTTTTTCCGTACATTTTTGTTCGTGGCATTCGTAATATTAAATCATTCGCATTTCTTAATTTTATTCTTTGATAATTATGTTTTTTTGAAAAGTTGATTTCTACATGTATACTCTTATTTAATACCTTACGTATCAATATGCATGTGTTATATATGTACGTTTGTGAAATGTTCATTAGCCCAGTTTCGGAGTATATATTTTTTGTAGGTGTTAGGTAATCGTAAAGAAATAATACTTTTATAAGTTTGTTTTGAGCTATTTGTACCAGATCCAGGTGACTTTTTGCAGCTGTCCCCCATATTTCAGTCAAGTAGTCAATATGTGGTTTTATAAGTGCGTTATAAATATTATATTTTACTTGTTTAGGATAACATCGAGTATTTCTACGCAGGGCGCCGGTCAATGAGGTTAATTTGGCCTTGATCTTCTCAATGTGTGGTTTCCAAGTTAAATTTTTGTCTAATAAGAGTCCAAGGTATTTTTCTTTATCTACTCGTTTAATAATTTTATTATTTATTTTTAAGGGATTATAGTTCGAGATTTTTTTATTTTTGGCCGAAAAGATGAGAAAATTAGTTTTATTAGTATTTATTGTTAGAAGATTCCGTTGGAACCAATCATTAAGTAGATCTAGGTCAGCCTGTGCCTCCGCTAGGAGGTCGTTTATTTTTGTTCCAAAATAAAATAGACACGTGTCATCCGCGTAGAGAGTTATATCTCCATTAAGACCAAGTTTGCTAATGTCATTGACATATATCGAAAATAGCAAGGGCCCTAGGATCGATCCTTGAGGGACACCACATGTTATGCGTTTTAAGCTGCTTTGATGTTCACAATTTTTTACCATTTGACACCGATTGGACAAGTATGACTTAAGCATATCATGAGCTGTCCCCTCAATTCCTATGTTGCGCAATTTATGTAGTAGTATTTCGTGACTGACCGTATCGAATGCTTTTTTTAAGTCTATGAATACACCTAGTGCAAGCTATTTATTATCAATATTTATTTTAATTTTTGTTACTAAGTCTATTGTCGCTGAAAGTGTGCTTGATTTAGGCCTAAAGCCATACTGTTTTTGAAAAAGGAAGTCTATTGAATCTAAATACTTTGTGAGCCGAATATAAATAATTTTTTCGAAAATTTTTGAAACTACTGGCAACACCGAGATGGGCCGATAGTTCCCAGGGTCTGATTTGGATCCACTTTTATATATTGGAGTAACCTTTGCTATTTTAAGGCTGTCAGGAAATACTCCTTTCTCAAGGCATGTATTGATGCATTTGGTTAAGTTGTTAATGATCAGTGTTTTGATGCATTTAATTGATTTTACGGTGATTCCATCAAGGCCACAGCTAGAATTTATCTTTAGATTATTAATAATCTTTGTTATTTCATCTGGATTTGTTGGCGAAATATTGACAAGTTTTGAGTAGTCACCCGTATTTAGAGTGGTAGTTGAAAGATTGTTGTGATATTTTGTGGGTATTTCATTTGCAAGTTTTGAACCAATGCTTGCGAAATAGTCGTTGAAATACTCACACATTTCACTTTCATCTGTAATTATATTTGTTTCCGTTTCTAATTTTGCTGGTAGTGACGACTCTCTTGTTTTGTTAACTGAGAGACTATTTATCAAAGACCACATTTTCCTAGGGTTCGTCTTACAGTTCGTGAACATTTTAAGATAATATTGGTTTTTAGTTTTTTGAATTTTTGTTGTGACAGAGTTTCTTTTCTTCCGGAATTCTTCCTTTAATTTTGCGTTTTCTGGGTTTCGTTTCATTTTTTTCCAAAGAGCGTTTCTTTCATTTATACCTGTTATTATATCCTTATTTATCCAATCCTGTCTTGGTAAGTTTAGTATTTTAGTCTTCTTGTTTTTACAATTTTTAATATTGAACAGCAATTTTTCTTCAAAAACTTGATATTCATTTTCTTCAATGTTTTGTTCTTCGGTTATTCTATATAGCTTGTCATAGTCAATTGTTTCATATGTAGACACTTTCCGCTCTATGGGATTTAGTCTTTTGATTTCAAAATATATCTGTTTGTGATCAGACAAGGCAGACTCGATGATAGCTAAATGGGAATAACTTTCTTTAATGTTTGTACAAATATGGTCTAGTATTGTTTTAGTTGTCGTTGTTTCACGGGTGCAGTAATTTTCTTCTATTTTATTCAGTATTTGAAAACCGTTTTCTTTTGTAACTTCCTCGTAGTCTTTAGTATTTTTTTCCTGACTTAGCAAGTTTATGTTAAAATCTCCGATAACTACAGCTCTTTTGTTATTTTTAAGTTGCATAGAATAGGTATCTAGAAATTCTTTTATGTTAGAGTGGTTGGTTCTGTAGATGGCGCCGATACTTGTCCCAAGTTTGCTTAAGTCTATCCATATGTAATGGTTGCCATGTAACGACTGTTCTAGTGTAACGTGATGTTGTAGATTGTTGTGCGCAAATATTGACACTCCTCCCCCTCTGCTGTTGGATCGGTAACTGTAATAATGTGTATAGCCAGGTATTTGGTACATTTTCGCTTCTTCTTCCGATTTGAGCCACGTTTCTGTAATAACGACTACGTGAATTAAATTTGTGATAGATTGCAGAACACATTTTAACTCTTCAAATTTTCCTCTTTTAACTATACTTCGAGCATTGGCATATAAAAATCTTAGTGCTCCCTTGGTAGTAACTATATCTTCGTAATTATTGGCTAATTGGTGTGTGATTGTGTTGCCTGCTGGTTTTCCTCCGTTTCCATGAGTAGATTCCGATAATTGTCGTTTTTTGAAGATAGTTGGACAACTTTAGGGAGACCTTTTACGTATTTGATGGTAAGATTTTGTTCTCCGTTGGAGGTACGTCGTGCAAGTTCTTCTTTTACATTTTTCAGGTAGGCCTGTTGATACGGTGTCTGATCCGATACAATTTTGATCGAGTCATTTTTTACTTTAATTCTATTTCTTAGTATAGATGTTGCAGTCGTTTGTGACGCAAAACAAATCTTTAATGGTCGCGTAACGCCTTGTGTGTATTTCCCTAGACGAATTGTTTTCTCGGGATCTGGGTATTCTGTGGAAATGTTTTTTATGATACTGGCAACCCCCACCTTGTCCAGCTCATTGCGTTCCATTTGGCTATCGGCAATTGGTTCTGCCAATCCTAATACGATTATGTTCTTGGACCTTTGGTTGCGCTCATTAATTTCAGCCATTATATTCTCACATATAGGTTGCGCAGATATTTCGATGGACGCGGAGGTTGTTCTTAATTGCTGAATATTTTGTTCTAGGGTTTCAAATCTCTGTAGGTTTAATTGATTGTTTTCGGTGATATTTTGTATTTCTGATTTAATTTTATTTTGTTCTGTTGTCAATTGATCAACGGTGTGCCTAATGTCGCCGAACTGTTCTTTTATTGCCGAGACATCTGAACTTAATTTCTTTAAATCTTCGGACTGGGTATTGTTGACCGATCTCAGATAGGACATCATCTCCGACATCTGTTTTCGCATTTCAAGTATCTCCGTTCTTATTTGTTCATTGTCATCAATTTGCTTTCGTTTGTTGCGAAAAGTGATTTGCGACCTTTCATGAGCCTCCGAGTACATTTTTTCACTTGTTAGTTCTGGTACAGACCCACTACGCTCGGCATCGAAGCCACTTCCAGTCGGAGAGCGCGCTTGTTTCATGTTTGTCTTCAATGCTCTTGCGCTTCCTTATCAACTGCAGTAAGCCGCAAGTGCGAGCGAAACGAAAAATAGCGAAAACAGGAGCCCGTCTTGTTTACTCGAGGGTAGAAGAGCCGTTACCGCGTTTGCGCTCCGCGTTGCACAGTAGAAAAAAGTTGTAGATCACAAAACACTTGCACTCATAACTGTCTGCCTTTCACTTAAGTACTTAAAGACGAAATTTAAATGACACGGTATTTAATTTTATTTAGAATCACATGAACACGTCTGCTCTGTGCGCTTGTTTTAACTATCTGTTAAAGTATCAGTTAAGAATAATGATAGATGAGTAGTCCTAATACGTGCCAAATTATCATCACAAGCTTTTTTGTAATTTTTCCTCCTATTAACTGCGTAAGTTGCTTTCATTTTGTAAGTAGATTTTCCTTCCCGTACAACTCATAACATTCGTTCCCGACTGCTATGCAATTTGTTTCAACTTGTTTCTTAATCGAGTTCTTATCGTTCGAAGAATACTTTTACCCACAAGGATGTGGATTCTTATCTTATTGAGCAGTTAAGACGGCAAAGTTTTAATAGTAAATACGTGCATTTTATTACACCTATACAGAATTGTTAGTACGAGTCTTTGCTTCAATACTCAATGTCATGGCTTTCGTCTTCGTAAATTCAGCTACATATATATCAATAAGGATGGGGATGTTGTGTATCGATCTAGTGTCAACTTAGTGACCATGTAAGTACTTTCATCATCATCATAAGCCTCCTCGTGCATTTTCCATTCATTGCGACTCCGGGCCGCGTGCATACACTTTCTTCCTGGGACCTTAACTATGTCATCTCTCTATCTAGAGGAGTGCCTGCCCACGCTTCTTTTTCCCAGTCGTGGTTGCCACTCCAGTATCTTTGGAGACCAGCGTCCGTCTTCTCGCCTACATACATGCCCCGCCCATCTCCATTTTAGAGTAGCGACTTTCCTAGCGATGTCAGCACGATATCGCCGAAGTTGTTCCCGTCAGCACTCAAAGATGTTTTCCGGACTCTGGACTGGTCCAACAAAGGTAGGTATAAATGTAAAAGGAGACAGTCTAACACACCTGAGATTTGCGGACGACATCATTCTTATAACTGAATCAGTAAAACAACTCAAAGGCATGCTCGAATAATTAAACGCTGCTTCTGTGAAAGTAGGCCTAAGGATGAATATGAATAAAACCCAAATCATGTGCCAAGAAGAAATGGACCACGTCTTGGTGGGCAACAACAAGATCAGCCGTGTTACATACTACATATACCTAGGCCCGGTTCTGAGTTTGAACAGGAACAGCCTGAGCATGGAAAAAAATAGGCGCATACAATTAGGTAGGGCTGCGTTTAGAAAGCTGTCCGAAGTTTTAAAAAGCGATATCCCCATGAGCCTTAAAAGTAAGGTCTACGATCAGTGCGTGCTCCCTACTCTCCTACCTATGGAGCAGAAACATGGACCTTCACCCGCCAAACTTTGCATCAACTACAAGTTGCCCAGATAGCGATGGAGAGAGCGATGCTGGGGATAACACTCAGAGACCGCATTCCAAACAAAGAGATCAGACGGAGAACACAAGTACTTTAGATAATGTTTATTGCGATGTGCTCTATTTATATTTAAATAACAACTTGTCAATGTTGAGGAGCACTAATGCAGGTCGAATAGCAAAACTCAATAGTGTTGGCCATATTTCAGCGATGTGTCTTTAAATAAATAGCTATATTTGTATAATATCAACGTCAATCAATTTTGTAGGAAATTATTATTATTATATATTTTTTAAATATATTATTGTAATTTTTATATTATTGAGCACTGTGGACATGTATTTTTAATTTGGAATTGTAACTTTATAATTTAGGTAATTTTGAAACGTTTTTAATATTTTTGCTTTAATTTTGATAATGATTTTGTTTGACATGTTCATGGGCCCCCCCCCCCTAGAGATCCAAAAATATGTCCAGTCACTTGACTTTTCTGATGGATCATACTTGCACATCGAAACTCAAATGAATTCAGTAAGTAATAATTCCAATCCATTCCAACTCCTCCACAAAATGGATGTAATTAGGAGACTAGAAGTCCAGTCAGGGGCTAGAGGGAGATCGTTGATGAGATCGCCAGTGTATCGGCTACCGTCAGTAAAGGTCATGAAAAGTGACTCTACGAAACGAGTGGCGACGTGTCTCACCGACAGGTGACACTTTGTAGAGACTATGTAGAGTGTACCGAAGAAGAAGAATTGTCCATATAATATAACATTGGTACAAAAAAAATAGAACTACTCAAGTGGCGCTGAGCTGAAGACCTGAGTTTGTTCTAAAATGGGTATATTTTACGTTTCCAGCCCCAATATTAACGCCATTTTGAAAAAAAAAAATTTTTTGCGCTCGCTACGCTCGCGTTTTCATCACATTCATGAACCGTATCCCTCCAAAATTTTCGCGCTCGCTCCGCTCGCGATTTACGTCATTTATGACTATAAGCCGAAATACACTTTCTATAAGGTACTTGCGCCAAAGACGGCCCAGGGGCCCAATTCGAGAATGCTGTTTGAGATATCGCCGAACGTCAAATCTCCATTAGATAACAGTTATATCGCCATTGAACTGTCATTTAAATGCGATGAGCTTGAAAGTGACATATCTCATCTCAATTTTGGAAATACGAAGGCGATAATGATTGTCAAAAATGTTATTCATGTATATAAATTTCTGTTTTGAACGAAACGTAACGGACTAATTTCACGTACTACGCGGTCAATTTAAAGTATTCGCCTGTTATTTATGCCGTCACATACAAAGGAAACGAAAATTTTGCGCGTCCGAATTGACGAAGTTGCGATATCGCCACTTGTCAAGTAGGCACACGTCAAAAGTGACGGATGGCGATGAAAATGAGAGATCTCCATTATATCTCTAAAATTGGTCGAATACCCCCCCAGGGGCCTAATTCGAGTGTCGATCGCCAAACGTCAGATCACCGTTAGATAACAGTCATCTCTCCGTGATCTCGCCTTTGAACTGTCATTAAAACGCGATGAGCTTAAAAGTTACATATCTCATCTCAATTATGGAAATACGAAGGCGATAATGATTGTCAAAAATGTTATTCATGTATATAAATTTCTGTTTTGAACGAAACGTAACGGACTAATTTCACGTACTACGCGGTCAATTTAAAGTATGCACCTGTTATTTATGCCGTCATATACAAAGGAAACGAAAATTTGCGCGTCCGAATTGACGAAGTTGCGATGTTCTAGGGATATCGCCACTTGTCAAGTAGGCACACGTCAAAAGTGACGGATGGCGATGAAAAGGAGAGATCTCCATTATATCTCTAAAATTGGTCGAATACCCCCCCTGTTCCTAAGATAGCCCACAAAGATAGCCGTACCATAATATAGTCCTATGGTACTTACTGAACATGGGGGCGAAATTTGAATTCCTTCAAACTTCCTTATAACTATAAAGTTTTGAAGTGGGCTATCTTAGGAACAGGGCCATCTTTGGCGCAAGTACCATATTACGTGCTTGGTGAAGCTTCCTATCCTCTAGCATGACTTTACAACAATTCCTTTTCCCCACCCTGCATATATATCAACTTGCCCTGCCCCCCCCTGGACCTTCGGCTGGCGACGCCCTTGGACATGTTTATAATATTGACTTCTTGCAATGTACTTACCAACACGTAATTGAGTTAAGGTCTTTTTATTGTTTAATTATTGTGTATTATTTCAAACACAATTGATATTGTTCCATGAAATAAATAAATGAATGAATGAATGAATCGTATTAGGAGCCGCTTTCAAAACCAACAGTCTTACGTATTACTCACCGGGTACCAACCTAAATTGTATTGTATGTATACCTACATTTATAATTAAACTAGCGACCCGCCCCGGCTACGCACGGGTGCAATGTTATTTATAGGCACGCACCGGTACCGCCGCAACCGCTATGTCCCTGCATTTTAAATCTGTAATATCTTCGAAAATATTGATTTTTAAATTACATGCTGTAAAGGCCCATATCGATCTATATTAAATTCACTATGTATTAAGGGTACCTAATCGGATAAGAATTAATGCTGTATTGCCTAAAATCGCTTCGTAACTAAGCCATTATTTCTCGTAAAAAGTAAATTATAAAAAATGGTTATTGTGGGTTATCCCTAAGAGATAGACATATACCATCGCGGACTTTTTTGTAGACCTTTTACACATTATTTTGATCTACATATTTAGTAGGGTTCAACCAGCGTTTTTAATGTAAACGTAAAAAATGTGCATATTTACGACATCACATTTAGTACTGGACTAAACTGGAACCCCCAAGGAAACCGCAAACGTGGCCGCCCTAAACAGACGCGGCGTGCGTGGCGTGGCGTGGCGGCGGACGATCACTGCGGAAGCGAAAGCGATAGGAATTACCTGGAGCGAAGTGAAGTGACGTACTGTGGACCTGGACGCCCTCTGCCCCATCCAGGGGACATAGGACTCTTAGTCGTACTTACGACATCACATTAGAAACCTCTAAAATTATTTATCAGTGCTTCTCTCTCTACTATATTATGCATGTATTAACATAGAACACACCTTACTCTTGAATCACTTTACCTATAAAAAGAAACCGCATCAAAATCCGTTGCGTGGTTTTAAAGATCTAAGGACAGGCAGACAGACATCAAGAAGTGACTCTGTTAATGTAGTAAAAAACATTGTATTGTGTCGAAAACGTATCTAATCCCTTTGCCTGTAAACTGTAAAAGCTGCAACTTGTTCTTGATCTGATCAGATCAGATAAAAAATAAATAAATTATAGTTTAGGTTAAAATTTCTTTGAAATTAATATTAACAGTTATGTATGTATGCTGTTGACGTATGGAATATTAAATACTACCTTTGTGCCTGAAACGTGAGACTTGCGAGCCTTATGGAACACAATGTCAATATTTCATAGCATATTTAAGAAAAAGTACTTATTATTCTTAAGGATTTTTAAGGATTCCTATTTACATCTTATACAAAGAATTCTACAACATTCGTACATTTGTTGGGAATCTTATGGTAAATTCTTTTGTTTAACTAATTCAATAGAATACAAAGCGAACCTTGCCTTTCATTGCCAATTTAAATAACCATGTAGGTATTCATAAGTGAAATGAGTTCTAGCATCTAAGATTTTTACAGTTACAAACAGTTAACAATGGCTGGACAAATTTTCTTAGTAGTTATGCATCCAATACCAATCCATGATTACGTATATAAATATAGGATATTGTTTCTCTTTCTTCACCTGATAGTTTTTTGCTTTAAAGAATTCTGAAGCCTAAAATAAATACGCCTAGAAACCTACTTACCTACCTAGTAGCTAGCTTGAAAGTGAAGCCAGTTTTTTTTAGCTTTTATGCAATAAACATTTTATATTTCTATAATTTTAGCCACATGGTAAGCACGGGATGACCCGGGCTATGTTTCGTCCGTGTGTGCATCTGTCACAACGTCAATGTCACAAGCAACCCGTCTCTATGATTGGTTCGTAAACACGCACACATAAAACCAAAAGCAGCTTCATCGTTCGCAAACATCTCGCAAATCAGTTGTATGAAGACGCTCGTTCGAGGCGTACTTATTCTAAGGTCTGAGACTCTGAAATCAACCGAAACTAATGCAAGTCATTCTACGAGTATTAATAAAAAAACGGTAAAGGGCGGAGAAGAAAAGAAAAAAGAGCATCGCCTATTTAGCCGTGAGCAAGGGGGATTCACTCCGCGCCGCATGTCACGAAATATACCTACAAATTCCGGGTGACAATTGTGACGCGGCCCGCCCATCGCTCCGCCTTTATTCGGCTAGGATCGGCACGTTCGAAGCGAAGCCAATCAACGATTATATTTTTATTAGTTATATGATTATTTATAATTTTTAACCAACTTCAAAAAGGAAGAAGAGTCAGTTTTCGTCGGTATTTAATCTTTTTGTATGTGTGTTCACCGACTTTCTCCGTGAAATGTAAAGCGATTTTTTATCTATTTAATCCGCATACAACTACAGTTTTCCCATTGTCGTTAAGTCATCAGGATCTGATGATGAGATACCTACTTACCCACTAGATCTCAGGATTGGTTCACAGCATGTGTGGTTTTCGTTTTTCTACTCACCTCGATGAACATTTAGAGCCAGTATCATAAAATTGACCTGATGATAGACCCTGGAAATGTCCACTGGATCTCAAGATTGGTTTAACGCAGACATGTGCGGTTTCCATTATCGATTCACCTCAATGAACAATTTGACCCCGTTTATCATAAAATTGACCTAATGATGGACCCTGGATTTTCAAACCATCACATGTCTGCGTTGAACCAATCCTAAGATCCAGTGAACATTTGCAGGGTCCGCTCTAACTGCTCATCAAAGTGAATCGGAATAAAACTGCCTATATGTACCTTAAATGAATCCTGAGATTCAGTAGGCACTTCCAGGGTCCATCATCATAAAGATTGGGCCAGGTTATCTAAGTTAGGACATATTGAATATTTAACAATAGTAGCGTGTAAAATAAGTACTATTACCGAGACGTAGTTACCGTTATATTGGTGTAGACAACCATAGGAGTATGACACTTCCACATCTTGCTACAACCAACGACGTTGCACGTCATTCAAAATTACCAATTAGATAATACTTAGTAGGCTAATTATTTTGCAAAAACGACAAATAACGAAAGAGTGTGGCTTCTGTAGTGTCTTTATTCTGTGCCGTGAGGATGAAAATGGGTGAAATACGTATTAACTTAATTGAAATTTTTGCTTAACTAAGAAGCACAACTACCAATTTTTGCATTTCGTTTCCTGAAGAATGTCTTGCGACCCGAAGTGCCACATTAACCTGCCTCTGCAATTTCCGTTCGGGAAGCAGTTTATGTACAAGTAGTTTATGAAGTCGGATTCTGAAGTCTGGGTGCACCTCGGAAGTGCCCTGTTCAGGAAGTCGACAGTCTGTGCCACCTTTACCACTATGAACTTTCTACGCGCGACATAATTATATGCAGCCTTTACACAGCTATATTCCATAAACATGATATCTATGGCGTCGCATATAAATGAGGCGCAAACTTAAGGCGACCTGGGCCCCAATTCCATACACAGGTATCTCTGAAGTCTCGGAGATATCTCCGAAGTGGCGCGTTAAGTTTGCGCCTCATTTGAACGCCACTGACACTGACATCAGACGAAAACTTAACTTGGGTAGTAACGTGAAATGTCTAATTGTTTAATTGTAAACATCGTGTTTTAATGTGGGGTTCGAGGTTTTTTCTGTGTACGAGGGGCGTTCAATAAAAAGTGAGAATGAGATGCAAACTCTTTCAATATTAGGAAATTAAATACTGGCCGGTAAAGTTAATCTAACTAGCGTATTTCTCATGAAAAAAAAATCCAACTGCTTCTTGTTTAAAAAAAAATAGGATCATATTTTTTTACAGATGTTCAGTATGTTGAACGTGTACCTTTATTTTGACAGATGGACGTCAATAAAAAAAAGTTTATCACAGACTATTTTTTTTTTATTTTGTTTATTCCGAGCGGGAACATCCATTTCTTTGCAACGCTATGGAGTACGTGAGCGAAAATGGAGAAAATTGAACTTCGCGCCGTTATCAAATACTTGTGTTTGAAAAAAAATTCTACGGACCAAATCAATTTAGATCTGCGGGACACTTTAGGGTCTAATGCTCCTCCGTATTCGACAGTCACACGTTGGTGCGCCGAATTTAGACGTGGAAGAACATCGACCATGGACGAACCCCGCTCCGGACGCCCTACTACAGCATTAACTGAAGAAATTGTGAAAAAAGTCGAAAACTTAGTTTTGGAGGATCGTCGTGTCACGGTTCGTTTTATTGCTGAAAATGTAAAGATTTCAACGGGGAGCGTGCATAATATTTTACATGAACGCTTGGGTATGAAAAAGATATCTGCGCGTTGGGTACCAAGAATGCTTACTGACACGCAAAAACAAACTAGAGTCGAGATTTGACAAGAAGCTTGGACCTGATAAAGCAAGACCGGAATCTTTTTCTGGCGCGATTTATAACAATGGACGAGACATGGCTCCACCATTACGACCCTGAAACGAAACTGCAGTCTATGACATGGAAAAGGCCATCATCTCCATCTCCGAAGAAATTCAAGGTGGGCCCATCTGCCGGTGCTGCATGGGCTCTGTTTTTTGGGATGATAAAGGGGTAGTATTGATTGAGTATCTCGAGCATGAAGCCACTGTTACGGGCACTTTATATGCTAAACAAATAGCAACATTGCGCAATGAGATCCGCGATAAACGGCGAGGTAAACTCTCGAAAGTTGTGCTGTTCCACCAGGACAATGCCCCGGCACACAAGTCCGCCGTTGCAATGGCTGCGATTCGTAATGCTGGGTTCGATATCCTTAAGCATCCTCCGTATTCACCGGATCTCTCCCCCAGTGATTTCTACCTATTTCCGAGATTGAAAAAATACCTGAGAGGCCAGAAATTTGAAGACGACGACGCGGTAGTCGCTGCAGTACAAGATTTTTTAAGTACTCAAGATGAGACCTTTTTTTTAAATGAAATTTTAAGTTTAGAAAATAGATATACTAAGTGTATTATGCTAAAAGGTGACTATGTCGAAAAATAAAATGACATTTAATAAAAGTTGTTTATAACATACTCATTCTCACTTTTTATTGAACGCCCCTCGTATGTCTGTTAGTTACCATTTTCCTGGATTACTGCTGTTCCGATTTCAATGAGGTTTTTTGCATTAAACGGCTATAATGTCAGGGCAGATTGTTAGATATTTTTACGAATGTAGACAACTAGGGCGCGGTGCAGTCGGGATACTTTTTAATACGGCGTGGGTCTTTTCCCAAAATGTTTTATTTTATTAAATGTTATCACTGACGCATTATTACATAAGGCCCGTACCGAAAAGTTTTTTTACAGAGTCTGCATACCAGGAAAATACTGGCATGTAAACGGTTTTTTTTCTGATATCATGTCTTAATTGCTGTCATCTTGATGTGTCGATCAATATTATTAATCCAGGTTAGGTATAGTTTTTATATAAAATGCATGACGATAAAATAATTCGGAGAAAAACTGTTTTGCGAACGTACCTTGAAAATCCTAATTCAACTTTTGCGGCAATTGGAAAGATGGTAAATGTCAGTCGTGCGACGGTGCGAAATATTGTTAATCGGTACTTAAAAGAGTATAGAATTCAAGACAAAGCTCGAAGTGGACGCCCGACGGGTCCTTCAAATAAAAAATTAGAAAAGAAAATAGTGTCTGCTTACAAGAAAAATTGCAGTTTATCGGTGCGGGATGTGGCAAAAAAATTGAAAACTAGCACATCTATGGTCCAGAGAGCGAAAGTGCGTCAAAATTTGAAGACTTATAAAAAAGTTAAAGCCCTACAATAGTTCCGTTACAAGGTCTCGAAAATTGTACAAGCTTCTCTGCAATTTGGACGAAACATGCGTTCTTATGGATGATGAGACGTATGTGAAAAAGGATTTTTCGACTTTGCCAGGTGACCAATTCTTCACAGCCGAAGATAAAGCGAATATAAGCGATCAAAATAAGTATATTTTTATGGAGAAGTTTGGGGAAAAATATTTGATATGGCAAGCAATATGTTATTGTGGAAAACGTACTGGGTCATTTATCACGAAAGGTACCATAACGGCAGATATTTATGTCCAAAAATGTATTAAAGCTTTTATTTTACCATTTATAAGGCAACATGAAGGAAATGTGTTGTTTTGGCCCGATCTGGCCACTGCACATTATGCCCGAGTCACACAAAAATTTTTGGAGTCAAAAAACGTGCAATGTGTGCCGAAAGATATGAACCCCCCAAACTGTCCCGAGAAAAAAATCAGAAAAAAATCCGCTTATTCAGCCGCAAAACCCTCAAACTATAAAATGTATATATTTATTGTAAGTAGAAGTTATATATCATAAAACTAAAATAAAACATCCTTACTGTTCATTGGAGTTTAATTGATATCATAAATATACTCTGTAAAAAAACTTTTCGGTACGGGCCTTATATTTGTAAAATTGCATGCCATTTATTCTTAAAACGTATTCATAAACATAACAGATCATTTCATTAAAGCTAAAGATAAGCACTTGATATGAAAGCAAATAAATAAAATAAGCAAGCTATGATCGATAACGATTCATTTGAAGCAGACGCACGCAGAAGAGACACCGACGCCATAACCTAATTGTGCCGCGGGGATATGAAATCGGGCCACAACTCGAGTAGCTCTCATAAAACCTTCCTTAACACATTAGCACCGCCAACAAATGTAATAAACACCATAATAATAGTCGCGGGTCAAATACAGATTTTTGTCAACAATTTTCCTGTGGACTTATACGATAACTATACATTTATTAGCATAAATCCAACTATTTATAATTATATACAGGATGTAATCGTTAAGTGTAAAAATGCGATTCTTCTGTTATTATAAGAGCTAGCAAAAAACTACAAACTGATATTGAAAGTACGTTACCCAATGAGTAAAATAACATCAAAATCATTTTCATAATAAACCTAAAAATACTCAAAATTAATACATTAACCGCTCCCATACATTTAGTATAACGTTCGTTGAGAGGCTTTTATTTACAAATACTGTATAGAATACTTTTTTTATTTATTAATATTCACATTAAATATCTAAGTACCTTTTTATCCAAAAAACGATTTCTTTAATATATTTAAATAAAGTAAATTGTGAAATTAATTACACACCAATTCAGAGAAAAAATAATAATAAAGTTTATAAAATAAATAAATCAATATGTAATTTTTTTTTTATTTATTTATTTCATATATTAAAAATAAAAATATAAAATATTTATTTTTAAACAATTAATAAGCCTACATTTTGTTATTACATACTTGTCAATAAATGCCTCTCAATGAACTTCGTATTAAATGTATAGACGCGTTTCTCTTAATATTTGAGGTATTTCTAACTTTTTAAAATATATCTCTTTGATTTAGTTTTACTCACTGGAAAACGTACTTTCTCTTTAAATCTCATGTAATCTCGGAATAATCACCTGGTCATACTTTTCACTATTCACATATTTGTCTAGTTCCATGTGCGTTTCAAATGCTCTCAGTTTCCTGTCGCATAGGTATGTTATGAAAGTGAAATATTATGATTATTTTTGAACAGTTTTGTTAGGTTGAATGGATTGGAACCGTGAATTCGTGGACGAGGACGACTCGCACTTGGCCAGTTTTCTCTCTTTACTGCTCTTCCTCGGCCCGAGTAATAAAAATATTTCTCCATCTTGGAGTATTAAGTGCCATGAACATGAGTTCTAATTAAAAATAAAATTAAAAATCGAAGGAATGGAACTTGAAAGTAGAATTCCACGCTTTTAATTAATGTTGGATCGTTATCGTTTGCGGCGACTTTTTGAAAATAATATCCTTGTGCAATACAGTCATTATTTGGCAAATTCCCTTTCATGGTTTAGTATAAGTTTACCTTTAGCATAGTCGGATAAAAAGTATCCTATAACCATCTTTGGATGTCCAGCGGGCCTATGATGGTTCCTTTTATCACGCGATAAATAAGTGATAAAGCATCCGTCACGTTTTGACAAGATGCGAGTGTGAGTGACAGATGCTTTGTCACTTATTTATCCCGTGATAAATGCAACCATCATAGGCCCCCAGTTAGCTATTTGTGTACTAATATTGATTAGAATTCGTCCAGCCGACGTGATGAGAGAAAAAGAAAAATGTATCAACAAATGGCGTTATACGGTAGGCGCCACGCCGCTGCTGCATCGCACTGTTAATATTTTTCCTAAAATAATTACCCTTCTCCATCAAAACTAACCATAATTTCATCATCAGTTAGTATTAAGGGGCTCCCCGCTCTCAATGACCTTCGATCTGTTGCGATAGATTTTCCCATATTATAAATAGCTAATCATAATAACATAGTTTTTCCACAACAAAATACCGTATCAAGTACCTTTCACATGTCACTGACTTTGAGATACAGGCCGTCAAAGTTTACGATTTTTTCGGGGAAAAAGTTGTGGAAACGGTTTTTTGCGTTTTTCTCGAAAAGTATTGAGAAAAATAGAAAAAGCTTCACAACAAATTTTGTGGAGTATGGTTTAGAACAATAAAATGTAAGATATTTAATATATACACCGGGGATAAAAGTAGAAACGAGGTTAGTGTATTTTTGGTCCTTCACCGAATATTTTTTTATAAAATACACAGTCGTTAAATCAAAATTCGGGTCACTACAAAGTGTTAAGCATAGACCATACTACAATATATATTAAATAGGACATTATAATTCTATAATCCACAAACTAGATACGATGTAAAAATCATCAAATTGGCTGATTTCTGTAGGGAGCCCCTTAAATGATATGAATCCAGTGTGCATGCCTGCGTCTTCCCTTGTAACGAAGAAATAATTCCAGCTAGGTACTGCAAGCAAGGTAATAGCCAAGCGATAGGTGGGAGTATCGATTTGACTCACTATACTATAGGGCGTAGAGTAGAGGCACATCGTATTTGTGTATTTGGCAATCCGTACAACTTTGGTGGCAATGGGCGGGAGGGAACTAGTCTTTTGACATCCTGATTAAGGCTCTAGCTCAGTTGTACATTTTAACACTTCGTTTTCGTCAGTTCGTTTACTTTTGACAGGCTTATATTTGACATCAAAGTCGCGGAAACCGAAGAAAATATTAAATAATATCCGTCCAGGCGGCCCAATCTTTTTTTATATTTCTACTGGTTTAACTATATTATAATAGATATTGGGTATATCAAAATGTTATTTAGCTAGAAATATAAAAATGTATTCTGTAAATAAGTTTTTGATTACTCAAAAATCTTATAATTTTAGTTTTTTTCTTTTAAGTTTAATAATATGATTTATGCCTTATTTATCATCTTATGCTGCGACAAAGCCCTTTCAATAAAAAAAAAACAACTTATGGTTTAAGATACTATTTTTGAAATTTTGGTCAACATCTATTTGAAAGTTGTTGATATCGGTTGAAGAGAGACATATAGACGTGTGGTTCTTCAAGAGGGGAGTAAATAGGCTCTTATAGGGTCCGCAACGCGCGTGTGATGCTCCTGGCGATGGCGTCGCAATCGTCCATACGCTGCGGTAACTTTTTAACATCAGGCGGGCCACTTGTTTGTCACCATCGTATTATTAAAAAAAAAACTAGTTGTAGGGGCTAAGGTGTCGGGTCGGCGTCATTGGATCCCGCAGCCCGCGAGGCTTTACCCTTACCCGTCTCACGTATAAATAGCCGCGCGTTAAATAAACACGAAAGCTGACACCAGTCGCAAAGTTGCGCCAGAAGTCTTTCATTAAGACAGACACGACAGATGTGTACTCTCGCATGACGTAGGGAGTTAAGATGTGAAAGGAAATCTTAGAAGACACGATCATCATTTCAGGATTAGTTTAGTTCATAGGACGATAATCCAGAGACTAAATTCAAAGTCTCTAATGATATCTCGTTACTATGTCTTGTACAATAATAAAAAAGATGCGACAACCGTGTACGTCTGGGAGCAAGAAGCGACAGCGACAGATGTGTGCGATCCGATATAGGAAGTTAAGGTGTGAGGGGAAATTTTTGGAAGACACGATGAACTCGTTTGATCAGATATCAAATCAAATATCTATCTGATATCTGGTGGTGATCCGTTAAGATTTGAGAGGAAATATATAGAAGACACAGTTAATGTTTTGGATTAGTTTGTATTTCATAGTACGATTCAGAGCCTAAATTCGACGTAATGACATAGTTCCAATATTACGTTACAATATCATGAACACTAGTGAAAAGGGTGTACCAGACGTCTACGTCTTAGATTTAGAAGCGACAGATGTGTATCCTCACGCGACGTAGGGATTTAAGGTGTAAGAACAAATCTTAGGAAGACACGATGAATGATTGATCAGATATCAATCAAATCCAATATGTATTCGATATCTCGCCACTGTGTTTTGGACCCCAAGGAAGTTGCGCCAGATGTCTACGTCTTGGATTAAGAAGCGACGGATGTGTGCCCTCACACCTCATGATGAGCAATGAATATATATGTCTCAAGTAGGGTGTTGAAATGCTATTTCAAATTATAATTACGTGTAGGTCAATTATAGTAACATTTAACTTTTCTTATGATATGATATGATGTGTGTCACGCAACTTCGCAAGCCTCATTCCGGCAAATATTTTTCCTGAAAACTATAGCTTGAATTTCTTTCTGTCACGAGTGAATAGGCATTTTCTGTGCATGTGTGACTACATCTTAGTCTTCATCGGCGGTTCACACAAGATGAGATATAAAAGAACACTTCACATAAACACAGTGAGTTGGGCCAGGGTGATCTCGGCTAGATGCCGCACAGCACGCGGCAGGTGAGAACGACCGGTCCCCTAAAAGAACCTTAAAATACAAGATCAATTACAAATACAAAGATAGAAACAGTGTTTTTGTTTAGATCCTGACCAGATTTGAATTGATATCTTATGCCATACCGGCGCGATAAGCTCTTACCAACTAAGTTACGGAGTCTAGTAAGCGTTTCATCGAATTTTGTCACTGCTTGATTTTGTTTTAAGATCTTTGTACTTTTTACATTTTACCGGCTTAGTATGCCGTTAACGCGTCCGGTGAGAATCTGAGAAACTACTAGTTATTTACTACATAAATTGCGAAAATTATGGTAGTAAAACATTTTCGTAAAACAATCAACACAAGATCACAGACAAGGTTAATGTTTATATAAACACCAACCGCAACCCAGACCGTCTAGGTCTTGAATTAAGAATGAGTTAAGAAGCGACAGGTGTGTCTGTCACTGCACAAGTTCACACAACGAGATGTGATGGGAAATATCTGGAAGAAACTTTAAATTAATGATTAACTTTTGTGAAAGTGCTAAGTAGTTAAAAGGTCCCATTGTTCAGGTTTCCATAAGGACGCGACGACGACAGGTGTACGGTTATTGGAATAAAGATACAAATAAATTTCATCTCTATATGGAAACTCGAGCAATGGGATCTTTCACTCATAATTATTATCTATAGGTATTTTTACTGTTTCAATACATGGAAGATTTCGTAGCGCTTCTCTCATAGCTATTGACATGGAAAGATGCGTTTATGAGGCAAAATCTTCCTACGAGCATAGGTAATATAGGCATAGTCATGAAAATGTTAACAGCGCAATGCACATTTACTTTTGTTTCACGTGGGCGTTCATCAAAACACCGTAGGCAGCCATAGGTTGGGATATACATGCGGCCTGCTAGATAGCGATAGAACGGCTAGACGGATTTTAAACAATTTTGGTACAGCGGTAGCTGCACATCCAAATACGGTTATAGGATACTAGAATAGAATAGAATAGAATAGAATAGAATAGAATGATGAATTTATTCGTTAACATACACAAAGTGGACAACACATATTAGAAACAAAATAAAATAAAATCGTCGATGTGTATGCCACGAAAAGGTCACACCTCAGCATAAATGCTGGCTCGGGAACCAGATTCTAGTATTTTATATTCTAAACATAGAGCGACAGCAGTAGGTAGATAATTATGTGGACATCTACCTGACATTACGGTACAGCGGCTTTATATAGCAGAAGTTGTACATTACATAATTAATATCTAGACCGCCGCCCGGGCGCACTCACTGCCCATTCATTGTATTACCATGAATGAAGTACTAACGAACAGTTTATAATTTAACGGTTTAAGATGAATGCGCGGTAGACCAGCCGACTTTTGATGACTGCGTTAATCACACATCAGCGATAAGTTATTGTCTGTACTGTAAAATTATGCAAATATGACAGCCAGTTCTTCCCTTAGCTCTTCATATATTGCATCTGAATGTACCTATGTACATAGCGCTGTTATTTATTTTTTTGAAATTATGGTCCGATAAGGCAACAGGATTTTGCCCGACCGCACCCATTCACGGTGCTGCAATGAATGGAGCACTAACGAACTGCTTATAATTCTGTTAACATATGCGACATTATCGTGGTATAATATTTCATTTGCGTTATTTTAAGAAATTCTCCTAGCTAATGAAATAATGGTGTTGCGCGGATTTAAGTAGTTGTTAACACGTAAAGCTTACATGGTTTCCACGAAGTACAACTTATCGGTCTGAATTGCTTTTTATGACTTTTATTTGTATGTTTTCTAAAACTACAATAAGCATTTGGATTCCTATCTTGGTATCAGTATAAGCATCTACTTTATATAATACTAGCTAATCCTTGATGTATCAAACGGAGGTGCCTATAGGAAAAAAGGGAGTTTACGTTTTCCCGTATAGTTTTCTCTATAAAAATCCTACTCAAACTTCAAGGAATATGAAATAAAATATATATATACATAAAAGTAAATACCTACTAAAAATACACCATACATGTATTATCTACAGGTACAATTATAAAATTGTATTGATAATCAGCTTTCTATAGAGGGGGTCATTGTTTGAGGGAAAAACTAAACAGCGCGACGCAGAATTGCTGCGCGCAGGGCGCGGCACCATCCGTAGCATAGCGCTATCTGTTGGTAAACATTTAATTAATACAAATTTTGGTACAGGGACATCCAAAGATAGTTGACATCCGAACTTTTTACCCGATTACGGTAAAGCAAAAAAATACGCGGACGAAGTCATTACGAGTATTTAATACGTACAACATTAATTCGATCATGTTATATTCGGGACTCAACGCAAATTGCTAAAAGCTTAAATCAGACTAACTTAGCTGTTTTAACATTTATGTGAACTGAGATGAGTCAGAATTAGAGTTCATTTTTCTCTTTATGCCATTTTTATGTTTACGAAACTTTAAAAGCTGAAACGACGCCACAAACAGCGCACAGCTGCGAGAGATACTAAAATTACGATTTTTCGCACTTTCATCATTCTAAATGAACAAACTATTAAAATAAAGATTCCGATAAACAGAGAACCTCTTTTTTGGCAAGCGAGCGCAGCGGACAAAGCGTGTCCATCTCAGCTTGGCGTAAAGCTCTAGATGCTTTCTAGCTGATGTCGCGTAAAGATTCTCATGAAATATTAGTAGTAGTATTGACAAGTATAGATTTTTTTCCGATTCAGTTTTTCGACATTTATCAAAATGGGAGATGAGGGTTTGAAAACGTAATAAATGACAAATTTCACCAATTTCAAAACGAACGAACAAACAGCTCACGGAGCCACTATATAAGTCAGGTCGTAATTAGTTCTCAGGTAAGTAAGGTAGTAAGGTTCTCAGGGTTCAGAAGGTTCATCTTACCAAAGGAAATCTGATCATCAAATACCGTATATGTAATAAGGACTAACTAATAAGGACTAACTAATAATTATTACCTTCAATGATTATTCTTCAAGAGCGTTGCTATTTTGTTTCTGAATAAGGTTTACGTTAGAAGGTTAGATGTAGACACATCGGTAACTCGTGGCATATAGGTAGCATTTAAAAGATTAGTGATGAGACACGTTTTCTAAGTGTCTTTTCAGATAAGATAAAATAATAAATTAATATTACCTAGATCGTATTTAAAATTGGAAAGCCACTTTCATCTTACTGAGACAGCACCACAAAAGTAAACTTATTTATCAAAAGCTGAAAATAGTGTTATCAAAAATCCAGGATATCTTACAACAAAAAATATCAATAACTCATTACAAAATAAAGAAGTTCAAATCAAAGAGAATATCAATAAAAATACGCTACAACTTTACAATAAAATGCTTTTTTACCCATTACGTCAGTGGAGGTTTAACGATCGTTTTCGTACAGAAAGTGGATATTCTCAAGTAGAAGACGTAGGCTAATTTGTGAAAATTTAGAACAAATGTTAATTGTTTATCACGAATGTCGTATATTAAATGATTAAAATTCCCTTTTTTTGTGGTTTTTTTCTCGACTGGTATAGGAAGAACATTGTCACATCACTAGTCTGTTAGAAACTGTCAAGTGCTACCTAAGTGCCACGAGTTACCGATGTGAAGACGTTCTATATCTAATCTTTTCCACGGGAACCACGGCGATTGAAATGACCTTATCTTTATTTTTCTATTAAGTGGGCAATTTGGTCACTCTCTAGTCGGGCCGCAGAGCCGGCGTCTAGGCGAACAAACGACCTAATAGGAGTTTCCGTAACAAACTTGTCCCCAAGCGACTCGGTGTTGCGAACTAACAGAGTGCTGAACGTTCACCGACGCGTGCCTTTCCAGGAATTATTACTTTAATTTCCAAGTACCTTGTTTGTAAGTAAGGACTTAGTTTACGATGTAGGGTTCTGGGGGTATATTCGACGCTTCTAGTCACTCACATTTGAGATAAATCCATCACCACTGCAAAATGTGCACATGTAGGTATTTAGGCATATGCTCTATTGAAAATTTGAAACTACCATTATAATTATTGTTGAGGTTTTGAAATAATATTGTTTTACCAGTTCTTGTCAATAATTATGTCCTTCGCTCCAAGTTATCGAAGTAAGTACAATTTATTATATTTCCTTCGAAGTTGAAATGACAATTAAAAGCACATCTTTTTATAAATGGAGCTGTAATTCTCTCTTATTTCTTTTAAGTACATGTATTCGATATATCACAGCAATATGTCCGTGGTTGACATCGCTCTAGTGACCATAGGGCAGTGTCCAAACTGAAAAGGATATATTTTTAAAGCACTGTATATCTTATTTCACTTGACTTCAGTCTTAGCCTAATCAGATATTGACGAACCGATTCTAGTTATTAAAGCTTGATATCGCATAACTATGTTAACAGTACCATTATATAGTCCAGTTTAAACACAAAATAACTAAACAAAATAGTATAAATGGTGTAAATTGACTCGCAACTAGATCGCTAGAAGGCAGGGTCGGAAAACGTTCCGTCAAAAGTTAGACCCCTCACGAGGGACCGACCGGGCGTACGCCTACACCCTGATACATATTTTGGGTTACTATTACACGGCAATAAGTATTATTAACGTCGGTTAAAATATTACTCAAACTGAAATTATAAGGGTCGTGTATGTAGATTCTAGGTATTTAATTAACACAAATTAGGTATATTTAGGTAGGTATCTATCCTGTGGATAATATAACAGGTAATGGCTAGTGTACAAGTTGGATATTTTGGTTAAATAAAACGGAGGGTAATATAAGCAAAGTATCCTTCTATTTTTTCTTCTTCGTGCACGAACAACTTCTGACTATAATACAATTTCAACAATGGAATTTTAAAACAATTTTTATAGGGAGGAGTAAAATCTTAACAGCGCGATACACGGTATCTTTTGTTTTGGATGGCAATTAATTGCAATGCCAACTCTTATCGATATTAGTTTCCTTATCAAAATTGTTTGCGGCCTCATCGCTGGACAGTTTTAACCACTTTCAGTACAAGGATCGCTGGCCGTTCAAAAATGGCTATAGCATACTTTTTAGCCGACTAAGGTAAAAAGAGTTTCATATCTTGCCGCGACTTCGCCTGCCGCGCGACTCAGCGTCACCCGTCTTGCTCGTACGTTATTGAAAGGAAATTGAAGTAGTATTTGTCGCACGACAAGGAGTCGCGTGTCACATTTATGCTAGACGTACAGGTAATTGCCCAGTATTCGACCGACTAAACTTCAGTTATAGCGTGCAGGGACTGAATTCAATGTTCTTATATCTTATAGTCAATTTTAGTCTAGTATTACTTGTCAGTAACCTAAAAAATGCTCGAATGGCAATAATCAGTATTACGCAAAAAATAATCGATAATCGAGTTAATAGAAATCAATCAAATGTTCGAGAACAACTAAACTATAAATATTCAATTTTACACAAGAAAATAAACGAAAGAAAACGAAAAGAAATTGTATTTCCGAGCACAACTGAACGAGTTATTATAACAACTATAACGGTCTAACCTACCTATAATATTTAAAGAACTAGTTAGCTGTGCCCGCGGCTCCGCACGCGTCGATATCGGTCTGTATCAGTTTTGCTTTATCACAAGTTCTTGATACCCCGCAGACAGGACTTTCCGTGGTGTCCATAATATCTATTGGGATCTTGAAAGTTGCGCGAGCTGTTTTGCCACCAGGCAGCAACGTAGCAGCGATTATTCAATTAAATTTGTTGATATTCGTGCCCTCTCTTCTAAACTTAGAATTAATTTGGCAATATCCTTCCTCAGTAGCTTGCTCATGTCACAACATATTAATTTCAGCGCCATCTGTTAATTATCAGGGTACTCGATAATCGTGTGCTACGAAAAAGTGTTCACCTCATTCCTAAGTAGCGCCATGAAATTCAGGTGCAAACTTAACTCAATCGCGTGTAATGGCTACATCTCCTTTTATTGGTAATTTTTTTATTATATGGCCGGGAATTTTCTCGACAGATTAATGATCTTCTCATCAAAATCCGTTCAGCCGTTTTCACGTGATGTGCGGTCAAATAAACAGACAAACAGATAAACAGACAAAAAATCTAAAATCTGTTGGAACGTGCTCTGTTATCGATTCTAAGTATTCATATATACAGACTTTCGACCCTCTTCAGCTTTATTATTATGTATACATTTCTCCTAACCCCTATCCATTAAGGAGTTTATTTATTTATTATTTATTTAAGTTGTTCCTTTCATCAACAAGCATAATGAGATGATGACTACCAGGCATAAATACCGAAATAACTTGATAAAATGCATGAAAAACACTACTAATGCTCATAATATTTGAGAATTGCCCTCGATCTCACTAGGATCCCGTCATCAGACATAGGTAGTGCCAACCACCGTGGGACCACCTCAGACCACCACCTTTTTCCGATATAATCAAACAAAGGATAAAACCAATTATGTTACCACATTTTGACATTTTCGAAAACATCGCAATGTATGTATGATTAAAAAATCAATTTGAAAAGTTCGTCATTCTAAAAGAGCGTAAGCGACAAGTAACTAGTCACAGTCACAGCGCTGAAAATCTTACAGTCGGACTATTGTTTTTGTAGTTTGCGACTGTAATTCGACGTTACTTTCACCTTTTTTTTTTTGTAGTTTGCGACTGTAATTCGACGTTACTTTCACCTTTTTTTTTATATGTTCAAAACTAGTCCGTATAACGAAATAAAAAAATGGTTTTGGGTACTGTGACGATGACGATAAAGTAGGTAATGAAATTAGTTTTTTAACACAATTTTAAAATTTTAAATGTTGTCAATTGGTGGAGAAATCGCGTACCTAACATACATACTTAACAAAAAAATAACATTCAGTCGAATTGAGAACCTCCTCCTTTTTGAAGTCGGTTGAAAAAAACCCGAAATGGTCATAGAAGTGCCTGTAATAGTTATTTGAGAATTTCCTTTGGTTCCTCATGGATCATCGTCATGAGATCTTCGTACAGTCTCCATACGACAAAGAGCTTACAACCAAATTGGATCGGAGCCTAGACATAAATCAATTAAGTGAGTCAATATTACGAAACTCTTGAGTCGAGTCTCGGGTAAAAGGGGATATTAAGTAGACTCTGTAGACCAACTCTTCAAAAGAAAATTTCAAACTGCAATGAAAAGATTTTTCAGAAAATTAAATTCCGTTACCGGAGTCTCTTTGTAAGTAGATAAAACGTTGCGAAAAAAGGACATTTCATCGAGGGGTAGGCCTTGGAGGAAAAAGTATATTGATGAGCACTTTAGATTGGGCATTGAAGTAGTCTATAAAAACATTAGAATTGCGATGTTTGAGAGCGAGTTCAAATATTTGCTTGTAAAACTGTCCAATTTCTGTATTTATTGACTTGGCAATTGAACAGCATTTACCCACATGAATAACATTCAGAAGCATTAGTGAAGGTACTTCGAATAAATAGACCGACGGCCAACATAGAGCTTGTTGGAGTCTGTTAGAGTTGAAATTCCGCCGTTGCTTAGCCAGTTTTAAAGACGGCTCAAACGCAGCCGTAGTCTCAGTCAAAGCATATTATACGAATAATTCCAGGACCATTATTTCCTATACATTATAAGTTACGAAATAGTACATTACATACCTAGGGCGGTAAATTCCTGAAATTCCCACATCGCAGGTGCTTGTAATAAATATGCGATCTGGGGCTTTACGAATTACCGCCTGTGGTTAGCGTAAAGTTGTGTACGTCTTACCTTGGCCAGGAAGTAAGATTTTCTCGTAACGAGCAGAACTTACGGCCTAGGGTGATGTAAATATTTATAATCGTGAATTTATAATTTTTACTATTGTAAAAAAAACCGGCCAAGAGCATATCGGGCCACGCTCAGTGTAGGGTTCCATAGTTGCCCATTCTTGACAATTTAAATTACGAGAAAGGTTTCAAGCTCTATAAAAACTCGTAAACGCCAAAGTAACTGTAATTACTAAATACCTTCTGGAAGTTATGGATTAAACACGCCAGATTGAGTGAAATGTTAAAATGCAGTATGGCACTTAACTAATATGTGTTTGTTATACGTTCTAATACGAAGTATATGGACACTGCGCGGCACTTACGTAATTTTAAAGAAAATTATGAAATTTTGCAATAACTCAAAAACGGCTCGACCGATTTTATTGAATACAGTTTTCATTGAAAGTACTATAAGGTAGTATTATAAGGAGTAATTTTCATGAGTTTTTCCATAATTTTTTGACCCGTGGTTGACAAGTTAGAGGGGGGAGCGCTATTTTTTGGGTTTCCGCAGCGAATATTTAGAAAACTGCTGACTTTATCAAAAAATCATGTTTAGAGACCCCTACTATTTTTAAAAGAACTATTCAACGACACGCCACACACTAGAGTTGGAACGAAAAAAAAATTCACCCCCACTTTAGGGGTACCCGAAAAAGTATTTTTTTAGTTTTGATTTTACCGTTTTGTCGGCGTACACATACTCGTACTCATAGTAGAGTTGCTAAGCCGCGAAATTGTGCGCATCGGGTTACAAGCATGAAATTTCTACCACACATAGAGCGTTCCACGGTGATTATTTTCAGATGTGGAGGGAAGTCAGATTCGTCCCCTGTGTGGTGGGAGAGCGGGGTGAAGAGGACCAACTACTGTTCTTTTTATTTTTTTTATTACAGATCAGTTAAGGCTATTAGGGCTTGCGCGACATCGTTTTCGTGTAAAATAGATATCAGCTATTATTGTTTCATGTTATTTAAGAATAGTTTCATATAAAAATTTGGGTTTATTGCCGAAAAGGTAAAAATCACAACAAGTTTTTTTTATTCAGAACGATAAATTAGTTATCTATCCTGAATATTTACAAATTAAAAAAATATTACTTAACAGCAAATTTAATCTTGTTTTTAAAAATGTATACGTATTGGGCACATCTGATACAAAAAGTTCCTTGAAAAAAATGTTGATGTTAAGCTTAGCCTGCGTGTTCTAGTACATTTTCCTAAGTCGCGAAATTGTGTACATCGGGATACAACCACGAAATTTCTACCACAGATAGAGTATTTTGCGGTGATTATTTTCAGATGTAGAGGGAAGTCAGATTCATCCCCTGTGCGGCGGGAACGTGGGGTGAAGAGGACAAAGGAGTCCTCTTTTTCTTTTTATATTACTGATCAGGTAACGCTAGTAGGACTTGTGTCGTGTCGTTTTCGTGTAAAACAGATATCAAAAATTCATTTTTCATCTTATTTATTCATAGTACCATATAAAAATGTGGTCGTATTTTCGAAATTGTAAAAATCACAACAAGTTTTTTTTTATTCAGGGAGATAAATTAGTTATATTTCCTGAATATTTACAGCTAACAAAAATATTGCAAAATAGCAAATTTAATCTAGTTTCTAAAAATATATAAATATTGGGATTTCTTCATACAAACAGTAACTTAAATAAATTGTTGATGTTGTAATTAGCCCGTGTGCTCGTGATACATTAGCAAAAAAAAATTTGTTTTAATTACATTAATTTGTTTTTTTAGGACGTATATAGTAAATATTATATGTAAAAGCATGTTAAAAATCATTATTTATTGTATTTAATGAAGCGAAATAGGATGCGTTTGGAGATTTACGTTGGTTACGCCGACGTAAAGATATATTTTAAGCTACTGTTTGTATGTGAAGTGCCGAACATGCATATATGTTTAGAAACCAGATTAAATGAGATTTTTGAAATAATAATAATAATTTGAAAATGTTCACGAAATTGAACTAATTTACCTCATTGAATAAAAAAACTTGTCGTGATTTTTACCTTTTCGGCCATTACACCCATATTTTTATACTAGCATTAACCCGCGGCTTCGCTCGCGTGCCTATATAATATACATCATCCTACGGGAACAATGCTCTTTTTTTCAGGATTAAAAGTAGGCTATTTGTTAAGTTAGGGTATAATCTGCATTTCCCTCATGCATATCCGTCCAGCCGTTTTAGCGTGAAGAAGTAACAAAACATACACAGACTTTCGCTTTTCTAATATTACTGGGAAATACTTTTTATTTTATCATAACTCCACTTTATCAAATCAAACCGAAAACTCAAGCACTCACAAATCAAGCGATCTCAGCTTTTACTGTACCAAATAAAGTTCACTTCAAAATTCATAACTCGAAGTGAAGCTAAGACACCGGGATATGTGTGCATTTTATTTGTATAAAGCTTTTATAATGTCCCGAGCCTCCGCTTATCGACTTTTGATATTCGAGATTGGTTTAATGATTCTAAGCCATGTTCTAAGTTACGTCATGTTCTATTGTAAGATATTGAGGTTCTCTTCGTTGATGAATGAAAAATGTATTATTCTGAGCCAGATAAACGTAATTCAGAATTCTGAAATGACTTAACATAATTATTGAAAAGCTTGAATGTATTTATTACGGATGCAGGAAGTTTCCCGATCATTACTCCTCCCGTCCCAACGCGCCGCCCGCCTATAGGTACCGATTGACGACGATCGAGATGCCACCAAATACTATTTTTTTAATCTATTAGGATAACGCGGGTCCCTATCCATACCTCAAAAGCAAAAACAGAACCCCCTTATAGGATCACGTGTACATGTCTGTCAGCCCGTCTGTTACATCCGCTTTGCTGCAAAACTACTGGACCGATTAAATTGCAATTTGGCGCAAATGCTTTCAAAAAATTTTCAACCCCACAAATAAAATTTCAAAATCGGTGGCATTTTCGTAATTAACGTCCCAACAAACCATAAAAATTACACCCGTACTCATATTTAGTCATTTCAACCCCATCGCACCCCAACAGGCGAGACGGTATTTACCGTCCACCACGTTTGTTTTTTTTTAATCGTTGTTGTTTTGGTAATCAGCGACCCGATAAACCATAGAAACATTACCCTTGTTGATTTTCAGACTTTGTCACCATATTCTCCTCCTTTAGGGGTTGAATTCTCAAAAAACATGAAACACGTGCTTACTCATTTATCGTTAGAAATACTCCTTGGAAGTTTTCAATAAAATAGTCTTACTAATACTTTTTCCCTATACAAACTTACGACCCCCATTTCACCCCTTCGGGGGGGTGACTTTTGACAAGTGCTTCTTTTATTGCACCCCTAGACTTTATAAGGACACGTAGGTTCCAAATATGGACTCTCTAGAACCAGCGGTTTAGTATTTAGACATTTCAACCCCATTTCACCCCAACAGGGAAGATGTTAATTTACGTCCGCCACGTTGGATTTAAAAACCGTTGCGGTTTTCGTAATCAGCCACCCGATAAACCATAAAAGCATTACCAATGGATTTTCAGACTTTGTCACCACATTTCTCCCTTATAGGGGTTGAATTTTCAAAACACCTGAAACATGTGTTTACTCATTTATCGTTAGAAATACTCCTGTAAAGTTTCGAATAAAATAGTCTAACTAATCTTGTTTCCTCATACAAACTTTGAACCCCTATTTCACCCCTTTAGGGGGTAAATTTTGAAAAATCCTTTCTTAGTACACCCCTACACCTTATAAGGAACCTACGTGCCAAATTTGAACTCTCTAGAACCAGCGGTTTAGTATTTAGACATTTCAACCCCATTTCACCCCAACAGGGGAGATGGTAACTCACGTCCGTCACGTTGGATTTTAAAATCGTTGCGGTTTTCGTAATCAGCGACCCGATAAACCATAAAAACAATACCCATGCTGATTTTCAGACTTTGTCACCATATTTCTCCCTTTTAGGGGTTGAATTTTCAAAAAACCTGAAACACGTGTTTACTCATTTATCGTTACAAATACTCCTGTGAAGTTTCGAATAAAATAGTCTAACTAATCTTGTTTCCCCATACAAACTTTGGAACCCCATTTCACCCCTTTCGGGGGTGAGTTTTGAAAAATCCTTTCTTAGCGGATGCTTAGGTCATAACATCTACCTGCATGCCAAATTTCAACCCGATCCGTCCAGTGGTTTGGGCTGTGCGTTGATAGATCACTATGTCAGTCAGTCAGTCAGTCAGTCAGTCACCTTTGAGTTTTATATATATAGATAGAACTATACAAAAATAACATAAAAAATGAATTTCTGATATTTTTTTTACACGGAATCGATACCAAACACGTCCTGGTAGACTTAACTGACCAGCAATAAAGAAAGAAAAGAGGGATACTTGGCCGTATTCACTCCGCTCTCCCGCCTGACAGGGGACGAATCTGACTTCCCTCCACATCTGAAAATAATCACCGTGGAACACTCTATCTGTGGTAGAAATTTCATTCTTGTAATCCGATGCGCACAATTATGTTAGAAAACAGCGGACTAACAACTCTACTATCATACCTCATTTCAGCTTTCTAGTGCCAATGATCACGGAGCTAAGCCGCAGACGGACGGACAGACGGACGGGGCGAAACTATAAGGATTCCTAGTTGATTACGGAACCCTAAAAAGGATATGCAACCTCTAGATTGCTTAGTCAAGAATTTAGTTAAAATAATGTCTCAGATATGTATAACAATAGCAGCATTAAAACAGCGAATGAAAATGTTTTCGAATAGCGCTAGTCGCTATCGGGTGGCATATAAAATATGTAGGGATCTAAACCTGAAGCGATATGTCAGCAGGAAAGAGGAAAGAGAAATTAAATCATGTCTCGGTAAGATGCGCTACTTACTTACTAAGCGTAAGAAGAATAAATATTATCTCCTGAAACTCAGAAATATTGCTTTATTGCTGGAGTAATTGTTTTTTCTCAAACATGCAATGAAATGTCGTCATAACAGGCTTCGAAGTATCACATTTCGGGCGGAACAACTCGGGAGAACTATAAAGGAATTGCATACAGAGTTGAAGGCCTAGGCCGCGAAGTTATTTTTTTTTAACATGGCGTCTGTGTTCATGAGCAGGCTAAACAGCAGGTATTTTTTATTTCATTGCATATGTTTGTGAAAATCACTATGCCTTAGCCGTGAAAAGGGCTTGCCGGCTTCGCATCACTGTCCAGCCTTCCTACGGTTGGCCGTCTATACCTACTCAACCAGCCTTTCTTTCCCCGCGTCTGCAGTAATGTACTATTATGCTTTTGGAAAAATACTGTTCGTAACCTTTCGGACCAAACGGTGAAGCAATTCACCGGGGCACTAACGCCATAGCAAAGAGCCGTGCTTCGAAATGCTTCAACAGGAATTGACAAACACTTAAAGCGAGCGGTTTGAATTACATACCTTTTAATCATTGAAATTTGGACGTCTATATGCGACGTTGGCGTCCGTCAGTGAGACAATTTTTCGATGTCGCGATAGGTAGTCGACTGTGGCGTTCAAACATTTAATTGAAGACATTACCGTTGGCAATCATTTTGCCATCATAATGAATATGTGTTATGCATGCAACATAAATGCTAGTGTAAAACAATATAACAGGCACTTCGCTTTCTTAGTCTAGAACTTAAATATTAAAAAGTGAAAATTTAATAAAATTTAGTCATTTAAATATGACGTTTCGGTAACTTTCCAGATACCGTTAGGGAGGCTCAATTAATTAATATAATCCGTTTAAATCGTTTTTTTTTAAATGTGTGACAGTCGCGGAACTCGAAGAAAATATTAAAGTTTAGGCACAGAATAAAGACACTACAGAAGCCGCACTCTTTTGTTAATTGCCGCTTTTGCAAAAGCATTAGCCTACTCGTATCTGATTGGCCATTTTTAATGACGTACGACGCTGTTGGTTCTAGCTTCTTTGGGGCGTGTCATACTCCTAGGGTTGCTTACATTAGCAAAAGGGAAAACTACGTCTCTGTGTTTGTACCTAATTATTTCAAAAGCTACTTTTAACAAAATACGTTCAAAATAAGAGGGACCTAGCGCGATCTTTATAATGATGGGCTCTAAGAGTGCCTACTGGATCTTTGGATTGGTTTAACGTAAACATGTGCGGTTTTTTGCTTTTCGAACCATTTTGATTAGCATTAAGATCCAGTATTATAAAATTGACCGGATTTTGTATCCTGGAAGTGCTTACTAGATCTCAGGACTGGTTCAACGCAGACACGTGCAGTTTTCGTATTCTGATTCACTTTGATGAGCACGTAGAGAATGTGTTTATATTATGTAACCTAAATGCATTTTTCAAATTATTATTTTAGCCTTTGGAAGTTTGTAGAATGAAACATTTTTATTTATTTTATTATTGGTTTTACACCCGTTTTACATAACATTTCGTTTATATGCACACTTGACATCAGTGATTGATTCAATCGACGGCGATCAATGACAATATGGTTTAATATTTGCATAGTTAGTTTTAGTTTATTTATCACACCATTACAAATTTCTTATAAATACAGGTACATGTCAGTTTATATTACTCTTCGGAATGTGATCGTTAAACAAAAATGATATTCGTAAATCAATACAATAATAATTAAATAAATGAATGTCTGAATAAAAAATAATATGTAAGTACACAATAGTGTAGTTACGATCAATATAATTCTAATACCTACCAAAAAAGTGTGTAGGTACACATCACAAAATAAAAATTAATTCTATGTCATGTTTACAAGTAAAATTAATCCAGTAATGTTAAATTAATATTAATGAGCTAACACAATACAAAATTCATTGGATATACATAAGCAATAAGCCCGTTTCTAGGGGCCCTATATGTTCTGGGATTATTACATTTTTTTTGTTCGATATTATCCGAAGTTGAGCGAATTTTGAAAATTCAATTTCATATTCTGACTCGGATAACCCAAAAGCCCCCCGATACTGAGTTCTAACCCCCTAGGACTAATTTGAAAATTAAAAAAAAAAAAATCACCATTTTGAATTCTTTTTTCCACTACTGTACTCGGGTGGGGGTCCCCTATGATATTCGTTCGAGCACCCCCTACCCATTTCCAGCCATTTACGAGATACGGGACCCTTAAAAAAAAAATCTCCATACAAATCTTGTTGTTTCGATATTTTCCGACTTTGACTGAATTTTCGGACACCGATTTCAGATTCATATTTGTGAGCCCTAAATGCCCCCCGATGCCGAGTTTCAGCCCCCTAGCACCAATTTGAAATTTTGAAAAAAAAAGCCATTCGCCATTTTGAATTTAATTTGGTTTGCTAATTTTCACATTCATAAGCGAAGCCGAACAAGACACGGCGCGCATCCTGTGTGCTAAACGCAGCAATGCGGTCTAAATCTGTTTGTTCGTGTACGTGATGTGGAGTTTGTGGACACGTCCACACGCGCATTGCGTTTGTAGTAGTGTACCCTATCGCAGCGCGATGTATGAAGCTTAGTCTCTGTTCCGTTTCTTTACTCATGTGGAATCAGTCCTGTGATCCAGTAGGCACTTCCATGATCCAGCATCGTCAATTTTATTATACTGAGTCTAAATGTTCATTGTAGTGCCGCACATGTCTGTGTTGAACCAATCTTTAGATCCAGTCCATATTTTCAGGGCACATCATGAGGTCAATTTTATGATACTGGATGTAAATGTTCATTAAAGTGAGTACAAAAACGAAAACCACACTAGTCTAGGTTGAACCAGTCCTGAGATCCAGTAGGTACTTCCATGATCCATCATCAGGTCAATTTTATGATACTGAGTCCAAATGTTCATTGTGGTGAATCGAAATGTAAAAACATGTCTGCGTTAAACCAATCTTGAGATCCAGTCCCTATTTCCAGGGTCCATCATCAGGTCAATTTTATGATACTGCCACACACTAGCTGTAAATGTTCAGTAAAGTGAAAAACCACACTTGTCTATGTTGAACTTGTTCTGAGATCTACTAGGTAAATGTTCCATCCTCAGATCATGACTGTCAATGGGAAAACCGTAGCAGTAACCGTATTCTCTTACTAATAAAAAAAATATATTTACACTTTACGAAGATAATCGGTGAACTTACGTTCAAAACGATTCAATATAGCGAACACTGAATCTCTTCCTTTTTAAAGTCGGTTAAAAATAATAAAAAATCACAATTATATGTAAATAATAAAAATGTAATCGATGCCTTGTCTTCGCTTCGAACGTGCCGACCCTAGCCGAATAAAGGCGGGACGATGGGCGGGCCGGGTCACAATTGTGAGCCGAAATTAGTAGGTATAATTTTTGACACTTCAGCGGAGTGAAACCCCCTTGGTTTAGGTAGTAAAAAACGTAATTAGACAAACAAAAATTCACCCATGACAATACTCGTTTTTTCGAGGGCTAAGACCTGAGTATGAAGCTAGAGCCACATCTGCGACTATCCAAGCCCAGAAACAATTTATCCAGTCTTAAAAAAATATCCCAGCATTAGCCATGCCTACATACTTATACAAAAACCTACCCCCGATCTTCAGGGACCGTGCCAACTTCTTTCTTTGAATCACCTTGGAAAAGCGACGTTACGGCCTTTTTTTAGAATAGCAAATATATATGCGTTTTTGCCAGTAAAAAGACAGATTCAATTTCCCTATTCACCTATATATCTCTCCTTATACTTGAATACATAGCTTTACACCAGAATAACAGCCATTGTTGGCAACTATTGAATCACCTTACTGGTGTTGAAGCCTCCCACATTCGGGTTTTTACCCGACACCCGCAGCCCACTGATCAGTATAAATTTGCGTGTTACCTGAACACCCGTTTTAAGGGTTTTTTATTACATTTTATTAGCCTTTATAACGGCTGTTACAGTGGGTAGTTTAGTTAAGAGAGAAGCAACAGAAGAAACAGAAGTTTAATGTAGAACCGTTACACCTTAATGTGTGACCTTTCAAATGAATTCATAGATAACGGTTTGCATTATTTATCTACATGCCATTAGGTGCCCGCGTTTAATATAGTAGTCCCGAGAGCATTCATATTAATTGAAGGAAAAACGTCTGCACTAAAAAGCAAAACTTATTTTTATAAGGGCTTTGGTACTATTTTAATTAAGTATGTATAGTTTTATATAATTATAATTGTATAAATCTGTAGGTTGCTTTTTCTTCACAAATAAACTGTTTCGGGCGTAACTCAGTAAAACTACATATATACTTTTAGTTTATCTATAATAGCATACATTTTAGAATGAAAAAGAAACCAACGAACCAAAACATTCGGTTGTCACTGAGCAAAGCCTTATAGAAGAAGAAGAACTGATTAGTAGGACAGGACCAGTTATGAATGTAAACAATATTGTGTAACAAACGGCGTAGTATTTTGTGGGGTTCACTCCGTAATGTATTTTTTATGCTCGCATAGGTATTGTCATCTTTCAATTATAATTTCACAGACAAAATCACAATAACACACTTTTTGAACTTGTACCAAAATTCTATACTCTATGGTGCCCGCTTAAGAGAACTTTAATATTCATAAGACATCTCTCTACTCAACTCGAATTTCAAAAAGAGAATATCAGCATACTTGATTTTAAAAAAGCACGCTACCTATCCCTGATTAGTTGAAATTACTTGTCAAAAAAATTAACCAATCACCCGCCATGACCATCGTGATCATGTTTTTTTAAGAGGTCAGTTTGAGTTGAACGATAAAGGTTACATCGAAAATAAAAATTCATTAGTTTTTCTGTGTTTTGCTCTAATAAAAAGTATTGTATGCAATAGTTACACAATTGGGTCTTAAAATCTCGTACCTTACTTTAAGAACCTTCATTGTACAACGATTGCATAAAATACTATAAAAACAACATGGAGACAGCAAAATCGTAAAAACGGTAATATAATCACTTAAGAACCATTAAAAATATTGCTGCAGCCTTGAAACTCATCGTGACAATTTTTCTCCAAAGCGCAGAAAATGTTTTCATAGCCTGATTGCATTAATTCGTTCTGGTACGCTGATGTAGCCCACGCCTTGACGGGCGACTTTAGGTAAGCAGTAAAGCTTAATTTGAAATCCCAAGAACGTTATTTAAATCGAGCCGGGTTATTATTTAATAAATCTTAAACCTTTATAAGTGGATTCTGAGGGTCGTCCTGTTCCAACATGACTGTGTGCAAACATGAAGGCGTGTGGGATATCTCTCATCGTTGGCGTGTAATTGGGTTATAGTTCTACCGGGTTTATACTGTACAAACTGTAAACGAAGCAACAGTGTGGCCGGTTAATTTACATGCACATGAACCCTTATATACTAATTATAAAAACGGTATAAACTCACGTAAAAATTGTCAGGAACGGCCCGACATGTTTCGAACTCATTTGGAGCTCTTCATCAGGGGTAGCTATCCGTGCTGCTACGCGACTCGCGACCCACTAGTTAATAACATAGTTTTAATAACATTATAACCCTTATATAGTTCTAAATTAACTTTGGTAACTGGTTTCAGTGTAAACTGTTCATAAAAGGAAAAAATCACGAAATTGATCTCTGTCTAACCTAATAGAGTGAGCAAATTAAAGGAATAAAAACATACACATACTTTTTCTGGTGCTTTTTAAATTTTATGGTATAATATTTAATGGCATATCGGAACGTGTTCTTATTTAAGGTTGGCATCAGCATGTTTGAACTGTTGAGGTGAATAAAATATTGTGCGTGTCTCCTAGCAATCACAATTCAATTGGTACAGCCATCGATTACGATTCAGCGCGTGTTTTATGTTATTACACTAAATTTGTCCTACCCGAAACGTCATAACACCCTATTCCACCCCCTTAATCGTGGATCCTTGAATAATTTTGAAATTTCTCCCTTAGTATCCTCTATATTTAAGTGATAGGTGTATTTGTCTGTCTGCCATTTTAAGGCAGTTTCGCGGCAGTTTCCCTTCATCCACGTTCATAACCAAGATTTCATAACCAGTTATGAATATGGATTTTTTTTCACTGTTTCATAACCAGTTATCAAACAAAACTTTTTTTTCCATTTTTACAACCAGAACCTCCTATACATGTCTGGTCTCCTGGTACTTTTCTGAATAATAAGTGTTTACTCAAACATGCAATTGGGTATGAGATTCAGTTAAGTCTTAAAATACAAATTTAATAGTTAAAAACACTTATAACTATGAACACGAAAATAGTAAAGACATAGTAAACCTTATGAGACAAGCGTTGCTGAAAATTAATGGTATTGCCTCATCTTTTCTTTTTTATTCTTAGCTTGTTATGTAAGAACCTAACAGTACATTGTAACAAATTGTTAATTAATAATATGTGAAGGCAAATACATAACAGTTACGAGCATTTAGCAGTATTTTATTTATTTCAAAAGAAAACAATGAAGTAAAATTCACATACACCATAGAATATTGAAGATTTAAGTTTCTATTATATTCATTAAGAGTTTGTTTCTGACTATTCCTCCTACCCTCGTAAGAATCTAGTGTCGGAAAAAAACATAAAAGTTGTCGCTCGAATCCAGTTACGAATGAATTACTAGGCTTCGTTTGAGTAAAAAAAAGACTTTCGTTGTAACTAGTGTCGTGCAAAGTAGATTATTTCTTCTGCCGCAATTGGTTACGAACCTGCGGTTTCGTACGCGGCCGAAGGGTTCAAGTTGACAAGATTAAGTTTTACGTGTTCATATAAGTGTTTTTTTACTATTAAATTTGTATTTTAAGACTTAATTTCACCTTATCAGTTTAACTGAATCTCATACCCAATTGCATGTTTGAGTAAACTCTTATTATTCAGAAAAGTACCAGGAGACCAGACATGTATAGGAGGTTCTGGTTGTAAAAATGGAAAAAAAAGTTTTGATTGATAACTGGTTATGAAACAGTGAAAAAAAATCCATATTCATAACTGGTTATGAAATCTTGGTTATGAACGTGGATGAAGGGGGCAGTTTTGGGTATTTCTCGAACGGGCAATTTTCAGTTTTCCAGAGGGAGTAAAATAACTGATCTTTTTAGTTTACTTTACAATCTTATCGAATCGAATAGTTTTCCTTTTTAGTTATAGGTAATACAATCATTCGCAAGAAAATATGAAACACCTAAAAATTAATACCATGTTGTGTTACTTCGCGAAATTGTCACCAAACTACCCCGAAACGAGCATGTTATAAATTGAAATAGAATAGCTTTGAGTTTAATCGTTAGATTATGAGAGATATATATATTGAAAATAAAGAATATAGTTTCTGTGTTTATCGTAGATTTTTGTAAATCTATGAAGAAGGTTTGCCCCCATTTAAGATATCATTTCTGTGGCGCATCATTAAACAACGTGCACATCCCAACTTAAACATATTCCGATGCCCCGGTCCCCCTTGCGCTGCTTGACTAGCATTAGTAACGCTTGTCGTGTTACCCGGTCCTCCGAGGAGTCGAAGGACAGGATAACAGACGTGAAAGAGACAGAAAGATAAGGTAGAAAAGAAGAAGAAAGAGAAAAACAGTAAATTCAGGGTTAGGGTTCTTTATTTTCACTCAGTCACCAAGGCAGTGTGATAACGGAGTAAAGGGGAGGTTGTTAGTCCTAGGTCCAAGCGGTTGCTGATGAGGCGATGTCCGTGCAGCCTGATATCAGTCCGTAGCAGGTGGGTTGCAGATGAGGCGATGTCCGTATAGCCTGGTATCAGTCCGTAGCAGGTGGTCACACAGGTGGTCGTAGGAAGGCGTATGTGCAGTGACAGCAGGGGGCGTTTACGCAGTGGCAGCACTGGAGGGCGTATACGCAACAGCAGCAGGAGGGCGTATACGCAACAGCAGCAGGAGGGCGTATAGTCAGTCGCATACACAGCGGTAGCAGATACGCAGTGGCAGCAGGTGGGCGTATTCGTGGTGTCAGCAGATGGACGAAAATGCAGTTGTAGCAGGCAAGGCCTTTCAGCGTCCGAGCGAGTCAGTAGTCTTGTTTGGGGATAGCCAAAGGGGAAAAGGGTCTCTCTTGAGTGCAGGGCCAAGCTTTGGCCCTGCACAGACCAATTTCGAGTTCCTCCTTAGTTGAGAGGCACGAGAAGACTGAATTTTGAGCTGATGGCAGCGCTTTTATATTAGGCTCGCTGACAAAATGTTCCAGAATAGATAAAAATATGAATTTTGAATTTTAAGAAGTACTAAGGCACCAGCCAAACGATAAAGTTAATACGACCTATCTCAAATATATCCAACCTCACCGCTTTGGAAGTAAAATTACGTGAAATGGACAATTTTATATGACAAGACGTTGCTATGACATTTTTTCTAACAGAAATGTCATAACAAAGCTAAATTGTAAATTTGTGTTTTTTACAACAAAACGCCACTATAATAATAAGAAAAAGGAGGAGAGAAAAACAATGTAAGTAGCAGCCTGCGTCAAATCGATTTTCAGTGAGTTAGAGTTAATATTGTTTATCGTTTCAGTCAATACATCGAAGCAAGCGAATATACCGAACGAACAACGTGCTAGAAAGATAAACAGAGTATTGGATATTATACGGGAACCCCGAATTTCATCGCTTAAAGGAATTACCAAGGTAAGAGAACACTACATTACCCCAAAAACCCAGGAAAAAAAAAAAAACTTTTTCGTAGTCTTATGTGAGGAAAAGTTTTTTTTTTTTGTGTCAAAGATCTAAATTAAAAGAAAAGTTAATAATAAGTTTAATGAAATGAAATGGTTGGTGAGATACGAAAATGATTGAAGAACTTCCGGACCTAACATTCATCTCTGTCCTAGTCACGCAGTCATTCATCTCTTACAAAGGAAGGGGATGTGGTTCACGTTCAATGACGCACACTCCTACGGAAGTCCTCCCTATGACCTAAGGCTTCTTTTTTAGGAGTAGTCAGCCGCTCCATTTTATGAGAAAAATTTGACCTAGGGCTTATTTACCGAGTTGTCAGCCGCTCGATGAAAGAATATACACTATTTACAAGCCTAGTAGATTAGAGCCCACTAGGGAAGTTGATTCTAGAGCCAACTTTTAGTAAAAGTAGAGGTACTTGTGTTTGGGGTAGACCAAGCAAAACACAAGCACAAGTTTAAAGAAAGTTTTGTCCATTAGGCTTATTTTTTTTAGAGTTGGACGACCGCTCTAGTATAGTAAAGGAGAAGAAGGAAGAACAAGATGGAGTAATGCAAAGCGGGCCACTAGTATGACACCGCACACAGTACAACCAAGGAAAAAGAAAACAAAAAAAAAAATCAATGGAGATGGCATAGTGAAATGTGATACTAATATATACACAAATATACATATGTACAAACTAATGAAATAAATATTTTAAGCTTTTTAAGTAATTCCTTTAAATTTTAGATTTAGATGGTGAGAATGAAAAATTAAACCAAAGGTTTCGCGACCGAAGACTAGAAATGAGGGGGTAAGGCCAGTAACCACGTTTACCGAGTTATTCATGGCTGACTGTATTAGTGGTAGATGAATGTCCCAAGATCGGTGGTCGTTTTGTTGAGATGGATATATTTGATCGGCCGAGCCATGGTGACTATTAGAGAAATGTGGCCAAAGTTAACCGAAAAAAGTTGTGCGCTAGTGCAAGCGTTTTTTAGAATTTAGAAAAGTGAGTGAAAATAAAAAGAGTTGGGCGCCAAACTGTCGTGTTACCCGGTCCTCCGAGGAGTCGAAGGACAGGATAACAGACGTGAAAGAGACAGAAAGATAAGGTAGAAAAGAAGAAGAAAGAGAAAAACAGTAAATTCAGGGTTAGGGTTCTTTATTTTCACTCAGTCACCAAGGCAGTGTGATAACGGAGTAAAGGGGAGGTTGTTAGTCCTAGGTCCAAGCGGTTGCTGATGAGGCGATGTCCGTGCAGCCTGATATCAGTCCGTAGCAGGTGGGTTGCAGATGAGGCGATGTCCGTATAGCCTGGTATCAGTCCGTAGCAGGTGGTCACACAGGTGGTCGTAGGAAGGCGTATGTGCAGTGACAGCAGGGGGCGTTTACGCAGTGGCAGCACTGGAGGGCGTATACGCAACAGCAGCAGGAGGGCGTATACGCAACAGCAGCAGGAGGGCGTATAGTCAGTCGCATACACAGCGGTAGCAGATACGCAGTGGCAGCAGGTGGGCGTATTCGTGGTGTCAGCAGATGGACGAAAATGCAGTTGTAGCAGGCAAGGCCTTTCAGCGTCCGAGCGAGTCAGTAGTCTTGTTTGGGGATAGCCAAAGGGGAAAAGGGTCTCTCTTGAGTGCAGGGCCAAGCTTTGGCCCTGCACAGACCAATTTCGAGTTCCTCCTTAGTTGAGAGGCACGAGAAGACTGAATTTTGAGCTGATGGCAGCGCTTTTATATTAGGCTCGCTGACAAAATGTTCCAGAATAGATAAAAATATGAATTTTGAATTTTAAGAAGTACTAAGGCACCAGCCAAACGATAAAGTTAATACGACCTATCTCAAATATATCCAACCTCACCGCTTTGGAAGTAAAATTACGTGAAATGGACAATTTTATATGACAAGACGTTGCTATGACATTTTTTCTAACAGAAATGTCATAACAAAGCTAAATTGTAAATTTGTGTTTTTTACAACAAAACGCCACTATAATAATAAGAAAAAGGAGGAGAGAAAAACAATGTAAGTAGCAGCCTGCGTCAAATCGATTTTCAGTGAGTTAGAGTTAATATTGTTTATCGTTTCAGTCAATACATCGAAGCAAGCGAATATACCGAACGAACAACGTGCTAGAAAGATAAACAGAGTATTGGATATTATACGGGAACCCCGAATTTCATCGCTTAAAGGAATTACCAAGGTAAGAGAACACTACACGCTTCCAACTCACAGGGAGAGCATTCGGCCCATCGCTGGAGCTCTGAATTATGAAGGTAAATTTATGATTTCCGTGGCTTTGGTCCACTCTGATTATCATTACTATGTATTTTTATATAATTATAAATTACCTATGCTTAAAAAATAGTTCAGGGGGGGTATTCGACCAATTTTAGAGATATAATGGAGATCTCTCATTTTCATCGCCATCCGTCACTTTTGACGTGTGCCTACTTGACAAGTGGCGATATCGCAACTTCGTCAATTCGGACGCGCAAAATTTTCGTTTCCTTTGTATGTGACGGCATAAATAACAGGCGCATACTTTAAATTGACTGCGTAGTACGTGAAATTAGTCCGTTACGTTTCGTTCAAAACAGAAATTTATATACATGAATAACATTTTTGACAATCATTATCGCCTTCGTATTTCCAAAATTGAGATGAGATATGTCACTTTCAAGCTCATCGCATTTAAATGACAGTTCAATGGCGATATAACTGTTATCTAATGGAGATTTGACGTTCGGCGATATCTCAAACGGCATTCTCGAATTGGGCCCCAGGTTAATGTTGCAGTGTTCGATACTATCACAATATTTGACATTTTTAGTTTTAATCCTAATTCATAACTTTGAGGTTGGCATTATTGCTGTCAGTTTTTGATATTACGCTGTAAAAACATAAGGACTTTTCTGTGTCTAAAATAAGTGTATACAAGTGGCGAAGCCATGAACATTCACGCCTGAGACTGAATGATGGCAGAATAACTGTCCAATAAACATTACGAACAAATATAACGCAAGCTAACACAGACACATTTCTATCAGAACGCAATCAAACTTGTCTAATCACAAATTAACCGGGGACTGTCGTAAATATAACTTAGCTCTTTGTTCTTTAGGAAATAACTTGTATTTCTGAGGAAGCTGTCTGACCCACAGAGCCGCAACGTAAAGCGATCAACGTACAAGTGAGTCGATAAATAGGTAGCAATTTTGTCTCTTCTGGTTCGATATTTTTGCAATACCGTAAAATACTAAAATGCAGGGCATTTCCTTTTTTTTGACCATCTGTGGCAATGAAATACCTACCTTCATAAATGACCTAAGCTTTTACTTCATTTGCTCAATTGGCTATGAATTTTTGCGTTTTTAGGGTTCCGTACCCAAAGGGTAAAAACGGGACCCTATTACTGAGACTTCGCTGTCCGTCCGTCCGTCCGTCCGTCCATCCGTCCGTCCGTCCGTCCGTCCGTCCGTCCGTCTGTCACCAGGCTGTATCTCAACAACGGTGATAGCTAGACAGTTGAAATTTTCACAGATGATGTATTTCTATTGCCGCTATAACAACAAGTACTAAAAGTAAAATAAAATAAATATTTAAGGGGGGCTCCCATACAACAAACTTGTTATAGATTATATATATATATGTATAGGTACGGAACCCTTCATGCGCGAGTCGGGCTCGCACTTGCCCAATTTTATTATAACCATTTCATAGTAGTTAATGCAACTGATACAAATAATAAGAGGCCTTAAAACACGAGTGTGGTTTTATGAAACGAGCGTCAGCGAGTTTCATAATAGGATCACACGAGTGTTTTAAGGACTAATTATGTACAGTTGTATACACTACTTTATCTACACACATATCATAAGTACTCTAAGATGGGTTCAGGAGCCATAAGGAAATGACCGGCACCACTAGTGCTACCTGTAAAGTATCTAAAAACGACATATACTAATGCAGTAAGAAATAAATCTGAACAAATACATAAACAGATTATTTATTGTAATAGTTGTAATTTACATTTACATTGAAACAATATTTTCAACTAAAATGTGAATTACAATAAACTTTTCACAATTCTACTTTCGTAACAGCAAAGAACCAACAAACAAATGACAACAATAATGGCGGCAATTCGAACCTCCGTCAAGACGAATGTTTTTTTTTCTAAATCATATACAAACGAATGTATCCATATTCTCATGTCACTCGAGATCAAATGTCGTGCGGTTTTTATAAAAAAACATACTGAATTGACGTTTCGTATCGATAACAATATTAATATCTATGGATACTAGAATAGAGACGAACTCGTGTTTTGACAGTTGTTCCTAATTTAAACTCGTAACCTTACAAAAATCGCTACTGCAAGAATCTTATATACTAACTGGATGTTGCGTGCCGAACTATGAGTTGAAGCCAGGTTCATTCACCTTTGCTCATATGTTTTATCTCTTTTCCACACTGTGATGTGTTACCATGTTATTTATAAAAAAAAACCTTATTTTTATAGAAATACGAATTATCGGGCATTACCTAATTAATTTACTTTAAGCTAATTCCAACAATTTTTTTTATTTTTCATATAAAACTTTCTGGGACCAAATTTACTTAGTTTTCTATGTATTATACAAAAAAAATAACCGAATCAAAATTCTCATTTCACGGGTATGCACCTCCTACGTACTATGACAACACTAATAATAAAGAAATATCGCCGATATGTCAGAATTGTCAAAAGTCATTCACCAATTCAATAAAATTTTTCGTGAAATAAACGTATTTCGTCGATTTACTTGGGTAATGCGCTATGTATTTCATAGTAAAGCATTGTAAGAGTAATTGGAGGCAGAAATCCGACACAAAATTTTATAGGTGAGTACTTATTTTACGAAAATGTTCAAAAATCTTACTAGCAATCAATCTTCCTCTATTTTGCTTGTAAGCTTTGTTAGTTTTTATTCAAGAACCCCACGAATAGGTTTATAATGATAAGTTAGAAGTATATTTTGTTTATTTGGAGTTAAACATTGTCTTAAATGAGAAACTAAAGATTGTTTGGTTTTACAACTCGGGTGACCAATTCGTTTTCATGCATGGTATTTACTCGTATAAAATGGACCTAAATCTATCAACTTAGTACGTTTTCTATTCTCATAATTGATATCACAGAATAACATGTTTATTGTTTGTGTCGTTACAATTTACTTGAATAATATTAAATATTGCAGTTTTCCAAAAGATGAACGAAGGAGGCGGTTTTGGCTGTCGATTGTACCGATAAAGGGCTTCAGAGCATTCGACAATTTGATGACCCTGCTGACGAAATTGTTCTCACATGTGGAAAATAAAGAAACTGTTATAACGTCCTAGTATTTTATTATTTTTTATCCATTGACAAATACTCCCCTTATGTTTTTGTTAGTAACTATTTGTGGCGTGCTCAGGTAAAAGGAAACCTTTTGCCGGATATCATTAAGGCGGACTAAGTGCAGAGTGGCATAGAAATGCAACCAAAAATGGACTGACAAATTGGTATCTTTTACTAGAGAACGTCACATTGATACCTACACCAACGGTAGGTAAGTATATTGCTAACCTAATCCACTAATGGCTACCTCACTGTGAACTCAGCCATAGTCACACTCGTATTCACAAACACATATAAACAAAAAACGTCTATACTAAAATTGCTGCTATATTTAAGGATTGGCCTCATAGGTGCTCACAATACGCTGCCGTTGCGTAAAGGCGGCTAATACATGGTGAAAAAGGGACGTTGACGTATGCGTCGCGTTTTTCTCCATACATTTAGCCGTCCGTTTAAGTATCAGTAAGTAGTCTCCAGTTACACGGACACTTGAAATCAGCATTGCCTAGAATGCTAATGTTTTATCTCCGACGTAAGGCTTCCATTCCTTTCTGGTAAATTAGCCAGTGCGAGCGGGACGGCAACGCACGAAACAACAATAAAATTTAGCTATGCATAATTATACTTTCCTATCCTACTAGGATGGGTGTTCACTTTCATGATAAAACAGTTGATCGGATTTGAATTTAATAAATTACAAAATCATCAATCAGCAATCTGTTGTATATGTCAAATTCCGCGGGATATTCCTAATGTATGCTTAATCATGGACACCTTAAAGAAAGAGATGCAAGATCGGCGTGACGTAATTCAAGGTCATTTTTTCTGGCTTCAAAGGAATGTTCGGCATGCAATATCCAGTTAGTATATAAGATTCTTGCGCTACTGTAATAAAATAACATTACAGTACAGATTTTACCTACTACCACAGACAAAAAAAATCTCATAGTAAAATTGGTTGTAATAATGCTGGTCATTTCCTACGATTTCTGAACGCATTTTAGAGCACTAATGATATGTGCGTAGATAAAATATATTAAAGTACCGATTTTGTACCGATTTACGGTAGGTACATGATATTCTTGACTTTAGTAGACGATTTGCCATATTATTTCAAAGTGCTACAGAAGATTTCCTTAATTTCGGCAAACCACTCATAAAAGCGAATTGATGACAGATTGCCAATACCTACGATTTCAACCAAAATCCTCAATCTGTTAAAAAGAGTTTGAAGCTAGCTATACTTACAGATCTTTACTCACCAGACCCAGCCAGAATAGGCAAACGTGGCCATAGTCGTAAAATTTGCATTTTGCGAAGAATCGTCGCCAATTAGGTTAGCGGCACGATGTCTAAGCAGCCCGGTCTCCTACTGTCGGCCACTTGTCGTCTACATTAACATATTATATATATAGTCCCGTCAAATAGAGTAAAATCTAACGACACACTTTGACAGTTTTAAGCCTTCGAATTTTAGCGCGGTGTTAATTGATGATTCAACATTTTAAAAACCTATGAATTAACGTTTGGTACAATTGAAATTATATATACAAAAACGTATTTCATAAAAAAATATAAGGGATTATAAAAATAACTCGAAATTGAATAACCTTGTACCTAAATCTACCTAAATATGAATAACATTCAAAAAATTCAGATATGTAAAAATACAAACTTAAAAAATCGGTCCCGCATTTAATGTAATGCACGTTGCTAATAAAAAAACATATATAGGTAGTGTTTCTTTATATGTTTATTTTTTACCTAAATAGGCTTAGGGCTTAAGCTGGAAATCACTGACTGCCATCCCATCAGGCATTAGGAAGAACGTAAAAAAAGCATAAGGCTAGTAGTTCAATCTTGTAACTTTTGAACATGGATCTCAATTGACATTATTAAGGTAGGTACTCAGCAAAAAAATCAGTTTTAAAATTATCATCGCTTAAAACTAACTTGAGTGAGTGTGAGGAGGGTTCTCTGCCTTTTCGTCGAATTGTTTTTCTTCAAATGTTTCATTTCGCCGAAGAGTCATTTCGTACAAAGCTTTCTATCTGTAACCGGATTGGGATTATTAAAACACAAACCTAACTTAACCTAACCTAATCAATAGGATATTTTCAAGAATTTCAGAGGGAAAAAAGTCGGCGAGGTGAAAATTCGATGAAATGAACCATTGTAACTATAAAGAGGCAGAACACCGTGAGGTGGCCTTTCCCCAATAGTAGGACATTTCAAGCACTCACATAAATAATAAAATAAAACTATCCTTACCGGACTAATACATCAGCCCATTTCCCGTGCAACTGTGTAGCTAGACCGCGCACAGCTTGACTGCCAGACAATTAATTTTAATACAACAGCATGTGCAAGTGTCTGTTTCCCCTTATCTCCGTTGGTGTCCCAATTTTTTTTTTCAAACTTTTTGCATAATCGTTTTTTGGATGCGCGCGAAATTTTTATAACGCTCTTTTGTTCACATTTTAATTGCACTCACAAAAACAATTAAGTATGGTAGTTTTAATACTAATAACAGTCATTTGCGGTCTTACTTGGGATTGTTATACATATTAATACAACTTAAGCACTGAGTCTCCTTTAGGGTGTTTCATTATAAATGATAACTTAATGAATAAGCGAGTTTCAAATTAATGATGATGCCACTTTCTGCGAAGGCCTTGAAAGCGTACGTAACATTTGTTGCCTATTATGATAATGATTAAATGTACACTATATTTTACTGCAATATTAAATACCTCAAACACAATAAGCGTCTTAATTATAAGTACACTCCATCAGTATTAATAAATCAATTATGCATTTAATTTTGCTCCGACGTCAATTCCAAAACTAAGACTGAGAAAAGAGAAACGCTGCGCAATACCTAATGAAAAATACTTTCATTTAACATGAAATAAATTCAGGAAAAGTTGCATAACGTTACTTTCTTGCATCTTTGCATAAAGCAAAGATTTAGCGCCAAGTAGGTTGTGAGCACAATGTAGTGGCCGCGGCCAGCGCAGCGTCGTCGCCTCGCCTCGTTTGTATTCAGAAAGGCGACCTACGTATTGTATTTCATCTTGAGCTCAGCACTGGCTATAAACTCTGAACTTTTTAAATGAGGCTAAAGTTGTAACTTTGAGATTTTATTTTTTATAATAGCGCGTATAATATACACCACCGCAGTGAAAATAACCCGTCAGACTCACTTATAAATTTCTCGTTACGAGATATTACCACTGAATACTGCATACCGACTTTTCTTTATGCATGTTTCTAAATATTAGGAAGCTCCTGTAAATATTTCTTTGTTTTGCTGTATACGATACTAAATATATTTATTGCTGACGTGTGTATGTACAATGTTCTGGAGATTCCTGTAAAAAACATATCTTCTATAGCATTCTACATACAAAGCAGTTCCGTGGCAGATTACACCCACAGACAAGAAGAGAAGACATGAGGATTTTAAGTCACATGTTGTCACAAGAAATATTATTCCGAAAATCCACTCCTGGAAGGATGAAACGGGAGGTAAACTTGTTATTAAAAAAAAATCTGTAAAACCTCCTACATATAATATGACTAGCTTGTGCCCGCGGCTTCGCTCGCGTTAAGAAGTATTATTATTAATTATGTATAGTTTTTGCGGCTTTACTTTTGTTTAGCGTGTGTTAAAAAATAGGGCCTACAAAACTTCTTTGTACACAATATTCTTGACTACTCTGTCATTAGGCGCTAAAACTATCAAGCTACTGGGTGAACTTACTCGAGAGCAAGCAACATAAAACTGTCCATGAGAGAAGCAATGTTCTCTCAAGTCAATAGCCGCAAATTTGACAGTTTGCCCCTGAGACTTGTTATTCGAGATTGGTTTAATGATTCTAAGCCATGTTATAAGTTAGTCATGTTCTATTGTAAGATATTGAGGTTCTCTTCGTTGATGAATAAAAAATGTATTATTCTGAGCCAGATAAACGTAATTCAGAATTCTGAAATGACTTAACATAATTATTGAAAAGCTTGAATGTATTTATTACGGATGCAGGAAGTTTCCCGATCATTACTCATCCCGTCCCAACGCGCCGCCCGCCTATAGGTACCGATTGACGACGATCGAGATGCCACCAAATACTACTTTTTTAATCTATTAGGATAACACGGGTCTCTATCCATACCTCAAAAGCAAAAAAAGAACCCCCTTATAGGATCACGTCTTTCAGTCCGTCTGTTACAATCAATTTGCTGCAAAACTACTGGACCTATTAAATTGCAATTTGGCGCAAATGCTTTCAAGAATTTTCATGACCACAAATAAAATTTCAAAATCGGTGGCATTTTCGTAATTAACGTCCCAACAAACCATAAAAATTACACCCGTACTCATATTTAGTCATTTCAACCCCATCGCACCCCAAAAGGCGACCCGACCCGATAAACCATTAAAGCATTACCAATGGATTTTCAGACTTTGTCACCACATTTCTCCCTTTTAGGGGTTGAATTAAAAAAAAACCTGAAACACGTGTTAACTCATTTATTGTTAGAAATACTCCTGTGAAGTTTCGAATAAAATAGTCTAACTAATCTTCTTTCGCCATACAAACTTTGGACCCCCATTTCACCCCTTTAGGGGGTAAATTTTGAAAAATCCTTTCTTAGTGCACCCCTACACCTTATAAGGAACCTACGTGCCAAATTTGAACTCTCTAGAACCAGCGGTTTAGTATTTAGACATTTCAACCCCATTTCACTCCAACAGGGGAGATGGTAACTCACGTCCGCCACGTTGGATTTTAAAATCGTTGCGGTTTTTGTGATCAGCGACCCGATAAACCATAAAAACAATACCCATGCTGATTTTCAGACTTTGTCACCACATTTCTCCCTTTTAGGGGTTTAATTTTCAAAAAACCTGAAACACGTGTTTACTCATTTATCGTTAGGAATACTCCTGTGAAGTTACGAATAAAATAGTCTAACTAATCTTGTTTCCCCATACAAACTTTGGACCCCCATTTCACCCCTTTAGGGGGTGAATTTTGAAAAATCCTTTCTTAGCGGATGCCTACGTCATAACATCTACCTGCATGCCAAATTTCAGCCCGATCCGTCCAGTGGTTTGGGCTGTGCGTTGATAGATCACTATGTCAGTCAGTCAGTCACCTTTGAGTTTTATATATATAGATGTATAGTTTTTGCGGCTTTACTTTTGTTTAGCGTGTGTTAAAAAATAGGGCCTACAAAACATCTTTGTACACAATATTCTTGACTAATCTGTCATTAGGCGCTAAAACTATCAAGCTACTGGGTGAACTTACTCGAGAGCAAGCAACATAAAACTGTCCATGAGAGAAGCAATGTTCTCTCAAGTCAATACCCGCAAATTTGAGAGTTTGCCCCTGAGACTTGTTATTCGAGATTGGTTTAATGATTCTAAGCCATGTTATAAGTTAGTCATGTTCTATTGTAAGATATTGAGGTTCTCTTCGTTGATGAATAAAAAATGTATTATTCTGAGCCAGATAAACGTAATTCAGAATTCTGAAATGACTTAACATAATTATTGAAAAGCTTGAATGTATTTATTACGGATGCAGGAATTTTCCCGATCATTACTCATCCCGTCCCAACGCGCCGCCCGCCTATAGGTACCGATTGACGACGATCGAGATGCCACCAAATACTACTTTTTTAATCTATTAGGATAACACGGGTCTCTATCCATACCTCAAAAGCAAAAAAAGAACCCCCTTATAGGATCACGTCTTTCAGTCCGTCTGTTACAATCGATTTGCTGCAAAACTACTGGACCTATTAAATTGCAATTTGGCGCAAATGCTTTCAAGAATTTTCATGACCACAAATAAAATTTCAAAATCGGTGGCATTTTCGTAATTAACGTCCCAACAAACCATAAAAATTACACCCGTACTCATATTTAGTCATTTCAACCCCATCGCACCCCAAAAGGCGACCCGACCCGATAAACCATTAAAGCATTACCAATGGATTTTCAGACTTTGTCACCACATTTCTCCCTTTTAGGGGTTGAATTAAAAAAAAACCTGAAACACGTGTTAACTCATTTATTGTTAGAAATACTCCTGTGAAGTTTCGAATAAAATAGTCTAACTAATCTTCTTTCGCCATACAAACTTTGGACCCCCATTTCACCCCTTTATGGGGTAAACTTTGAAAAATCCTTTCTTAGTGCACCCTTACACCTTATAAGGAACCTACGTGCCAAATTTGAACTCTCTAGAACCAGCGGTTTAGTATTTAGACATTTCAACCCCATTTCACTCCAACAGGGGAGATGGTAACTCACGTCCGCCACGTTGGATTTTAAAATCGTTGCGGTTTTTGTAATCAGCGACCCGATAAACCATAAAAACAACACCCATGCTGATTTTCAGACTTTGTCACCACATTTCTCCCTTTTAGGGGTTGAATTTTCAAAAAACCTGAAACACGTGTTTACTCATTTATCGTTAGGAATACTCCTGTGAAGTTTCGAATAAAATAGTCTAACTAATCTTGTTTCCCCATACAAACTTTGGACCCCCATTTCACCCCTTTAGGGGGTGAATTTTGAAAAAACCTTTCTTAGCGGATGCCTACGTCATAACATCTACCTGCATGCCAAATTTCAGCCCGATCCGTCCAGTGGTTTGGGCTGTGCGTTGATAGATCACTATGTCAGTCAGTCAGTCACCTTTGAGTTTTATATATATAGATAATGTATATTAAGAAATCTTGTAAAAAAAACTTTTTCCGTTTATTTGAAACTGGTTAAATATTAAAAACGGACGGATGTCAAAATTAATCCGAAAAAGTTTTTCTTTTCAAATCGCCTTATTATTTACGTGGCCTGAGAAGTAAAACTCTTATTCCGTAACATTCATTTCGTCGTCATCTTTTGACGGTTTCTTTAATCTTCTCTAGCTTGATTATGAGATGACAAAGAATTTAATATTAACGGTTTAGCGTGAACATTTTGCTTGTGAATTTTCCGTGTAAAAATTATAAATTCAATTACTTAAGAAATACGCAGTACTTAATTATATTTACGAATAAATGTTCGTCGATAACATTATGGAATATTACAACCATACACGTTTTTACACATATCGGCGATTAACGACATACGAATACCTATAGCTTACTATAGTAAGCAATTTTTCAGTCGTATCGAAGTCTCTCAAATAAGACATGCAAAAATGCAGTTTCAACAAGTGAATCTCTGTCCACAAAGAGATTTTATATACAATTTCAAACCTATCAATATAAACGTCAACTTCTTCGTATATTTTTTTATATAACCTACAACAACCTACAATAAAAACGTGTTTGGTTGTAACACGTGGAATTTAATATTAAGGGTTTAGCGTGAACATTTTGCTTGTGAATTTTCCGTGTAAAAATTATAAATTCAATTACTTAAGAAATACGCAGTAATTATATTTACGAATAAATGTTCGTCGATAACACTATGGAATATTACAACCAAACACGTAAGTTAACTGTAAAAATAAAATAAATAAAAAACGTCAATGAATCTATATAATAAAATTGAAAATGCCAGAACGGGATAACGCACTAGGGAGGAAGCGAGATGGCGCCTTACAAAACTCGACGTCCTTTTAGATCACGTTTCTCCAATACGATGCACGTTACCGCAGAAACAACGATTCAAATCTATTGTCTAAATATGAGAATAGAATAAGAGCGTAAAATATACCGTTTTAGCCAGGTATTTCCTTCACAATCGGCTAAAGAAATTTGATAAAATTCTTCATTTCGCGACCGTCGGCCATTTTCGGCGATTCCTCGGTTATTGTCGCTATTACGGGTTAGGTTCAAGTAGCCTAAGTTTCGTTTCGCCATATGACTTAAGTTTAAGTAGCCAAACATTTTTGGCGTCATGTTGGTACGCCGTTATATCGAAGTTTTTTGCTTGAAATGTAATGACTACACACTTTGCTTATACGATAGAGTGAGACGACATGTAACGTCAGTCTCAGTCAATTGAAATGTCAAACGCCGACATGACATAACCTCAACTCTGTGATGTGTATTTATGTTTTTGAATGGAATTAGTGAAAAAAGATCAACTATATTGTTGCCAAAATGTTATACTCCGTATACGCCTAGCATATATTTACCTATAACGGGTAGGAACGAGTTTGTGAGAGAAAACAAGCGTAAAATAAACACAGAAACTATGTTAGTTAAACGGGTAAATTTTTTAACATATTACTTTCTATTGAAAGATTAAGAGGCCCTTTACCGATAAAGGCTAACGTCCACCACTATTTTCCAAGATAGACACAACGTAGCATTAAGTTTTTAACCTCTCAACCTATTATTTAACCCTATTTTCTGAGGATTCTTTGTCTTTTACTTTTATTTGTCTGTTACTGAAACGGCACTGCTTGCTTTGCTTTGCTTTGAGTAACATTTGTACATGTACATGTACCTACGTATTACTCTGGAGCCCATGTATACAAATATAGAATTTGTTGAATCCCTTTTGATTATAATTAATTTTATTTGCACTTTTTAAATGCAGTTTCCTTTTTAAAAAGCTTTTATTTAACTTGCAACGTAACTAAATGCAGTTTCCTTTTTTAGGGTTCCGTAGTCAACTAGGAACCCTTATAGTTTCGCCATGTCCGTCTGTCCGTCTGTCCGTCCGTCCGTCCGTCCGTCCGCGGCTTAGCTCCGTGATCATTAGTACTAGAAAGCTGAAATTTGGTATGAGTATGTATATGTATAACGCCGACAGAACGGTAAAATAAAATTAAAAAAAAGTTTTTTTTTCGGGTACCTCTCGAACACCTAAAGTGGGGGTGAATTTTTTTTTTCTTTTCAACACTGATGTGTGGGGTGTCGTTGAATAGGTCTTGTAAAAATAATAGGGGTCTTCTAACATTATTTTTTGATAAAGTCAGCAGTTTTGTAAATATTCGCTCCAAAAACAAAAAAAATAGTGTCCCCCCCCCCTCTAACTTTTCAACCACGGGTCAAGAAAATTCGGAAAAATTCATGTTAATGAGGCCTTATAAGTACTTTCAATGAAAACTATATTGAACAAAATCGGTCGAGCCGTTTTTGAGTTATCGCCAAATTTCATATTTTTTCTTAAAAAGGTCGTAAGTTGACTTCCAGAAGGTAATAAGTGATTACAGTTTCTAGGACGTTTACGACCTTTTTAAAGAGTTTAAAATCTTTCTTAACGTAAACCTCGGGCTTAAAACAGCAGTTTATTGTGAAGGATGAGCAACTACGGAACCCTACACTGAGCGTGGCCCGACATGCTCTTGGCCGGTTTTTTCATTATATATATTGAGAAAACAAAATTACGGGGACCCTCTGGTCGCATAACAACTATTGTCATAATATCGATTGTCATAACAGTTTACGCATAAAGTTGCTACGCATACATTTTTTTTGGCATAAATTGTACGATGTCATAATTGTTAATTTCTGTACGTCATAATTGTTTAGCCATAATGTCGTATGTCATACATTTATTTAGTCTGAGAATTAAATAATAATAATAATAGTCTGAGAATTACAATTATTTTTAGTATAATTGTAAATGTCATACACTTTTCAAGCCATAATATTGATAATTACAATTATCAATATTATATTGGTCAGATCCGACTTGGTTGGGTTAGCTTTAAGTTTTTTTTTATGACCTGAAATCGGACTTGGTCGCATCCGACTTGGTTAGGTTAGGATTAAGTTATTTTTTTTAAGACCCAAAACCCGACTTGGCTAGATCCGACTTGCTTGGGTTAGGTTTAGGTTATTTTTTTTTATGACCTGATACTCGACTTGGCTAGATCCGACTTGGTTGGGTTAGGTTTAGGTTATTTGTTTTTTTATGACCTGAAACCCGACTTGGCTAGATCAGACTTTGTTGGGTTAGGTTTAGGTTATTTTTAGGGTTCCGTACCTCAAAAGGAAAAAACGGAACCCTTATAGGATCACTTTGTTGTCCGTCTGTCCGTCCGTCCGTCCGTCTGTCAAGACACTTTTTCTCAGGAACGCGTGGAGGTATGAAGCTGAAATTTATATCAATTACTCAGGTCTACTGTCCCTTGAAGCTGTGAAAAAATCAAACTTCTAAGCCAACGCAATCAAAAGATACAGCCGTTTATGCCGCAAATTTTCGACACTTGCAAGGGAATCAAAACCTACAGGGTGCTTCCCGTGAACTCAGAATCTTGAAATTTGGTACGAAGCAACGTCTTATAGCATAGATAAAGGAAAAATTACGAAAACCATTTTTTTTTTTTTAATACCTAACTTTGCACCTAATTTATATGGGGCGCTATACATACCAGGTGCAAACTTAACTTAACCACTTAGGGATGGAAAGTGTTTGTACGGAACCCTCGGTGCGCGAGTCCGACTCGCACTTGGCCGGTTTTTTTTTTGAATGACCTGAAACCCGACTTGCTAGATCCGACTTGGTTAGGTTAGGTTTAGGTTATTTTTTTATGACCTGAAATCCGACTTGGCTAGATCCAACTTGGTTGGGTTAGGTTTAGGTTTTTTTTATGACCTGAAACCCGACTTGGTCAGAACCGACTTGACTATGCGTTTTGCAATGTATGCGTTTATAAAGTATGGTTGCATTGTTCTATGAGTAATCAATGTATGACCATGACAAAGTATGCTTAAATCATTTCATGCGCATCAACTGTATGCCCATTACACAGTATGTTCTTAAACATTATGATTAAAAACTTTATGCGCATAAATGTATGACTATTTACAGTTATGCGTAATGATGAGTATGATGCAACCCGACCCCTACCCCAAAATTACATATTCAAGTGTTACAAATAGGAAGTACATTTGATTTACGCGAGCGAAGCCGCGGGTACGTCTAGTAATAATATACTATTCGTGTTTTATCGTGAGAGTCAATAGCTTCATGGTAAGTATACCACGGAGGAGGGTGTATCCCAGTAGGGATACACCCTCCATCCTTACCTTTGCATTGTAATAACCATATTGTTGTACGGAGCGGTATTTTTTTTTTTAAGTTGGTACAAAATAGTAAATTTTGAGTACATTTTTTGGTATCATTTTTACAAATTTGTGATGGTACACTGACTTACTTTTTATCGGTTTATAAATGAGGAAGTTTTGAGGGAACTTACAAAAATTACTAAATTGTATGTTTAAATGTCCGGACACACACATGTTAGGTACTGCCACTCGTAGGTACTTAATCCTAGGCCTGTATTCAAAAGAGTTGAAAGTTGAAAAGTTGGAATCAAAAGAAATATTTTTCATTCAGTTTAAATATTAGTAAGGTATAGTTCAGTGGTTCGTTTCGTTTGGCGCAGCTAGCCAAAGACCACGCAAATCGCCGCGCTGTTGATGGAAGCGACGCGCGTGGGCGGCGTTTAGCTCGGCTCCCAAGCCAAGATAACGCCATCAAAGGTCGCGGATTAGTGTCTATCTACTCGTACATACAGCTACGGCATACCTGATCAAGTTAATTAAATAACCCGTACCATTTACGCAGAGGTTCGCGACAAAACAAATTATACCTTCATGTTGCCAAGCCGTAAGATACTGCCATGAAAGGCCGCGGAATAATACCATACCATACCTGATCAAGCTAATTAAATAACTGGTACCATTCCTCGTTTCACATCGAAGTTTTAAACAGATATAAGTATTTTCCATCAACAAATCAAATCTTAGCTCAGCTTTTCTTTCAAGCAAGAAAGACTGCGAATGCGTGCGATGCAATACCTAATTGAAATAAATACATATTCCGTATCCATGCATACGCTTGCGTCCTTCTTTCTCTGGCATACATTTGTTTCAAGCAGGAAGGGACGGTTATTTTATATCGGCGATTAACGACATACGAATACCTATAGCTTACTATAGTAAGTAATTTTTCAGTCGTATCGAAGTCTCTCAAATAAGACATGCAAAAATGCAGTTTCAACAAGTGAATCTATGTCCACAAAGAGATTTTATATACAATTTCAAACCTATCAATATAAACGTCAACTTCTTCGTTTATTTTTTTATATAACCTACAACAACCTACAATAAAAAATCTAGTTTGGCCGAAAGTATTTTTCCAGTCTATTATTAATAAAATGTTCCGTTCGTTATTATATTTGAGAAAAATAGCACTTGTTTTGTATCAAGGCGCAAATCGAATACTTTTGTTTCCGTAAATACGTTTCTGGAAAAACCGTAGCCAAAATAATAAAAACTTTTTCCTATCTAATCTCGCAACTTGTAACTCTCGGGACTCATCGATTCTTCGTAATCTTTGAATATATGGCGTGAATAAGCGGATTTATTCGACCACATTTTGTCTAAGTGTACTTTCTATGAAATATATTGCAATGTCGCATATAGGTAGTTCTGGGCAAAAAGGGTTCAGGGTTTTACGCAGCAGCGTACATTTCAAGTGAATAGATGTGTGTCTATTTCTTTGGCAAGCGTTCAGGCCTAAACTTTTGGCATATGAGGTAATAAAGATTATGTTTCATATAACTGAAAAAAGAGCATGTCTAGAAAAACTAAATTAATTAAGGTATTACAAAGGTAACTTGGAATAGATAGGCAGAAACAATGGAAACAAAAAGAGGAATAGACATGGTGATAGCGATATTCATTTGCGTGTCGGACTATCATATTTGATTGGTTATTAGAGAAGGATCATGGCCTGTTAATGACGCGTAAATAATTTATATCGCGTTTTTATTGCTGACTATTTATTAAGTCGTAGCATTATACATTGATTTAAGTTTAACACGAGTTTCACACATTATTATAACAAAAGGTCCTTAGGTGGAATGGATATAAGCGTGAACTGCCGGCAACTGGACGACGGAGAAACATCCGGACGTAGACAACCAGCGTTCATGCCTTACGTGAAAGGGGTAACGGATAAAATTGGTAGTACTAGAAAAGTTTTCTATAAAACCGTGTTTTCGCCGCTATCCAAGATCGCGGGGCATGTTAGATCCCCTCTTTCCAATCGCCGATGCGTATACAACATCGATTGCAGCGGCGGGAGTTATTAAGAGGTCTAATTCCTTTTAAAACTGATAGACATTTTTCTCTATGATCAAACATGTTTCTTAACATACTAGTTATTTCACTGTGTAGAACAGGGCTATTGGGATTTATTGGTATATATTTCTAACCAACAGTATGAATTATTCAGTAATAGGTAATATTTGTTTCAAAAACTACTCGAAATTGACAAAATTTACGCGCAAATTTTTTTCATCTTATTTTCGACTGCACGCAATTAAAGCATGAAATAGCTATGTTACTACCAAGAACTCGGGGACAAGTATTATTCACTTCAAAAAAATGGTTGAAATTATCAATATAATATGAAAATATAAATTTTAAAAGGAATAAGGCCTCTTTAGTTGGACCGACCAAGCGGATTATAGCTAAGAGTCAAGGAACATATCGTCTGTTATGATATGCGCGACAGCTACGCCGTCAGGTGAATAAGTCCGCCATAGTGAAACATGTGCTTGGATCAGGATCAAACCACTGGATTGACTCAATTATGAAGCTGAATCCGATTGCAAGTTCAAATAAGTAAACACAAGAATTTCAACCGGGAGAACGGTCCAGTCCAGTGATCCGCAAATGTAAATCACATAATCGTCGTTCTCAAGCTACAGATATCGTTAGTGTTGTGTGTCGGTCGAATGGCAACCCCAATGAGCAAACTGATAATAAAAACCAAGTGCGGGTACTTTGAAATACACGCGTGACAAGAAGACGTCAATGCCCGCCTGTTCAGTCCCTTCGAGACCATGAACGTAACATCACTGTCGAAACGTCGAGGTAATTAAATAAACTCTTTTTAAACGCGATTAAGTCCCGTTTTTATATAAAAATGTAGCATTATATTGTTAACTAAATATTATGTATAAAACTGGGGTTAAATTTGACGTTTCTAATAAGGTTCATATTTTTCTCCTTGAGACGAATATACTACACAGAATAACATTCATATCGCTAATAACAAATGACAGGAGCAAATACCTGTTCTAATTTTTCCTTATCTCCCTTAAATTGTCACTTGTTAAAATCACCCGTCACAGCAGCCTCAGCTCCATTAGTAATCCCGTGAGAGAGTCAAGGTATTACTAAATTGAAATGGTAACTCCGTCAAATTAGCGCCCTATTTTACATACTTATAGTTCAAGAAAATTAATAAAATCAGGGAAAATAATTCGTATAGTTTTGAAAATTGGTACAGTTATACCTTCTGGTGTCTAAATGAACATACTAAAAGTCCTCGAGGGTGGGTGCTGTGCTAAGGGTGTAGGGGGGGGGTTGAAGGTACCTTTTTTCTGATTTTGGCTCATATCTCAAATATTTGTAGAAATAGCGTTATGATTACTTGAAACAAAAGTTTTAACATAAAATTTTCTACAAATTTGGTTATATTTATTTTTAGTCTACGATCAATACTTTGGGAGCTACAGGACAGGGTGTTTAAGTTGACAGAAATATCAAAAAATGGTCGTTCAAGAAAACGTAGTTTATTCGTAGTTGCTCATCATATAACACGCGAACGTGTTGCAACGTTGTGTAGTTGAGAAATTCCCGTTACCGGCAAATTCCCATTTGGGAATATTCCAAGTGAATTCCCATGGTTCCCGGGAATATATGAGCTCGGTGGACCCATTCCTTTGTTATTTAGTTTTCAGCTAATTAATTGAATACAAGCAAACCGTTTTCGCTTTTTGACTCATCCTGAATCAGCACTTAAAGTGAGTATCATAAAATTTACCTGATGATGGACCCTGGAAGCCCGTAATGAATCGGATCTCAAGATACGTTCAACGTAGACACAGTACAACGTAGACACCAGAAGGTATAATATATATATTTTCAAAACTACACGAATTATTTCCCCTAATTGCCCATATTCGGCTTAATTTGCTCGACCTATTAGGATTGAGCCGCGATAAGAAATTGTCATTATGTCTACGACAGATGCTACGGACGCTACGCAGCGCTACGTCGTAGCATTTATCTCTATTAGGTGCTTTAGAGGTAAAATTTGCAAAATTGTTCATGATCCATGAGGAAGAAAAGTATTTTTTTGGATCCAGGGTTGTCAAACAAATATTACTACCTACCATACATTAAAGTATCGTAATCCTTCAATACCTAGTTACCGGTAGATATGCCAAAATAATTATTGAAATTTTAGCTTATGTTACCGGTAGACATGCCTACGCCAAAATAATGATCGAATTTGGCATTATTTGAAGCTAAAAAAACATACATACCTATAAATGTATGTACATCTGTACATGCCTACTACATCTGGGGGCACGGTAGTGCCCCCGCCAAGACGAGCAAAAAAGAAGCGGGGCACTACCTACCTTTTCTCGAACCGTTTCGTCTAATTTTCAAACCCTCATAGCTTCGTCCCAGTTAACACCAGAGCGCCCAAATTCACAGGTTAAGATGCAGTTAGGAAACATATAAAATGTACTTAATTTAATTGATCTAGCTTTGATACTTTAGGTTTTATTGGTACCTAAAATACGCCGATTTTGCCACTCACTCACTGACGTATCAAAACCTCTGGGGTACTTCCCGATGACCTAGAAAGCTGAAATTTGGTATGTAAGCTAGGTTTAGTACACAAACAATAGAATAATTCTGAAACTTGGAACTTTTACCCCCCAACCCCTTAAACTAGGGGATGGATGTTTGTATGAGACTTCTGAAAATTTTGATACTAGAGGTCTGAAAATTGATATAGGGACTCCTTGTTATAAATAATAAAATATATATTCTAGGATTTTTAGAAAATCACCCTCCACCCTTTAAATAAGGGGATGAAAGTTTGTATGGGTTTTCCATAATGGGGGCTAAACGTAAACTAAGTACTTCTTAAATACACAATTATTAGGTACTACTTACTTAGAAACGCTACGGCACAAACAAAATAAAAAATAAACCTAAAAATTAAAAACTACTTTACAAAAAGAAATTTGATCCCACCAAAAAAACATTTCATGTAAAAATGGCGGCCAAGACTCATATGGTCTGGCTGTAAAAAAGTTATCAGATCCCTCGAAAAGCCAAGCCCCTAAGCCCTGAGTTTACTAATCCTACACCTTGGCTTCAAAGGTATGGCTTGGCCGTTTCATAAAGTAACGTAAATAAGTCTAATGGACTGTCCGGCCTATATGGTAAGGAATTAAGTTTATATATATTATCATGGAGATATAAACTTAACTTCTTGATATCGTATGGGCCAGACGGTCCGTTGGACTTATTTACGTTACTTTATGAAACGGCCAAGCCATACCTTTGAAGCCAAGGTGTAGGATTAGTAAACTCAGGGCTTAGGGGCTTGGCTTTTCGAGGGATCTGATAACTTTCTTACAGCCAGACCATATGAGTCTTGGCCGCCATTTTTACATGAAATGTTTTTGGTGGGATATACATTGTTTTGCACTGATATCCAAATAATAATAAACTATTTTACTAAGCTTTTGTAAAATATCCATAATGAGGACGTTTCATTTTTGAAGTTTTTAATTGCATGCCTCTTCTTCCTATGTTATTCCAATTGTCTATTCTTTCAATTCATTCATATCTTAATAATCGACCAACTTGGATCAATTGTGTTAATAATAAATTTACGATGAACACGATTGAAGCGTTAACAACTCGCATTCGAAGCTCTGAACGTACGTTTCTATTTACAGTATGTGAGCTCTTAGATTGTGATTCGGGTTTGGGTGAAATAGGAGAGGTTCTTACCTCAATCGCATAAGAGCGAGCGAGACAAGTATAAAATTACATTCTGACAGGTCACGTACTGTACAAACGCATGCAGCGTCAGATGTTGCCGTATTTACTCTCGCATATTACCTATACGTGAACCCTTTCATAGTGACGCTGTAAAAATGCTCGAGATTTCTTGCTTCACTCGCTGCGTTTGACACATTTGACGCGATGATATTAGAAAGCTAGTGAAGCGCTGAGATTGCATAAAATATTTGTTAGAATGTAACGGCTTCGTGTAGGTAATAACGAAGTATATACAGCAAATTGAATGATAAACGAAAGTTAGATATTAAAATACAATCTAATAAGAACAAAATTTAATTGCTTGTCTCCGGTATCAGTTCCATTTGAATAGTAATGTAATGAATGAAGTAGTTATTTCTGTGATATTTCGGCCATATTCGAGCTACATTAGGTGACATTGATAATTTATGTATTTTAAAGGTAAGTTAAGATCACAACTTCAAGGTATCCATTTGGAACTATTCGATATCGAGCGTGTATCTCAAAGCTCCAAGACGACTTAATCCATTTATGTAACAATTATTCCGTGAAACATAAAACTTTTAACCATCGAGTTTGAATCTTTTAGTTTTATTGCTGTAATAGACCAAATAAAAATAGTCGCTGGTTTCTTGGGTAGCAGCAGGGCGATTAGGTGTAAGGTGGTAGTTTGCGTGATAAGTATAATTGAATTGAAACCCACATCAAGTGGAATTATTTTGTTGACACGGAACAAAATTATTATTACAGCAGTACACACGCACCGCGGCTCGACTGTATCCGCACAGAATCAAATCGTACTTGACGACATGTTATTATTTGTTAAAGGCAACCCGTTACATGCAATACTCTTAATTTTATTTTAATAACTTAATTGGATCGGAAAGTGTATTTTCTGTAGTAATATGATTGTACTATAATAACAGAGTATCGTCACCTTTTAATTATCAGACTTTTTGTTGTAATTGGTTTGGCATAGCGTAAATTTGTAGTTATTATTTTTACGTTAAAAATATGTTAAGGTATGTTAGAAAAGTATTTACGGCTTGTATTATTAAGGTATGTATTATTTATTTGCCGGCTCATTACTTATCCGCGTCAGGGCCGCGTCTACCACCCGCGGCATATCTGCGGTATTCATGTTCCGCATGAGACACCCGTTTAACATACGCCACACAGTGTGAAGATGACATATTATGACAGAACCTCTTTTAGGACGCCGTTTGGTGTTCAGGTCAGGCTTGTGTAAATTCAGTGCTCGGCTGAGGATAATTTAATTCGTTCATTCATGGAGGTGCGAATTTGCGAGTGCGTATCGGAGGGCGCGCCGCCTGCCCCCTCCCCCACGCCCCTGCGGGCGCCCGCGATGACGTCAACCGCCCACCGAGCTCCGCCACCCGATTATAAATAGCCATGCCGATAACACGCTACAGGTTTCGGCCCGTTTACTTCCCAGAGTTATATTTTGAACTAACTTTAAAATATTTTACAAATAACCATGGCGATTGAGCTAAATGTAGGTTATCGCTACGATTGTTTTAAATATAGTTTTCTGTTAATACACGAAATTAACAATCCTTTTTCGATTTAGATACTGAAAAATATCGCTAGAATCATATCGCTTGTGCTCACCTGCTCTGAGTGTCACCTGCGTTGAGCGCGCCGGCGCTCGCTGAAGGTTCACGCGGCCAATGATCTTGGAACATGTCCACTCCGACACCTACTCCTCACACTGCTATTTACCATTTATCTTCGATATAGTGAAACATGTTGCTTGTAGCTCTGAATGTCACCTGCGTTGAGCGCGCCGGCGCTCGCTGAAGGCTCACGCGGCTAATGATCTTGGAACATGTCCACCCCGACACCTTCACGTCACACTGCTATTCACCATTTATCTTCGATACCTATAGTGGAACATATTGCTTGTAGCTCTGAATGTCACCTGCGTGGAGCGCGCCGGCGCTCGCTGAAGGTTCACGCGGTTAATGATCTCGGAACGTATCCACCCGACACCTACTCGTGAAACTGATATCCGTATTCACTCATCATTTATATTTTTGCCGCGAATTAGGTACATGACATTGTTTATTCTTATAATCTTAATCACACGTGCACACGCGTTCAAACATCACAAATATCTATATTTAAACAAAAAGTCATGACAACATTCTTGCTCTTTACGAATTCCAGGCATACGCTCAGATGATCTCATCTTAAACAACAAATAAGATTAAGAACAAACTCACTCGGTAAGTTACGGAGAAGGTAGCTGACACTTACTTTACTAAAACTTGTTTTTATTGTGAAACTTTGAACATTTTCCTTACTACACAGTTAACAATACATTGCATCGACCCCAATGAATTCTATGTTTAATATGTTTGGGTAACCAAGTTGCAACATTAAACAAATCACATTTACCAGTTGTAGTTAAGGTAACTTAAAGGCCAGTTAGAACCTCGAGTGCATGGCGGCCTGGCGGGGTTATTTTTTTTATGGGTCTATGACCTGAGATAAAAGTTTCTATTCTATTCTATTTTGTAGAATGTGTAACGGTTACCTATCTGAACAATTTTTTTTGTTTTAAATCTGTAAAGTTTCGCCAAATTTAAATTTGTCCGAAAGTTTTTGTTTCTTTCAGAAACTGTTAATATTACAGTATAATAAAAAAATTGCCTAACCTAACCAAATGGGTTCTTTAAAACGATATTTATAAAATCCAGAAAATATTGCGTATTTACAAAGGCTATACTGATAGGGTTCAGATGCGAACTGAACCAGATTAGCTTTTGTTTGGACAAAACTTAACAAAACCCTAATCTGATTACTGAAATCGTATACTTTTAACTAAATTCATACATAGCTCCTACAATTATTTCAGTTGATAGGTACTTCTTATTAGGCCATACTTTGTGTAAAATCGTGATAAAATAGTTGAATTTATATCAAGAGGCGCGCTGTTGTGGTCGCAGTTTTAACCTAACCTACTTTACTGGTAGCAGATCGGTTCTGGCGCTTCGCTGCCGCGGTACACTCGCTTCGCTCGCTCGGCTCGCGCGCTGTTGTGGTCGGAGTTCTAACCTAACCTAACCCATTAATCTAGTTTACTGGTAGCAGTTCGGTTCAGACGCTTCGCCGTGGGCTACCGCGGCACGCTTGCTCGATATAGACGATACCAAACTCGACTAAGTTTTGTCGTGAATAATACTTGAAAATATGTAATCAAAAAGCTAATTCATTTGAGTGACTACTTTTTACCGTAACGGTATAGATATTGTTAACTAATATATATGCATAAACAAAAGGTCACCGATTATAATCTGAATCGCGACTGATATAGTATAATAGCTTTTGTAAATTCTTTTTTATTAAGACATGCGTTGGGAGGAGTTTTGTTTTGAGTTATAATGTATTCTGTGTTTGTTTTGGATATTTGTAATTGGATCGTACGGTTTTTCCTTTTAAAGGATGCTAACTCCAGTGATTGACTGATCTTTGTATATGTACTTAAATATTTATTTTTAAAGGATTGTGTTTTGAGTGTTTCATTTGTTTTGGATAACAAATATAAGTGGACTTTCACTGTATAAAATTGAATATTTTAGTATTAAAAAGTGTAATAAGTTTAAAGTTGAAATAATATAAATTATATATATCTGGAGCCAATTTTTTATTTATATTATGTTCTTAGTTTTAATTGTTTATAATTAAAAACATACTATATAAATACTAAAATAAAAATATCTAATAAAAAAGCCGTCAGGTGTTGTTTTAATCATTTTGATACCTTATTTTTTTTTTATTAAAGCAGTAACGTCTGCTAACGTAAACTAAATGTTTACAAATGAAGCGAAAATTGAAAAATTTAATGATTCGGACAGGATTCGAACCTGCGTTTCGAACGGCTTTCCGGGCCAACACTGGCGTCCTCCCAATTGGACCACCGAATCAGATGTCAGAGTCATTGAATTTTTCAACCAGTTGCTTCGACATGCCTTAGGGTGGCATCGTAGCGCCATCTACCGTAAAGATTTAGACTTTATCGTCGGCACCATCGTCTCAAATTTGTTGAGAATCGATAGTAACGATGTGCTACACCCAAATTACTTATTTTTTATTAAAGCAGTAACGTCTGCTAACATAAACTAAATGTTTACAAATGAAGCGAAAATTGAAAAATTTAATGATTCGGACAGGATTCGAACCTGCGTTTCCAACGGCTTTCCGGGCCAACACTGGCGTCCTCCCAATTGGACCACTGAATCAGATGTCAGAGTCATTGAATTTTTCAACCAGTTGCTTCGACATGCCTTAGGGTGGCATCGTAGCGCCATCTACCGTAAAGATCCACGCAACGCAGTAACGCAGGTTCGAATCCTGTCCGAATCATTAAATTTTTCAATTTTCGCTTCATTTTGTAAACATTTTGATACCTAGTTGCTTAGCTTACCTTTTGCATTATACAATTCGAATATTCATCGATTTTTTCCTATTTTCCACAGGGTTTTCATAATCCATATTCGTTTTAGAACAATTAATAAAATTAAATTTCAGTTTGTACGTAAATATGTACATGTTACTTTTGATATTAAAAGCAAATATGTAGTAAGGACCAAATTTATTACACACTAAAAAAAAACTTTAATTCAGATAGATACGATTAGAAATGTATAAACTTTAAAACTTTAAAACTTCAGAGATTGTTTCAGAATACTTATGAAGTTTTCTGTTGTTTCAGATCGAACGCTAATCGCAAATATTAAGCGTATTAGACAGCATATCCACCTGAAACCTGCGGTAGAGGTCTATAATGCGGTCGGGCGCGCGCCCACGGGGTGTGCGTAGGTTGTGTACTTAGTGCGCGCGAGTGGTGGGAGGTGGGAGTCATGCGCGTGTGCTATATGACGACGGTTTTAGCGGCGCTCGCGCTGCGATCAGGGGCGGAGCCCGCGTCACGTCGGTACGCAGAGGAATGGCGCGGCGCGCGCGATCGCGAACTAACGCGCGCGCGTCCTTTACACGATCTTTTCGAACCAGAACCGGAGACTCCAGCCCTCGCGCCCGAAGCCCCGGCTCCGGCCCACGCACCCCCGCCGCTGCCTCCTGGCGCTTTACGCAAGGAGCGCCGACGCAACCGCGCCTGGTCCAAACGTGCGCCGCGCCTGCCTTCGGAGATAGCCAACCAGATGATGTTGCGTGCCTCGCGATCCAGTCGTCCTTATGATGTCCCACAGATAGGTGAGTTTATTTGTTCTAGATACTTACCTCTTCCACCTAGTTGTCGAGGAATACCTTTGATGGATCCCACCATCTAAGTCTAGAAGTACCCTGTCTACTATGTTCGTCTTGCTTGACGGCTTAACGGACCACTTTGAGGTGACTTCCAACCCACCCACCGTTCCGCATACATACGTGGGCAAAGTAGGCGGCCCGGTATTATTTAAGCGCGGCGGTCATTTAATTTTATTGTATTTGAGCATAAACCCTTTTTAAACTTCAATATTTCATTTTTTTCTCGAAGGATAAGTTGACGGTGGGGTTAAATAGACCAAAATAAACGCGGAATATTTATATAAATACTTTGCATGTATATATTATTCAGTATAATCGAATGCTAATCTGAAACGGACAAAGAACGCCCACCGAAATGGGACCAGGTCTAAGTAGAAGAAGGAATGTCGTTCGTTACCCTGACGAAATTTTTCTTGAGATGATATTAATACCATTTGATATGGGTAAAATTCAAAATGGCGAGTCATATAGCTTAAGTAAAAATTACAGGAGCGAGAAATTGGTCTAACTGTACCATGTCTCTTTTAAAATATCATCTTGTTGGTCGTTCCGTTATAATCATGCGACGAAACCAAAAAAATACACTGCTAAATTTAAGATATCACTAAGATCCGCCAAATCGTAGCCCAGGTGAATAAAATCAATCACAAAATATTCGTAGTTAGAGTGTGACTCGGGAAGAAAAGCATACCTGGGTCAGCTTTTTGAACCAGAGCGCAGCGAGCGACCTTTGCATACAACCCTGAGCGTATCTATCTGAAGTGCATATCAAATGCATCATCCGAGATAGGAATCGTTTTGAATCTAGTAACATTACACTTTTTTCAGACGAGCAACAAAGCGATTCACTATGGGCTGGGCTACGGATTCTGCTTTTGTCAAAATCAATTTTTTCGTTTTCACATTGAGGGTTGAAGAAGTCTCTTAAAATGCATAATATGAATCCTTGTTACCATTTTGCGTGAACGAAACAGCGTCTGAAGTAGTCAGTACAGTTTTATTTTATTCATGCATAAAAATTATCTCATAAATCAAAATGTTAAAATACGAATAGTTCTACAATTTGAACATAGAGAGAAAATTTTACACGTTTTAGTGCTAAACTTGTGATGTATTATCTCTCTGGTGCCAGGGATCTTGAGAGGTCTGAAAATAGCGACCAATCTCTAGTAGATATTGTTGTAGTATATTCTTTTCACTTAAAGGGTAAGTATTATTTTCAGTACCATCACATCTTTACCAGGATCGATAAAATTTATAGAGTCTGGTAATAAAAGGGCAAAGATCAACTCCTCTTCAAGAACAACCAATAAGCTGTGAAAGATTATAATGGCTATTAAGAAAACGTTTTCATAAAGTAGCATCATTTGGGGTTTTTTGTAGATATTATGTAGATAAAGATATAATTATTGTAGGTTCACGAGCAAGAAAAATACACATAAGTAAAAAGGTAAGGATATAAGAAGTGCAGGGATTTATCGTATTTATCGTTTGTCTTTGTGAACAGCATGTGGATGAAAACTGGTAAGGAAATTAGGGATTACCTCACGGAACTGTTTTCTTCTGCTGCATTGATTCGGAGTCCATTCAGGATCGGGCATAATCCATGGACACCACGCAGAGAAATCACAATTCACTAGTTTTTTTTATACATGTTATAAGTTTTTAGCATATCTTTTTAATTATTTTGCGATAGAAAGATGCGCGCGCGCGTGGCGAAAAATATGTTTTTAGGGTTCCGTACCCAAAGGGTAGGGAACAGCTCAAAATGGAGAACGCCCAACGCCTGTCTACCACTTGTCTGCAGCGAATAATGCGCTAGTTTGGGCCACATTGCCCGCCGAGATGTGGGTAACTTGGAGCGTCTGATGGTCACCGGAAAAGTGGAATGAAAGAGACCTAGAGGCCGGAGCCCAAAACGCTGGTCTGACCATATATCCGAGCAGACCAACGGACCAGTTAGCGCCGCACTACACCAGGCAGCTGACCGCAACCGATGGAGACAGGCAGTTGGCAAGCTGAAGCGGGGTCACGATCCTCAGCAATGAGGGAGCGATGGAGAAGAAAGAAGACCCAAAGGGTGAAAACGGGACCCCATTACTGAGACTTCGCTGTCCGTCCGTCCGTCTGTCACCAGGCTGTATCTCAAGAGCGGTGATAGCTAGACAGTTGAAATTTTCACAGATAATGTATTTCTATTGTCGCTATAACGACAAATACTAAAAATAAAATATAAATATTTAAGGGGGGCTCCCATACAACAAACTTACAGATAATGGAACGGAACCTTTCGTGCGCGAGTCCCACTCGCATTTGACCGATATATTTTTTTCAACTCGTGTTGTCACGCGTCAGTCGCGGTGTTGCCAGTGTAAAACTTTGAACTAAGGGGATGCATTCAGTACCCTCACTATGAGTTTATAGTGACCGTAATCGCTATCGACTGCGTAAACGATTTAATAGAGAATTGCAGTTCTACAAAGTAACCGCTAGGGCGCTGTAGTACTATTCTCAATACAATTGTTTACGCTGTGACTAGCGAGTACGGTCACGTTTGGTCATGTTAACACATGGTAAGGGTGCAGGAATAAGGAGAACTGAACGATGGGTAAAGGAAAGAGATTCACCCTAATTTAAATATTTTCAAATATTGAATATTTATTCGTACTCATGAACATTTCTACACGTACATTCGAATTGGCAAAACTATAATAGTTTTGCCAATTCGTAACAATATCAATTTATCAGCCAGACTGCATAGTCAGTGTTCACAATCGCAGCAGAACTCGAGCTACAATAGTCACGATTTTGCTCCAGTGAAATGTGTCGCTGTCGGACATGCGAACAATCTAGCGGACATTAAGTGGATGTGTCGAGTGCGGATAGGCGGCAAATGCCAAAAGCTAACAGCCCCTCGTAATGGTGGCGTGCTCACTGGCTCACCGCAACCTGTGATCTGTTTAATACGTATGGCACGGTCGCCATTGTCAGTCAGAGCTACCTTTGTGCCCAACACATATCAATATCACCCTCATTTGCCAAATTACACGGTCATACGGTTACTGGAAACCACCTACGCAAATTTTGCGTGCCACTGTTTTACTATGTAGGCCCAGATTACTCATAGAATGTAACGTTGAATAAAACATTCATGTGAGGTGTCCTACGCTACGGTAGAGCGGTTCTCAGAATGTGTTTAATTTTTTTCTTATATATTTTGATTAATTTGCATCTGTCTTAAAAGAAACGAAAGTATGTATATATTGTGATGTCTGTCGGCGATAACGGCGCGATTTTAGCTCAATGTTAAGTTAATTATTTTACAAAATTATTAGTTTTCTAGTCGGCAGACGAAAAGTATTGTAACTGGCTGAACGCTCATTGTTTACATATGTTGTTACCATTATCCTCGCATTTTATCATATCAATATTTTATACCTACTTAATCATTTATTTTTATATATGGTTCTTCATTCTTAATGGCATGTCCCCTACGAATTCCTAGCCAATTTAAAAAGAATCTGGGTACTTACTATACAAATATTGGGTTTCTATTATAAATTATTACTCTAGGCGAATCACGATCATGCTCAAATCAAATCACAAAATAGTCTTAATGTTTTCATGAAATCTAATCTTAATTTATATAAAATCTAAATACCAAAATGGCAAAGCGCGATTTATTCAAATATACTAATATATGTCTCGACAAATATTATTAAATACATTTTATTAGTATTAAAATTATAAAAATAATAATTTGCAGTCTAGCGATGGCAGTTGTTATCTTTCGTTAAAAATAATTGGATAAACCCGTAAATAGGGATTCTATCTTGTCTCTTGACTTTATTTACCGCTAAAAATATGTTTTCAATGTTAAGGCAAGAGATGAGAAGGATAATAAGTATATAATGGAAGGTATAGTAACACCGAGAGCGTGAGGGGTTCGGAATGAAGGCGCAATGTAGACTCAGGAATACAGCAATGAGGCTCAAATTGTAAACCCAAGGCGAACATTTCGCCCGCCCTAATATTTCGCTGATATTTCAGTTAATTAAACTTGCTCTTCATTCAAACAAGCCGTCTTCGTAGGCTGAAGGCTTATTCACTTAATAAAAATGGCATAATCATTAGTCGGCTATTCACAGGGCCTATTTTGGTCACGGTCTTTAATGTTTATTCCCACCTCTATGCTCTCGTGATACTTACAATAATGTTAGTTTTTACAACGTTCAATTGCGTTTTGAACAACTTGACAGACCCATTGTCGAAAATAAACGTAAGAATCACTATCTATTTACCCATTGATTGTAACCGTCTGTTAATGGAAACTACAATAGCAACTGGTGTCGAAGTCACTTGTGTGGTTGTAAGGGATGTCTTATTTATTGGATAGATAACAAATTACTGGTATAATAAAGGAATTATGGCATAATTTCAAAGTTTCTATTGAGTAATAATGAAATTTATCCTGTTTTGGACAGACCGGAATCGACGGAGACAAAATCGTCTGTTTAAGGATTTCCAATGACAATAAAGATTTGGTTATGAGTTGGACTTTTCGCCTTATTGTGTAACTAGCTTTATCCCGCGACTACGTCCGCGTGGAACTTGGAAGTATGGAAGCAACCTCGTACAACACGATAGATATCTATCTATTAGGTGGATATGGATATCCATATCCACCTAATCACCTTAATTAAAAAAAACCGGCCAAGAGCATGTCGGGCCACGCTCAGTGTAGGGTTCCGTAGTTGCTCATCCTTCACAATAAACTGCTGTTTTAAGCCCGAGGTTTAAGTTAAGAAAGATTTTAAGCTCTATAGAAAAGTTGTAAACGCCCTAGAAACCGTAATCACTTATTACCTTCTGGAAGTCAACTTACGTCCTATTAAAGAAAAAATATGAAATTTGGCGATAACTCAAAAACGGCTCGACTGATTTTGTTCAATATAGTTTTCATTGAAAGTACTTATAAGGCTTCATTTACATAAATTTTTCCGATTGTTTTTGACCCGTGGTTGAAAAGTTAGATGGGGGGGGGGCACTATTTTTTTTTGTTTTTGGAGCGTATATTTACAAAACTGCTGACTTTACCAAAAAATAATGTTAGAATACCCCCGTTATTTTTACAAGACCTATCCAACGACACCCCAAACACCAGTGTTGAAAAGAAAAAAAAATTCACCCTCACTTTAGGTGTTCGAGAGGTACCCGAAAAACATAAAATTTTTGAATTTTTATTTTACCTTTCTGTCGGCGTTATACATACACATACTTATACCAAATTTAAGCTTTCTAGTACTAATGATCACGGAGCTAAGCCGCGGACGGACAGACGGACAGACGGACAGACGGACATGGCGAAACTATAAGGGTTCCTAGTTGACTACGGAACCCTAATAAAAGGGATTATAAAAGCGCCTAAGCAAATGTAATAGCAATTGTGCTTTTGGTTAATTACATTTTCTACAGGGTCATCAATGTCATCATGAATTACTTACTCACTTTTCAATATTTTTAGGGATAGTTTCCAGGATGAAAACTATCCTATGTCCTTCCTCGGATCTTAAACTATCTCCATGCCAAATTTCATCAAAATCGATTCAGCGGTTTAAGCGTGAAGAGGTAACAGACAGACAGACAGACAGACAGACGGACAGACACACTTTCGCATTTATAATATTAGTATGGATTTGTGTGAAAATATCAAAATAGTTAATACCTATCTAAATCTCGTCTCGTGAAAGTGTAATGCAAGTGTATCTAATACAGGGAATGTATTAGATACACAAAGCTAAATTGCGGTAGATTAGTTCACGATGCACAATGGTAGAAACCTTCTCATAAGATTAGTGCTCGGAATACGGTGCGTAAAAGCGATTCAGCCGGCAGCTGCCGTGCATTTAGAATAGGTTCTAAAGTCCAATTTAAATCACTTAGTACATATTCTAATGCTTCCTTGGCTTTTCGTATTGAGACTCTCAGAAGATGCGTGAAACTGCGTAGATTCAACTACAGGAAATTAGGCTATAGAATTCGGAGTTCACAGTCTCAGTGCTCTGCAGTCGCATTAATAGCATTTTGAAGAAGAGCTCTTTGATTGGTTCTTTTCTGGAAAGGGACATAGGTAAATAAGAAGTAACTATTTTAGTTCCAGTGCCAAGGAAAGTCCGGAAACTGAACAAATCTCACTATAATTGTTTATTTAAGTTAATAAAAAGTGTAGATTAGATTAGATTTATTTATTTCCTAATAACAAATTACATTATAAATTATCCTAAGTTAATTTACATGAATCTTATGCATTACATAGGGAAATTCGTAGTATATCACACTAATATTACTATAATTATAATGGCGAAAGTTGGAGAGTGTGTTTATGTGTTTGTATGTTTGTTACTTCTTCACGCTCAAACGGCTAGACCAATTTTGATAAATTTTGGTATGGAGGTAGCTGACACCCTGGATAAACACATAGGCTACTTTTTATCCCAATTTTTTTTTGTTCCCGTGGGATGAGCGGCTGAAAGCGCGTGGCGCATCTAGTATATTAATAACCATGAAATAGCTCAACGACCAAGCGACTTAAAGTTAAGATTTCATAAAACTACGCCTATTTGTTTTTGGGAATACAAAAATGGCACAGAACTTAAGACCCCATGCCATGTAGGGAGATGAATGTCAGGATTTTTGTTTCATTCTTCAGCATTCATTCATTAATAAATAAATAAAAAAACGTTTCTCAAAAAAAATAGGACTGTCTTAATTTACAACCACGTGTCTCCAATTTATGCAAAACACTACGAAAACCCTATTCGCAACCGAGCAAGGTTGCATTTCGTCAATCAATACTAAGTTTATCTCGATATCTCTATCGACGACGCGTCACGTACGACTTCGGACGTGCGACACTTACCAATGTCTGTGCCCGTATATTTCCGTTCTTCCGCGGCCTTTTGTCTAAATATAAGTCATAATGTATTTTCGGAAGACCCTTCCTTTTTACGGGTTTATGATCAAACATTATTTCGTCACGTCCGCGTTTCCCCAATGCATGTGCTGACTTCACTATATTTAGTATGCGAAATGATGGAATTAATTTGAATGACTGATGCGTTTCACTGCTAGAATGCCAAGAAAATACACAGATATAATCGCAAGTAGGTTCTTGTTTATTTTTGGCTGTAAACTATACAGGTACCTACTACGTTTGTACATTAAAAACAATTTGGCTCAACATATAAAAAAATGCTTTTTGAAAACCCCATAATCTAACAGGTTTAATTTAATTTAATAACAATAAATAAATATCAGAGAGCCTCACACAAATCGATCTAGCCCCAAATTAAGCTCAAAAAGGCTTGTGTTATGGGTACTAGACGACGATATACATACTTATATAGATAAATACTTAAATACATAGAACAACCACGACCCAAGCACAAATAATCGAGTTCATCACACAAATATTTGTCCTGGCTGGGATTCGAACCAGGGATCGCAGTTTCTTACAAACTGCGCCAACCACGTCGTCAAAGCAATACCATTAAGTTATTATGCGTAATGTGTTGGTGGTATAGGTATAATGTCACCGTAAGTTTATGAACATCGTCAGTTTATAATGTATCTAGTTAAATTATAAACTAACCTAAACTTTCCGTCAGTTTACAATATCACTATCTATAGTTAGTTTACAAATTAACGATAGTCACAATTTTACGGTGTCGTATAGGTACTTACATCAAAACTGCTGAGTCTGACTGAGATGCAGAGTCTGAGAGAGACTGCCTAATACGCATGTCATTCATATTTCATTTTAAAGTTCGGTTCACGCTATAATAAATGCCGTTAAAGTGGGTATCGGCCATACAATTAATATTTCTAGATGAATAAACAATTAACAAGTGATAAACGCTGAAGTTCAAAATATCGTTCCGAAATTAACTATTTAACTGGAGCGTTCTGAAACTTCATTAAAAATGATCAGATCCAATCTGCTCATCCGGATAAACGGGCGGCGATCTCGAGCAAAGCCGTATAAATCCCTCAGTCGAAACCAAAACCGGTTTAAGGAAAAACCTTTTTACAATCCAAGAAATTATTAATACTTTACGCTGAGCCACTGTAGACTAGTCCATTTGAGAACTTTGAACAAACTGACTGCATTTCACCTGAAGTTTGTAGGTACGAGAACTGCAAGCCGACTGCACTAAGGTTGACTGGTAAAGAATGCTTCATGGCATTAAGTCCGCCTTTTATACGATAAGTTTTCTTTTGTGCAATGAAGATTAAATAAATAAATATATAGTATAGGTTGGTAGTTCTGTTTGAACCCTTAGTTTATTTCCCTTAGTGTTATTTTTAGAACGCGTTAACTCAGAATCAAATATTATTATGATACATCTATTCTCGTACAATACATTTTGTAAGAATAAATTCAGATATTTGCTACATGTATTTGGGCAACATTTATTGGCTGCGTGGAAACTGAGGTCCTTGTTTTATCAAGAGATACACACATAAAAAGAAGAATTCATGTCTATCTTACCAGCGCAGAATCGTAACGCTAGAACCTTGAAAGGGCACGGTATTTGAACGTTTATATTTACTTAAATGTCAAGTCTGTAAACTTACCATATACGAGTATATCAATAATATTTCTATTCGAAACACAATTATGTTTTACGAGATTACTTTTTAATAATTATTGTCACAAAGGTAAATTATGAAATAAATAAATACTAAGGGACAATCTTACACAAATCGACGTAGTCCCAAACTAAGCAAACTAATAAATAATAAATAAATACCGTATCGTATTCCTCATTGCGTTGAGGCTCATGACCTCTATTTATCACTCTTCGGACGATCGCTATCCACTTATTTCAATCTACTGCAGACTGCGTAGTGTCCGGAAATTTGGTGACCGTTCTGCGTCGAAACTCGAATCTGATCGGTCCGGGACATGGGACTCCTTCCTCTTGGTCTTCTTCCTTGAATCTTTCCTGTCACTAAGAGCTTTTCCAGGTTGTCATTCTTCTTCCTGGCTTCATGAAAGAAAAATTATTATTAAGAGAGGCCGCGGCTAAGTCCATCTAGTTGGCGAGCGGCCGCGGCCTCTCTTGCCTTCCACTCCGCCAATCACGACCAGTTTTTCAAGGCTCTGAACTCCTCTTCGGATCACATGTCCAAAGTATGAAAGCAACCGTTGTCGGAAGATAGACGAGTTTTGATGCCTAGTTGGGAAAGAATTGACACATTTATGCGCTTAGCCGTCCAAAGTATCCTAAGCATCGCCTCCAGCACCACATTTCGAATGCATCAATTCTCTGTCTTTCTCTTGCCAGTATCGTCCACGTCTCTACTCCATACATAAAAATTGGGCAAGTGCGAGCCCGACTCGCGCATGAAGGGTTCCGTACCTATACATATATATAATCTATAACAAGTTTGTTGTATGGGAGCCCCCCTTAAATATTTATTTTATTTTACTTTTAGTATTTGTTGTTATAGCGGCAATAGAAATACATCATCTGTGAAAATTTCAACTGTCTAGCTATCACCGTTGTTGAGATACAGCCTGGTGACAGACGGACGGACGGACGGACGGACGGACGGACGGACGGACGGATGGACGGACGGATGGACGGACGGACGGACGGAAGGACGGACGGACGGACGGATGGACGGATGGACGGACGGATGGACGGACGGATGGACGGACGGACGGACGGACGGACGGACAGCGAAGTCTCAGTAATAGGGTCCCGTTTTTACCCTTTGGGTACGGAACCCTAAAAATGATGATGCTAATTTTAATAATTGACTTAAGGGGCCATATTCCTTTTATTTATTTTTTTTCATATTAATTATGACATATGTATATTGATAATTTCAACCTACTTTTTGAAGTGAATAATAAATTTCCCCGAGTTCTAGGAAGTAACATACTTAGCTTTTTTACGCCTTCATTGCGTGCAGTCGAAAATAAGTTGAAAACACTAATTTACCGCGTGAATTTTCGACTTACTTTTTTAAACAAAAATTTAATGAAAAATTCAAACTGTAGGTTTCAAATATTTATTTATTTATTAGCCACACTTACACTAAGACAAAACTTATCTATACCATCTATACTATTGTGTTTATAACTAATTATAAATAATCCTGACCTTGTGAATACATTCAGGGAACAAGAAAACAAATCCAAATCTTCCGCTATTCGATTTAGGGTGCGTATTGCGCATGTCAGCGGCGCCGCACTGAGCAGGTCGGTGCGCCCGCGGCCAGCAGCCGCGGCCGGCTGCGACGCCATACGTACCTATCAGGGACACACAGACTTACGCAACTCAAAACATGACCGTTAAATATTTTACCCCTAATTAATTAATTTAAATATGTATGCCACCATACATAACTCTCTCCGAAGTTCGGAGACACAACGAGCTGCGAGTTCGGAGTCCGAACTCGCAGCTCATTGTGTCCAACCATACCCAATATAAATAAAGTGGTACATTAGAGGGTAAAAAGGATATACTATACTCCATACCTTCGCCAATATATATAAATCTGACGAATTTATTTTGGATGCGCTGTACCATCAACTGATACCTATTTGATTTCATGTGGGCCCATATACCTACATTACAGCATTGCACTCCAGACTACTTCGGACTAACGCATCTATATATATATATATATATATATATATATATACAGGGTGGAACGAAACGACGTTATTTCCTTTAACTGTGGCATTATACAGGCTTAGAATATTATTTTCTCCAAATAAACTTTATTAATATCTCTCACCGTTTTCCAGTTATAGCATGTTAAACTTTCATACGAAAAAGTGTGTGTGTACAACCCTATTTTAGAGTGCAATGACCTCTTCATAACACAGTTAACTTTTGTAAACAAACTTTTTACAAATTGCCTAGCCATTTCTTATCGGTTTAAAAACCTTTGAAAATACCCTTAAGATTGTTTTTAGACTTTTTAGTTGACATGATTGATAGACGTTACATTGACTTTTTGTATCGTATGCTGTGTGCAAAAATGCCGGAATTAAACGCTAGAGGCTATTTGAATTTGCTTCTTTTGTACGCGGAGTGCGATTACAATACTGGAGAGACTTTGCGCCAATACCGGAACAGGTATCCTCCTCCTCACCCAACACACTCTAGTACGATATTACGCGCTCTTGACCGTGTTGGTAACAATCGTCCTATTGTGCCACGAACGGGTCAGGATGACCAGCGCGGAGGACGCGTTATTCAACATGATGTCAGATTGGAAGAGAGAGTGCTGCAGTACTTCGAAGATTATCCGAGGTCAAGTTCAAGACAAGCGGGCCGACATTTTCGTATGACTCATACGAAAATACTCAGAATACTAAAACGTGAGGGCCGTCACCCTTACAAAATACAAAGAGTCCAGGCATTACTACCAAGAGATTGCCCCGTTCGCGAAGCCTATTGCCGGTGGCTACTGCAAAAGGTGTTAGAAGACCGAGACTTCATCAAACACGTAATATGGAGTGATGAAAGCTTGTTCACACGGAACGGTATGTGGAACAGGCATAACGAACACGTGTATGCCGAAGAAAATCCGTTTGCCTACCGTTATACGGGACACCAGTATCGTTGGTCTGTTAATGTTTGGGCGGCGATACACGGGGATACAATAATAGGCCCTGTATTTCTGCCTCAGACTTTAAACAGACACGGATACATGGCTCTGTTGAGGATAGAGCTCGACGACTATCTGGATGAGTTGACGCTGGCAGAAAGAAGACGCACTTGGTTCCAACAAGATGGAGCACCAGCTCATTCAGTAGTCGAAGTACGTGAAACACTGAATAATGTGTTTGAGGATCGCTGGATCGGCCGATATGGGCCGCACCGTTGGCCTCCTAGGTCTCCAGATCTCACACCCTTGGATTTTTTTCTGTGGGGCACCGTAAAGGACATCGTTTACAAGACTGAGTGTGAGACGGCTGAAGAGATGAGGGAAAGGCTAAGGGTGGCCTTTGAAAGTCTTCGCAGAAGAAATAACCGACACAACATCTTGTCGAGGGTGCATCGCCACACGCGGGCACGAGCAGCGGCGTGTATCGTACGCCACGGCGGTACTTTCGAACACCGGATGTAAATGTAGGTAATTGTAAATACTCCCAAACGTCAAATAATAGTTTAAAAAAACTAGGGTTGTACATACATTAAAAAATACAATTTTAATCGATTTTCGTTTTTTTATTATTAAAAGAATTTAACTATTGCAGGTCGATTCTACATGAAATACATAGCATTATAGTTTCAGGAATGAACATCGCTTCGTTCCACCCATAGATGCTGTATATGTAAGTCAAGGGGCATTCAAATAGTTATTCGAGTAATTGTCCTCAAAATATCTCTGACGTCAACCGTACAGAAACAACTTTATATTATAAGATCTTATCGACTAATAAATATTATTATGTAGATCGGCATGAATGAAATTGAATTATTTAGGTACATTATAAGGCAACTATTTCTTTTTCAAACGAAAGCCGGAGAAAAATCTAAATTTAACGTACTTTTGCACTTAGCATATTAACATAAGTAGGTACTTTTCATAAACGCAATTGGACAAAAAACCATATAGCAGATTGCTTTTAAATTAGTCCCTTTCGGGCTTCTAAAGTCGATAAATACACGCATTTTTTCCCAATTACGATTACTACTATTAGATTACAAGCCAGCTTTGAGTAGGTAGTGCTTAGAGATTCAAAAGCGTAACGGATAGCTATTTCATTGGAATTATACGAATGAAAAATCTTCTTTATATTTAAGTTGATTCTCCATTATTCATTTCATTCGTCATTAACGTTTAGACGGATAGCAACGTCGTATTTTGTTATCCATTTTCAGTATTTTCTCAAGATCGTAGAACACTGCTGTTTCTTAAAAATAACAGAAGACAAAAGCGTACGCGTCAGCGCATTTCATCTTTCCAGATGTCCACGCATCATACTCGCATGTCCCCAAGGTAGCGCAAAACATTAATTTACGGTACATCCTGGCGGTGAGTTGGCTGCAGTCTCGACTTTTTTCCGTCCTTGTTAGTCCTAATCCTAATCCATACTTAATATTATAAATGCGAAAGTGTGTCTGTCTGTCTGTCTGTCTGTCTGTCTGTCTGTTACCTCTTCACGCTTAAACCGCTGAATCGATTTTGATGAAATTTGGCATGGAGATAGTTTAAGATCCGAGGAAGGACATAGGATAGTTTTCATCCTGGAAATTATCCCTAAAAAGATTGAAAAGTGAGTAAGTAATTCATGATGACATTGATGACCCTGTAGAAAATGTAATGATTAAACCAAAAGCACAATTGCTCTTACATTTGCTTAGGCGCTCTTATATTAATTAAGGTGATTAGGTGGATATCTATCGTGTTGTACGAGGTTGCTTCCATACTTCCAAGTCCCACGCGGACGTAGTCGCGGGCAAAAGCTAGTAATATTATAAACGTGAAAGTTTGGATGGATGGATGGATGGATGGATATATGTACGTTCCACTTAATCTCAAAAACTACTGGACGAATCATGATGAAACTTTCCAGTTATGTACCTTATATATCAGAATAGGACTGGCAATTTTACTACCGGCTTATGACCAATTGCATACTAATATGGTTAATTACTTTTGATGCTGACTGTACCCACGCCACCTACTACGTGGGTTAATAAAATAATTTTTCACTTCTCAATACTAGTTAAAGTAGTAGAAGTAAATTATGACACAATGGTTTATATTAGCTCCTTGTCAAACGATCTACTATTCCATTTATGACGTAAATATAATTCCATTAATATTATAAGAGAGAACATTTCACTGGCCCAATATTACAGGGTTCTATGTTACATTTTCAAGGTAATTACAAATTGTAACTACTTCATGCTGAAACGGCTGGACGGATTTGCATGAAATTTGGATGAGACGTAGATCATACCCTTACCTTAACTTACCACATAGGCTACTTTTTAAAGCATAGTTCCCATAGGATAGAGTACCCGATTTCAACGCGCGCTAAGCCGCGGGCTAAAGCTACTATGACATTATTAACAAAACAAACGCGTACGCATGCAATACATACGTATATGTAAATGTTTACTTTTTGTAACTAGAATCCGTCCACACAATAATCTGGGGGCACGGCAGTGCTCCCGCCAAGTCGAGCAAACGCGCTTGCCGGCACGCCGTAACATCCTTTTCTCGAATTCATTTATTTCTGAAGCATCTCATCTCATGCATTTGTAATGCATAAGTTATTATGAGTACAATACTATTGCAGACGCCGGCATTATACGCTGGTATTGTTCAGAGTTCGTAAAGAACGTCAAGAAGTAAATATAGTAGAAAAATAGTTGGTGGTAACTTGAATAAAGTAAACGAGATTAGTGGGTAATTGTATGTTGGCGGGCGCATGTAATGTGAACAAATGCGAGGCGGCCACTGCGACGACGCCTGTTTCACGCCGGTCCACACTCATTTCACTTACTCTTTATTAATCTCATACTTTCGCAGAAACTGCACACATTTATTAACTTATTGCACATGTGGGATTTGCTGCTGCTTAATGAATAACTGTTTTCTTTTTGTGAATTACGAGGCTGTAAATTGCAAAAAGGTCGACGTCACATCACATCACGTACGTACACTTGCAAGTAATATTTAAATTAAATCTACATTATTAGAATATACACTATTTTAGCTTTTATAATTCTAAATGATTTCGTTATAAAACACTCGCAATACCTATTAATGATTTATTCACCAACTTTGTAAGTTTTCTTATTACGCAGATAGTCGAATAGAAAATATAAATATCGCCTTGTGATTTGTGCTATATAAACAAATGTATTAAGGAGATAATAATTATAAATACAGTGGTAATACTGTCATAAGCAGCGTTTATTTAATTATTTTGTCGTCTCGAACGTGATGTTACCTTCATGGTGTTGCATGAAATTGGTGGGAAAATCGTGTAAGTTTTAATCAATATACAGAAGATATACAGTGATACGCGTTCGGATTCAAACAAAACTTAATCGAATTAAATGCCATTATATCATCTCATCAAGGTTTCAACCAAAATATTCGCCCTTTGTGCCACAACAAATTTATATAATTTAAACCTGAATTATATTGGACAAGCCTTTGAAGGTTTAAAAGGAGGGCCCGGGGCCGACCACGAACAAGAATGCCAAGACGTCCGTCCATCAGTCACAGTCACAGCACGCAACAGGTTCATTAGGATTTCCGACAGCTCACTAACACCTTGACAATCCGGCAACGAACAATAAATAACAGCAAACAAGAGAAATGCATCGGAGAATACCTTAGCAAACGAATTTTCTATAAGACGGTTTGTACCTTATCATCATACCCTGGCGTTTTCGATGCACTAATGATATAACACTGGGCCAACAGTAGGTGTCAAATCAATCTGGCACCAAAAACCCCTTATCATACGTGGTTAGGGTATTGTCTGCGGGGTATGCTTATCACACGTGTACAGTCAACCAATTTGATTTCTAGGCCACTATAGAACCTTGTCACAATGACAATGATAATTATGAGATTTCATGCGGCTTTCATATTGACGTTCACTGTGACAAGGTACGAAATGGCCTAGGAATGAAATTGGAATCGGTTGACTGTACAGTTGACCTATGAATTAGATTAGCCTAAGTTGGGTTAGGTTGGGCTAGATATTTTACTAGTTCCAAAACCCTAAATTGACCACAAGTGATTAAATGGTAAGTATTTAATTCTCGTCGTTCTTAAGTCGAATTGTGAACCTGATTCTTTTTTGAAATCGGTTGAAGACAAATAATGAAACCGCATGTGCTGTTACGTTGGATGGACTGAAATTCGCCCACGTCATAAGTGTACGCTTTTAGTACTCTACTCATACAAGCGAAGCGACCGAGGTGTCAGGATCATGAAAAATAAACTCGTTTATGAAATATGTTTTTGTAAATGGCAATGGGTTATCTCATTTGCCGCGAAGTGCAAGCATACGTGTACGGCTCTTAGATATATTGCCAGTGGAATGGATCCCTCCATACCATAAAATTTCATTTGACTAAGATGAATGTCTCTCGACGGCTATAAAATACAAGCCCTGCCCGTTACCGTCATTTATATTTGTTAATGTGGAACACACCTAGAAGACGTGTAATTTATGAAAACATAATTCAAAGTTTGCGTTATGATGAGGCTGAACTGTAAAGTTTTACTCTTTACCTTACTCGTAGACTAGGTACTCGTACTTACAATAAATAATTCTGCCCGAATTCGGAAATCAAAACATGGAGGTGGAGTTGAGTTGCGGAAAAAAATCTATGAGATGAGGTTTGCTACGAGTATTATATGCCTATTAAATATATAAATATTTAATATTAAAATCGGCTAACCTCACACAAATCGATCTAGTCCCGAATTAAGCTTAAGCTTGTGTTATGGATACTTAAATACATACAACAACCATGATCCAACCACAAATATTCGAGTTCATCACACAAACCGCCGGACCGCCGAGTCAGTAAGCAGGTGCTTTACACACTGCGCCAAATGCGTCGTCTGTAAGTCGCCTATTACGTCTGTATTCTAAATACTTGGTTAATTAAAGTTCAAAATTTTACATTTGATAAGAAATAACACCGTGTTAAAACAATGAAAACCTACACTTAGGTACGAGTATGAGTACCCCTACCCCTAGTTGCATATAAAAACTGAAGCTATTTGAACCCAAAAAAAATGTTACACCGTTGTCACTCGAAAGTTCATGTATAGTAAATTGTTCTTATAATGCGGATAAAAAGACTTAGACGTCTAGGTATATGGTTAAAAAATAATATGTTATTACTATGAGTCATAAAAAGCCTGTAAATAACTCACCTGAAAAACTTAACGCTATTCAAATAATTATGTTCGATATTTAGCGATAAGACCGCCTGTTGTTAACCTCTGTTTATTTATTTTTTACTGTATATCTCTTATGTTTTGTACCCCTGTGTATTTGAGGTGTGCAATAAAGTGGATTTGTATTGTATTGTATTGTATGTTGTTGTTTTAGCGATCCCCATGCCCTGCTTGCAATATAGTTGTGAAATTAAAAGAAAAATTGTTTATTTTTATATCGATATGGCAATTAGGAGGTATTTAAAATTAATTACGATATAATGCCAAAACTAAATGATATCTAGAGACAGTTTCCAAGAAAGTATTAATTAATAAGCTCATACAAGTATCATAATAATATATATCATGGCCTATGATGCGCGCGCCGGAGCCGCCATTTAATCTCTTTAGCGTTAATATAATATATCTAAAACGTCGAAATAGTTATATCAAATAAGTACGCAGTGAAGCTATATAAAAGATTGCAAAAATACCTATGGTTTTACCAACGGAAATACTCCTTTTAAATAACCGGCCACGTCGGCAAAGAAAATAGCCCGGCTTTGTGTTTTATTACTTGGTTATTCAGCACATTATGATGTCGCTGCCCAAAATAAACTATAATACCGCTAAAGATTACCCAGCCTTCAATTACCCAATTTGATAGCTCTCTAATACCTAATTCCCAGGGTACTTAAAGTACCGTAAGATGGCTAAATTTCGATTTACTTAACTTTTTCTTTTAAAAAAGTTCAATAAAAAGTGGTCAATTTCAAACAAGTAGAAACTGAATTTAAAAAAAATCACGTTGTTACCCTTTTATACAGGCTAGAGAGTGATATAGATTTATTAACCCAAAGCAGCAGCAATTGTCGAAGGAAAATTGCCCCAAGCTAACACGATATAGGTATGCTGGCGCAAAAAGGTAGTCAAAATGACCTTTTGTTTTATATGCCTTGCAGAAACATAAATAAACTAAAATATTTTATTTCGAAACACAATTGTTTGTGTTTTTCGAAATGATTTTTGGGTATGTTAATTCCTCCCTCTTTTTTGTCGAGGGTTAAAAACATGTACATGTGATAACATTTGTGAACAAACTACTCAAGAACTTTCTAGACTTTATAAAAGTTATTTACATTATTTATAAAACAACAATTCATATATCAAAGTTTTATGCGTTTTCCTAACTGCATCATTATTTTATGTCTCGACTTGTGTAAAAGATAGGTAAGCCATTGTAGTTGTCTGCTTTGAATAAAAAAGTTGTCTCCCTTGTAATAAATATTTATATTTTAATATTTATAATATAGATAAAAAGCTGAACCAAAACACCTGTCAGCTGAGATTTCAGCCGAGCGCTCCTGAAATTTCAGGTGAAAATGAAGGAGTGCACCTTTGTGACTGGGTATCAAAAACTTTGCTTTTATTTCCGTATCAGGTGTCCGCCTTAATTTGAAAGAGTATCTTTCCACGACCTCACGGCAACAGGTGAATAGGGGGCGCATGCGCGCCGCGCGCGTCGATACCCGTCCCCCCGTCGCCCCCCCACCCGAGCCATTCACACCCGCACATTCATACCGAACACATAGCCACAAACTACAGCAACTACACATAGACTACATAGCCGCAACTATCCCTAAATACAGTACAGGCAGTTCGTGTCGTAAGGCAACTGAGTTACAGAGGTAGTAATAAACTTATTATATATGTCAATGGACGTATCCAAGTATGATTTCCAGTCTCAGGAATAATTCGACACGTCTAATGACATTTGTCTGAAGTATCACATCTATTTATCAACATATACATAGCTCAATTGGCTAGATCTCAATGCGAATCGAAGCAGGCCCCTGGATTCATATCGGATCAATTATAATCGCGCATAATCCCTAAATCGCGTTATTGGAAACTCATTTAAATTACGACGCACGCTTTCCATGTTATTGCCACAAATAAAATAGCTTATCTGACCTTTTATTATTTTCAAGAACAAAATATTTATTATGACATGTACAGCTTAATTCTAATAATGATATTCATTATGAAAACGTAGTCTTTAACGAGAAGCTTTCGAAATAAATTTAAGTTATCAAGTGGGATAGATGTACATTTTTAAATGTGCAAATGCCAGCCACGAACAAGTGACTCTACGCCGTAAAGCGTACTATAATAGTATAAATGTATTTAATATATTTGGATTTTTGTGACTTCATAACATTTCAACTTACCTTGATTACCTAAATTTTTGAAATGATTTAGGTAAATAAAAATGTAATCGATGTCAATTGTGACTTTGTGAATCAATTCGACGAACGACTACGATATGCTAATATCTGCGTGTGTCATTTCAGCAAATAGTGGCGTATACATACATAGAATGCCTTAGTTCCTTGTAATGGCAGCGAAGCTATGAGTAAATGCGAGATCAGATAATACGGTAACGAAGTATCTAACAATAACCTTACATCAACATGACTCAACATCAATGCAACGAGCTGACTTAGAGCAACCATGCAAGTCGGCAAACTAATAACACGCGTGCCATAAAGGTACGTGATAAAATAATTGGGACATGCGAAAAGATTTTAACTAAAAAAGTATATATTTATTTTTTTTCATATGAAACTCGCATGACATTAAATAAGATTTTTAAATAACGACATGCGATACAACATGGTAATATGCTATCGGTATCCCGATATACAATGTGGAAAAAATTAATGGGGCCTCGATGGAAACTGCCTTATAATCCTTAAGTTAGCTCATTTTTACTTAAAGGAAACATTCTCTTCTCAAACATGCAATGAAATGTCTCCATACGTGCGTATAACTGGCATCAAAGTATCACGCTTCGGGCGGAAGAACTCGAGAGAATTGTAAAGGAATTTCATACAAAATTGAAGGCCTAGGCCGGGAAGTAATTGTTTTTAAACATGGCCTCTGTGTTCATGAACAGGCTAAACAGCTGAATTATATAATTTTAGCGGTATATTTTTCTTATTTCGTTGCATATGTTTGAGCTACGGTCAGCCGTCTAACTCACCCGGCAAGCCCATCTTAATGTCCAATTACTTTTAAAAAGAAACAAAATTGCATTCATAGTTTTTTTTTTCAATCACGTTATATTTTTTTTTTTCGTTTTTTTCATACCCTTCGTATTAGACTAAGTATACGGATGCTCGAATGTACGAGGTTATCAACTTCCAAACATAATTGGATCGGAAGAGAAGTCATCCGAGTATTTTCTCATCGTAAACTTAGACTGCAAAGTACTTACTGTAAAGTCGATGAAATGCCGAACGAGGATATATCAATTATCAAAGTTTCAAAGGAATCGTCAGGATTAAGAAGCTAATTTTTTTATTTTACTATGATATTATTGAACTAGTATTTGTATAATATTTTTATTGGCATTCCAATTATTTAACTTGAAATTTAAAATTATTACGAACCAAAAGGTGTCTCGTCATTTAGATTTAAATCAAAAAGGTACCTACTCAAATAGGTGAAAAAAGTGGCCAAAGGGCAACACCGGTGCGGAAGGCTAAGGGCGGAGAGGTGTAATACTGGGCTTTTTATTATTACTATACATAGGTATTTTTTACAATAAATTTATATAAAAAGTAAAATGTAAAAAATACATTACAAATATAAACACATTGTAAAAAACACCTAACCTAGGGTGCCGCCGGCAACGGGGCAGGGCCCAGGCTACCGGTGGTTAGGGCTGCAGAGAGAGAAACCTCCTGACAATGCGCGCCGTGTCCAGGAGTACCGCCTTCTGTATCTGACCCTTGATCCAGCCATCTAGCGAGAGTCTTAAGATGTTTGTCGAGACTCTTCGCTATAAGGCCATTCGCCGAAACGACTATCGGGACAATGATCGTCGAGTCAACATCCCACATGGCGATCACCTCGTGAGCCAAGTCAAGGTACTTGCTGAGTTTGTCCTTCTCGGCCTTCACGAGGTTCTCGTCATGGGGGATGGTGATGTCGACGAGCACTGCCTGGCGCTTGGATAGATCTACCAAAACGATATCAAGCTTATTGGCTACAATAGTCCTGTCCGTGATGATAGATCGATCCCAATAGAGCGTGGCACGACCATTCTCAAGAACTGGCATCGGTGCGTACTTATAGTACGGCACCTCAGACCCCACAAGACCGTATCGAAGAGTAAGTTGCTGGTGAATGATCCTGGCTACTTGGTTATGTCTGTGCATGTACTCGCCGTTAGCAAGATGAGAACAACCGGAGATAATATGCCTGAGTGATGGCTGATGGTCACAGCCCCCATGACTTCGATCGGCTCACACTCACGTCTGACAACATTCATCATTCGCCCTCGGTGTGATTGACTGGCACCGACCAGATACTACGCCAGAGATTAATCATGGCAGGATCCGATAGTTGCCCGTCGGTCACACATTGGTCGGTTCCCTCCCACTTTCGGTATACCTTCCTCTGATCGCTTTGAAAAAGACGATTCTGTTGGTATCGATCCACACGCTCTCTGTAGCGACGAATACGGCTTGCCCATGCATAAACTTTCTGCTTTAGGTAGTCGATGCGCTCTGTGACACATGCCATGTAATCGTAGGACCTGGTGCCTGTCCCCGCGAAGGCGTGGGTCACGTTACGTGACTCACGTAGCGCATCACACGGGGGCGGCTTGCCCCCGTAAAGCAGATTAGCTTGGCAATGAGAGTCCTAAACGAGCCGATACGCCGCTCGATCCGTACTTGCCAGGCAGGAACACCCCCGGCGGTCCGCGGTGCTCCGTCAGTGTCCGGAAATCTGACACGAGCAACGCGGCACGCCGCGATGGCCCCGCAGTATATGATCGAGTGGGTATCAGCTAAATCTTCGCTAGCCCGAAGGTATGGGTCTAGCAAAGCGTCCAGGGCTCCCATTAACGCTAAGTTGCGTTTATGCATTGGTAAGCGTGGTAATCGTGGCCTAGACTCAGGTGTGGATCGATACCGCGCAATCGCCTCTTCCAAAGCCCTTCTCTACTGTTCATTGGCCTGGGTACTTACACTGCTCGCACATCCTTCCTCATCGGCATCGGGATCCGGCGCTGGAACCGGTGACATAGCATGCGGATCCCGAGCCGGCGCAGAGCCGCACGAGCGGCCAGTACTTCCAGACGTAGTCAATCAAGTGTTGCGTCGTCCAGCAGCTTGCGCCGCTGAAAGAAGCGCACTTGATCGGATAGCCGCTGCGCAGATACGGCGATGGTCGGATCAAAAGCAAGATACAGAGGCAGCATCCTGTCCCGGTACGCGGACAGGTTGGTTCCTCCCTCTGTAGCCCCGTAATAGGCGCGCATGACGTTCTCGTCAGCCATGGCTCGAGACCATCTTATGCGACGCACTACACCACCGGTAGCGGGAGCCGTGGTCGGGGCAGGTTGCCACGTAGACCCCAAGCGTGCCGGCAGCGGTGGCCGTCCTCGTTGCGCAGGTGGTCGCGGCGGCGGGGGCGGCGGCCCGCGCTCGTCATCACTCGACTCGCTGGTGTCGGGCGCAGTGGCGAACTCGTCGCCCGACGACGATGCTGAGGAGGACGACAGGGCGGGCAGGGGTGTTGGTCGTGCGCTTGCTGTGGTTGCGGCTTATTGACAACTATGAGAGCTATAATAAAACGACCTGCGTACTCAACAAATGGTTTATTACTGAAGTGAACACTACACTACACTCCTCCCACTCTATTCTGGGAACCTGACAACAAATAAATAACACAAAATTAAAAACCGAAAAACCAACTTACTAAACCTTACATAATTAGTTTATCTCTAGGGCGTAAGCTAAAACGACGAGCGCTAGACTCACACCTCTGAGCGGTTTTTTTTTTTTTTTATTATAGCCTCAATTTATTCCTTAATAACTACAATAAATAACATTTCATTTTTAAATTTAACATGCACACTAAATTTACATTTGCAAAATTCGAGAATTAATAAATTAAATATGATTAAAATTTTTACATTGTACTATATTTCTATTATACATATTATATATTTTTATATATATTTTTTTTTTCAGATTGTGTCATGCATTTAGTTACTTTAGTTGCTTGGGATTTTTATTAAGGACCTCTCAACGAGTAAAGGCCTCCTCCATCGTTTTCCAAACATCTCTATCGTTGGCTTTGGTCATCCATTCTTTTCCAGCTACTCTGTTTATTTCGTCTATCCATCTTTGTCTTGGTCTTCCCCGCTTACGTTTATGTCGCGGTCCTGTCCATGCAGTTATTTTATACGTGCTACGTGACCAGCCCAACTCCACTTCTGATTTTTACAGTGTTCTAAGGCGTCTATTACATTTGTTATTTTTCTAATATCTGAGTTTCGTTTTCTGTCTCGCCTTTTTATATTCAGGATGCTTCGTTCCATCGCTCTTTGACATACCTGTACCTTATTTTTTACGCTGTTGTTGTATATCCAGGTTTGGCTGCCAGAGAGACATGGAAGTATGCAGGTGTCTAGTACTTTTTTCTTGTGTTTTATAGGCAGGTTGGACTTCAACACTTCTTTGTAACTCCAGAATTTGTTCCATGTAATGTTTATTCGTCTGTTTATTTCGTCTATGTGTCTGGATTTATTAAATGATATTTGTTTTCCCAGATAAATGTATTCCTGCACATAATCCAGTGTATTTTTGTTGACGTTGATGGGTATTTTTGTAGAGTTTGTCATGACGTTTGTTTTGGTAGCATTTAACTCTAAACCGATTTCTTGACTGACATTTTGAAGTTCGCAAACCATTTCTTCTAGCTGGGACGCTGTTTCTGAGAAAAGAATAATATCATCTGCGAACCTCAGATTGCTGAGAAACTCGTCATTTATTCTCAAGCCCTTTTGCTTCCAGTTTAGTTTTTTCATAATGCTTTCAAGAACAGTTATGAAAATTCTGGGTGAGAGAGCGGGTCTCCTTGCCTAACTCCTCTACATATTTTTATTTCTGTCCCTTTAGTTTCCATTTTTTACTTGAGATATACTTTTGTTATATATGTATTTTATAAGCTCTACTCTATAGTCTCAGTCGGTACGTCGCATTCATGTAAAGCTGTCCACATGCTTTTGTGAGATATGGAATCGAACGCCTTAGCGTAGTCAATAAAAGCTAAGTAGAGTGGACTTTGGTGTTCTTCATATTTTTCCATGATCTGTTCTAGCGTATGGATGTGATCGGTCGTCGAAAAGCTTTTCCTAAAGCCTGCTTGTTCCGGAGGTTTGTGTTTCTCAGTGTATTTCGCGAGTCGTTCTTCAAGGCAAGAGGCAAATAATTTATACATATTGGGTTGTAAGCTAATAGGTCTGTAGTTGTTTACCTCTGAGCGTTATCACTATTATTATTACTTATTATTAATATTATTAATTAGTATAACGAGTATTCATATTTCGATATCGCACTTCATAAAAATAACCCGACGAACCCGTACGATACAAATCAATCAATTGAATTCGACATGTAGCAGACGATTAGTTTTGATTGGTCAAATTGTACGCCAGCACGCCAACAAAATTATTCTGAAATATATTCTAAAAATAATGTACTATGAAGACCTGTAACCGAAACGTCCTACATTGTTGTCGTGTTTGCGAGATATATTTTTTTTAATAAATGCAGAGTTATGTACTGGATTTAGGTCATCTATGATCTATATTGCGCGTATGTTGCGGAGTTAACACTTTCGCAATCAAGGATTTTGTAGCGCTACGCGTGCAGCCGATAACATGGGGAAATGCATATGTAGCGAAAATTTGCTACTAGCACAGCGCCCACGGAGCGGGTTCCCGGTGTTGAAAGTGTTGAAAGATAAAAGGAGGGTCTTCAGCTCATGCTGTTCGTGCTCTTTTCCTAATATTGACGTTAAGGGTCAGGTCGACGGTCGACGCGATCGACCCGCGGAGGCGTCAGTCACAAGTGTCATGCGATTAGTAATGATTGCCGTATCAACGCAGCGAACATTCCACGGCGTTCCTTGGCAATTAACATCCATGCGCCCGCCGCAACCAACCTCAAGTAATTGATAATTCATTTTGTCATGAATTTAGGCTATATAGGTGTTAATACAAATTCGTGGTGTACATCTATAGCGCCCTAAGTATATATTATACCGGATATGTTACGCTTCTATACCTAAAGCTAACGTCTAAAAGGTAACGTCTTAAAGGCGTGAGTTTTAATTTATATATACAAATAAATAGATGAATGATGATGCAGCGCTAGCTAAATAAACCCTGAAAAGTAGGACTTCATAAAGATGTGATGGTCTTCTGTTTATGCTGTTCGTGATCTTTTCCTAATATTAATGTTAAAGGTCAGGTCGAGATCGACCGGCGGACGCGTCAGCATCAGTCACAATCACAAGTGGCATGCGATTGGCAGTGATTGCCGTATCAACGCAGCGAACAATCGACCGCCATCCTGTGTAATTAACGTCCATGCGCCCGCCGCAACCAACCTCCTATGTAATTCGGATAACCTCGACTAAGCCAGTAATTAATTCAATTTGTTCACTAAAATTTATCATCATCACAGTTTAATTCGCATCAAGCGTTCTAATGAAGGCGGTCTGACGAAATATTGTTAACTACGCTATTATCTTGTTTCAAAGACACAAAGTAAAAGACAGTTTGTTATGCCGACATCACCCTATAAAGGCGTTGGGATAATCTAGTTGTCTTAATATTTCTAATCCGCTTTAATGAAATTGCTGGATTATAGCAACATGCCGAGAAATTACATATTATCTCTAAGATTGTGAAATTTTAATGATAAAGATCAATAATACTTTAAAAGTCATGTTGCTCCTCAATCCTCCTTATTCTTTATACATCGTATTTGTCTGGACTCTTTTGTGAATACATAGCTCGAAATAAACCACAATCTGACCTATACCTAAAAAAATACAATGACACTAAGTTATTTATATTTTTTTTTTATTTTGTAAATTGTGACGCCTAGAGACCATATACATCTCTAAGAAATTTAGTTTAATTATTTATTTATTTATTTTTTCTTTTGTATAGTTAGTTTCTTATTCAGTCCTTAACTTTTCTAAGGATTTAAATTAATTTATTTTGTTTTGCATGTTGTGACGCCTAGAGACCATGTACATCTCTAAGAAATCTAAATTAAGTACTTAATTATTTTGTTGCATTAGTTATTGATTTTGACTCCTTGAGACCTTATACTCGTACATCTCAACGGAATTGAATTATTTCATTAATTAATTATACCGATCTATATTGCGTGTCGTGACGCCTAGAGACCTTCTACATCTCTGAAAAAATCACTTTATTTTATATAATTTTTAGTGTAAACATTGATTTGGAGACTTGTACATCTCCTCTAACATATATGTATCAATTACCTAGCTATAATATAATTGTATTAGTTTTTAAGTATAATTCACGAAAAAATGACTTACTGTTGAGTTTCTTTCGGCTTTCTTCTCAACAGCAGTCTCCTCTTGCGAAATTCCGGTAGACTCACAATCTGACTTGTAAAAGTGCCCTTGTGGCCTACTTACTGAATAAATTATTTCATTTCATTTCATTTACCAAAGTCAATAGAAAATAATAAATATTCGAATTCAGCCCGCTCACCCAGTCCATTTTTGCGTACCTAGATATTACCGTCTTATTGGTGAAGAAAACTTAACTGTTGCATCATCTGAAAATTTAAATATTACTCGTTGCCTTCAAATATTGATTGTGTCTAATTCTCTTATCATAACAGCAAAAGAGTACAAAGAGAGAGGAACTCTTCCTGTGCACATTTTCCTTGAAAAAAATAACTTGGTTCTCGTTAAGTCGAGAGTGAATAGGCACTTTCTATGCAAGCATGCTCCATCTTAGCCGTTAAATGTATATTTAAACATTTTAAATCTAAAAGATAAACCATAGTTTGAGGAAACTGCAAAATGGGTTTTCTAATTTCCCAGACACAGTCCTCAAACATCTTCAATAATGATTCAAAACTTAATAAACTTGAGAGTTCATAGGTATAATTGACAAACACGTAGAATACTATACAAATCCTCTTTACTGCACACCTCAAATAGGTACAGGATACAAAAACATTACAGACATATACTGTAAATAAATAAACAACCGTAAACAACAGGCGGTCTTATCGCTAGCGATCTCTTCCAGACAAACTTTAATTAGCGGAGTATATCAACAAACGTTTGAATTGAGTAGGTGAGGCAAAAAACAACTGTAAGCAACAAAATTAACTACAAAATAAAATAAATAAATAAAGCAATAAATCTCATCTGCAACATTAATTGGATGTGTGAACTTTGCCAATTACATAGTAAAAATGGATTCGATAAAACTTCGGCCGCCTACGTGAAACGCTCGATCGTATTTTCCCTAGATACCTTGTCCCATATACATATTCGTCCAGGAAAAAAATCCAATCAGTAAAATGTACATAAATTAGTGGCACCTACCTACTAAATTGGCATTTCTTATTGTAGTCACAACAAGTCCTTCGACTCTTCTATTCCTGCTTTAAGACTGCGCCGAGCGAAATGTGAAAAAATAGGCAGTTGCCGTTAAGTAGACAACGTCAACACTAGTTGTTTAATCCATTTCTAAACTATATATTTAGCACTGCGAAGAATGTGTTAACAACTTCTCCGTGGAAAAAATATAAGATTATTAATATTTTACCCTAGAAAACTAAGTAAAGTTGAACGAAAATTTAAAAATCGTAAGCAGGCGTTAAGTGTTTTTTTATACTTTAACAATGGAAATCTATTCTGATTTTCAGTAAAAAAAAAGATGAATGTTTACATTACAATTTGTCCGCATCAAATATTTCAATTATTGTTTGGTATGAAAGGTCCAGATTTATCAAAAAGTCCTTTTAATTCTCCATACTTTTTACTATAGCGGCCGCGCGCCGATCGAAATACTCGTACGCATTCCCCGTGCTCTTTGGTTCAGTCGCTAACGCTCGGCGCAGTATTAAACAAATTAAGGCTGCCTGTCTACTGAAGCAGAGCTGAGAAAATGGACCAATCAGGCTACGACTTTGTAAAGCCCAAAAGAAGTGCATTTAAAATTGAGGAATGTGAGTCTACATATATTACACAGCTTCGCTCTAGTGGACAGGTAACTATAAGCCTAAAATTAGTCTTTTAACCGCTTAATATAATTCAGTAAAGATACAGAGACACAAAACTCTGACTTGAGTAAGTACTTACCTAGTATATTTACTCCTACGGCGCTACTATGAGTCTTGGTTTTCTCAAGATGGTTTGCTTTATCTGCTGGCTTGCTGGCCTTCTTATTCTTGCTTCTTAGGCTTTAAATCCCTCTACACGGCCGAGTGCTATATGCCATCAAATACGACTAAAACAAAAAGCAGTTAAGTAAATACTCGTATACCACGATTGCTCCTTAGCTCTCTTGAGTCTGGCTTAGCCACGCGTCGGGTTTAAGCTCGAGGCGTTCGAGCGAAGTTCTCGCTCGGTAAGCGAGCGGAAAGCTAAGTGGCCTGAAACACTTAAACAGACCAAAGGTCTGTTTCACCCGATGCGCCATTCGAGATTTTAAGTTTGCGATAGAAGAGAGTTATTCTATAGTCGTGTTGTTTCTTGAGACTGACTCCTAAAAGTATTAGTAGACTTTATTTATAAACTTTGATAAAGGAATAGGATTTTCAGCCAGAATTTGATTTTCAAAGAAGATATTGATGTAAACAAAAAATACGTTTATTTGCGCTTGCAGTGCGAAAGATATAAAGAGTGACGTCATCGTGAAATGTTTATTAAGGAATATAAATGGGAGTGATAATAATAAAAATTGAGCAAGTGCGAGTCCGACTCGCGCATGAAGGGTTCCGTCCCATAATCTATAATAAGTTTGTTGTATGGGAGCCCCCTTAAATATTTATTTTATTTTATTTTTAGTATTTGTTGTTATAGCGGCAATAGAAATACATCATCTGTGAAAATTTCAACTGTCTAGCTATCACCGTTCTTGAGATACACATACAGCCTGGTGACAGACGGACGGACGGACGGACGGACGGACGGACAGCGAAGTCTCAGTAATAGGGTCCCGTTTTTACCCTTTGGGTACGGAACCCTAAAAAGGAATAGTTAATCTATGAATCATACTTGGTTATGGTTCGCATAATGAAAACCCTTGAAACAAAAAAGATGCACGTAATTATAAAAATAATACTCGGTGATTACTTCGGGGAAACCGAAGGTTTTGTCTGTGCAATTGCGGACGCAGTAATGATGGCGAACAATTACCGGAAATATATCCTGTTCCAGAAAGGCGGCACGCCCGACAAATGTCGACCGACCGGTGAGTCACTCCGGCATAAAATCTCCGATTGTTCTTATTTAGCTAACGGTGAGTACTTGCACAGGTAAAATCTTCCCCTATGGGTTCAAGCAAACACCCATAGTAGTAGAGTTGCTAAGCCGCGAAATTGTGCGCATCGGGTTACAAGCATGAAATTTCGTCCACAGATAGAGCGTTCCGCGGTGATTATTTTCAGATGTGGAGGGAAGTCAGATTCGTCCCGTGTGAGGTGGGAGAGCGGAGTGAATAGGACGAAGTGTACCTCTTTTCTTTCTTTAGTGCTGGTCAGTTAAGTCTACTAGGACTTGTCTGGTATCGTTTCCGTGTAAAACAGATATCAACAATTAATTTTTTATGTTATTTAGGAATGGTTTGATATAAAAAAATGGGTTTATTGGCGAAAAGGTAATAATCACAACAAGTTTTTTTTATTCAGAATGATAAATTAGTGATATACCCTGAATATTTACAATTTAAAAAAAAGTCTATATAGCAAATTTAATCTTGTTTCTAAAAATGTATACATATTAGGGACATCTCATACAAAAAGTACCTTGAAAAAAATATTGATGTTAAGCTTAGCCTGCGTATTCTAGTACATTTTGCTAAGTCGCGAAATTGTGTACATCGGGATACAACCACGAAATTTCTACCACAGATAGAGTATTTTGCTGTGATTATTTTTAGATGTAGAAGGAAGTCAGATTCGTCCCCTGTGCGGCGGGAAAGCGGGATGAATAGAGCAAAGGAGTCCTCTTTTTCTTTTTTCATTACTGATCAGTTAACGCTACTAAGGCTTGTGTCGTATCGTTCTCGTGTAAAACAGATATCAGCAATTATTTTTATATGTTATTTATTCATAGTACCATATAAAAATATGGGTGTATTTTCGAAATGGTAAAAATCACAGCAAGTTTTTTTTATTCAGGGCGATAAATTAGTTATATTTTGTGAATATTCACAACTATTACAAATATTGGAAAATAGAAAATTAAATCTAGTTTCTAAAAATATATACATGTTGGGCACTTTTCTTACAAATAGTAACTTAAATAAATTGTTGATGTTGAGATTGAGTGTACTCGTGATACATTAGCAAAAAAATATTTTGTTTTAATTACGTTAATATGTTTTTCTAGGACGTATATAGTAAATATTACATGTAAAAACATGTTAATAATCATAATTTAAAGTATTTCATGAAGCAAAATAGGATGCGTTCGGTGATTTACGTTGGTTACGCCGACGTAAACATATATTTTAAGCTACTGTTTGTATGAGAAGTTCCCAAAATGCATATATGTTAAGAAACTAGATTAAATAAGCTTTTTAAAATAATAATAATAATTTGGAAATGTTAACATAATTAAACTAATTTATCTCACTGAATAAAAAAAGTTGTTGTGATTTTTACCTTTTAGGCCATACACCCATAGATCTATAGAAAAATAACGTAAAAAATGAATTGCTGATATCTGTTTTACACGGAAACGATACCAGACAAGTCCTAGTAGACTTAACTGACCAGCACTAAAGAAAGAAAAGAGGTACACTTCGTCCTATTCACTCCGCTCTCCCACCTCACACGGGACGAATCTGACTTCCCTCCACATCTGAAAATAATCACCGCGGAACACTCTATCTGTGGTAGAAATTTCATGCTTGTAACCCGATGCGCACAATTATGTTAGAAAACAGCGGACTAACAACTACTATAGGGGAAGATTTCATGTGCGTCTTGCGCCTTAGGTTATGATTAATATTTTATAAATTAGTGCCTATTCATAATATGTATTGTCGCCACATGATAAAGAGTAGGTATACAAATAAAAACAATAACATAGAGTACGATTACAAGAGGCGGTCTTATCGCTAAAGAGCGATCTATTCCAGATACATTTTGATCGTTAGTGCAAGAACTGTTTGAAATACTCAATCAATACACAAAAAATATTCATGACGTTGTAAAGGTTATACTTGAACAGGCGCAACCATAAGCTTTAAATCGAGTATTTAGTTACTTTTGGGGTTGATGCTTTGGTTCATCCCGACCATATAATTTAATTATTTATACGATTTTACTTTGACTTTTCTCCATAATAAACTAACAAGGAAAATGTCAAAGCAACTATTTAAGTACCACCCACGCAACCAGTTCTATCGAAAACCGTAGCTCGCAGAATCGCAGCGCACAATTTAAACTGTTTTCCGCTACATTTTCCTTCTAAAGTATTACCGTGAAGGCTAAAGAGTTATCTTTAAGGTTTTAGAGAAGAGATGTATCTGCGTTGCATGCGGTAACTGGCGCGCCACACGCGACCACTTGTTACGAACTGCAAGATTGCGTTGTTGCAAGGTGCTACCGCTGAGCTCCGGGAAACAAGGCGAATAAATGCGTTTACATCCAACACATTACATGCCGCTCTTTAATGTGTTGCTGCACGATTAGAGCGAAGCGAACCCGTGCAATAATGTATTGCTTACCGTCGCTAAATCAGCGTGTAGTTAATGTGCTGTACATTACCTCAAGTGTAAGTTTCCAACCTTTTTTAAATTCTTGATCGCGTTTACAAATAATATTTTCACAAACGCATTCGAGATGTTTTATGTGTTAAAATTAAACGTTTAACTAAATACCTTACGAGTAAGAGGTAATTTTCTCATTTAACACGTCCACTCCAATGTTTTCGTAGAGCTAAGTAAGTCTACGTGCGTATCCAATAATGCGTGTTTAGTAAACTCGCTTAGGAACAGAGCGCCCATGGAGCGGGTTCCTGGCGGTGAAGGTGGTACTAGAGAGGCAGTTTGATTTTATTTCCGTAGCGCATTTAACCATCAACAATTGGCGTGCGGACAAATTTATTTTGAGGGTGTCAATCGATTCTATTTTTATTGGGATCAAATGTCTATATGGGACTACCTACACTTGGACTGCTCTAAAAGTCCGAAATGACCGTCAAAGTTCAACATTATTATACAAATGGCCGAACTACATAATATCATATTATGACGTCATCTGTGGATTGAGGCAGTATTTGTATGGAAAAAATTAGTAACTTGCCATTTTCACCGTGAAAAAGTGCGTTTAAGTTCATTGGTTGTCGTACAATTATTGTATTTTTTTTTAATTATGAGGATTCTAAAAACAATCTCAAAGAAATCATAAAATTTTCGTACCTATCTTTGAAGTCACATATTTCAATGTTTTTTGTTTTTATTTTATTTTCTTTGTATCATGACATAGTGAGCTAATTTTATTCGTATATGTTAATAATTCAACATCAGTCCCGTCTCCTATTACAATGAACAGAACCTTAACTTAATTACACTAAATTAAAACTAAACCATAAGCGAAATCCCCTAAAGGGTAGGGTTCCCATAAGACTGTCTGCTTTCCCTCTCTGGATAGATATGCCTATTCGTTTCACATTATTGAATATGTTTGAGTTAGTAAATAAAGGAGAATAAGCAATACAATAAAAATTTGCAGACAAAAAAGCGTTTTTTGTTATGCGTTTTGTGTGTAAGGTGGCCCAGCCCGGACTACTCTGAACTGAACTTCGAAATTCGATATTCACGCTGCACCGTCCCTTCCATTCAAATACAGTTTAACATGAGAGCGAAAATAACGGCACGATACGAACGTCAAAAATCGAACTTCAAAGCAGCCCGGTCTCGTCAGGGCGCGGGATTTGATCGCGCGTGGTATTGTCGTCGGGACCCGGGGGCCCTTTGTAGCCTCGCCGGTGAATGCCAACAGTTTCCTTATTCTTTGAATACGAGTGGGTGCCATAATAGATATTCTCGCCATAATAGCTATACTTATTGGTACTGAACACATCATAAAAATAAATAAAGTATTTACTTGCTTCAAGATATTCTACGTTAGCATTGCATAGTTTGGGACTAGGTGGATTTGTGTAAGATGGTCCTTTACTATTTATTAATACATATATGTATCATTAAAAGTTAAGTAATTATAAAATACAATAAGCTACTTGAACCATTTTTTAATTATATTTGAAATGGATAATAATATCTCACTAGCACTAAAAAAAATATTATGTTTTTATTGAGCCAGAAAGCTAAATTTTATGAACTGAAAACCGAAATTTCATGAACAGACAAAACAGACGTCCGCTATTTTAGTCTTTAGCTTATCTGAGGCGTGACGAAGGCGATCCCGTAAATAAAGACAAGTAAGTAATACACTCTTATCTATGATGCGAATGACGTTTTTAGTTTAAGTTTATTTTTACTGGATTGGTGGCGTCACTATCAAGGGTGAAAATCGCCATTTTAAGCATTTCAAAAGTCAGCGATTTAAGCATTTAAAAAAAATTATCGAATAAAAATCATGTTTTAATTTTCAATGTGTTCAGCCATCCCCTACTTTTAGGAACTGATAAATATATATTTCTGTTTTCTTAGTAACGAAATCCTACTATTCAAAATAAACATTAGTTTCATACAATTTAACATAAGTCAACTAGCCCGTTATAGTTTTCTAGTTTTGTCTCTTGTTTGTCCCTTGACCCACAAAATGTCAACATACTAGTAAAGACAAACCACCTTTCCAGTCATCGTCATCAATATTGTTGAAATCTCTTTTATCTTCTATGATTTTGTTTATCTTATCCAAAGTTTTTCTTGTAATAAAGTTATGAAACAAATCGTATTTTCAAGGATTCAAATTAGTCCCATCGCTTATTTCGAAGCCGCGCAATAATTGCTCGAAAAGGCAGCACAAAATATCTAAAAGCATATTTCTCCTTATTTATTCGCTAGTTAATTGGTTTCAAATTGATCCCTATGATTATGACAGGCTATAGGGCCTTTTTCGGTGCGCTCATTCAATTTTCTTGATGAACTTCTAACAAATATTTAACGTTATGCTAAGTTTGCGGAAGATTAAAATTTTTAATAGCCTTATAAAAACGTTATTTAGCTCGTTAACGCTGTAATAAACTCCGTATATTTCCCGGAAATTGGAATTAAAACTCATAATACTTTCATGAGTATATAAGTTGAGTATCTTTTTCTCTTCAACTATAACCAAGCCAAGCTCATTAGCACCCCGAGACGTACTAATAGCCATCGTGTACCAAGGTGCTCGTCTGCTCGATTCCGCATTCTGCTTTTATTTAGCAATATTCGCATGTCGATTGCGTCGCATTTTACATAAATAACCAATAAAATACCGTTTCCAGGCAGCTATTGCAAAGATCATTTCAAGAGAGAACACTATTGTAGTAGCCTTGAATATTGTCTACAGGGAAATAAAATAATCTATTTTTATCTAAGTATAATAGATTAGTATCTTCTCGAAGCCACTATTTAGATGTTATCGTTGACATTACAAGGAGATCGGTTTGAATAGCCACTGATAGAAATGGTTGGCGGATGAAAGTTTTGACTCCATCCTATTGTTTCAGTCGTTATTGTAGTCAAGTTCCTCGTGACAATATTAACAATGCGGACAACGATATTGTAACTGTTAAACGCTATCGTTTATTTCTAAAACGTAATAAACATATTTTTATAGCCCTAAACTTGGAATCGTATAACCATTTATCAGTTTCAGTCAGTTAATCAGTTTACGCCAAAATACCGGGTGTTGATGCCTCTGCCATCTTACCTACTGCAAAAGAATAACGTAACCTCAAAACAGTTATTTGGAGAAAAAGCGGTTGTTGCCGTCGCCGTCTTGTTTTGCATATTGCTACTATAAAATACCTAAATATTTCAAAGATTACGTTATTTCTATATTCGTAAATATTATAACCGAAATAAATTTAATATTTTTGATGGTCTATATGCCATCTACCCCATATATACCCTTCCAACTGAACAACGTTTGTTTAGCAACTTAAAAAAAAAACAACATAGAAAAACAATAGTACCTAACATAACATTTATTCAATGCACCGACATTTCAGTGTACGACTTTAAAGTAGGTACGATTTTAAAGTAAATCAATCATACTAATATTACAAAGGCGAAAGTTTGCGAGTGTGTTTGTATGTTTGTCACTTCTTCGCGCTCAAACGGCTGGACGGATTATGATAATATTTGGTATGGTGGTAGCTGACACCCTGGATTAACACATAGGCTACTTTTTATCCCGCATAAAATATAGTGTCCCCGTGGGATGAGCGGGTAACACCGCAGGGCGCAGCTAGTAAATACTGAAAACTCCTCGATGCGGGCCTTACCACAATCTTATTAAAAGCTATCCAAAAGCAGTGCAGTTCAGTTTAGGCACCTAAATTGAATCGCTGAATTTGGTACCATAACAAATTTAAAGCAGCGCTGATTCTCGATCGCATAAAGTGAATGAAAGACCGATATTTGTCTCTGGTCCGCAAGTGAGATGCTACGGCGCGAAAGGGATGCCGCTATGTGAGTTTCGTATATGTTTATCTCTTTCTGACTTCTATCCGTTCGGTAACTAAAATATTATAAATTAATTTCGCAGCACACTTTGTTGGTAATTTTGAAAAGAAAAGACGTATATTTAATAGCGGACTTATGTTCTTTTTTTTAATTTAATGATAATATTTGCCATACCAAATGCTTTATTGAATGAAATAAAGTTTAAAATGTTTTTTTGAATGAAATAAATTTCAAAAGAATTGTAGTTAAGTCTCGGAACGTGTGCCGCCTTCTGTCATTTTTCTTGTCAATCATTGACATGTAAATTTGTTAAATTTCAAATGAATTTTACGTGTTATGCCAGTCTTTGAATTCAGTTTAATCCTCCGCGGATTTAGTGTATTCGTTCAGCGGAAAGAAATTGTGACCACAGAATGCTGTGAAGTAATTTTATCACCCATATAATATCAAGTGTGTCAATGACAATGTTAAGAGCTCCGTGTTTATCGCCAGCTGTCTCCCGCCGAGATTAAGACCTTTGAAATCGGGCTTATATTTTGGACCCCATGATATCAATATTATCCAGCTGCAGTCCCGGCACTACGAGTACTTCAGCTCATTTGTGGTGTGCGTGCCGCGGCCGCTGCAGGACACCATCGCAAGTGCAGACTTCTGGAGGAAGGGTGTTTCGGCGGTTCCGCGGTAATCTGCCGAATTATACACCAGATCAGACGACGCAAAGGACCCACGCGGTTGTGTCGCCTAAATTAACTAGTTTTAAGTCTTGTTTATATGTACTTTTGTAGTTCAGTGCCTTATTGGTTTTATTACTGTAATGTTGTGTAACTTTTTTGAATAATAAATAAACGTAAATAAATAAATTATCAACTGCTTAAAGATATGTTCAATTATAGTTGTCTATTTTAGGTTCTGTGCAAATGTTTGTAACTCCAGTTCTTTGTTTTACAAAATAGTTTACTCGTTTTTATAATTTAATCTATTAAAAATCATATTGTGGTTTAAGAACTTAACTAGTAACCAAATAAAGAAGCATGATGTAAAGCACCCTCGAGCGGCTAATTTAGTTACTACAGTCTGCAATGCTACGGAAAAAAAAGTATCTTAACTATGAAATCCATACAAAGTTACGAGCTCTTTACCGTAGTATTGCAGTAGTCATATTTCGAACCGAAAAACACGAAGTTAGCTAACTACTTATTACCAGTAATGCACTCTTATCTATGCGCATTGTGCATCTTTTTTTTTCCCGTTGCATTTTCCAAGAGATCGTATTCTAATAACTCGAAAGAAATTAACTCGTCAGACAGTATCTGAAAAACCTGTCAAACACCAGGGCCCAATTGGGGTTGAAAGTTTTTATGGAAATCGTGTGATTTTTGAGTAGGTAAGAGATGTTTGAGTTAGAACTTTGTTTACAGATTCTCCATCAATGTGAAAGTATATGTAAGGAAATATTTTCGTGTATGAACTCTGCTCTGCATTTATTTTTGGAATTTAATCTTCTAAAAGGATTAAATTTAAGGCAATTAGATGGTAAAACTTTGTATGAAAAACGTTAGATCCTCTACATTAGAGCATTATTGTCTCAGTTAGTAATATAATTGTAATTAACTGAGAATACTGATTTAAACGGTATCCGGAATTCCTATCCTTAAGAGGATTAAACGGAAAGCCAAGGTTTGTATGAGAAATGTATTATTTTTTTAGTAAGACTTGAGTAACAACGCAAATTTCAACGTCTTAAAAATAAAAAAAACTCGTGATATAAGTTTTTTAACTTTCCATGAGGTACGACGACGAACTATTACGAACAAGTGTTAGGTATCTTGCGATCACAACGCACCTAGATTAGTCTCGATAAATTAGTCGCCATTACATAATTAGTCGCCATTGTCAATAAAGTAGGACGATTCAAAGTTTTATTTAGGTAATACGACGACGACAGAAAAATTAAGAACATTTTGATGGGAACAAGGTAAAGGTATGAGTATAGGTTTTAAGAAACAATAAAACGGTAGGAAGTTACACAGACACGTTTCCAGACCTGTGCGAGAGAAGCCGCGGGCAAAAGCTAGGAATTAATAAATATTCAACACAAAACTATCCAGAACAATACACTCAATGAGGAACTTTTTATGAGTCGCAAAATTTGACACTCGTGCAATTCAGTTTCGTCTCAAGTGACACATCGTGGTACGAAAAGTACTTGAAATGAGTGAATGAAATAGTTGAGACGCTCTTACTGAACTGCATCTGAACCGAGTCGTAAATACAATGTCATGGTATGAAATAGCGATACAGTTCAGTTTAGGGCCTAAAGTGAGTCGCATTAAGAGATCGTGGTAAGGCTCCTGTATGACACGATATTTTCTCACCTCAGCAAACTCGAGACGGGTTCCGAAATCAAATTGTATGAATAATGTAAGCAGGAAATGGAAAAAGGCATTTCGTTGATTTTAAATAAGATCTTTGCCTATTCCTGTCGGAATAAATACAACCTTGTTATATTTTGAGTCGGTAGACAATCGTCATTTTGTATATAATATGTAGTTAAGTCTAATTTGTGTGTAATTCGATACGTGCCTGTTATTAGTAAGTACTTATAACAAATACTAAGCGCATGTATGTCTGGTGTTAACAGAGAATAGCGAGTTATAGCACAGTATAAACTACTAAAGATACAGAACGATTTATCTTTTGAACTTCGCATAAGCCTGAGAACTGTATTTTATGAGTTGTTTGAGTAAAATGTAAGCACGTTACATTTCGTCGTGGGGCAAGATGTTACCCCCTGCCGACGCGTGTGTGCCCTTACGACTGACTACTAATGTGCGCTGATTTTGAAGGTACAGGAGGCGAAAGCGGAGTACCCAGGTGTACGCTGGTGCGAAGGCTGCTAGCGCAATAGGCACCACGTTGTAGACCCGTGTTGACAACACACACTTCAAATGAAGTAAATTAAAAAGCCCACAGTCAAGCTAATTACTGTATTTTCCGTTGACCTAGAACTATGAAATTTGGCAAGTAATACCGTCTTATACTACAAGTACAGGGAAAAATCAGAAAACTTTACATTTCTTATTAAATCATAAAAAATATAGTCCTTTACGAAAGTCATATTTAGAGACCCGGTTGGTATATTACAAATACAAAGATAGAAACAGTGAATTTTTTTTAGACCCTGACCAGATTTCAACTGATGTTCTTATGCCATGCCCGGCGACAGGGACTGGGAAAGGTTTACTATCTAAGGTAGGTTGGTAAAAAGAAGACTAGGTCAGTCTAAAGCTCTAAACCTAGTTCAAATTCAAATTTTAAAATTACACAACGATCTAGAACCTTTTCAGTGGAAGCTTGTGAATGTATGCAGATAAACAGTACATCAGGACTTCCCCGAAGCAAAATGAAAGATCGAGTTCAGTAGGCATGTTAATGACCACCGAACATACTTGTGCTGGTGATCTTTAGGGAATTGGGAATCTCGCCTGTAAATTCCTTTTCTCAAAAATTGCATGTAAAGTTGCCTTACCATCGCTAGATAGACTACAGTAAGTGGAACATACCGAAGACTTTTTAGAAGTGTCCAGTAAACAGCGAGATTTTAAATTTGGAATCAATATTTGTCCAGTAAGTAAGTATGTAATTCCTATTACGTATCAAGATATTTGAATATCGAAACACGATTTACATCATCACCGACCTATAAAAAAACTAAGGATGTGAAGGCGATGAGGTCGTATATAAATGTAAAAAGGATGCATTCCACAAATTGTTTTAATTATAAGTACAGTGCGACAGCAAATTGTAGAAATTAAAAAGTGGCGTCCGTTTTTCATAGATTAAATAGAAAGAGACGACATTGCAGTATACACTTGCAATTCACACTAAGAGCAAATGTAAAATAAAAAGAGGTTAGCACTATTGGCAGTATAAACGTAACTCAAAATGCATATTTAAAAAAAAAAAGTAGCGACAAGGTTTAGTGCGGAAGTTTGTATGCAGCGTTTAGTTCATAATTGTGCTGTGTAAAATGACAATGATATTTCGGAATTCCTTCCTTTCTTGTGCCGTTTAGAAAAAACCTCGGAGTTAAAATTGAAGGTTAGTTTTATGATATGAAAATTAGTTAGAAAATACAACAATGTATAACAATAATTAAATTTTATCTTTAAGACTTAGATTTGTAAGACAGTGCAAATAATTAAACGCAGTATTTATAAAAAAAGAAATTAAGGCGGGATTTAAATTAAAAGACAAAAATTTCAAATTTGTTTGTGTGATCTATTACAATAATTCAGCGAAAATGAGTTCAGACGAGTCTGATTTCGAATAGACGGCACTCCTCCATACTTAAAAGCGGAGGCAGAGTTAGCTAAAATAATTTACTTAAAATACAAGAGATTCATTAAATGGAAGGAAGAAAATCAAGTTCATAATTGGTCAGATAATGTGTGATAAGGTCAGAATATTTCAACAATCTTTCTGTGACAATCGGATGGCTACAAAGGAAAGAAATCACAAATATTCAGCAGCAAAATATAGAAAAGTTCTTAAATCAAGCTCTAGATGATAACCATTTTGGCGATGAAGGTAAATAAATGCTGCCACTATTTGATAACGATATAACTATATATTTTATCCAAGTATAAACTCATAATTATTTTTGTTATAGGTTGTTATCGTGGGAGTTAATGGTGCCTGCGACGTCGAATATCACAATGTGTAATAATAAAAATGGGATATAACAAAAATATTCATTGGAAAATGGCCGAATATAAATGTCACCTACAAAATATAATTTTAATCTAATTTTCTTGTTTAATTTTTGAGAAAAGCACTATACTTGCTTCGACCGTAAGAGCCATCCTGGCCTCGTATTATATCCGGACCTCGCCTACGGCTCGGTCCGTCTAGTTCCTACTCGGCCAGTATGGCTTACTTACTGGTCTCTGCCGTAATGTACTATTAATCTAATTTTCTTGTTGAATTTTTGAGAAAAGCACTATACTTGCTTTGACCGTAAGAGCCATCCTGGCCTCGTATTATATCCGGACCTCGCCTACGGCTCGGTCCGTCTAATTCCTACTCAGCCAGTATGGCTTACTTACTGGTCTCTGCCGTAATGTACTATTAATGCCTATACGTACAATATTTTTAAATTCCTAATACCATACAGACATTTGGTTTTTTTTACAGACCTTTTATAACGTAATATCTACTTTCTAGAGATAACTAGATGGTGTTCGCGTAAGTCACCTTTATTCGAATGACGACGATTTTGCTTTACCGCGGTCAGGTAAAATGTATACCAAAATATACTTAAAATCGGTATTCAGATGGCGTTATTATCAATGATCACACGAAACAAAAGAAAACGTGTATCGCGCTGTCAAGTTTTTTACTGATATCATGACTCTTCCTCATGGAAAATTATAATTTAAATAAATGAGCAATTGGCAAATTTTGGTCAAAATTATTTTACCAGTATTACCCAATACTGGTATAGGAATAACTGAATATCCAAAGCTGGTTTGTTACTTTTTCACTTGATACTGAAACTAAGGTAAAGAAATAAAGAGGGTCAATTAAGCACACGAATGCGTGCACCTCCAAGCGCTTAAATAAAAATATTATTGAGAACGCCAATCCGCTCGAACGCTCGAACATTCACATACTCGTAGCAAAAGGAACATATTTTCACATTTAAAATATATGGGTTATGAGTATTGTATTGTTATGGGTATTGAGACTGACATTGGGGACTGTTGTTATTGTTATGTTAAGAAGTGTAAACACCTACATGACGCAAGGAGTAGCAAAGTGGAGTAAACGTGAGGGAGACAGTCCTTGACTGACCTCTGCGACGCGTGGGCAGTGATGCACTGTACCTACCTAAAAACTGAATTATATCTCGTAAAACCTTCAACTCTCGGCCAAAAAAATATTTAAGCGTTTTATTTCTCAAGTAACCTACACTGTGACCGAGTTTTTGGTTTCTTTCGATGTTTTAGTAGTTTATTTTAGTTCGTTAGTATGCGTATGTAAAATGAACTGCAGAATTTTAGGGCGCATTTTATGAATGAATTCATTCAAGAATAGGCCATGCAGTTGTGACAATTTAGTATGGAATTTGACATAAGCCAGGAGTGAACTTGTCGGCTACTTTTGATGCTAAGATATAAGGCAGTCCGTAATTTCTCATGACATGTTATGCACTAATGAATAGCATATATAGCATCCGTGTTACTAGTATCCGAATTTAAGGTATTCCTAGTTAGATTCAGCGGGAGAAATGCTACTGGCATCTGGGAATCTTTTAACCGAGTATGATGCAGAGCGGGGAGAAGAGATCCCTTAAAAAGATAAGTTTGCTTTCGTACATGCTTATTCCTAGGCAATATCCCTTTGAATCCAAGCCATGTTGAATCCTTCGTCAAAAAACCCAAAACATGTAAATATATCCGATAGTCAAAGTCCTTCATATTAACTGGAATAATTAAACGAAATGGCGCAGTGAAGAATGTACTAAGTACCTACGAGATAGTTCAGAATTTTATTTTTGTCATATGTTACTTAATATAGAATAAGGGCCGAAGAGCAACATCTTGGCTCGTTTTTATCCAAAAGATGCATAAGCAAAATAGGTCCACCATAAGAGCGAAGCCATCTGTAAAACCTGGCAAATAATTTGTTACTTAGGTACATTATATTTAACCCCTGTATTAATCAAAATGCTCACTTAGCTGAATAATTATATCAATAATAATAAATATATTAGACAACCTCACACAAATCGATCTAGTGCCAAATTAAGCTCAAGAAGGCTTGTGTTATGGGTACTAGACGACGATATACATACTTATATTGATAAATATATACTTAAATACAAAGAACAACCATGACCCAAGCACAAATATTCGAGTTCATCACACAAATATTTGCGCTGGCCGGGATTCAAACTCGGGACCGCTGGCTCAGTAGGCATGTGTCTGCAAACTGCGCCAACCGCGTCGTCATTCGAATAAACGCGCGAAAAACGAGACTTGACATGTTACGTCGCTTATTGCCCATCACGCAATGTATCTTTATTATAGGATCACGGTTGATAATAAAGGGTAATTCATAACATTTAATGATCACGCTTAGCCTTACCTCGGAAAAGGAAAATACGCGGCCTGCCCGTGACAGTTCGCTGGTTAACTTCCTTTTACGATGGATGATTACAATAGCCAGGCAATATTGCCATTTAATATTTTTCCTCGGTCTAATAGGGATCTAGTTATATAATATACATGTAGACATATTTTGTAGTCGTGTTAGAAGGGTTTGATTTGAGCGTTTCAGCCGCCCCCTTTCCAGCACCTCTAGCATAACTGTCATAAGCGACTATTTCTCACTCGAGATAATTACCATCTCTTTCTGTGCAGTAATGTGAGAGAGTGACGGGTAGCGCTATGTCGCGCGACAAGAGTCGCAAAGCATAGTTGTGCTAGACGGGCTGAACGCGTTTTTGTCGAAGTGCAGATAGAAATTATACGTAGAAATTCAATTAAGGACTTCTAAAAAATAGTTTGTATTGAAGATTTAAAATATGTCCAAGAAATTATCGCAGTACAAAAATAGTCTAGATAAAGATTTAAAAATTTAATTTCTTATGTAAAATAAAGATATTGATGAATCTATTATTAATTCAAACTCACATTAGGTACTTTTCATAGTTTTTAAACACATTTTAGTTGCCAAAAGTCACTTGTATAATCTTTTAAGGGATTTATAATTTTTTCACTCGTTTCGTAATGCGCTGACATAATCTCTTGATAAAACTGTTATAAAATAATACGGAATGTTAAAACACTAAAATACGATGCCCTAGTGCAGAAGAAATGCATTTGAATAATCTTTTCTAAGATTTACAGAGGTTGCTTACAAAAACTTTTTTTATAACTAACGCACACTCAAGATCCGTTAGAAAATGTTCATCCCACCAAAAACATTTCATGTAAAATTGACGGCCAAGACTCACATTCTCATAACGCTTTCGCTGTAAAAAAGTTATCAGATCCCAGGAAAAGCCAAGCCCCTAAGCCCCGACTTTACTAACCCCACCACCTTGGTTTAAAAAGTATGGCATCAACTGGCTTCAAGCCCCTAAACCAGGAGTTTACTAACCCTACACCTTTGTTTCAAAAGTATGGCTTGGCCGTTTCATAGAGTACCGTAAATAAGTCCAACGGACCGTCTGGCCCATATGGTATCAAGAAACTAAGTTTATGCCTTTGATAATATATACTTATAAACTTAATTCCTTACGATATAGGCCGGACAGTCCGCTAGACTTATTTACGGTAGTCTATGAAACGGCCAAGCCATACTTTTGAAACAAAGGTGTAGGGTTAGTAAACTCCTGGTTTAGGGGCTTGAAGCCAGTTGATGCCATACTTTTTAAACCAAGGTGGTGGGGTTAGTAAAGTCGGGGCTTAGGGGCTTGGCTTTTCCTGGGATCTGATAACTTTTTTACAGCGAAAGCGTTATGAGAATGTGAGTCTTGGCCGTCAATTTTACATGAAATGTTTTTGGTGGGATCTCATTTCTTTTTGTAAGGTGCTTTAGTTTTTTTATTTTTTTTGGGCTGTAGGGTTTCTTGAGCGTCAACTGAAGTAGACAATTGTGTATTTAAGAAATACTTAAGTTTAGCCCCATGTATATATACACTTTTATCCCCTATTATGGGAAACCCATACAAACTTCCATCCCCTTATTTAAAGGGTGGGGGGTGATTTTTTAAAAGTCCTACAATATGTATTTGATTTATAACAATGAGTCCCTATAGGTTTCAATTTTCAGACCTCTAGTATCAAAATTTGCGGAAGTTTCATACAAACTTCCATCCCCTAGTTTAAGGGGTTGGGGGATAAAAGTTCCAAGTTTTAGAATTATTTTGTTGTTTGTGTACTAATACTAGCTTACATACCAAATTTCAGCTTTCTAGGTCATCGGGAAGTACCCCAGAGGTTTTGATACGTCAGTGAGTGAGTGGCAAAATCGGCGTATTTTAGGTACCTATAAAACCTAAAGTATAAAAGCTAGATCAATTAAATTTTGTACATTTTATATGTTTGCTAACTGCATCTTAACCTGAGAATTTGGGCGCTCTAGTGTTAACTGGGACCAAACTATGAGGGTTTGAATATGAGACGAAACGATTCGAGAAAAGGTAGGTAGTGCCCCCTTCTTTTTTGTTCGTCTTGGCGGGGGCACTACCGTGCCCCCAGATACCCATTAGTATTCAATATACTCTAACTATAAAAAAATCACGCACTTGTATGTTATTGAAGTTCAAAACCCTTCGCGTATTTGGCTAAAATACTCCCATAACGGCCCAGATCCATAATAAACAATTGTATGAGATCGGTAATCATTAGTTTCATAAATAATGACACAAAGGTAAACTAAGAAAGAAAAATTGAATGCGATGCGATCCACTACAATCTAAGCAGGGCTTGAACCTGCGACCTCTGCGTTACCGGCGCATTGCTCTCCCAACTGAGCTATTAGATCGCTACGTCAATCACACCAAATCTTTCATTCCATAATTCATACGCTACTGGAGCCCCCTTCGCGTCATATGTGTTTCAAATGCTTATGCGCATTAGCCATACCCTAGGATGTGCGCTTTACACGCACGATCTCCTGTCCCCACTGCTTTACAGCAAGTGTGAAGACTGAGAGAGAGATGACGCTGTTCTAAATATTTTTATAGAATCTTTTCCATATAAAAAATAGAATCGATAAAAAAGATTCTATAAAAATATTTAAAAACTTTCGTTTTTAAACACGTTATATATCCGACTACGGCAAAGCGAAAAGCCTTTTCATCTTTGTTTTTATAATTATCTACAACGCACGACTACGGCCATTTGAATTCAGTTTATGCTATTGATATAAAGTATAAACTAACAGAAGATAGGAGTAGAAAAAAAATATACAGGATTTTTCTCCGTAGTCGGGTTTCAGTTTTTTAACTCTTATTTTATATTCAGTTACGTTACCTAGATATATCAAAATTTAAGTTTGTTCAAACCTTCCTCCTCAGAGCTTCGATGGTCAGTAAATAATGATCAAAGACATTTACGAGTATTCACCGGTCAATTAAATTGATCTGATAATTTGTTTATTCATAATCATTGAACTGATTTGACTGATTATCGCTACGCGATTGTAGCTCACAGGTAGGCAAGCATTTCACTGAATGACTGAATATAGATAAGTTATGTAATATTTATACTTATGTCCACGGGGGTCCTTCCCCCCAAACACAACTATGTAGGCGCGTACGACTCCGACTACTCGCTAACAACCTATGTATTTAGTTTTCTAAACATCAAAGAGGTAATAGTATTTTATGCAACAGTTGTATAAGAGAGGTCAAGATATACGAGTGTCATGGGTTTCATTGGCCTACGGCTCACATCGTAAGGGCATGTTTTTACTTAGTTATACAACGTGGCACAATACTTTTTTTACTCCTGTGCTTTTTCTACCAATAAAAATGCATTGCTTCCAACATACTACAGCATTTCATTTCACGTTCGTTTGGAACTTACTGAATGTAGACTACTAAACCTTAGTTTTGTAATCTGTGGATCATCGTTAGTGATTTTTTGGGCTATTTTGGTAGGCGTCAATTTTGTAGATCTCCTCTATATTTATCAATTACCTAATATAATAGTTTTAAATACAATTTACGAAAAAATTCCTTACTGTTGAGTTTCTTTAGGCTTTCTATTCAACAGCGGTCTTCTCTTGTGAAATGCCGGTAGATTCAGATTCAGACATGTGCAAATTCCCTTGTGGCCAGAATAAACGGTTTGATTTTGAATCCGGAAGGCGAAAAACAGTGTAACGACCTCAAACCCTCAGTCATTTGTGAGGTTAAGCCGAAGAAGTGTTATGCTTTATTTACTTAGAGGTGTGCCGTTCTCGAGAACGTGCCCCGATCTGTATAGGGAAAGAACGTTGTCCAGAATATTTCCCATACATATCAGGAAACGTCCTCGAGAACGACACATCTCTAGCTTTCGCGTCGTGCTAAAAGCCCACGCATTAGCGCACATCAAGGTGTTTGGCTCCGACTCCCACCTTTTTATCCGGACAAACTCGGCATTCGCAGCCTCGACATGCGATGCACAGTGCACCCGAGAGCTGAGTCACCAAGCTCCATGACCGTGACGTTGCCATTTAGAAAAGCAACCATTAAAATATGATGTTTGCGAAGACCAATAATATTTTGTCGTGATTTATTAGTCCCAGTGCGTAGCAGCGATTTAGCATCTTACATTTTGGGGGCAACGGCAAACGGCAACGGCCTTGTTACTTTTTCTTTTGGACCTGTAGTATTTTTTTTTTAATCAGCACAAGCCAGATGGTATCGAATTCTATGGTCGGCTCGCCACTGCCTACACCAGATAACTCATATGCTCAAAGCCCTCACTCCACAACACCGGTCATTAACAGCTATTCTCTTTTGCCCTTTGATATCGCTTTATGGCTCCAAACAATGAACACCGATCTCACTTTTTACGTCAAACGAGGAGGAAAATTATACTCCCGAGAGATATTTATCCAAGTGCAAAATGGATCTTATTGATATTTATTTATAGACCTATTCTTTAGCTAAGGAACGTAAATCAGTTCATATTCTTTTCAGAAAAATGGTCGGGAACTTTATTGATAAAAAATCAGGATGCGAAGTGCATAGTTTATGGTCAGTCAAAGTTTAAAAAAAACCTTACCGGCTTGGGTTTTGCTCGACAATGTTGTGTTTAGTACAAACTTTTAAAAAGTTAAAACGACTATATAAAAAAAACCGGCCAAGAGCATGTCGGGCCACGCTCAGTGTAGGGTTCCGTAGTTGCTCATCCTTCACAATAAACTGCTGTTTTAAGCCCGAGGTTTACGTTAAGAAAGATTTTAAGCTCTATAAAAAGGTTGTAAACGCCCTAGAAACTGTAATCACTTAAGTCAACTTACGACCTTTTAAAGAAAAAATATAAAATTTGGCGATATCTCAAAAACGGCTCAACCGATTTTGTTCAATATAGTTTACGACCTTTTAAAGAAAAAATATGAAATTTGGCGATATCTCAAAAACGGCTCAACCGATTTTGTTCAATATAGTTTTCGTTGAAAGTAGTTACAAGACCTCATTAACATGAATTTTTCCGAATTTTTTCGACCCATGGTTGAAAAGTTAGAGGGGGGGGGGCACTATTTTTTTGTTTTTGGAGCGAATATTTACAAAACTGCTGACTTTATCAAAAAATAATGTTAGAAGACCCCTATTATTTTTACAAGACCTATTCAACGACACCCCACACACCAGTGTTGAAGCGATAAAAAAAATTCACCCCCACTTTAGGTGTTCCAGAGGAACCCGAAAAAAAATTTTTTTTTTTAATTTTATTTTACTGTTCAGTCGGCGTTATACATACACATACACATACCAAATTTCAGCTTTCTAGTACTTATGATCATGGAGCTAAGCCGCGGACGGACGGACGGACGGATGGACGGACAGACGGACATGGCGAAACTATAAGGGTTCCTAGTTGACTACGGAACCCTAAAAAGCATAGTAGGTCCTAAACAGCCAAAATGCGCAGCGCTTATTGCGTTTTCGGAAAAAAATATACTTCCTACATTTTAATTAAAAAAATTAAACAGCGGCAATGCAAGAATTCAGCTTTGTTATATAGCACTATGGTTCAGCTTGTATGGAAAGAGTGTCAAAAGTGTATTTCTCCAAAAGTATTAGACTTATACGCAAAATAAAAATACGTGTGTATTTATCGTTACTAGGTCTTCAAAAAATATAATAAAAAATATGAGTGTTATATATATATATTTCAGAAAAAAATAAAAAGTAAAATAAAAAAAAATGCAAGAATTCACCATATTTTACTATTTCAATAACAAATATAAATAATAAATAACAGTTGTCAAAATTAAATTAGAACATTACTAATATGATTTTCTATCAATAAAAATATATTTTACAAAAGAATAATACATTTATATAGTCATTTACCTTGTGATCGTGACATGCAATTTACGTGGTGTAAAATGCATGTAGCAAATAGTCACCTTAAAAATACTTATATTTAAATTACTAGTTCTTAAAAATAACCCTTTAATTTTGTTTAGGAGTTTCGGGAGAATTAATTTAAATAGCGCAATTATATTATTAGAGACATGTACTTTATTGCCTCTCTCTTACAAGCTTAACAAAAAAGTGACTTAAATCTATAACACCTATATCTAATGGACGACGATGTCGTCGAACGGCGCGTTGCTCGTACGTTTGCGTAGGCGCGTTCTTCAACATGCCCCCGCGCGCTGAAGGCTGGTCATTTATGTAGGAGCATCAGCGTTCAGCAGTGGACATATCTTGGAGAATGCCCGTCGCACAATCCCCTGTGCTGTCCTCACATCAGCCACTCGGTTGATACCGTCGGTTCCTGGATGAACGGCGACGATACGGCCCAGCTTCCATTTAAGTGGCGGAAGGTTATCATCCTTCAGAAGAACCAAAGTGTCCGGGGACAAGGAATCTCCGCTGGACTGCCACTTTACGCGTTGCTGGAGATCCGAAATGTACTCCTTGCTCCAACGGGTCCAAAAATGTTGACGGAGCTGTTCTACCCGCTGGAAACGTGTGAGGTAGGTGTATGTGTGGTCTCGATAGTCAGGAGTTGGCAGTGCGACCATGGGGCGCCCAATGAGAAAGTGTCCGGGAGTTAACGGCATGAGATCCTCTGGTTCCGAAGACAGGGCGGTGAGTGGCCGAGAATTTAAAATTGCCTCAATCTTAACTAAAGTTGTATTGAGTTCCTCGTATGTAAGTTTACAATTTCCCAGCACTCTGTTTAAATGATGTTTGATTGACTTCACACCCGCTTCCCACAGACCCCCAAAATGTGGAGCATAGGCTGGCAAAAAATGAAAGTTCGTTTCTTCGTTTGACGCGCTTTCAGCCAATGAGTTGCAATTAGACTTAAGAAATTTAGAGAGTTCATTATATGCACCAACAAACGATGTTCCATTATCCGAATATATATTTGCGGGCTTTCCTCTACGTGACATGAATCTACTAAGGGCCATTAAGTAATTGTTACTTGTAAGGTCACCAACCAACTCTATATGAATGGCCTTGGTAGTGAAACATATGAAAATGGCAACGTACACCTTTACCACCCTACAGCCTCTTCCTTGACGACTAGCCGAGCTGATCGGACCAGCATAGTCAACGCCGACGTTGACGAACACGTGACCTTCGGGAGATAAGCGAGACCTGGGTAAGTTACCCATAAGAGGGCTCAGCACACGACCTTTCATTCGGATATATTGCGTGCACTGCCTACAACAAAACTTAGCCAAATTTCGCCCACCGATTGGCCAGTACCTATCTTTAATTGTGGCTAGCAATAACTGCGGTGGCGCATGCAACAACCGTTTATGCTCGAAAGCGAAAAGAAGCTTCGTAAATCGATGACTGGACTGTATTATGATAGGATGCTTCTTTTCATAAGAGAAATCCGAGTTAACGAGGCGGCCACCAACACGCATGATCGAATTTTCGTCTAAAAAGGGGTTCAACTTTAACACTGGACTACCTTTAGGTAAATTTTGTGCCCTTTGGAGTAATTTATATTCGGGAAAAGATTCAGCTTGTGATTTTTTAACCAATAAGTTTAACGCGTCCTTTAACTCGTTATCATTTAAATATGTAGTGGTTATTGGCTTTTTCCTACAAGCTGATATGAAACGTAGCATGTATGCGACTGCGCGTTTTAACCTTGAAAAGTTAGAAAATCTATTGAAATCGATGAAAGGCTCTTGATCTCGAACCTGCGCGGACAATGTGATTTGAGGTTTAATCTCTGGCAAATTTGTGACATCGATTGTGCCTGGATTCGCTGGCCAACTTGAAGCGTCATTTTTTAGAAAACTAGGCCCTAGCCACCACAGGTCGAGAGATTGGACTTCTTCAAAATCGACGCCACGTGAAACATGATCAGAAGGATTCTCAGATGTAGGAACGTGTCGCCAGGAACAGTTGCCTGATATTTCAAGAATCTCGGCTACACGATTTCTTACAAAAGGCTGTAATTTGCTTGGTACGATTTTAAGCCATGCTAACACAATGGTGGAGTCGGTCCAGAACGTTGTATTGCTAACTTCGGCTCGCATTGAACTCATAACTTTCCGATACAGTCGAGCACCTACTAAAGCGCCACACAGCTCGAGCTTCGGAATAGTTACGGGCTTAATGGGAGCTACGCGACTTTTTGCAATTAACAGCCGTACAACGACTTCTCCATCACCATTAATACTACGGGCATACACACAAGCGCCGTAAGCGCGCTCTGACGAGTCCGTAAAGACGTGCAGTTCCAAGCGCTCATAGGTCTCACACAAAACTCGTCGAGGCACACGAATAGTGTTAAGGATGGGCAGCTTCGTGATTATGTCAGTCCATTGCTTCAGTAGCTCTGAGGGAAGCTGATCGTGCCACGACAGTTTATGCAACCAAAGATGTTGCATCAAAATTTTCATTCTGACCACCCAGGGACTCAAAAGGCCCAATGGGTCAAAAATCTGTGCAATTGTAGACAGCACATCCCTCTTGGTGGTTCCAGTAGGAGTGGAAGTGCCGACAGGGAAATACAAATCGTCGGCACTTGGATGCTAGCCTAGACCTAAAGTCTTACTTGCCTCGAGTGAACCCATATTTAAATTGACTAATTCATGAGAGCAACAGTTTATTAATCGTGGGTCATTAGACCTCCACTTGCGTAAGTGCATGCGTGCTGTAGCTAAGACATCAGTCACTTCCTGTCGCAATCTAAGTACTTCATCAAAGTTATCTCCCCCGCTCAGCAAATCGTCCACATAAAAGTCATGAAGTATAACTTCACCTACAACTTTGTCTGTACAGTCAAGACCTAATTGCTTAAGGCACCTGGTTGCCAAGAATGGAGCACTGGCCGTTCCATAGCTAACGGTATTTAATTGGTAGGTTTTTAAAGTGTCAGACTCGTTTTCACGCCATAGAATAAGCTGCAAACTACGGTCTGCAGGATGTACCAGCACGGTTCTGTACATCTTTTCGATATCGCCTGATATTATATATTTGTGCTGGCGGAAACGAATAAGTATGGACAGTAGGTCGTCTTGGACGGTAGGTCCCACCATTTGCAAGTCATTTAATGATATACCTGAAGAACTAGGGCTACTCGCATTAAAAACTGCTCTTAATTTTGTGGTTGAACTATGTTCGCGTAATATACCGTGATGTGGGATATAGTATATACCTAAATTTAATTCAGTAGGTATAAATTCTGACATGTGGCCTAAAGCGTGATACTCCGAAATGAACTCAGCGTACATCTTTTTAAATAATGGCCTATTTTTCCATCTCCGTTCCAACGACATGAAACAGTGTTTAGCTCTCTGATAAGAGTCTCCTAGCAATTTCCGACTTTGTTTTAAAGGTAACTTAACACAAAAGCTACCGTCGTCTAAGCGCACAGTGTTGGCTTTAAAGTGTTCCTCGCATAATTTCTCGTCGTGAGAATAATGATCTGACTGATGGCTAACCTCCTCCAGTTGCCAAAAACGCGTTAATTGGTTTTGAATGTCGTCATCAAAAGTTGAGGTAACACTAGTGCTAGGATGGACTGATAATAAATTGTATTTAATATGCGATGGCATTGTCAACCCATGGCGACTCGTAATAGGGCCTGAAACTAAAAATCCAAGTTTGCTTTCACAAAGGATCGGCTGCCCATCACCTAATTTAATTTTTTGATTCCCTAACAGATCCCAAAATAAATCTGCTCCGATGATCATATCCACATCCGATGGTGTGTAAAAGTATGGATCTGCTAGACAAATATCTGATGGTATATTTAAATTAGACAGATCAACATGACAGGACGGAACAGCGTCTGTAATTGAGGGCAAAACAAAACATTGCAACTTTGTTGCGAAGCGCTCATCAAGCGACTTCATATCGACTCGACACATTTTATTTATAGGCGACAATGTATTATTTATACCTAATACGGTTTTATTCACAAAATCAGTCGCCAGGTTTAGTCTGCCATACATTTTTGAGTTAAAATACAAGACGTACTGCCGCTATCAAGAATACAACGTGCAATATGTTCCTGATTATTGCAATCATATAATTTAATTAATGCAGTTGACAGCAGTACGTCTTGAGTATGTCAAACTGATTCCGAAGCGCGCGGCGCGACGTTTGCTGACAGTGCAACCTGGGCCGGCTGATCGAGACCGGGTTGGGAGAAATGCGCCCGCGCAGTCTGCTGCTCGGCACTACTGAGACCGCCCGTGCAATTATCGCTGTTTACGATTGATCGAGGCATGCTATCTGATACATGAATTAGTGTATGGTGTTTACGTTTGCATATCTTACAACCAGGTTTTTTACAGTGATTAGCGTAATGACCACCACGAAAACAGTTGAAACAAACCTTATAATTAGGTAATAATTGTAAACGCGCTGTGTTACTTAACGCAAGGAATTGCGAGCAATTAGATAAACAATGATCACCTTTACATCTCGGACATGGTTTAACTGGTGGCGACGACTTATTGTTATTACTACCTGGCCTGTCGTGCACTGTTATCATAGATTTAACCTTAGGCGCGGTTTTTATCGGTGGTTGTGACTACATGGACGAGAATTCCAGCGTTTCAAGTAAATCGGCACGGTTTTGTAGGAATGCTAGGAATTCGTCGAACGTAACCGATTTGTTTTTGTCCAAGCTACCTTTGGACTCCTCCCACTCACGAAATGTTTTAGAATCTAACTTGTGCGAGATAATATGTAGTAGAAGCGTAGACCAGTGTTGTACCGGCTCGCCTAGGGTCTCCAGGGAACGTAGGTTTTTGTTGACCTGATCAATAACCCGTTTAATGTGACTGGACGATTCTCGTGTAATCGGTTCAATATTGAACAGTGCCGAAACGTGATTTTGTAGAAGCTGTCGCTTATTATTGAAGCGATCACAGAGAAGTTTCCAAGCCAAGGAATAGTTTGCAGATGAGAATTCCACCGACTGTATGACGACTGCTGCCGAGGCCTCCAGAGAACCCCTCAGGTAGTGAAATTTATTTATGTCGTCTATTTCGTCATTTGAATGAATGAGGCTGGTAAAGGTGTCGCGGAAACATAGCCAGTTATCATATGAGCCGTCGTACTTTGGAAGAGTAATGGTTGGCAACCGAACAGGGTTATATTTTCCCTTTTGTGACGTTGCTGACTGTTCGCTTGCTGCTGAACTGAACCGTGATTCTAGCCTTTTAGTGTTCCTGGCGGCAATATCTTGCGCCAATCCCAGTAACTTGAAGTACTTATCTTCAAATTCAGCTCGCTCAGGCAATTGAGCGTCAGGTTTAGTAGAACTACACTCTAGTTTTAATTGAACCTCATCGTACTGTTCATACACCGTTTCCATTCGAGAAGTACGCAATTGCAACTCATTTACCTCAGCCGACGTTAATGAAGCAGTGTCCAATTCGTCCAAGTAACGCTCAAAAATAGTTAAACGTCCCTTGCAACTAGCCCGCTTGGCAATCAACTCTTTTTCGTTTTCCTCGACCATTGTGGGAAGCGAGTGAAGCAACCTGGAATGTTATCACAATATTCTGTTAATACCTTATTTATTTATTTTAATTTCTACAGTTCATATTTCTAGGATGTAAGCAAGTTTTAATTTTTTAGTTAAGGTAATCTAAGTAATACAAAGGTAGTAGCAAGAATGAATTTCACAAGATGATTACTTTTTGGCTTTTCAATGCACATAAGTATAGAAATTATATTAATGGCTAGTTTACAGTTAGCATTTAAATAATGGTTCCACTTTTTACTTAACTAAAGCCTAATTTATGTGTTGTACAAAAAACGATCTGAACTATTTTTTCAATAAATTTATACAATTAGTTATCAATTACTAATTAATACAATTATTAATTACTTTTTACTAATAATGTATTATAATAAAGGCAGATCGGTTCACATTAACATTGGCTAAAATTATAAAACACACCTAAGCACATGGATACTAACCTTGTCACAATTTAATAATTACGCTAAATAATACCTTTAGAGTGTTGGGTTGAATATATTAAGAACACTGATCACTGGATTAGCACACATCAATTAAAGTTATAAATTATTTTTTAAATCTCGACCACTATTCGATGATCCTTTGTCTCTTCTTTGTTCCGTATAATGTGCCACCCGGTGTAAATTGGTTAACTCTCCGGTAATTGACTCCGTATTTCACGAAAACTGATTAATTACATCGCTGATATTCTCTATCCGGCTCGAAGGACCATGTTTAGGAGTTTCGGGAGAATTAATTTAAATAGCGCAATTATATTATTAGAGACATGTACTTTATTGCCTCTCTCTTACAAGCTTAACAAAAAAGTGACTTAAATCTATAACACCTATATCTAATGGACGACGATGTCGTCGAACGGCGCGTTGCTCGTACGTTTGCGTAGGCGCGTTCTTCAACAAATTTATTTTAAATATCTAAAAGACTAACTACAGATTTTGATAAAATAGATTTTTTCTTCTTAGGCAGCTTCCTAAGACCTGTAATCAATGGGTCTGAATTTAACAAAAGACTGTTTAGAAGCTGGTCTCCATTTGATTTTTCAGACACCGCTCGCTTGTTCTGGGGGGTAGGTAACACCGTTGTTTGGCTTCTAAAACCTTGGGATATGATGGCAAGTGGGGATTTTTTTACTATTTATAAATTGTTGCATTGAAATATACTGACGCTTCGTTAGCTTATTTTCTGTTATAAAGGATAGCACCTCGTCGACGTTCACTCCACTTCTAATACTGCAACTGTCAGAAGGCACATCCATAAAAGAGCTGACGGCTGAGTTATCTACCTGTGATAGTTCGGCCAATCTTCTACGTTGAGTTCGTTTACTGCACAAGTCAAAGTTTTTCCTCGGTCGCCCTATTATTGTATTATTCGGTAAAACCTCAGTTGAAGTAGTCGCGGTTGTATTTTTAGCCAAACTAACGGTTTCAACTCTATTTAGCCATTCACCATACTTTATCACTAGATCCTTTCGGGTTCTTTTCACACTTTTCCAATATCTCAACAATCCCTCGGTCAATTCTTTTATACATTTGGGTAGGTTTTTAATATCTATATTTTCAGCATCCTCGGGCAATAGTTGTAGAACTAAATTGAGTATAATGATGTGTTTTTTCAGTTTGCGTACCAGTATCAGCATGCCACAACTCAAATATGTGCATTCTCGATAACGTGCAGTAAAAAAAAGTGCCTGAAAGGAAACGAAGACACGTTAGGAATAGTTATAGATAATTCACTACAATAGCACTCACGCTCGTAGCAGGTGCTACGAGTTACGTAGAGGGCTCATAGCCAGGGGTCCGGCACCATCCGGCACATAATACTACATAGCTCATAAAGAAGGCTTTTTGGCCAATATAATCAGTGCAATATCAATCGTGTGAAATTATGAGAACATAATTAAAAGTTTCAATGAATATTTGTACTGCTTAAAGGTTTTTTTTTTTCAAATAAGGGTCACGTAGACCGCAAGCAAAACAATGTTATTATTTAAATATATGTAAAATAATAATAATATTAATAATACATACCTTTATCAAGAACTTCCATAATGGCACAATAAATAAGTAACAAATCGTTGGGAAATATTGAAGTAAACAACTTTCACTTTAATTACGTCTTACTGATAACGCTAATCACGCATTGTAGATGTGTTCACTTTGATGGTTCAGCAAGGAGTGATTATTTCATATAATTTTAAAATTATTTATAGTTTCGGATAGTATGGCTATTAGTTAATGACTACGCATAGATAAATTAGAGCCTGGTTGTTATCAATATTCTAGACTTATGGCCTTCCACATGACCACAGTGTATAGTGGCAAATAAAATTTATCTGTACTTATTTTGTTTTCTTCCACCATTCCCAAGGCCGTCCGTTTAAAATTAATTACTCAGCCAGCAATTGCCTACTTCCCTCGCTTCGACAATAATGTACTATTATTTGATTCCGTATTACGCTTCTGTGAATATTGGCAACGTCGTGCGTATATATGAGAACATCAGATCAATATATAGATAAATAAATCTAAAAAACACGCTAAGTATATTTTAACATGCTCGTTAAAATGGATCATATGAGTCCAAACTCACTTGCTAGTAACCAATGAAGACTCCACAATCTACATCCTGCTGGTACCAATACCAGATGCTAAATTATTGTATTTTGTAGTGTTAAAGTGGTATCTGAATTAAGTACTTACAAATTTTCATTGCGATACGCCTAGAAGAGTTAAAAGAAGATTAAAACTAACTTCTAAGATTTGATTACTTTGTTTGTTAATTAGTTACAAGTGAAGCCTTGTTGCTACAGTGTAATCGGCTGAAGTATCCTGTAACCAACCATAGATGTCCAACTATCTCTGTAACAATAATGGTTGAACTTTATACCGCCCCGCCCTTTTGGCGTTATGATGGCGTTCGTTATTGGCTCATATATTTTAGGAAACTCGTGCACATGCTGTTAAAGAAAACTTGGAATCCTGGTAAAGTATTTTATGCAATCGTTGCACAATGAGGGTTCTTAAAATCGAGTACCGCGTTTAGGACAGGAGGCTCGCCGAGTGGCCTAAGTAAGGTACGAGATTTTAAGACCTAATTGTGTAACTATTGCATACAATACTTTTTATACGAGCAAAACACAAAAAAACATTTTTTACTTTAATCGTCATTCCCCACTATGAACTTTTGATGCAACCTTTTTCGTTCAACTTAAACTGACCTATTAAAAAAAACATGATCGCGATGGTCATGGCGGGTGCCTCGTGATTTAAAATTTTTGACAAGTAATTTCAACCAATCAGTAGCGTGCTTTTTTTTTAATCAAATATGCTGACGTTCTCTTTTTAAAATGATCAGAGTTGAGTAGAGAGATGTCTTATGAATCTTAAAGTTCTGTAGCGGGTTCCATAGAGTATAGAATTTTGGTACAGGATTAAAAAGTGCGTTATTGTGATTTTATCTGTGAAATTATAATTGACAGATTTACGCGAATATAAAAAAGTAATTAGATAATTTTATATTAGGTAACTGTTATAGGTACTCTTCACTTATATAAACTCTGATATTAAAAATAAAGTGGCGCAGCATCCAAAGAAGCCGATTTTCACCGGATTTCCTATTTAACGGTCCTACTAAGGCACTTAGAAAGCCTTCTGCACTCATCTATTCCGTGGCGGGAGTAAGGCCTTTAAGCATGCGATTACCGGCGCACCTACGCAGCTAAAAGATTGGAAGTTGCTCCGCATGATTTGCCAAATGGACGGACATGCGTAAACGTTTAAATTAATGGCCGCTTGTTGTTCTTACTTTTACGTAAAGCACGTAAAGTATTATGTGAAGCAAATTACCTACGCAATACAATGCAACAACTGTTCATTACAAATAATATAATTTAAAAACTTATCTAAAACAATTGTTACAAAATTAAATTTGATGCAGTTATTTTTGTCCCAGAAATAAATAAGACACATGCGGGTATCTCAAAATTCAATTCTAAGGCCATTTTATTCCTTTATTGACCGAGGGAGCAAAGCGACTCCAATTCAGCTTAGCCAAAAATAATTTCGTAGGTATATGTCCGGATATTTTAATGTCCGGGTGCTTTCCGTATTTTTAAAGTTCAATAGGTTTGATAATTAAAAATGAACAGAAATGTTTGTTGATCCATTTTGGATTTTTTTTAATGGCCTCTACCGCAATAAATTAAATATCAGGTTTAAATCGTTAATTTTTTTAAAGTCCCCGTCCATATACGTTCATCTATGACGACTGTCGACGACGCGTTTGGCTCGGTTGGTAGACACCTGCCTACTGAGTCGGCGGTCCCGGGTTCGAATCCCGCCCGGGGCAAATATTCGTGCAAATATTTGTTCTTGGGTCATGGATGTTATCTATATATATATGTATGATTGATTTGTGTATGATTGTCCTTTAATATTTATTTATTTATTTATTTATGTATTTATATATTATGTATATCGTCGTCTAGTACCCATAGTACAAGCTTTGCTTAGTTTGGGACTAGGTCGATTTGTGTATGATTGTCCCTTAATATTTATTTATTATTATTTATTTTATCTATTTGCTAATTAAATAAGGGATATATTTAAATGCACATCTGTATAATTGTTCAGTACACTAGGTAACTACACTAATTAACTGAATGCATACCAGAAAAACGAATGCTGTGCAAAAAAAAACAATTGATTAACTGAACATGTCCTACAAAAAAAAATTAAACATCATACCAAACGAGATGACCTTTTTAACCGAATTCACACCAAAAATATGGTTCGTACATCGGATATATTTGAAAGTTTCACCAAAAATACTGACTTGCACACTAATTATCCTCGCACTGCACACTAAGATCCGACTCGGCCGGGTTAGGTTAGGTTAGTTTTTTTTTTTTTTATGTCCAGTAAGTAAAACAGTTTTGCAAATACCTTTAAATAGTATATTGAATTCGCATTATTTAGTGTGCATAATTAGTGTGCAAGTCAGTATTTTTGGTGAAACTTTCAAATATTTTGATCGAAAAAAGGGAATATACAGATATCGATTTAAATACATACTATGCCATTAAATAATTCGAACATTTTGTTGACGACGCGTTTGGCTCGGTTGGTAGACACCTGCCTACTGAGTCGGCGGTCCCGGGTTCGAATCCCGCCCGGGGCAAATATTCGTGCAAATATTTGTTCTTGGGTCATGGATGTTATCTATATATATATGTATTTATATATTATGTATATCGTCGTCTAGTACCCATAGTACAAGCTTTGCTTAGTTTGGGACTAGGTCGATTTGTGTATGATTGTCCCTTAATATTTATTTATTTTAATTTTCTCTCTACTTTAAGGCCAATGAGGACATTTACCCGCTAGGGTAAAATTGGACTAATCCACGGTATGTTTTCCTAATTTCGAAAGTTCGTTGTGGAGAGACCTTTGTCCGTGTGGATATGTCGGTAGATTCACAATCTGACTTGTAAAAGTGCCCTTGTGGCCTACTTACTGGATAAATTATTTTATTTCAACTTAGGTAAATAAATAATTTCTTTTCATTTAATTGCATTGCAAACTACGTTCTTTGCCACTGAGGAATGTAAGCCAGTAGGTATTCCTGAAATACACTACCGAGCCCTCCAAATCTCCACAAGGTTATTGAAATAAAATAAAATAAAATACCATTTTTACAGAACGGTAATTTAAAAACCGTAATGGCCATAAAAATTTGGCAAATAACAAAGGGCGCCGGGGTTTCTCTGGATTATGAAGATTATTTAACCTACAAAATCGCAAAATATACTTCCGTAATACGGCCGGATATTCTCATTTCATCGGTTTGGATAAAACCGCAAAAAAAGCGAAAATATTTATTTTTAATGAGATTCTCTCTTCGTTCTTATTTAAAATTTAGAAGTAAAATATATAAATACGTATTACTAAAGTTATTACGAGTAAATAGGGCGAATTGAATAAAATATTGATAACGGATGTATATTTTGTATTTAATTAGTTCCATATCTGAGTATCTGAATACTTAATTAGTATTTTAACTAGAAAAAATAATAAGCATACCATAAATCGGAATTGTTGTAAACGCTTATAAATATAACTTTTATGTGTCATCCTCCTAGCCTTTGTCCCATATCTTTGTAGAGAATGAATTCTCAATCGGGGTCGGCTACCTAAATCCCAAGATGTGGCGTAGGCACTAGTTTTCACGCAAGCGACTGCCATCTGACCTTCCAACCCAGAGGGGAAACTAGGCCTTATTGGGCTTAGGTGGTTTCCTCACGATGTTTTCCTTCACCGAAAAGCGAGTGGTAAATATCAAATGACATTCCGTACATAAGTTCCGAAAAACTCATTGGTACGGGCCGGGTTCGAACCTGAGACCTCCGGATTGAACGTCGCATGCCTTAACCACTAGGCTACCACCGCTCCTCCTTTTATAACTTTTATGTGTATTAAAATAAAACAATTTAAACGGAGCCTCCCTGACGTTTCGGTACCTTTACAGATACTGTTGTCAAAGGTTAACTAAGAAAACCACATTAATATACACGATATAATCCGTTTAAATTGTTTTATTTAAATGTGTGACAGTCGCGGAAACTGAAGAAAATATTTTATGTGTATTTTTATCCCGTGATCACTCTTGCATGACAGATGAATCGAAATATGTAAAAGTTATTAAAATTTTGTATTGAATTTCTTGGACAATTTCATCATAATTATCGCCATAAAGATCTGACCTGTCAATTCGTTAAGGGTCACCTATATTTTTAGCCACCGCAATTAATTAGAAGTAGCCTGAAACACTGTAGTGTTTTTGAAACAGAATACGCACTCCAATCCAATAACAAATTATCAATCAAAGTTGAAAACAAGAGCAAGCGTGGGCGGGGTGGGGGTGGTGGCGAGAGGGGGGTGCAGGCGCCAGACGGACTGGCGGCGAATGCACGATGCATCCCGCGCAGGTACTCCCCTCCCCCTTCCCAGTGACTGGTTCCACGTACGATCATGACCTGCCTTTAGTATCACAAATACAGCTATTCCATTTCAGAGTAATCGTATTATGATGTGACCCGTCTTATAGTTTCGTACGCGTAAAGTTTCACTAAGTTCAGCGCAGATTTCATGTGCTATATCTTATTTGTTTATTTAAGTAGGTGCTAAAAAAAACAGGTGGTGAAAAAAAAGTGTTCTTCAATCAATAGTATAGCATAGCACCGATAGAAAAGATCACGTTATTCAACCAAATGGCCTGTACCGTTACCATGAGTTTATAGTGACAGTACTCGCAGGCGACTGCATAACGATTTGTATGGAGATATTTAGTTCTACAAAGTAACCGCTAGGCACGCTGTGTCATTCTCCGTATAAATCGTATACGCTGTAGCTTGCGAGTACGGTCACGTGAACTCATGGTACGGGTACTGATTCATGTGGTTTTTACCGTTTTTACGTTTACTTACATTAAGTTAAAGCTAAGCAAAGAGGGTAGATACAGACGCGTGTGACTAAGCATGTTTGAGACATATTTTAAGACGACACTTTATTGCTTCACATCTCACATGCCTAAATTCAACATCAATGAGAGCCTTAGCACACAGGCGATTTGCGAGCGAGTTGAAAGCTCGAGAGCGCAACGATATCGCCGAGGGAACATTATGGCAACCTCTCTCAGCGAACTCGCGGCGAGATCCTTGCGCAGTCGCGGCGAAATCGCTTCACGCTCGCTGCGAATTCGCTGCGGGCTCGCCTCATTTTCAACTCACCCGCAAGTTACCATGCTAAGCTCTTAGTCTAGTAAAAGGTAACAAAATCGCACTAGCGTATTAAAATTATGGTATACAGTAGGTACTCTTTTACTAATTATATTAGACACGGTGCGTTAAATGGTTATCTCGAGAGCAAAAATAATGGGCACATATACGTATATAACCGTATAATTGTAAATACCTTTAGTTTACAAACTACGTAGTGATATTGTAAAAGCACTATTACCTATAAACTGACGGTATTCACAATCTTACATTATTTGCTCTTGACTGTATATACCGTAGGACAAAAACAAAAACAGCCCACAGTTTTGCTTATAAATAGCAGATATTTTCCTACTGCAATTGAATTGTAAAAGGAAACGGGCTAAAGCATCGGTTATCGGTTAGCCATCTTAACCAGACAATAGGAAAATCGAAGTTTGATTGTAGTCGTTAAGTGACGCCTCGGCTTCCCGCCGGCAGCCGGGCCGTCTGCTCTCCGTATAAACAAGTCCGCAAAATACATAATAAACCGAAGGTCTTTCTATCCCTTTGAAGGTCATAAAATAAACTATAGTGTTGTCTAACACATTGACTATAGTAAGCCCCTTGAATAAAGAGGTTTTAGGTTAAGATTTGTATCTGATAGGTATAACAACCAAAACCACCGACTATCATCAGCGTATTACGTAGGTGATTTTATACCGTATCCGATTATTAACGTTATATTACACATTTCCATCTATGGTTCTATAAATAACTAATACATATAATATTAGTATCCTTAACTTATTTGATAGCAAATGCAAGACACAGAAAAAATCGTCAATAAGTGTTTTTATAAGTTAACATTAACAACTACCTGGTCATCACGAGTCCTTCATTTAGTAAGTGATATAGAAAATGCTAATAATACTTAACATTTAACCAAAATTTGGAATCCTTGGCTTCAATATTGGCTGAGATCTTGTCACTTGTTCCAATTAAAGCTGAAAATCTTGGAAACTACTGGTCCTACTTCCACCAAACATAGCTAAGAACCATCTCGACGGAAAAGTCTTTCGATTAAAAAAAACCGCTCTTAAATTGGTCCATCCGCTTGGGCGCTACGATGCCACAGACAGATACACAGATACAAATGTTAAACTTAATAACACCCCTCTTTTTTTCGTCGCGGGTGAATAAACGGTACTGAACGACAAACTTAACTTTACTTACCGTTGGAAAACTGTTTTACGTACCTACTTTAAATAAAGATTATATTTATTATGATTTAATTTGAAATGTATAGTTTTCAGATTTTTCCCTTCACTTTGTTGTGTAAGACGGTATTACTTGCCAAAGTTCATAGTTCTAGGCCCACGGAAAATACCCTATAAATTTTGATTCCCTAAAAAGTGTCGAAATATACGTTTTATGCGGCACAAACGTCTGTACCTTTTCATTAAGTTAGCTTAGAAGTTTAGTTTTTTCACAGCTTCAAGGTACCTACTATAGACCTGAGTATTTGGTTTTAATTTCAACTCGATACCTCCACGCGTTCCTGAGATAAAGGGTCTTGACAGACAGATAGATGGACCGACGTACAGATGGACGGACGGACGGACGAACGGACAACAAAGTGACCCAATAAGGATTCCGTTTTTTCCTTTAAGGTACGGAACCCTAAAAAACAAGTGTGAAATAAACTCTTTTGAGGTAATCGAAAATTATTCATATATTTTGTATCTCTGTAGGCATACGAGCGCATTTGTTTTTGTGACTCATTACGCTTAAGCTACATTTGCTTTATCATAGTTGGTTAAAATGTATCCTATCTATATATATATATATATATATATATATATATATATATATACAACTACGATAAAGCAAAAAATATGGTTCTCACTTTCAACCGACCGACCGAAACAAAGTAGCAAACGCCTTCTATTTATTTTAACTCCGTAGGTCCGTCTCGTTTGGTTTCAGCCAATGGAAAGTCCGAACAACTATTTTCGTCTCGCGGTCGTTACACTTAGCAAACATAGTATGGCTTGGAGATCAAGTAAACAACGTTACGGCGGACCGAATGACATGTATTATTATCATTCACGTTGTTTTCGTTGTATTCTCTTGGTGTCATAAAGTCTTGCCACTATTAAGATTTTATGGAGTAGTCAAAAAGTTATGGAATTCTCAGGAAAGTCTTATTTGATAAAGGTTACGATATTACGGCAACATGACAGTGGCAGCATTATTAACATGTGTATATGTTGCAGTCAAAAGTGTGAACTGGTCAAAAGGACTTTTAACCGACAAAAACAGGCAAAACGGCTTTTGGTTGAGCGTGTTGGTCAAAAGTAGTTTTGCCTGTTCACACTTTTGGTTAGGTATAAAAAAAACTAACCTAACCTAACCTAACCTGGCCGAGTCGGATTAAAATAATAAAGGGACAAATGTGCCTGCGGTCAAAAGTACTTTTGACCGATAGTAACAGTCAAAAGTACTATTAACCAATGATTTTCAGGCAAAACTACTTTTGACCAACACGCTCAGTCAAAAGCAGTTTTGCCTGTTTTTGTCGGTTAAAAGTCCTTTTGACCAGTTCACACTTTTGACTGCGACATATACTTACACATTAAAGATGTATTAAATGAAAACAAGAGAAAACAAATAAAAGTTAGCATGATAATATTTCAAAAATCAAATGAACGTTAGCATCTTTTGGGCACATTAGTTAGAAGTACATGTATTGCCATTGCTCACTATTGAAGTGAAAACGAATAAGCCCGGCTTACTAATTAAATGTATGTTCTGTTACCCAAGGGGAAAGGAAGTTCCACGAAAATTAAATTAGGTACTCTACTCGCATTAAACCCTGTATACGTAATGCTACATTTGGGTTTTAGGTTTATTGGGCCTATGAAGTGACATAATACCATCATATAAAAATTCTGAAGCCAAAGTATCAGGGGCCCGCCATATTTACTTCAGAACGATGGTTGTGTTTATCAAGTGATGGATAAACGATAAAACGTCCGTGACGATTAAGACCTTTTTTATTAATATTGAAGCATAGGTTTGCAAATTATTTTTTTATTTTTAGCAATAATTAAGTTATTTAGAGAAATCATTATCTCGAAAAATATTATTTTATTAAGAATATTTAGCAGATTACGCTTGGAAATAAATGTAACGTAACAGATTTAATTAAAATATGAAAAGTATCACTCACGGCGTCATAACAGAGGCAAATTATATTTGGCATAGGGATAAAAGAGGGATGAAATGTAACAAAGGGTACTTCTTATCCCGGATTAAGGTAAGGCTCCCGAGGGAAAACAAAGCACCGATGTTACCTACACGGTGCATTTCTACTTACATTTATAAATAAACCTTTTAACCCAATAGCATATTTATTTATAAATAAAATAAATCTTGAAACTTATAGAATTTTATTTTTCAAAATCGAGCCATTCAAATACGAAGAGTAGGTAGTATTGTGTTTTTTTTCTGTCTCGACTTTTCTGAGACGTTAGGCGCTTTTAAAACGTAGGTGTGTAATTTCATTTATTTTCATCCCACCAGCTCAAACATGCCGATTTTGCTGCGAGATAACAATGCACAAAATGCGATTTTGAATCGAGCGAGAGTCAAAGTAAGTTTTTTTTTTTTTTTCAATATAGTGTGCCAATCGAAGCACAAAACGACTTTGCTCTCTTGTTGAACACATAACTATTTATCTCTCAATACATATTTTAAGTACAGTAAGTAGAGTAAGCCCCGTCATAAGAAACTTAGAAGCCATTTCATTATACTTATTTTCCTATATTACTTTATTGTCCAGACTTTTTTAAACGTAAGACAAAAGCATGTCACTGCTACGAGTAGTGCTGCGTGCTCTAAGAAGCCCTATAGATCTTGAAAACCAATTTTACTCACGATATAAGTTAAATAATGCCTCGAATCAAAATTAAATACTAATCAAGTTACTTGAATATTTTTATCACAACTTAGTAAGTACATGTTTTCAAAGCTGCGTCTGATACGATACCGTTTCGCAAATATTCGATATAAAAACCATAGTGCGTTTGGAAACTTGTTTACACGAATAACTTGTTCAGTAACCTAGTTAAGAGGCAAAAATAAAATTCAACACAAATAGCGATGAAAGGGAAATGACCCCGTTCTACGCGGCCATTCCGGCTCGCTATTCGAAGCCTTCTCACGCACGCATCTATAAAGTTTATTTTTAGTACGGCTTGGAAGTATCTGGCGATCGCCGATTACAGTTCAAGCTCTAATTAAGGTCTAACAAAACAGCTCGAAATCGGCACAATTTTAACGTAGGTACCTACCTTAATTAAGAGGCCACGGCCGGCTGCCGGTAGCTTGACAAATTAAAACCGATCGCTATCACTCCAAACAAGCGCCACTGCCGTTGTTCTCGCTAATTTAACACCCTGAGCCAATTAAACGAAGCGATAAAACTTCTTGGAATTTGGATAATTTTACAGCCGTAAGAATAGAAGTAATGGCTGGTGAAGGCTCAGATACAGAAGGCAGTAACTGTGGTCACGGCGCACATTGTCAGGACTTCACAGAAGGTCTACCTGCAGCCCTAACCACCCGTAGCTTGGCACCAGGACGACTGTCGACAACACTATAGACCCGGGTGTTGCCTGTAATAAGGGCGATAAATTAAAACATAGAGTCTGCTCTTCAAACTGAACAACATTTTTTCAGCAACTTTAAAAAAAGTCAGTTTTCAGAATGTCATTATTTCAAACAAATTAAATCGTACGTCTTCCAGCATTGACATTCCCTGAGCGTTGACATGGCTGTCACTGTACTAATATCGCACATTTCGCAATACATTGCTTCTTTGCCTAAACATTATTCTACGAATTATCATTTAATATACTTTATTTTCAGAAGTAGCTTAACAAATGTTGTTCAGTTTGAAGGGTAGAATCTATGTTTTAATTTATTGCTCCATGTTATGTTTTTGGTTGGTTCTGTAGTGTATATTTTATGTTTTACCCCTCATATTGTAAAGTCTAATTTGAGAGTAAAAATGATTATAGGTATTAATGATAAAAGACCATACAAAAAGAAACCGTGTTAAAGGTCGATCTATTATGCGCAATAACCTAGCCGCCCGAGCGCGACGCGCAGCTAGCCGGGTTGAATACAGAAAAGGGACCGTCAGATTTGTTTCCCTACCTTCATTTATATCCATATGCCATTGAGCAATAATCTGAATATATTTTCATGTCCGTCACAGTTAACTATTTTTTGTTAGGGCTGAAAAACTACGCCGTTAATTTTTATTGTCGTACTATTGCTTAAACGAGCAATTGTACATAAATGTACATATACGTATGTTAGGATGGAATTCGAAGTTTAGGTACTTACATAAAGATATTTGAAAAGAATAAATCATCCACCCATCCAACACAGCTTAGCTCAACCATGTTATTCGATTTATGCTATCAATGAGCGTAGTTATATTGAAAATAAATATTCTAAATTCAACTGAAGATGGAATAAATAGAGTGCTCAAAGTGACCTACAAAGCAAATCCTTACATACTTAGTACCCGCTCCCCACATGTTTGCTTGTATCCAGAATCAAAGGAGATAGAATTTCTTTAAATGCATCCAGTTCGTATAAAGATGCTCCAGATTTTAAAGCAAATATAAACAAGTGGATTACGCGGTCTCCGAAAGACGGCCAAGTTATTAGATTGCGGGCTACCCCGTTAACGAGTGTGTCGGCGGGCTGGCTTGGCGCCAGCGATGCCCGGCATAAATTGTTCTGGAGTACTCACTACTCACCACTCACTATGTGTCCTATACCTATACAACCTCATACAAAACAGACAAGTGCGAGCAAAACAAGGTCAAACGGCTACATTTGTGTTATAGTGGACAACATATTATTTGCACCTTTGAATGTTATCTTAGAGCCCATCTTTTCAATACGGTGATAAAAACAATTAAACCTCCGTATTGTCCGTGTTGGAATGGCACCTGCCGAGCAGCGTATCCTTTGACCTATTGTATTCAGTGCCGGATTAGCCACGAAGCAAGAGTAGCAAATGCTGCGGGCCCCGCGCACCAACGTTTACTGACCATAAAAAAGTGACCAATCTTTCTCAACATTAAAACGTGTTAAAAATGAATTGAGGAACACGATGAGCCTACAACGTCTTAACTTAATCACCGCTCGCGTTTTCATCTGATCGTGTTACTACGCACCCCCGCACCGAAAAATTTCGCTCTCGCTGCGGTCGCGTTAACATCTATTTCTGTTACTACTCGTACGTAGTCTACACGTACCCCCGCGCCGAAAAATTTCGCGCTCGCTACGCTCGCGTTTTTTTCTGATTGTGTTGCTACGCACCCCCGCGCCGAAAAATTTCGTGCTCGCTGCTCTCGTGTTTTCATCTGATTGTGCTCACTACGCACCCCATCGCCGAAAAATCTTTCATCTGATTTTATTATAGCCAATAGTTTTTTATTTTCCTATGACCCAACCCTTACCTACACTTGCTATATCTAAGTGCTTGATAGACACAACTACCACTATCCATTTTTATAAAATTCTAGCATTTATTTTGACCACCACTAAGTACATGGAATGGAGACAAAAAATTACAAAATAACAATGTATAGGTCTCTGTAAACAGATTTGCGTGGTGGAGACTGGTGCCTGAACTAGGGGAAACCTGTGTGTCAGGTCACATTATACAACTACCATTTATAAAATAACGTTTAATATTTCCTTGACTTCTGGGGCCGCGAAACTTATAGGCCTGGGGCGCCAAATTTCAAAATACGTCCCTGTTTTGTTTTTTTTTTTTATTCCATATACTCGATAAGTACCTAATTTAAAACAGTCTAAGGGCCCCTTGATAGAATTTGCTACAGGCCCCGCGCTGGCTTAATCCGGCACTGACTGTATTCGAACGATAATGTGTTAATTTGAATCGGTGGAAATCAATCAAAAGTTTACTTATATACTTTTAATTTTATTTTTCGTTGTATGAAAATACGACTATCAATCAATCCATACTCCATACTAATATTATAAATGCGAAAGTGTGTCTGTCTGTCTGTCTGTCTGTTACCTCTTCACGCTTAAACCGCTGAATCGATTTTGATGAAATTTGGCACGGAGATAGTTTAAAATCCGAGGAAAGACATAGGATAGTTTTCATCCTGGAAATTATCCCTAAAAAAATTGAAAAGTGAGTGAATGAATCATGATGACATTGATAACCCTGTAGAAAGTGTAATGATTAGACCAAAAGCACAATTGCTCTTACATTTGCTTAGGCGCTTTTAATAATCCCTTTTATCAAGTTCCACGCGGACGTAGTCGCGGGCAACAGCTAGTAAGTAATAAGTTCACTTTCGCGCTCATATTCACTTCAAGTTTAGTTGATCATAAGAAATAATTTAAAAGTTAAAATATATATTTTTTGCTACTATTTTCAGTGAAACCAGTAACTTATTAAAACTGTTATGAACTTGAATAAACAACTATTAATTGTATAGGTGACTTTAGAAAAATTTCAAAAGTTAGTTTTTAAGCAAATATCATGTTAAACTTTGATTTGATAATCCTGGGACACACAAAATAGTTATCCATTTCGAATTGATAACATGTTGTCACGCTTTTGATAGTTATCTTTGTTACAATACAATGTTTTACCTTCGAGTAGATATGCCGAGTTGCGGAGGCGGGGCGGGACTATTATCGGTAATGATAATGACCCAATGTGTCGGTCACTGTTGTGTAATTCGCCCCAAACTGTAAGAATGTAACTGGACATCCTTTTAGTTACCACTTGTAATATATTTTCATAGACGGCTAGTTAGTAGGTATTTTCATTTTTATTTATAGCTCATATTATCAAATTTCAAATCTCGGGTTTCACTAGACACTTCTAACAAGTCTATCGACATGTTCCATTTTCTATATAATTTTTAGGGATGTTATAGCTTTTAAAATTACTTTCAGTGAATTTTGAGAAATTCCTATCCGAAAAGTACAAATAAATACACGAATACAATAGTTTTGTTATTTTTTCGTTAGTTACTATAAGTAGTGAGTATATAACGTATCCTTTTGATACGACAGTGTCGACAGTGGAGCGAGCAACTGATTGGTAGGGAGTACGGGCCGCGATGTGAATGTTTTCCGGCGCGCGAATTCGACGGCAATAGGCGGAACCGTACGACGCCACAACGGCACATAGCCTATTGTTTGGCATCTTCAACTCTTGGCATCGAACTTTAAACACAGTGCACTGTCAGCTTTAGTGCTTTACCGCTATAATGTATGAATATTAAACAACGAGTTTTGAAAATAGAACCATTACACGTCTAACTTTATTAATCGTTTTTTAGGGTTCCGTAGTCAACTAGGAACCCTTATAGTTTTGCCATGTCCGTCTGTCCGTCTGTCCGTCCGCGGCTTAGCTCCGTGATCATTAGTACTAGAACGCTGAAATTTGGTATGAGTATGTGTATGTATCACACCGACAAAACGGTAAAATAAAAACTAAAAAAAAACTTTTTCAGGTACCTCTCGTACACCTAAAGTAGGGGTGATTTTTTTTTCGTTCCAAAATAATAGGGGTCTCCACACATTATTTTTTGATAGTCAGCAGTTTTGTCAATAAATCGTTCCGGAAATCCAAAAAAATAGACCCCCTCCTCTAACTTTTCAACCACGGGTCAAAAAAAATTATGGTGGAGAAAGAGGTATGGAAAAATTCATGAAAATGAAGCCTTATAGGTACTTTCAGTGAAAACTATATTGAATAAAATCGGTCGAGCCCTTTTTGAGCAAAATTTCATAATTTTCTTTAAAACGACGTAAGTGCCGCACGTTATCCTTATACTTCGGATGTTACACATATTAGTTATATGCCATACTGCATTAAAACATTCGGCTCAATCTGGCGCGTATATCGATAATTTCCAGTAATTACAGTTACTTTGGCGTTTACGACCTTTTTATAGAAGCTTGAAATATTTCTCGTAATTTAAACCTATCGTGAAGGATGGGCAACTACGGAACCCTACACTGAGAGTGGCCCGACATGCTCTTGGCCGGTTTTAAATTTAATTAAAATTGTTAAATTTTTAGCCTATTAACTTTGTGCAAAGTGCATAGTGAAGGTAAGCTCTATTTTGATTATACATTTTTTATTAACGATCGTAACGTGTCGTGGTAAAAAAAACGGCAAGTGCGAGTCGGACTCGCGCATGGAAGGTTCCGTACAAAAACACTTCCCATCTGAACTGGCCGGGTTATGTTAAGTTTGCAACTGGTATGTATGGCGCAGCATACAAATGAGGTGCAAAGTTAACGCAACCGATCACGTTTGTTGTATGGGAGCCCCACATAAATATTTATTTTATTCGGTTTTTAGTATTTGTTGTTATAGCGGCAACAAAAATACATCATCTGCGAAAATTTCAACTGACTAGCTGTCACGGTTCATGAGATAGGTACAGCCTGGTGACTGACAGACAGACAGACAGACAGACAGACAAACAGACGGACAGCGGAGTCTTAGTAATAGGGTCCCGTTTTTCACCCTTTAGTTACGAAACCCTAAAAAGGCTTAGTAGACAAGGACACTTAACAGATTTTTATCAATTTCTAAATTGCTTACTAACGTTTAGTCACGTTTTTTTACTATTAGTTGAAAATTTTAAATGGGTAATGTGTGTTGTGTACTATAAAAATAATAGTAAAAACGATATTTCTTGAATAGGTACTGGACCAAGATACGACTCTACAGATTTCTAAATAACCTGAACATCTTCATATTGTCATTATTTGGCAATCCCCTCTGGTTACACTAAACGGAAATGGACACTGCAGGCGTACCTAACCTACACATAGCCAATTTTCATAAAAACATTACCAAACACGACACAAAATATGCACACGTTTTTCGATATAAAGCTCTAGCCACACAAGATTCCGTTGTCGCCGAAGTGGGATCCATTAATATAATTAAGTGACTAACAAGGTTATATAACAAAAGCTATAACTATGTATTAGTGGACCATTAGGGGATGGTAAAATATAACAAATAGGTATATACCTGACGCTTCATACGCCAAGTGTTACATCAGCTTTAGAATCGTCATTATAACATGTTTAAATTGACATACTTTTATACCCGTATAGATGTTGATCCCAGATTTGTACCGAAATTACCTGTTACCTGTTACCTAAATTTGCAAGATAAATGTGTTAGTCGTTATTTCCTAGTTGGTTGCAGCGATTATGACACAATTCTCTGAAATTTTACATGTCAGCCTTTCCACGCTTCTGATACTGAAACAAAAACTAGTGTAGTGTTCCTAACCTACACTACGCTCTCTTAAGAACGCGTGGAGGTATCATGCTGAAATTAATAAGTATCAAATACTCTGATTGCGCTATTACCATAAATATACTACATTACCATAAATATATTTATTTGTGATTACAAACTTCATTGCATCTGATAAACTAACTTAAGTTTCATGTTTCGTATAATCCGCCAATGTAATATACCTATGTTTTTCATTATCATATTCCTTGGATAGTTTAGGCAACTATTATTACAAATTGGTCAACCTAATACTTCATTTCACCTCACCACGCCTTGATTTTAATGAACTATTCTGATTACTTATGATTATGACATAGCATCGTCATTAAGTTCAAAAAGTTCACGTCATGGTACTAATTTAGCCGTAATCAAGGTAGCACCATTAATAGAACAGTTCCAATGATAATACTTGATACAGCAAGTATCCGATTCTCCATCGATCGGTTCGCGTCGTACTAAATAATGTAGACCTCCTTACAACCGCTGGGGATATTTATATCAGAAGGGTCATGCTCAAAAACCGAAAGGTCGACGATATTTGTTTATTTTTTATTAATTTTTTTGCATTAATAATAACTGTGCAATATGTGATATAGATTGATCTATAATACATATTGGGCCAGAATAGAACTACCTACCCAAATATAGGCGGAGCATGTTCTTGAGTAATTTAACTCTCTGTCCTTAGCAAGGCGAATTTGTTAAGTAGATAATTTTAAGGCTCTTGAACCATTGATACAAAGATCAAAGCACAAAGAAAAATTGAATTGCGTAACCTGGCGGAAGAGACCGGCAATCGAACCCGGTACCTCTGGATTGCCAGTCCAACGTGTGAACCTCCCCACCACCCTAACGCCAGAGTACTTTTAGATGTTTTTTCTTATGCTTTGTGTGTCGATCTTTGCGTTGTTTATTTGAAAGGCTCTACACCTTAGCGACCTCTAAGTGAACACGTTAATATTTACATCTTGCCGCACTACTCTACTTTACAGCAGTGAATAAGCAAGCGAGAGGGGGCGCTATTATTAATAAACTTGTGGAATCATAAATGTTTTATAATTTTGAATGTGTATATATCGCAGTTTTTATTGTGTTACATACATGTTTCACAATTTTTTAAGGTTGTTTTATAATTTCAATTTTTAGGGGCTCACAGTGAGTCAATCAATTTATGAAACATGTAATGTCTCATTTTTTTAATGTGGGGTACACCACAATTTTTATTCATGGTTTTGTATTCATGGTTTAGATTAGAATAACTTACTTTTCCTTAACTTTCAGTTATGGACTAGGTACGGCCAAGACAAATTATGACAATGTTAAATTTATCAATGAGAATCACCCATGTTACTGTATAAACGCAACCCTTATCACTTTGTTTCCGGTTGGCCTATCTGTCTGTTTATCTAGAGACATATATATACTCCTTTTCACCAGAAGTGAAGTGGTTGTGAGGGACTGGTACAGTATAGTCTTGGAACGTTATTTCAATTAAATGATATCTTCTCATAAATAATATCATTGAAATGAGCAACAAAAACTATAAACATAACTACACGTGAATTGTTAGAAGAACAAGTACAAAAAATCGAATAGGTTCTCGCTGTTGAGGTGAAAAGTTTATTGTGCTACACGAGTACAAAGTTTTTTGCATCTCGTGCTGTTGAGTCCCTCGCTACAGTCAGGATTCTAATTTAGAATCCTTCGCTTGCCGGGACTCAAAATCAGCACTTGCAACAAAAAACAACTTTGCTCTCTTGTTGGTCAAATAGGTAACTATTGTCAAAACATTTGTGATATGAATAGTTTGTGAAATGATGCAGTTGTGAAATGTATATTTGTGAAATGTATATTTGTGAAATGATTATTTGTCAAACTTTTTTTGTGGGATAATATAGGTAGTTAACCTATTATAATGAATACATAGGTTAAGTTTACACTTGATTTGTATACCACCTCATATAACTGGTGCGTGTTTTTACTCATATTTATATAATGCATGTGTAAGTTCGTATAAATGTATTTACATTTCACTTAAACGCAACAACGAAAAGATTTACATAAATCTTTTCAGTAAAATAGCGTTTAGATATCAAAATAAGACATATTAGGCATTGCATAATTTACAGGTTGCCCTACATTCATTCAGAAGAGGGATAAATTTAAGGGTACTCGTAGTGTTTGTATGGGCACATGTTTAGGGTTCCGTAGCCAAATGGCAAAAAACGGAACCCTTATAGATTCGTCATGTCTGTCTGTCTGTCTGTCTGTCCGTCTGTCTGTCCGTCTGTCCGTCCGTATGTCACAGCCATTTTTTTCCGAAACTATAAGAGCTATACTGTTGAAACTTGGTAGGTAGATGTATTCTGTGAACCGCATTAAGATTTTGATGCAAAAATAAAAAAAATAAAAAAAATATTGGGGGCTCCCCATACTTAGAACTGAAACTCAAAATTTTTTTTTTTCTTCAAACACATATGTACGTGTGGGGTATCTATGGATAGGTATTCAAAAATGATATCGAGGTTTCTAAAATATTTTTTTCTAAACCGAATAGTTTGCGTGACAGACGCTTCCAAAGTGGAAAAAGTTGGTCCCCCCCCTCTAACTTCTAAAATAAGAAAATGAAAAATCTAAAAAAAACATATGATGTACATTACTATAAAAACTACCAACGAAAATTGTTTTGAACGAGATCTAGTAAGTAGTTTTTTTTTTATATTTTAATACCTAACTTTGCACCTAATTTATATGGGGCGCTATACATACCAGGTGCAAACTTAACTTAACCACTTAGGGATGGAAAGTGATTGTACGGAACCCTCGGTACGCGATTCCGACTCGCACTTGGCCGGTTTTTAAGTGTGTAACTTTAATATTAATGTAAATATATTTTACAAATGAAGCGAAAATTGAAAAATTTAATGATTCGGACAGGATTCGAACCTGCGTTTCCAACGGCTTTCCGGGCCAACACGGGCGTCAATCTTTACGGTAGATGGCGCTACGATGCCACCCTAAGGCATGTCGAAGCAACTGGTTGAAAAATTCAATGGCTCTGACATCTGATTCGGTGGTCCAATTGGGAGGACGCCCGTGTTGGCCCGGAAAGCCGTTGGAAACGCAGGTTCGAATCCTGTCCGAATCATTAAATTTTTCAATTTTCGCTTCATTTGTAAACATTTGGTTTACGTTAGCAGACGTTACTGCTTTAATAAAAATAAATAATTCGGGTGTAGCACATCGTTACTATCGATTCTCAACAAATTTGAGACGATGGTGCCGACGATAAAGTCTCAATCTTTACGGTAGATGGCGCTACGATGCCACCCTAAGGCATGTCGAAGCAACTGGTTGAAAAATTCAATGGCTCTGACATCTGATTCGGTGGTCCAATTGGGAGGACGCCCGTGTTGGCCCGGAAAGCCGTTGGAAACGCAGGTTCGAATCCTGTCCGAATCATTAAATTTTTCAATTTTCGCTTCATTTGTAAACATTTGGTTTACGTTAGCAGACGTTACTGCTTTAATAAAAATAAATAAATATATTTTTAGAATTGCCAGTTTCATTTAATATTGTTTTCAAAGATACGAAATATTTTGCTTGAGTTTTGTTTTTATTAATAGTACATTCCTAACTACAAAGGCCGGGAAAATGGGGATTCCCTGCCGAGTAGGTAATAGCAATAGCAAGCAAGGTAATACAATTCAACAATACTTTATTGCACACCAATAAAAGTTTACAAAACGGAAACAAAACAATACAATTTATAAATAACGGTAGACAACAGGCGGTTTTATCGCTAAAAGCGATCTCTTCCATACAACCTTTGGGTACTGAAATCTGATTGGAACATGAATAAAAGTCTGATATTTTTAACGCAATTTTCAGTTAGAAATCTGTAAAAAGATACTTTTTTCATCTTTGTACAAAAATGTGAGCGAAGTCGCAGGGAAAAGCTAGTGTTGAATAAATGTTGATTGTATTGAAATGAATGTGGTATGATGGCGAGATACTTGATATCCACTATGGGACTTTATAAGTAAATAACTGTTCTGAAATCCAATCACACCTTACGAACCCTTTCACCCTTTGTACAAAAAATTAGCTAAATATTGCTGTCATTTTGGCCAGGGTATTTTTGACGCCTGCTACTGATACATACAAGCGGTCTAGCTATAAATAGGGTTTTGCATCTATTTGCAGTACGATTCTGTAACAGGGGATCTATATAGGTCAAAGATATGTATAGAGTAACAACGAACTGAACGATATCTATTTATATTCCATGTTTGCAATCATCGTCATCATCATTATATCAGCCGAATGTCGTTCAGTGCTGGACAAAGACCTGCCCTAAGGTTTCCCCACAACGATCGGTCGCGAGCCGCTCTCGTTCAAAAGCTTCCATCGATCCTGACCAGATCGTCAGTACTCCTTGTTGGGCACCTCCGCGCTGCGTGACAATAAAAACAATTGTTAGCCATTTATATTTAGTTTTATAAGTTATTCTATTGATTTCCGTTTTTCTGCTTTGACGGTATTTGTATATTTTTTATAAAAGCGGTAGTATGATATTTCTGTTACTCATTCTGCGATTGACTTTTGTGAAGTGAAGTTCAAGGAATAAATCAGTTAAATATTTAGTGGAGTTGTTTTATTAAGTTAACAAATCAGAACCGGGATCGAGTTCACACGCCACAGTCTTTGTAGTTAACGTTCATTATTTCTTTTGTTTGTTAATGATTTTTAACCGATGATTATAGAAAGATAATTAGTTGTCGCATAATTATGCTAATAATTAGGTTAGTGAAAGTTAAAAACAGTTATACTTGTGCAAAAACATTTTATTGCAGTATGGACGAATATGATGAGCGAAATATACGGACGCCTCCTCTTCCACTGGACGACCCCGTAGAAGGTCAAGCGATGACACCACCAGCATTGAATAGGGACAGCAGATCTCGTCGCCGTGAACGAGAGAACCGTTGCCGCTCGAAGAGAAGCCGGTCCAGATGCAGCCGTGGGAGAAGCAGCCGCATCAACCACGAAGGGTCTGGTAGTAGTAGGCGCCATCGCAGTCGATCACGCTCGCGCCGCAGGAGGTCGCGCTCGCGCCACAGCCCGTCACGCTCGCGCCGCAGCCCGACACACTCGCGCCGAAGCCGCAGCCGCTCCCGTCGCAGTGGGACGCGCTTGCGCCGCAGCCGCAGTCGCTCGCAGCTGCGCCGCAGCCGCAGCCGGACTCAGTCTCGTCGTAATCGCCACAGTCAACCGAGGTATAATGACACACAAAATAATGAACTACTGAATACATTGAAAGATTTATTTAGATCTGTGAAATCGGAGGATAGGTCATATAATATTGAGAGGTTTCCTGTCATGAATGTATTGCCCGAATTTAATCCGACAAATCGTAGTCAAACTGTTGATGTTTGGTTAACCAAAGTGAATGAAACGGCTAGTATATACAATTGGTCCGAGCGTCAAATTATTCACTATGCACTCCCCAAATTAGCCGGTGTAGCTCAAAAGTGGTACCAAGGTTTACCGAGTTTAAAATATACTTGGGCCGAATGGCAAGCTAAATTAAAAACTGCTTTTCCTAGTAAGGAGAACTATGGTTTATTGTTAACGGAAATGCTTGAAAAGCATGCTAAGTATGGAGATTCATTAGAGGACTACTATTATGAGAAGGTTATGTTGTTAAATAGGTGTAGAATAACGGGCACCGATGCTGTTGATTGCATTTTATTAGGAATAGATGATCGTGCAGTAAAAACCAGTGCGGATGCAGCTCAATTTACTGAGCCGGACAAGCTGCTGGTTTATTTACGCAATCAAAAGATTAATAAACCTAGAATTCCATCTCGGCAACCGATACATATTAGTGACAGTAAACAAAGTAATGACAGTAAAATTAATCGGGGTTCTAAGGCGGATAATACGAAAATAGTTAAATGTTTTAATTGCGGTGAAGAAGGGCATCCACATTTTAAATGCAAACAACCAATAAAGAAATGTGATTCTTGTTCTAGAATTGGTCACGTTGCTTCTGATTGCAATATTAAGAAGAATTCAGATGCTAAAACAGTGTCATGACTAGCCGTCACTAATAGCAACGATCAAAAATATTATAAGTCTGCAAATGTAAACAAAATTAGTTTATCGTGTTTCGTAGATTTTGGGAGTCAGTGTACCCTTTTAAAACTCTCTGATGCAAATAATATTTTTGATAATTGGTCAAAGGACAATCTACCTGTATTAAGAGGCTTTGGTAACTCTGCGGTTCAAGCTTTAGGTAAAATTCGTACAAATGTTGTGATTGACTCTGTTGAAGCTGCCGTAGAATTATATATTGTACCCGATAGTTATCTGAATACACCTCTATTGATAGGACAATCCTTTACTGAACAGGATCACATATTAACCTTTAAGACTAGCAACAGTTTGTTCTTCACGAATAAACGCAAAGAAGATGAATTAAAATCTATTTGTTTGATCACTGATAATACTGTTACCATAAATAATTTTACCGTGATAGACTTTCGTACTAAACCAGTTTACAATGGAGATATATATGTGGAATACTGTTTGAATTTACAACCTGGAAAAGAATATGAAACTTTACCTGGTGTAGTTACTGTTACAAATGGTCATGGTCGATTAATGATTAAAAGTTTGACATCGAAATCGTTTGAATTATTACAGAACAGTATTATCACACGTGCTACTATCGCAAGCGAAGTTAAAGTGTATGATGTTAATCGAATAGATTTTGAATCATTGCCCAACAACAATGAGCCCATCACTTTAGGAAACATACAGGTAGATCAATCAATAGGCGAAAAAGGTTTGAATGAGTTAGTTCGGTTGTTAAATCAGCATCGTAAATGTTTCGCTTTTAGTGTCAGGGAATTAGGTTGTTGTAATGCTACTTCTATGAATATTCAGCTTAGTGATAAAACCCCGGTAGTATACCGCCCTTATCGACTGTCATATGCAGAAAGAGAGGTTGTGCGAGATTTAGTTAATGAACTACAAGAGTCGGGGATTGTTAGTGAGTCAACTTCTGATTATGCTTCGCCAATCATATTAGTGAAAAAGAAAACTGGGGGATATCGAATGTGCGTAGATTATAGGGCGCTAAATAAAAAAACAATTAAAGAACATTATCCGTTACCCCGAATAGACGATCAGTTAGATAATTTAGCAGGATATACTTATTATACAACATTGGATCTGGCCTCTGGTTATTACCAGATACCATTGACAGAATCTTCAAGGCATTTAACAGCTTTTATTACACCAGACGGTCATTACCAGTTTAATAGGATGCCATTTGGATTAACTAATGCACCGGCAAATTTTCAGCGCACTATTAACAATATATTGGGTAATGCTCGTTTTAAACATGCATTTGCTTACATGGATGACATAATTATACCATCCAAAGATATACAGGAAGGTCTTCATAAACTACAATCAACTTTAGAATTATTCAATGCTGCTGGTATGACGTTAAATTTAGATAAATGTAATTTCTTTAAAAAATCGATTGACTATTTAGGGTTTGAAGTTGATTGTAATGGTATCAGGCCAGGCGAGAAGAAAATTCAAGCTGTAAAGGAATTTCCTCGTCCTACTGATCAACACAAAGTTAGACAATTTATAGGATTAGCCAGTTTTTTCCGAAGGTTCGTAAGGAATTTTTCAATTATTGCGAGACCCTTAACTCAACTCTTAAAAAGGGATATTAAATTTAGCTGGGGAGAGCAAGAAGAAAAGTCGTTTACGCAACTCAAGAATGATTTAACAGACAGGCCTGTTCTCGCATTTTTCAATCCATCATATGAAATAGAATTACATACAGATGCATCCAAATTGGGGGTAGCTGGAATTTTATTACAGAGAAAGGATAAAACCGAACCATTTCAGGCTGTTGCTTATTATAGTAGGCAAACGTCACCCGAAGAGGCCCATTTTACGTCTTACGATTTAGAAACATTGGCGGTAGTAACATCTTTACAACGATTCAGAGTTTATTTATTGGGTATACATTTCACCATCGTCACAGATTGCAATTCATTGAGAGCAACTTTTGAGAAAAAAGACGTTATATCAAGAGTTGCACGTTGGTGGAATGTAATTCAGGAGTACGACTTTTCTATTAATTATAAGCCAGGTAAAACTATGGCTCATGTAGATGCGTTGAGTCGTAATCCTGTAACCCAAGAAACACTAGAAATTAGAAACATTTCGGTAGATTGGATAGCCACGGTGCAACAAAATGATCCCGAAATTCAACGTTGTATCAGCATACTTAAGGATACTAAAACAAATAATATAATCGAGGTATCTAAGAATTTTGTTTTGAAAAAGGGGCTATTATATAGGATTACTAACGACGGGAACCGATGGGTTGTACCCAAAGGAGTTAGGTGGCAAATAATGAAGTCGAATCATGACGATATAGGCCACTTTAGTATTGATAAAACTTATGATAAAATTAAAGACACTTATTGGTTCCCCAAAATGAGAAGATTTATTAAAAAGTATGTGGAGTCTTGTTTGGAGTGTGCTCATGCCAAAGTTCCTGTTGCTAAAAAGGCTGATCAATTATACCCTATAGAAAAAATTGCAGAACCCTTTCATACGGTTCATATTGACCATTTGGGTCCTTTTGTCAGGAGCAAGCACAAAAATACACACATTCTGTTAATAATTGATGCTTTTACTAAATTTATTGTTATAACTCCTGTTAAAAACACGAAAACGGCAAGCAGCATTAAGGCTTTAAGATCTTATTTTTATACGTTCGGGGTACCAAAAAGGGTTATTTCGGATAGAGGCACATCGTTTACATCTAACAAATTTAAGGAATTTCTGACTGACTTAGGCGTTAAACATGTATTGAATGCTGTTTCTACCCCAAGAGCTAATGGACAGGTAGAAAGATACAATAGGACTTTGTTAGCAGCTTTAACGGCATGCAATATCGGAAAATCTGAGAGAGTTTGGGATGATAGTATACCTAAAGTACAATGGGGTATGAACAATACGCTGAATAAGGGTATTGGCAAAACACCAGCACAGGCATTGTTTGGTACAAATCTATCGGGAATGTCAGATGCGCTATTGAGGTTAGGAGTTGCTCTGGAGGATGAAAATGTTGACAGAACTGTTATTAGGGAAGAAATTACGGAACATATAAAGCTTGATCAGGAAAAACAAAAGAATAGATTTGATAAGAAAAGAAAGCATGTTACATATAATATAGGTGATCTAGTAAGAATAGAGAGGGAGGTCCAGTCAACTGGACAAAGCAAGAAGTTAATTCCTAAACTTAGGGGTCCGTATCGCATTACTCGAGTAATAGGACACGATAGGTATGAAGTAGAAGATACACCACTATCTAAGAAAGGTAATAGACCATTTAAGAGCATATTTGCGGCAGATAAAATTCACCCTTGGTTAGTATTTAAGAGGTCTGAATGTCAAGCTGATGACGAGAATAATGATAGTAATGATGATTTACTTAATGTAGAATCTGAATTGTCCGATTGATTATTGATAACGCGAGAAATCAAGTATTGATTATAATTAGATAAGATGGAGAAATGATATTGCTATTAAGATCCCCCTTGAAATTTGAATATATCAATGCACTAAAATATGTATGAGATTTTGGTACTATTAACATATTATGTACATGGAAGATAGGAAGGAGGCTTCTATGTACCTATTGCATTATATGTGTATACTAAATCAGGAAGGAGGATTTGGTATTACTCATAAAATCACTTTACAGTGCATGGGAAATGTGAAGGAGGTTCTCATGTACTTATCTAAATGATTCTATAAGTGTACTAGAATATGTATGAGATTCGAGTACTTAGCACTATTTACGAGTATAATATTGAAGATATGAATGAGGCTTCAATATTCCTGGACGAAATAGCTTATACGTATATAGTTATTAAGTAATTAAGAAACTACTAGAAGTAATAATGAAATTTATTGAAATTGCATAAAGCGGTTCTAATTTTTCAAAATGAAATTTAGTATAGTTAAGACTTTATTATTGTACATAATAAGATTTATGGATTTCAATCATTTTTATATTTACTGTACAGAACTGGTGAATTATATTTACTATATTGGAGTTACAAAGTAAAAAGTAAATGAAAATATTAGGTAGGTACAGCTAGCTAATGATTGTCTATCATATTTAATTCCCGGGACGGGAATAGGTTCAGGACGGCCGAATGTTAGCCATTTATATTTAGTTTTATAAGTTATTCTATTGATTTCCGTTTTTCTGCTTTGACGGTATTTGTATATTTTTTATAAAAGCGGTAGTATGATATTTCTGTTACTCATTCTGCGATTGACTTTTGTGAAGTGAAGTTCAAGGAATAAATCAGTTAAATATTTAGTGGAGTTGTTTTATTAAGTTAACACAATTGACTTGATTCGCTATGGGGAAAAATTGAGCTAATCGCTCCATTTCTGGGAAAATCAATGAGGAGGCCCATTGCTTTGCCCATGAATGATGCCTTGATAGATTTTGTAGGTGGTTTCACTGTGAATCTTGTGATCGCTGTGAATTAAAATCTGTGCGGTGTCGAGCAGTATAAACCAGGCGTGTTTTTACAAACGAAGATACTTGCATATATAACGCGTGGCCATTGTAAAGACAACGTAAGTGTATAGGTACATACAAGCGGTTTTATTCATAGGTTATGAATCTATTTAGAGATCGATTCTGTAGACCTGTATAGGTCAAAGAGCGATATGTAACAATAACAACTAACAACGAGCCGAGGCCCGAGGCTAGGCGGTGCGGTCACTGCGAGCCCTCGCTTCACACACTGTTATTATTATCTCTGCAACGGACCGTTTTACCCGTAACAAAACTTTACATTATAACCGCAGAAACACTGCAGTTTCTAGCTTGTACAGTCAATGTTTTCTACCCACACATGTCTCTATAATGAGCACAGAAACTGTAACATATGTCAACTGTATGTGTTGGCTATACTACTATTTTATTACATCGTATCGATACTGTAATGATTTCCACGAATATGTCATTTTTAGGGTTCCGTACCCAAAGAGTACCCTATTACTGAGACTTCGCTGTCCGTCCGTCCGTCCGTCCGTCCGTCCGTCCGTCTGTCACCAGGCTGTATCTCAAGAACGGTGATAGCTAGACAGTTGAAATTTTTACAGATGATGTATTTCTATTGCCGCTATAACAACAAATACTAAAAATAAAATAAAATAAATATTTAAGGGGGCTCCCATACAACAAACTTGTTATAGATTATGGTACGGAACCCTTCATGCGCGAGTCGGACTCGCACTTGCCCAATTTTTTTGTTATTACTTTTATATGCAATTATTCTAAGTAGATGTAAATCGGCATCATGATTGCTATTATCTACAGTTGCTAAATACATCATAGGGAATTGGTAGATAAAATTGCGTATGCAACTAAATATAAGTACTTTACAACAAGTACTTTATACCAAGGTATTACACATTCGTGTGATCTTATTATGAGTTTCGCTTAGGGTTCGTTTAACCTTTTACCATTAGTGGAACAAAAAAAATGCATGTTGCATGCAGGATTCTAACCTGCTCCTCCTAAATTTTGCTTTTGTGTAGACTATTACTGGAATTCCAATGCGCAATTGGTTAGTAAATAAGGGCCCCAAGGGCACGGCTGTCAGATATACCTACATGGAGAGATACGTAGTTTTAATTTACGAAATTGGATTAGCGCCAGACTTGATTTGCCGAGGGGATAAAATACATTTAGAAATATTAAAGTCACTTAAGTCTTTGACGTGTACTCAGGTTCATAAATGTTGTTGATATTTCGTTAATTGTTTAGTGAAATAAATTACATAAATAATATAACAAAATTCTGAATAAAGGGATTAAATATTTCTCCTTGCATATATAATTATTTGTGACGTTACGTATTAGTAAGTTGCAGTTGCACCTTGCACCCGACATTATTTTCCGAATTTGTCCTGAGGTTGACCGGCAGATAATGTCTAATGTAATTAAATTCTGCTTTATTTCGATGAGTCTTTTCTTGTGCAAATAGTTTACGGTTGCAAAGAAAAATGCTTTCTACAAGATGATTTTTCGGCGAAATGAAACATTCGACGGAAAATAAGACCCAAATAAGACCCTTTGACTCCTAGAATTATTATTTATTTCGTCTTATTTCGTCGAATGTTGCATTCATATATTTTTCACAATTCTTGCACACATTGATTATCTAGGTTAGGTTATGTACGTATTTTATAAATCTCAAATAGTTTACGGTTGCAAAAAAGCTTTCTAATTACAAAATGATTAATTTTAAGACTGAATATAGACCCTGTAAATATGAAATGAATGTATGCTTAGGTACCAGAACCTTTTAATTCAATAATACTTTTGAAAATGTTCTCTATTTCCTTCGGGATCATTTTCACAAAAGTTAAAACTGTGTTGCAGTTAGCTAGTTTAACGAATAAACAATTATGAATACCATAAAATACTCGCATACCGTAAAGTTGAACATTGGATCGCGACCTCATTTCCATAAAAAGAAACTGAACAAACTTGGATACTATATACCGGAGAAAACATTAATTATAACCGGCAACCCGTACTAGCTGAGCTTGATAAAGTCAGACTCAAAAGTTAATTACTAGATTACCCCTGTCCACATTTCAAACAGGTGTGTTGCTGTTGCTGGAAAAGCCGTTATCGCATTTTATTGCACTATATTAAGGGTTGAGTCATATATATAGAGTATATAACTAGTAAAAGTGGATAAGTTCATAGGTAAGAGTCTGACGTCCACATTTCTTAGTATTTAGTACCTATTCACAGAATCGTTTTTATTATGCGTGTATATTTCTTTGTTGCTTCGTCCCGTTGAAATAACTGAACAGATTGCAATAGTATGTGATACTGTAGTATCCAATGATTGTTATGAGTAGAGATCTAATTTATCCTGATTATGATGACTGATTATTAACTCCATAACTCTCTGATAATAAGGAACATAGGATACTAGACTGACAGCTCAAATCAACTCCTATTTATGAACTGTCAAGACATCACCATCATCAGTCGATAGGCTTCCTCTAAAGATCGTGAATGAATGAAAGGCCATGGCTAAGTTATTAGTTAACAATTTAGGGGCTTGATATCCATGCTGTTTCAATATTCAGCGATTTTAATATTCCATTATAATATTATTCCTTAATATAATAATTGTATGTTTCCACAAGACGTTGTGATTCACAAGATGTTTCGATATGCATTCAGTCATCGTTTAATTGAGTTTTGGCCCTTACATATGTCCATGAAGTGATGGCCAAAGTTTGCAACTCAAATTGCAAATGATCGTAGCGACCTCCGCTTAATTGGTATAATCTTGGCGCAACATGGCGTAGGAGTTTGACAAAATGTTTATTTTCGTATAAAGTGTGTGTTTGGTGAGTCACAAGAACCATGAGAACAGCGTGGGCGTAAGGCGGGGCTCATTTATCATTTTAGTGGTGGTTTATTACTGAATGGGCCGATAGCGCGATGCTTGAACGGGCCGACGATCGTTTCCGATTGCTGACAGGGTGATAAATAGATACGATACGTCGTCTATTTTGGGCGTAAACAGTGTGGAAGAGTTTCTGTTTCAATCGGGATTCCTGTGATCTGTAAAAGTGTGGCATACCGTTAAATGGGCATTTCCACTCAAGGTGTACCGTTTGGTTTAGGTAAGTACGTTATTTTTATCACATTTTAGCAATTTTCTTAAATATACTGTAGTTTAATGAAATACAAGTTGATTGCTTATTTTAATAATCTAAATCTGTTAAAATGTATTTATTACGCTAAAGGTAGTGGTCCGATTCGTTACAAATTAAAGATAAGATGTAATTGAACCAAGTTAACTTTATCGAATCCATACTAATATTATAAATGCGAAAGTGTGTCTGTCTGTCTGTCAGTCAGTCTGTCTGTCTGTCTGTCTGTTACCTCTTCACGCTTAAACCGCTGAATCGATTTTGATGAAATTTGGCATAGAGATAGTTTAAGATCCGAGGAAGGACATAGCATAGTTTTCATCCTGGAAATTATGCCTAAAAAGATTGAAAAGTGAGTGAATATTTCTGTTGGGGTGCGGTGACCCTGTAAGAAAAGTCATTATTAGACCAAAAGCACAATTGCTCTTACATTTGCTTAGGCGCTTATAATATTCCTTTTATTAATTTAGGTGATTAGGTGGATATCTATCGTGTTGTACGAGGTTGCTTACATACTTCCAAGTTCCACGCGGACGTAGTCGCGGGCAAAAGCTAGTATAGTACTAAAACAAATCCATACTAATATTATAAATGCGAAAATGAGTCTGTCTGTCTGTTACCTCTTCACGCTTAAACCGCTGAATCGATTTTGATGAAATTTGGCATGGAAATAGTTTAAGATCCGAGGAAGGACATAGGATAGTTTTCATCCTGGAAATTATCCCTAAAAAGATTGAAAAGTGAGTGACCCTGTAGGAAATGTAATGATTAGACCAAAAGCACAATTTCTCTTACATTTGCTTAGGCGCTTTTAATGACCCTGTAGGAAATGTAATGATTAGACCAAAAGCACAATTTCTCTTACATTTGCTTAGGCGCTTTTAATAATCCCTTTTATTAATTAAGGTGATTAGGTGGATATCTATCGTGTTGTACGAGGTTGCTTACATACTTCCAATAAAATAAACCGATTCCCAATAAGTTGTAAGGTTTTTAAAAAATATATTTTAACCTGACAGTTACGATATGTGACTAAATGGTAACTTATTTTTAGTTTTATTGCCCATTTTTATCATTCGGATTCTTGCTGTTAACGATAAAAATAAAACAAGTGAAATAAAAACATATGATTTCCCTTATCAAGCATTGTGAAAAACAAAAACGTATCAAAAAATTTAGGAGACAATAACTAAGTGGACATCCGCGTTACGCTGACATATAATGCACACGGGACGTAACGAATACACGTCATAACATAAAATATGAAAAAAATTATAACAAATTAAAATTAAAAGTTAAATATTATCCATAAAAACAATATGAAACTAATATTTTCTTCGGTTTCCGCGACTGTCACACATTTAAATAAAACAATTTAAACTGATTATATCGCGTATATTAATTATTTGAGCCTCCCTGACGTTTCAGTACCTTTACAGATACCGTTGTCAAAGGTTGACTGAGAAAAACACAATTTTTCTCTGTCAAAGTTACATTTGTGAAAACTACCCATTTTGTAAATATTAATTTAAAATAAAGGTGTTCATACATGCCAGATGGGCCTAATGTGTAAAGACACATGTGCCAGAAGGGCATTTATTATTTGTGTTGTCGCCGATATCTTCATGGAGGACTTCGAGGAGAAAGCACTCTCATCGTCACCTGTCAAGCCGAGGATCTTTAAAAGATACGTAGATGATACCTTTACTATTTTACCTAAATCTAGTGTTTCAGTTTTCCTAGACCATTTAAACTCCATTCATGAGAAAATAAAGTTTACAATGGAGTTAGAAAATGACAATTCACTAGCCTTCTTAGATGTCAGTGTGTTGAGAAGGTCTGATAATACAATAGGTCATACTGTTTATAGAAAGCCTACTCACACTGATAGGTATTTAAATGGCAAATCACATCACCATCCTAGTCAACTTGCTACAGTGGGTAAATCTTTGTTTCAGAGAGCCAAGGGAATCTGTGACGACCAACATTTGACTGATGAACTACAGCATGTCAAGCGTGCGCTTTGGGCCAATGGGCTCAAGATACCACGCCTCAACCAGAAACCCCGTGTGAAGACTCCTACAGTCGAGCGTAGACCTGCGGTCCTGCCATATGTGAAAGGGGTCACGGATAGGATTGGAAACATCTTGAAACGGGCTTCCATTAAAACATATTTCAAGCCGATGAAGAAGATGTCTCAATACCTGAGGCCCGTGAAGTGTAGCATCCCTCTGCAGAGTGCTGGTGTTTACAAGCTGGACTGCGAGTGTGGTCTGTCATACATTGGCCAAACGAAACGTAGTATAGCTACACGGGTTAAGGAGCATGTAGCTGATGTCAAGCACCGTCGTTGCAACAGGTCTGCAGTCTGCGAGCATGTCATGGACAAACCAAACCATTCAATTAAGTTTGATAACACTTCAATCCTTGCCAGAGAGAAACGATATTTTCCCAGAATGTTGCGCGAGGCTATTGAAATCAAAAAATATCCCAATTTCAATAGAGAAGATGGTTTGTCATTACCACCGGCTTGGGATCCTGTTGTACATCTTATCAAGGATCAAGCAAGACACAAGACTGGAAACCTTGGGCCTCGAACGGTGTAAAACAAATTAGTGTTAAAAGTAGCATATGTAGAGTTTTTGTTTAAAAGTATTTTATAGTAATAAATAAGGCAATCTGGGAGTTTTCTTTGGCGGTTCTTTCTCCTCAGTAAGCCTTTAGTGAACCGCTGGTAGATATTTTAAATAAATAATAAATGCCCTTCTGGCACATGTGTAACTGTCTTTACACATTAGGCCCATCTGGCATGTATGAACACCTTTATTTTAAATTAATATTTACAAAATGGGTAGTTTGCACAAATGTAACTTTGACAGAGAAAAATTGTGTTTTTCTCAGTCAACCTTTGACAACGGTATCTGTAAAGGTACTGAAACGTCAGGGAGGCTCAAATAATTAATATACGCGATATAATCCGTTTAAATTGTTTTATTTAAATATGAAACTACATAAAGTTAAGACTGCTTCGCTCAAGCTGTAATGTAGTTTCTTCCAGTTCCTCGATGTCGTTACGAACGTGGCGGTGTGTCCCTCGTTCATTATGTCTGTCTTTGCTTACTATGAACTCTAATAGTGATCCCCCCTGCCGTTAGTGTCGGGCTTCCCCACACTTCGTTGTGTGCGTTGGCATCGCAACCAATGATTAGGGGTGCTCTCTTACCTTGATACCTTTGTATCGTATCTTGAAGCTCCTCTGTCGGTGCCTTGCTCTCGCCCGGTAGGTATCAGGGCACTAGCGCCACTATCCATTTCGTGCGAATTTAGGTTCCGGTGGAAAAATAAAAATCATCTTTTCGGATGCATATATGAACACTCTATCACAACAAACGATTTCCTAAATTGTTGAATCGTCAATTTAAATTTTCGTCGCTTTTATACACGCAGTTTGAGAGCGCTGCGTGCGGCGCACTGAGAGCCCCGTCATGTTCATGTGACGTCACAGTGGTCTCTGCGCTCCTAGTTTAATAATTTAAATATTTCGGAAAATATAAGGCGTAGTCAAAGTCACAATTTACCTATTTTTTTGGTTTGTTTGATAAAAACAAAATTTGGTGATATGTATTCTCCATTTGTAAAAATATTGTTTACTATTTAGTCAAAGGAACAACCTTATTATATTAGATATAACGTGCGATTAGTGTGGTTATTTGTAATTTTGAAAAGTTTGTGCGTCATCAGTAACTTTAAAAGATATTTCAACTGAAAAACTGTATTAGTTACCTTTCTTATTTTAAAATACTTCAAATTCACACTAACGACGAATGTATTTTTCTGTACAATTCAGTCAACAGGTGCACAGTTTAAACACATACAAAGCGACAAATAAATAGGAAACCCTAAAAGCATAATTCTGTTGAAATCCTTCAAGCAATCATGTTTTTCCGCGGATTGTTTAACATCTTAATAACATAACAAAGTGTGTTTTACTAGGAGCACTGCCAAGCAATGACGATAGCGACGGTAGAACGCACACACGTAGTAAACGCCATGGGGATTCGTTGGCGTTTAATACGTTTCAGCTTTTACCGTCGATATTTTACTCGGATATACGTCTACCCACGCCTAACTTTCCGTTCGTAGCAGAATTGACCGCCTACGCCGTAGCAGCTACGCCGTAGACGCGGTGATATTTTATCTATTTGCTTTTCAGCTGGGATTTCCTGGTGACATTTCATTCAGGACAAAAGATAAAGGAGAGAAGATCTGGACTATTATTAGATAGTAGACTAAACTTTCCGTGTCAAGGTCAGGCTAATGAACGTATAAGAGGAGAGCACCATATTTCGGGCAGTCATCGGACAAACGTGGCCTGGGTTGTCTTTATTTTCGTTGCACGTGTAGGCGTGTCGCGATTGTTTACTATTTATAAAACAAATGAAGGAGATAAACGTTTCTGCCTTTCGCATAGTGTTAATCAATTTTCCTAGCGGAGGCTAAAGCGCATCTTCCGCATCTGTATCGGCGGAGTGAAGTTCTAGTAAATGAATATCCTACTGCTAAGCACTCAATAATGTCCCGATGAGGTCCCATCAGCTACTCTACCCTTAATAATAATACTATCATCGTGTTGGCGAATAACCACCCGTTTTCTTGCCTACAATTCAGTAACTACGCCAGTCTCCAAAACCTACTATGTTTGCAGCTGCAATGCAACTGTTCTATACAAAAAAAATATTCCGTGTGTGACAAATAACTTTAATACGATCCTTAAACAACAAATACTATTCAAGAACTGACAAGCCCAATATTCGACTTTTTTAATTTCACTGTCACTGGAACTATGTAAGCCAATACCGGGGGAGCAGAGAGTTCAAACAAGATTGGACGAGTTAAGAGCATAATGAATGATGGAGCCAAGCTAGCGAGCTGGCGGCGTACAATCGTATTCACAAAACTTGTCACATGTTTGCTGGTGTAGCACTGTCAGGCACGTCACTGGCTAACGTTAGTCGGGACGAGACGAGTACACCTGCAGAGCAAGCGCTCCTACTATATAGAAATATAGAAAAGTATAGATGTTAAGTGTTATAAATTTCGAGCTGTACGCACGATGCAATCGTCTTGACACTGACAGTGCTTGTCTGCGTTCAGGTAAATGCGATCAGCGCTCGTGGATTCAGCTCTCGGTGGCGCCACCTAATATGCTCCCACCGGAAGATCAGCGCTGGCTCTCGAGCTAGCGTCATGCTGAGGTAGTTAGTACCTTTTGTGTTGTGGCACAGCCATAATATTATAGTTGCCTATTGTTTCATACATATATTTTTTTATCATTTCTGTCACATCCTTTATGATTTATGGTCACGTCACGAATAAATTTATTTAATTCTTTCTTTCTTTCTTAGTAGTATAATATAATATCTGTAATTTCCCATATTTCGATATGGTAGGTCCGCTTGGCCCGCTGGTTTCCAGTCTTTTCAGCGCAAAAAAGATAGATGACACTGCGTCGCGCGACTTGCAAACCTTCAAAGTCATATCGTCAGCCATGGCGACCATTCCTACTCCTAATTGGGTAGTTTCTTGGTTAAATAAGTTATTATAATTATAAGAGGCCTTATTCCTTTTAATATTTTTTTTCTACTATGACAAATATATTGATAATTTCAACCAACTTTTTGAAGTGAATAATACTTTTCCCCGAGTTCTAGGTAGTAACATATCTATTTCATGCTTTCATGGCGTGATTTGCGTGCAGTCCAAAATAAGTTGAAAAAACTAATTTTACGCGTGAATTTTGTCAAATTGGAGTAGTTTTAGAAACAAAAATTATCAAAATTCAAACTGTAGGCTTCAAATATATCCCAATAAATCCCAATAGCCCTGTTCTAGATAGTAACATCAATAATATGTTAAGAAACATGTTTGATCATAGTGAAAAAAATCTAAATCAATCAGCATTTTAAAAGAAATAAGGCCTTATTAAATTAGTCCGTCAGTCTCTACGACACAGGACACAACATAGACAATCTAATGATATTTTTTTAGGAAACTAGCCTGTTGGATTAGCGCTTGAAAATGATTTATGTAGCCGATCGAGTAATAGGTACTGGCTGGTATCACTTCGGACAAGTTCTGTGAACACGATAGCGTCGCTCGGTCGAGCCTGAGCCACGGGGCACGTAGCGCGACGTGTCGTAAATATTTATCGGTCCCAGCCCTCGGCTAGAAAAACACCGTCGAGCTGCATTCTAACTCTGATTAATTTCGAAGAGAAATCCATTAACCAAGGCCATAGTGCTCACCTACAACTACTAATTGTTCTATTTGTACAATGTCTCAATTAAGGATGCCTCTCGCACTAAAAGGGTGAGTGAATAGTTGTTATCGAAGCACGACTTGTATTTCGATTTTCGACAAAGATTTCGATTAATTTAATTGCTCGATGGTAATAAGGGTGTAAACTATGCGCCTGAAAACTGCTGGACGGATTTGAACAAATTTCAGTATGGGTATAGCTGGATGTCCAAAGCTGGTTATAGGATACTTTTTACCCGACTACGAACGAGGTCGCACGGGCATCTTGTACTAGTATGTAATATTTTATGAGAAAAGGTTTTTTTTTTAATCCTTTTATAGTGCTCAAGCACTGTACAGTCGATGTGAACATGCAAATTCTGTTAGCATATGCGTTGTGAACATTTGTATTTATTGAATACCTAAAAGTTGCCACTAGCTGAATACAGAATAATGAAATAATAAAATGGATTGGCTTCCAAGTATATTTACTAAATGAATTTTAAAACTATCTTCGTAAAGCGTAGGCACGCACTGACATCTATAGTAGATAACGCACAGTTACTCTTAATATAACAACTAATTTAAAGTTATGACTAATTGCAAAAAAAACATGCAAACATTAAATCAAAAGAAAGTAAAAACAATGTATTAAATAGTTTTATTTAAGTTTTCTATCGATTATTTTTATTGTTGGTGTGCAATAAAGAAATGTTCTATTTTATTCTATTAAAGAAGTAGAGCAATTTAGGAATGCCATTTAAAGTCTATCTAGAAGCGACACAGTTTTCTCTCAAAAGTATTTTAAAGGAGACTATCTAATCCTCAAGTCTGAGGAAACTCACAGATTGCAGTGAAAGAAACTTTTTAAATTCAATAATAGAAACAAAGGAGCAGGCACCCGCCCGGGCCAGCTGCGGCTCGAAACGTAGCCATAAGCGGTGAACAATACTGAGAACGACTTCAATTTGTAAACTAACCAACTTCACTTCATGTTGGTTAATAGTTTTGTACTTACATAAACTTCTTAAAGGTCAAACGTGAGACTCAACAGCGAAGAAACGCAAGTGCAGATTTATAGTATTGCAGCATTCACGTCAATTCATAGTGCCTATGTACGGAATGGATTCTTAACATGTGCTCACTGATCAAGCTACTGAATGTTCATCAATTAAATAATGAAGCTTCAAGCCAAGTCACCATTACGCATCTGAACTGTACTCTACCGGAATTTCACAAAAGGAGATCATAGCCATAAAGAAAGCCATAGCGGTCAACGTCAGTATTTTTTTCGCAAATCATACTGATTATAAAATATACGTTTTCCGAAATGTTTGCAACCTTACAATATCAACATTCCTATTCTGGTTTGTTATAATTATATTTGAAGTATCAATCAACTTTTTCGTACAGTTTATCTTCACTTTCCCATAAAATCGGATTTTCTGCAAGTCTTAATTATCTAAATTTAATTAATAATAAGTAATTTTAGGAACTAAGTAACAGACGTACGGACGTTAACATTTAACGTGAAATAAATAAATATTTCGAACCAGAGCCATTTCATACTCGTCCCATATTAACTATAACAACGAAGGTGTGTCTGTTAATATTTATTGATAGCTAACAACTAGCTCAGGTACCTGGTTGACCCAGCGAGCGAAACGTCACTGTTTCAGCTTGGTCCAAAATTCGTACGTATGTTAAATATCATCACCATGTTTTATTTAGTATCAACAACTGACGTCTCTTTTATTTAATATATATATATATTAAAAAATCTGGGTGTTTTGTTTTGCAGCGTAATGGAGTAGTGATAAAGTAGATATTATATGAATGACAGATTCATTCGGTCAAAAATAACGAGAACCCCTAACATTGTATAGTGTAAACAGATCAAACCAGTAACCTACTGGTTCAATTGGTTGCACGCCTGCATGCATGCATTATTCAGTGTGTCCTAATTGAAAATGCGACGTATTAGTGTGACGTCATCGGAGTTGTTTATTCACAAAGTACGTCAAGTCGATTTCGCGCGTCAGAACATGAATGAATAGAGTAGGTAGGTATTTATTGGAAAAAAATAATTGGAACTTTTAAATTGTTTTTATATAACTTATCTCAAATAAGTGAATTTTGAAAATTCTTTATGGGTAATAAATTTTCAAGATGCATAATATGTAATTAGGTACGTAATTAACATTTTTATAATATACTGATATTAAAAAATGTTCCTGTTGGAGTCAGAGTACTAACCCATTGTTCTGAATGCGAGCGAGTCGACGAAAGGGGGTTTCTATTTCTCCTCGGGAACACAAGTAACCTAACGAACCTTTTTTAATGCGGTGGCTTCGCCCCCGTCCCCAGTGTGCTCCTGGTCTTAACCTAACCAGTTTTAAAATGTTGTTAAAATATTGTTTCAATGTTGTTATGAGCTTCAATAATTATAATAAATCTATGAAATCTATTATATTATTTCCTACGAACCTTATAATTATAATATAACTAAATGTGATGATTCCTGTTTTGATGAGTTTTGCTTTTATGCATATTTGCAGATTTTATATATTATAGTTTATTATGCATCTTGATAGAAGCTAAATGAAATTATGCAAAATGTTTTTATGTCTTTTGAACAGCATCCAAATATGTGTGTCATTTGAAATTGATTATAGTAAAACTAAACTTAAACATTTTTTTCTACTTTAAACTAACTGCTTTATTTTATTCAACTATTTTGTGCTATTCGAACTTTATTGTCTCTGTACAATGAGAATATTCAGCTGTTCCATCTAATAAAATATTGTAAGAATTTTCTTTATTTATAGAGTTTGAATTCGTTTTTGTAACTAATTGAAGCAATCAGTTAATTGAATCCACTTCCAAAATATTGGTGGCCACTTTTAGGCTATATAGGTAGTAAAACTGTTGTCCTTGTTATTAGAAACACCCTTGACCCTAAATATTCATATAGGTGCTATAGCGAATTAGCAGAACACTGTTGTTTATTGTTCCGCAACAATAAAATGACTATCGACCACATGTGGCGGAACTCTACAGCAATCATTTCTACTCTCTCATCTGGCCGAACCTAACCCAATGTTTATTCGATATTAGCTACACTCGATCCAAGTTCGAAAGTGGATGGGGATGGTGTCACGTCGTCTCGGGAAGCCGCGGCGCCGGCGAGTCTGCCGCGCGCCGCGCACCCGATCTGTCGATTACCGACACACTCGTATCTGTGGGATTACTCCGATGCTCGAAATTGGAAATGCGTATCATACCGTCCCGCTCACTCAAATATAGTATAAGAGGAAACCGAGACGCTATGGTTCGAATTTCGAACTTCGCAGTCTTAACGCCCACGACCTTTTGCTAACCTAACCAAACTATTATCCGGCGGGACAAAGAATTTGCCGATATCTCTTCTATATTGTGTGAGTCACGAGATGTCTATTTACTCTTGTCATTCAAATTGCGGTGTGTGGGCGCTGAGACGTAGAGATAAATATACTATTGAGCTTTAGGTTTTTAAGATTAATATCGTAATAGACCCATCTTTAAAAAATACAACTGGTCAAGTGCGAATTTATCCCATTCACCGAGAGTTCTATACCGCCAAAACATTTAATACTGAATTGGTAATGTGCGTTATTCCCTGCGAAGTATATTTTCCCGTAGCATTTCTATTAATCTATTTCAGAATAGCATATATAGTATAATTATCTTTTTGGTAAAGCGATAAGCTATGGTGTACTGCAGCTGCGATCGCGCGATCCTGAGTATCCGGGCTGGGGCAAAATTTGTGGGATGACCTCGAATATTTGTTCCTCGGTTGTGCATGGATATTCTATGCATTTATCGTTGCCTTAGTAGCCACCTTAGTAATATTATCCTTTAATATAGATTATCACTTCAAGAAAAAAAACACTTATGCATTATCATCAAAGCAAGACCGACTTCAAAAAGAGGAAGTTTTCAAATCGGTTTTCGAGCGAACGGAGTGGCCGGACAAGTATAACGTAAATGTCATAAATGGTTTTTAGCTACGTCTTAAAAACTCTGCTTTTCACTTCGACTGCGATAATTTTTAAATAAAATAAAATTTTAAATTCGTCACCATGCGCATGCAATAGTAAGCTATTACTATCTGTTTTTATGATGTATCGGGCATAAACAACTGTAACATCAAGAAAACGCCTAAGGCCAAACTAGATCGTACGTTTTCCTAGTTGTTTCCCCATTTTTTTATGCTGGATGATTATTTTTAATTTTTTTAATCATTCAATATTCTATTTAGAATATAGGATAAAATATTTTTTTTATATTCAAGCCGAAACCCGACCTCTATGGTCTACTTTTTTATTCGGAATAAGTACTAAAATTGCATTTCGTGGTTTCGTATTTAAACCATTATTTTTTTTTTATTTAAAATATCAACACTCAATCAATAAATATGTTATATTAATTTAAGTTACAATAAATGTTTGAAAATTTTTGGAGTTCTAATTTTAGTACCCCTAAAACCAAAACTACAATATAATAATAATAATGAATTTTTATTTGAAACATATTACAGCTGGAATGACTTAGTATGTTGCTGACCGCTACCAAGCTTTCTTTTTAATGTTCATATAAATTATATGGTTTCCGTTAAAAACTAAGCTAAAATAACGTACTTTTTGAGCAGGAGAAGTGAAATAGTTATTTCATTTCATTTTCATTTATTGCAAAAATGTATGATACTTGTAGGTGATTTCAGAGGAGTGTAATTTTTATTCACGAGCGAGGCACGAGCGAGTGATTAAATAAACACGAGTCGGAAATCATCTTGCACACGAGTTTCATACAAAACTTTACTATGTATGTACGAGAAACTAGAAAATACTTGAATACTCACAAAGACTGTGCATTGGAAAGAAAGTCTTTTCATTTGATTTATCCAGCAAGACGACGTTGCTACCATTTTTTTACTTCGTCAATAACATTTTACGAGTTAAAATTTATTGATATGTCACTTGAACTCGACATTATTAGCAGATTTGCACAAATCAACTTCGAAGTAAACAAGACATGAATAAAAAATGGCATGGTTATTTATTTGTAGATTGCGCTCGACATATCCACTACTGCGCTTGTACAAATAGTACATTACATCAGAGGCCGGGAAAATGAGGATTTCCGGCCAAGTAGTTATATACGGCCGAGCGAGAGTGCGAGCGAGGCCGGATAGTGATACGAGGCCGGGAATCCGTTTTCACGACGAGGCATGTATAGTGCTTTTCTCAAACATACAATGAAATAAAAAAATATACATCAAAGAATAACACTTAATATGGTTTGTCCGATATTTTCCAAATTTAACCGAATTTTAAAAATCCGATTTCAGATTCTGACTCAGGAGCCCCAAAAACCCCCGGATACCGAATTTCAGCCTCCTAGGACCAATTTGAAATTTTCTCCAAATCGAAATTGAAATTTTTTACAAATCGTTTTTATTCAATATTTTCCGAATTTGACCGAATTTTCGGACAAGATCTCAGATTCATATTTTTGAGCCCGAGAGCCCCCCGATACCGAGTTTTAGCCGCCTAGCACCAATTTGAAATTTTGAAAAAAAAAAGTTTTTTTTCGATATTTTCCGAATTTGACCAAATTTTCGGACAAGATTTCAGATTCATATTTTTGAGCCCCGAGAGCCCCCCGATACTGAGTTTTAGCCGCCTAGCACCAATTTGAAATTTTGAAAAAAAAAAAGTCGCCATCTTGAATTTTTTTTTCTCCACAAGTGTCTTACAACCAACCTTTAAAAACAAAACCTGCTTTTTGTCAAACCAGCCAGCTGTGTGAATGACCTTGTTGTTGAAACAAAAAAAGTTACTTTGCAGGCCTAGGCCTGAAAAGCAGTATGAAATCCCTTTACAGTCCTCTCGAGTTATTGCGCCCAAAAACCGATACTTCCGAGCCTATTATAAGGAACGCAAAGACAATATTTCATTGCATGTTTGAGAAATAGTAGATTGTACAACAAGTGCATAAAACGCACCATTTTATACGAGACGTTTATCCATCCGAGCGAGCTTGCGAGCGAGGATGAATATAAAGTCGAGTGTAAAATGCGTTTTATGGACGAGTTGCACACTCTACTTTTCACTTCGATTGCGAGAAAATTAAACTACTTACATCATGTAAATATTATACTTAAAAACAAATTTAATTAAAATTTAAAAACATTTATATATCTACTATAAATTATTGTTGTAGTTTAAATAAATAGTATATTGATTTACTAAAATAAAAATAAATTAAAAAAGTAATAAATGATAGTAAATAAAAATTACAAGTTTATTTCAAGAAGTTTTATTGTGTACTTTGGCTGTTGGTATTTTGCCTTGGTCTTAGAATACTAACGAAACGAAAAAAAAAAAAGTTGATTCTATAAAGTTTAATTTTTTTCGTGTGGCTGTTGGACCGATCGCCTTGGTCTTCGACGACGATTTTACTTTATGCTCTAGAGCATAAAAAGCGACTTTATGTCGCCTTCGCACAGCATAAAGTCGAACTTTTAGAGCATGAGAAGTGAAAAAGCATTTTTTGGAGTTTACTCCTTAAGAATCGACTTTCATATATGTATAAGCCCGGGGTATGAAAAATATGGGGTATAAAATCGAACGTATCTGCCGTGCTAATTTAAAAAGTCGTATCTCAGTATACGATCGGGGTAAAAATACGACTTCTTAATTTAGCAGGTTATGCGTTAAGCGCTATAGACTAAGATCCCGATATAAAATGACCTTCACCGAGATGTTTATTTGATGAAATGTATTTTATATTTAATTTAATATGTCTATAAAAATATTGCATATGGGTTGCCTAACAAATTTTAGTCCAGGGTATGTTTAATTAATAATAAAAAAAATGATTTAACCATTTCACCGGTTTGATTAATATTAGATAAATTCTATACCAATCGAAAGTATGAAGCCCATAGAATATGCAAACGTTAGGTTGCCTATTCTTTTCCCGTCACAACTATCGGGTAGCCAGGTATAAACATGTAAATCTATACCTACTAGCATTTTGCAACGGTCTGATTATTGAATTGAAATTAAATAAAATTAAAGATTATTTTATTATGAATTCATCTAATAATCAACCGGTGAAATATTATTTTTATTTTTTTAAATTTTAACTAAACACACCCTGGGCTAAAATTTGTTAGGCAACCCATATGCAATACATTTATTTACATATTAAATTAAATATAAAATACAGTTCATCAAATAAACATATCGGTGAAGGTCGTTTTATATTGGGATCCTATACTATAGATATTTGTTTATTGGTGAGTTTTGGTTGTCAACCGATATTATACAGGTTGACCCATTTAGATCGGTCTTCCACCTGTATAATCATTATGTGCAATAAACGTTTTGAGTATTGAGTATATATTTTATAATCGTTCTTAAGGCCAGGCGCGCACCACGATTTTAGTCGCGCGATAATTCGCATAAATGCAAGATATGGGTTTATATGAGAGTGCGCGCACAACGATTTGTGCCCATACTCATAAGTGCGCTTATTTCTGCGACAAAATTATCGCGCGACTAAAAAAAATCGTGGTGCGCGCCTGGCCTGAAGAGTAAACTCTAGTCGTGCGTCGGAGCTGACACACAGACTTTTTTTTATATTCGTCTTATGTCAAAATGGCACGAGCGCGTGTACATTCAGCCAAATGTGTTTAATGAATTGAATACCTAAGAATAGAATAGAATAGGTATTTATTTGCTTACAATAAGGAGGTAAAGGATTTAATGTTCGTTTATTAATCAAACCCTAAACCTGATTTAATTAATAAGGTGTTTAATAAAGCATTTGTCTATTGTATTTTTATGTATACGTATATATGTAATTAGTATTTGACTAATTTATCAACCTATTTTAAATAAAAAACCTCTTTTCTTCTTTTTGAGCAACTGTATTAACAGTTTTGTGAAAAAGTGATTATTATATTTTTGCTCATTTCTACATATATGTATATCAAGGATCCATAAATAGTACATTGTTGTAGAGGCTGTAAAGTAAGCAATAGATGAACGAGTAAATTTCGAAGGCCGACCCGCAGGGGAGGCCTTCGATAATACGAGTTCATCTATTGTACTTTCAGCCGAGACTGAACAGAGTGCTTTTCACGACTACTGCGAGGAAATACATTATTAAAATACGAGTATTTTATACATGTAAACTAGGCGCCTTGTTGCAGCCTCATTTTTGTAAAAATTAGGGCTATTTTATGCGTAAAGCAGATTGTGCCCCCAGATTCAAACGACGCCACGACGATTTTAAACCCATTAAGGAATAACAAAAATATTAAAACTTACCTCACTTTCAACAAAATTTAAACATTTAGTCTAGGTCACCCTCAGGTAAACAACTCAACTATACATTCTACACTGAAAGATCATTGTAACGTTACGTCAATATTAATATACGTTCCTAATATTATTTATTTCGTGAGTCAATGAGAACATTATTAAATTAAGCACATCACAAAACCAATATTTAATATTTACTAAACAATACATTTTGTTTTTTCTTTAAATATGGCGGCTGCCTTGTAGCGCATGCGCGCATCGCAATGGAGTCATGGCTTTTAAGCCGAATTAAAAAAAAATATGAACTCAGTGTCTATATATATATATATATATATAGGTATGTATTTAAATCGATATCTGTATATTCCCTTTTTTCGATCAAAATATTTGAAAGTTTCACCAAAAATACTGACCTGCACACTAATTATGCACACTAAATAATGCGAATTCAATATACTATTTAAAGGTATTTGCAAAACTGTTTTACTGGATATATAAAAAAAAAACTAACCTAACCTAACCCGGCCGACTCGGATCTTAGTGTGCAGTGCGAGGATAATTAGTGTGCAAGTCAATATTTTTGGTGAAACTTTCAAATATATCCGATGTACGAACCATATTTTTGGTGTGAATTCGGTTAAAAAGGTCATCTCGTTTTGTATGATGTTTAAGTTTTTTTTGTAGGACAAGTTCAGTTAATCAATTGTTTTTTTTGCACAGCATTAGTTTTTCTGGTATGCATTCAGTTAATAAGTGGAGTTACCTAGTGTTCTGAAAAATTATACAGATGTGCATTTAAATATATCCCATATATATATATATATATATAATTTAATGTGTTTATTTGTTGAAAACTGTTAATTTGTTGAAAAATAAGTAATTGTAGAAATTAGAAAATTGTTTTACGCCCCATTACTAATTTTAAAATATAAAGTAAAACTGAAGAGTATTTATCTTACTTAAGAAAATAAACTCCTTTGCGGGTATTTATAAGTATTAGAGAAAAATACAACTCATAAATGACGCATTCTCATTGATCAATTTAATTTGACATGCAGCAGACGATTAAGCTTTGATTGGTTAAATTGTCGTTTGAGCCGGCCAAGAAAATAACTCTGAAATATTTTCTAAAAAGTCGTATCTTACTATGAAATTCATGTGTAGATACGAACTGTGACCGTAAGGTGCTAGATTGTTGTCGTGTTGGGTTGGGAGCTAACATAGATATACAGTTTACAAATGAACATACGAGCTGTTTTGTGTACTGGATTCAGGTAATCTACGTGGGTATTTTCGTATACGGGCATATAATGTATTCAGTTATAGTATCTGATCATAGGAATCGTATGGCATAATTATTTTGTTAAAAAGTGTTTTTAATTAGGTGTAATGATTTTTTAAAGTCCAACCGAGCAGCAATGTACGTAGTCCAACTTACTTTGACATAAGAAGTTTTAAACTGTTTGTTTACGTTATCTTTTATGTATTTTTGAGATTTGTTATTTTACAGTAGACTCTGTTCGAAAAAAGAAGAGCTGTGAGATTATGGGAGTCCATACATCCTATGTGTCTTCTTCCGCAGACACTAATCGCTACAGTAGTAAAGTGTAAACACTGATTGTATGAGGCAGTGCAAATTACGTTATTTCTCATGCTATTTCGACTCTTGAATATTAATTTCACTATCGAACTAGATACTTACCAGTTTACCCATCATTAAACCTTACAGACAAGTGGGGATAGTAACGTAGATTTCTGATAAATTCCTATTTGTTCAAAGTGTCTGCTGAAATTCCTATTTATCAATAAACGACTGACGTTGCCTGTCAGACACTTACTTCATCAATCTGTTTTGATAACATTATTACTCTTCTTATGTGAAAGGTTTGATTAGAATAAAACTAGAACATAAACATCGAAGGAGTTTTTTATTTTAATTCACTAAGTAGAGAAATAAAAACTTTTTGATTTTTGACTAATACAAATTCAGTTTCTGGGGCCCAATTCGAGAATGCCGTTGGAGATATCGCCAAACGTCAAATCTCCATTAGATAACAGTTATATCGCCATTGAACTGTCATTTAAATGCGATGAGCTTGAAAGTGACATATCTCATCTCAATTTTGGAAATACGAAGGCGATAATGATTGTCAAAAATGTTATTCATGTATATAAATTTCTGTTTTGAACGAAACGTAACGGACTAATTTCACGTACTACGCGGTAAATTTAAAGTATGCGCCTGTTATTTATGCCGTCACATACAAGGGAAACGAAAATTTTGCGCGTCCGAATTGACGAAGTTGCGATATCGCCACTTGTCAAGTAGGCACACGTCAAAAGTGACGGATGGCGATGAAAATGAGAGATCTCCATTATATCTCTAAAATTGGTCGAATACCCCCCGGTTTTTATTTTCCTGTCATGTTGCCGTCAGTGATCAAAATAATTGTTGAAAATGCCGCGACAGTCGAATTTTTATCCTAATGAACTCGTTGATATGATTTTGATTTACGGCAAAGCTCAACAAAGCGGCCCGACCTTTAGAGATGTACAGGGCGCGTTTTCCAAGCAGGCGAACTCCACGAAACGCACGAGAAATCAGTAAAGCTCTTTAGCGTATTCGCGATGGTCCGCCTATCATTGGAAGAGCAAATGGAGAGGGAAATGGTGACCGTCTACCGGGAACAGTAGAGGAAAACAGTTTGCAACATTTTGTTTTGTACCCGGAGAGCAGCACCAGAGAAGCGGGACGTATTGGTTTGATCACAAGATTGTTTACAAAATCTTGAAAAGAGACAGGTAACGTTTCGGGGGTCATACACGGGGATCGCATTATTGGGCCTGTATTTGACTGTAATTTCAATCGGTAATTTCAGCAATCAACGTGATAAGTTAAGGAATAAAGTAATGCCTATAGATGCGAAGCTGGTTGCTAACATTTCTAGCCAAGCGGCTAGAAACGGCTTATTTGGCTTATTATCATTTCTAGCGATAACAAGCGGCTGGAAACGGCTGCTTACATTTCATTGACATATTCACATGATTCAATGTTTGTTTTTGTTATTTTTCTTTTCATTTATTTACTATAGGATCTATTTAACATAAATATATATAAACAATGACATTTGCATCTGTATTAAGTGTTAAAAACTCAAAATTCTCTTACAAAATGTGAAAGAGCAGTGGAATAGGACTATTTTAATAATTTATTTGTGAGAGATGGATTGGAAATAGGTATTTATCAGTCACCTAGTAATAGTAAGCATTTAGTTGTATTTCTATAATGCACCAACGCAACGAGCCTCGCGCACTCATCCCCGCATGCCCCGCGCACCCCTCAGCCCCCCACACGCATTTATCCTGCCGCGCGAGATTCCCGCGTTTGGTTTACAATGATGATTAGATTCAAAATAAACTGATTTAGCTACCTTTATTCTTATAATTTTCATACACCGCCACCTGAACACAAACGTTGTTTCATAGTTTACTTTTCGTATCTGAATTAAGTAAATTAGTAGGTACAAATGGTGTCTTCGGGGTCTATTTTAAAAAAAAAAACATAATAAGTGCTACTGTATAACAAAAATAAGAGTTTAACAAAAAAAAATGTAATAAAAATAATTTATTTATTTGATGCTCAAGTCGGGTATCTACCCGGTATCAAGCGGCTGGTTATTCGTTTCTAGCCGCTGCTTTCGGTTACTACCGGCTTACAAGCCGCTGGTTTACAACTATAGTAATGCCTAACCAAACTAATAACATAGCCTATCTAATAAAGTAATGCGTAATTATTTTCGACTTTTATTGCATAATATCACGCTGTTTCCCTCACGAGATGGCAGAGCATCGAATTTGCAATTTAGACATCAACACAGTGCGTTTGGCTTTGATTTGTTACTTTAATAATTAAAGTAACAATAAAGTAAACAAATTAACGCTGACATGGTATGTCATGACATGACGTTAAGGTAAGTTAATTAATGTGGATGCAAATACATTGCGTGCTGAATTATTTTGTATGAAAAAAAACATTCTAATTTTCTAAAGAAATTAATGTAAATAGGATCCCTGGGTGCGACACTAATCGTCATTTCAATATATGCCCGTATTAAATACCCACGCTGTATAATCACATTTTCGAGCAGTGTCGTGAAAAACTTCTTTGTCTAAAATACATGTAGGCGAAACGATATTGATAACCATATTAAAAGTCGCTAGCAAAATTCCCTTTTGGAGATCACGATAATTCCTCTAAGGATCGTAAACCCGACCCTTACTAAACTTAATAATTTACGAAAGGATGTGCCCTTTAGTGACATATCCAATTACAAGTCTCTATAAGTTGCACGTACATTACTTAATATTAAAAGGTTCTGGGAAGCCAGTATAGTACATTATGATACAAGTGTGCTAAGTTCTAACTCTCGGCTCTATTACGCCCTCGCCTACGGCTCGGGCTGCAAATCCGCCTCGACTGTAATGACCAAATGCACACGAGTTTCATACGACGTTTTTCAACACACTTGCGAGGAAAAAAACACCCGTTTATAACTGAAATATTTAATTATTAAAACAAATTGTGAAAGTACAATTATTGAAATGATACACAGTGGATTTCGATCGCATTTGTACAGTATGTTTTGCCTTCGTCGAACATAAATTTTCGTTTTTTTTTTAATTATGAATGTGAATTCTGAATGATCGTGGTATTTTGTTTTTAGTGTTAGTAATTTTTACTAACAACATGTTGCCGTGATTTTCTATGTCTTTTGTAGCAATATTACTCAGTTCCTGACGTCTACATGCTCCAGTAATACCGAATATTAACGAGACCTGAACGTGAATAAAATACATATTTAGTTATTACTGCCTGCAAATTAAGCATGTCAGGGCGGATGTCCAGTTATTTTTGTAACAAAAATATTTGAAATCAGTAGTCGTTTAGATTTGATATGGCTGCTAAACAATACATACACACTTACCTACATGGATATATATATAAAACATATATAAAATAGTTGAGTAGATGAGTAGCCTCATGAGTAGTCGTTTTAATTTTTTATAAACATAATCATTCAGTGTACAGAACTTTCATATTTAAATAAAATAAAAATTTCAACTGACCTTTGTTGCTAGGTACTGGCTATCATGGCTGAAAGAAGAACCGCTTTCAGAAACTTTTCGATGTCCTTTGAGGACAATACTTTAAAATTTTTACTTCTGTAACCATCTGAGCGCCTCTTCAAGAACGCAATCAGATTGGAATATGTTTTTATTTCAATACCATTTTTGTTCCGAACAGTGCTTTTTAACATGGAGTAGATAGAACACAGCGAGGTAGGCTTATATTTATTTGCTAGCTGATGAAAATAAGCTAAATAACGGTTTCCGAGAACAAATGGGCTTTTTTGCTGGATTTCCAATGAATACAATTTTCATAGGCTATTGGATGCTTTTCTTTAGATTTCAATGGCAACAGGCTGTCAGTAGCATTTTTTGCATCATTAAGTATTTCCGGAAGCATCAATTCCACATCAGAATCTTCTGCATTACTAGAACTCGACATTTTTGTAAATCTAATCAGTCACAAACTAAGTACAGCGATAAACTCGAATAAACAAATTTTATGCAAAGCAAAATGGCGCAGAGATTTATTTTTTACGCGCCTTGCATTGGTTGAATTAGTTAATGCGCGCGCAGGTGCAAAATGGAAGCAATGACGAAACCGTCAAACAGCCAAATATTAAAAATATAATAATATATATATATTTAATTAATATTAAGACTCCGTTGGTATGGCCATGTCATGAGGAGGCCAGAAGATCACATGGCCAAAAAAGTGCTCGATTGTAAAACTGGACCGAGACCGCGTGGACGACCCCGTCTTACATGGATGTCTGTAATCAAGAAAGATCTCGAAAATAGTGGAAACATAAACCCAACGACGACCCAGAACCGACATCTCTGGAGACGACATATTAGGAGAGCCGACCCCAACTAAAAATGGGACAAGGCCAGATGAAGAAGAAGAAGACCCGATGCAAATTAGTGTGAATAATGACAAAATTAAATAATTTGGTGAAAATAATTGTTTAGTTATTGCGTTTAATGCATCACAATTACTTAATTCACAAAAATTTTGCTTATTATATAAAAGTAAAAACTCTTTGTTGAAATTTAAAAAAAAACTGTAAAGTAAAGACACTAGTGCGTAATAGAAAAGTCAAAAGCACGCGTGTTTATAGGATACTTTACGCCCATAATAGTAGTTTTTGATACAAGTGTGGAAAGTATGTCATTTTGAACGAGTCCCGAGGAGTCTTGGCCTGAGCCGCAAGGCGAGGGTCAAGACTCGGGACGAGTTAAAATGACACTTCCACACGTGTACCAAACAACGTTTTTTAATACATTTGCGAAAAATTGCAATAATACAAATTTAAAACAGTAATTGAAAGGGGTAATTATATTTATTTCTGTCTGATAAAAATTAAGAGTAATACCTACAATTTTTAGAGTAATTGTGAAGGGTCGCATTTAAGGCCTTTGCTGGTAAGTTTAAAGTTTTATTCAAGTTGTTAATAATTCTCTTTTTCTCGTTTCCAGCCAATAAAATGTTCATAGACGGCAATGTAATTTCTCTTTCGATTTTGCGGGTAAAATACTCTTACTTGCAATTTTTGCCTTGGCTCGCTATATAGGGCGGTGTTAAATCTATTCTGATAACATCAGAATCCATCATTTTCTATCAAAAACTCTTATTTTATAAATCTTACGTGTCATTTACATATAATTAAAACAATACTGAATGAAAATGAAAGTTTTACTTTTAATTGTAATATTTTTTTTTAAGATGGCGTCGGCTGTCATCATTCAGCCAAATCAAAAGAAGTAGTTTTAATATTTCAGAAGAGATATGATAATGTTACACAGTAATTTAATTGATTCGAAACAATAAAAATCGTGAATCTGTTTTTAGTTCTTTACATTTCATATAATTGTAAATAAATATATTATTTTATACATAAAAATAGCGATTATTCATAATTATTATGAATTTATAAAGCAGCGCGTGGGTCACGCTTAATACTGTATTTTCTAATCTGTGACAATACTTTCTTTTTAATTTTTTTAGGTCACGCATAATACTCATTTGCTCATTAAATAATAGTCACTCAGACAAATTATTAAAACCGCTTTTGTATATAATTTAATAGATAACCCTTTGATTGATCCAGTATGCAATTTAAATATTTTAAGCATAATTATAAGATATATACTTGCAATGCAATGACGTAATAAATAAAGTCGGAAAGTGATTGACCTTTTTTTGGATGTATGAGACATGACGTGTTAGTACAACAGAAAATTAAAAAAATTTGAAAAGTAAAAAGCACTAGTTCGAAATAACCAACTTTTCGCACGATTTGCAGCTACGAAAAGTACCACTTTTTGAGCAACTGTATTAAAAAAACAGTTTAATATAGACCACTTTACGAGCAAGTGTGTTGAAAAAGTAATATAAGTAGTTGGAAGGCTTAAAAATTCCGAAGTTTGATTTCTACTATTACTTTATTCCGAATTTTCTTAATCCCAATAATCTCTATTTTCCTCTAATAGATGATATGATTGCTCTTAATGTCATAAAAATTAAATGCCTGCGGAATGAAAGTATTTAAATTTTGGATTTTGGCTATTTGGAGGGATTGGAGGTTGTTCTAATAATTTTTGTGTCATTGTAGTTAAATCTTCATCAGTGATGTTTTTGGTGCAAGAGTATCCTATACTCCACCTATATCTGGATATCCGGAGGCAGTGGATAGAATACTCTTTGTGATGTTCACTATTATGTGCATATATCGGCAAGTACTTGAAGTAGTTGAAGTTAAATAAAACTATTATTTTAAGCTCCGCTCAGTACAGCCGCTCTGCCAACCTTCACTGCAGTGTTGCCAGCCACGGCTGTCCTTCGCCATTTATTTACTATTGCCAAATACAACGCCACACTCTTTACCCAACTATGTTTAAAAAATATAATATAAAATATGGTGAAATCAATATATGGTAAAAAAAGTTTGTTTTCTGAACGTATAATCGATCTGTAAAACATAGTATTCGGGATCGAAATTCAGAGCAATAATGCTTTCGAACAAATGACTCAACGGATTTATGTAATTTTGTCGTCATAATCGGAGATGAAATGATTTCTAGTTTGTATTTGATTACCACCCAGATTATTGGAAATGATATTCACCGTGCGCTGGCTAAACAAGTCGATTTACATTTTGTCCATGCAACGCGTAAATTTAACAGTCTATTGGATTTCAGTTGTTTCAGCATCCAAAATAAATAGCGAAATAAAACGGACATATTCACGGCAACGTTAACGAGCGTGACATAAACTCATCGAAATCGTTCGGTTTTGTTTTTATATACCTTTTATAGGTAATCCTCTAGTATAAGGGCCAAAAGAGTATGAGAGTGGGCCGTGCTGGAAGTAAAAGTATTGAATAAATCCGCTTCTTTCCAAAAACAGTATTACGTATTAAACACATACCTCACCAAAGAAACGATTGTAAGGTGAGTCGGGGCTATTGTAGCTATGGGGTTATTGTATCTTCTTACCATTATAATGGTCTGTGTATATATAGGATACACAGACCAATGGTATATATACACAATCCTATATATACACAGACCATTTTAAGGGTCACAGACCATTATAATGGTAAGAAGATACAATAACCCCATAGCTACAATAGCCCCGACTCACCTTACATACTATAATAATTGCAATCAATTTAAGCATCGTCACATCCCGAAGTCTCGCATCCTCATCACCATAATTATTAATTAAATAACTATACAAGTCACTAGGGAGTAAATGATTCATTTCTGACTTGAAGCTCTCAGAATATTTAATCAAGTCATTTCCATAAGGTAACGTTTCAATAGCTTTCATTTCTATTTAATGGGAATCTTAAGCAATCGCAGTAAGGATTGTCAATTGGTCACGTCTTTGATGTCATCGTGGTCTCTTTTGTTTTTATTATGGGTCAAAAATAAAATACAAAAAATAACATATTACAATACAATACAACAATACTTTATTGCACACCAATAAAAGTTTACAAAAGGAAACAAGATGATAAATACAATTTATAAATAACGGTAGGCAACAGGCGGTCTTATCGCTAAAGAGCGATCTCTTCCAGACAACCTTTGGGCAGTGAAATTGATGAAAATTTTAACTTAATACAGAGTAGGTGCAGCAAAAGGCGAAGGGAGCACATAACTAGATACTTACAGAAAACAAGTACGCATATGGGTAAATACACACATACATAAATAGATATACATAAACTTACACATACATGCATATATATATATATATAATAATATAAATAGACACTAGACATATAAGAATCTTATATTAACACAACGCAATACAATCAATTTTATTGTTCGAGAGATAGGTAATGTTCTTTAATCTTATTCTTAAATATAGACAGGGAATTAGCACTTCGCAATTCAACTGGGAGCGAGTTCCATAGCAGAACGGCTTGGACAGTAAAAGAATTGGAATACAATTTAGAATGGGCGGGAGGAACAGTTAAAAGGAAATTTTTAGCGCACCTTGCAGACGAGAAATAACTAAAACGCTCTTTAAGGTCCTGTGGAGTTGCTGGGTTAAAGAGTATGCCAAATAGAAGTGTTAGAATGTGAGAGTTACGCCTATGACGAAGGGAGCCACTTGAGTTGTGATCGGAATCTAGAGATATGATCATATTTGCGTAACCCAAATATGAATCGTATAGAGATATTTTGAATGCGCTCAAGCTTATTAAGTTGCTCTTCTGAAAAATCGAGATAAGAGATATCAGCATAATCTAGAATTACCTATATGATTAAAGTACAATAAAACTAAACCTAAAAATTAACTAAACAAGAACACACTAAAATTAAACTAAATCTAAAAATAGCCCCTGCGGCATAGTGCCGAAGATGCTGGCGGCATTTCCTCGCTGAATCGCCAAACTGATTCTTTGAGCGAGGAAACCGCCAGCTCTTCGGTCACCAGTAACATTAATAAGCCTCTTCGAGATATCTTTTGTTTACGTTCACTGGGTCAGGATCTACTTATATTAATATTGCTATAAATGTGGCCGCAACAATATTTCGTTCGCGATCATTTCAAAATTATTGGACCAATTTGAATGCTATAATGTTATTAAAACTATCGTGAGACATCTTTACTAATTATAAAAACGGTATAAACTCACGTAAAAATTGTCAGGAACGGCCCGACATGTTTCGAACTCATTTGGAGCTCTTCATCAGGGGTAGCTATCCGTGCTGCTACGCGACTCGCGACCCACTGCACTTTTAATCGCTCTTCTTGCCGCCCTCTGCGCACGCGCAGATAGCGCGGCGCGGGGAGGGCAGGGCTCTTGCGCTGTCACCACTGGACTGTCTGTCACTGCATTTTCACTATTACCCACTGATACCACGCACACTTGACTTATTGTATCAACGACATTGTCTGAACGCGAGATGTTTTTTAACGCCGGAATCACAGGTTTCCATGCTGGAGGTAGAGCCCAACCACCGTCTCGGTTGAAATTTGGGCGCCGTCCAATTTCGATAGCTTCACGTATCTTCCGTTGTACACAGCGTTTCTCACGAACCAACAACCGTGCCTTATCGAAACGTACGAAATGGGACGCACCGGCCTCGACAACATGCTCCGCAACAGCGGAGTCTCTCGTATCCATTTTTCTGACACTGCGTATATGTTCAGACAATCTTGCAGAAACATTACGTCCCGTCTCTCCTATGTATGCCTTGCCACACTCACACGGTATTTCATACACCCCAGGGGTTCCAAATGGATCTCTATCTTTAGGAGACCGTAGCAACTGCCTCATCTTAGTCAAAGGACGGAACCAGGTTGTAATGCTGTATCTACGGCGTAAAATGTGTCCGATGGTATCCGTCACACCTTTGATATAAGGTAAGTACGCAGGCGCTCTCTCTACAGTCTGCGGGCGTTGTGCTGTACTGGGACTCGCTACACGCTGACACTGTCTCCACTTATAGCCATTTTTCTCCAATACCTGTCGCACATGCGCTAACTCCCCATTTACGTATTGAGGGTCACATAAACGGAGAGCCCTATTAATAAGCGCCCAGCATGGAAACCTGTGATTCCGGCGTTAAAAAACATCTCGCGTTCAGACAATGTCGTTGATACAATAAGTCAAGTGTGCGTGGTATCAGTGGGTTATAGTGAAAATGCAGTGACAGACAGTCCAGTGGTGACAGCGCAAGAGCCCTGCCCTCCCCGCGCCGCGCTATCTGCGCGTGCGCAGAGGGCGGCAAGAAGAGCGATTAAAAGTGCAGTGGGTCGCGAGTCGCGTAGCAGCACGGATAGCTACCCCTGATGAAGAGCTCCAAATGAGTTCGAAACATGTCGGGCCGTTCCTGACAATTTTTACGTGAGTTTATACCGTTTTTATAATTAGTAATTTGAATGCTGTTTGATTTTCAAAAGTATGAGTATCTGTAACTTGATTTCTGAAGGAGGGTTGTACTGTACCACAAATTATATTAGGTATTATATACTTGTATTGATAAAGGGCGAAACGCGCGTCGCGTCGAGATTGTATCTATTCAAATCAAAAATTAAGTAGCTATTAAATCAATGAGGACTCCAAAATAAACCCATTTCACCAAGAAAAACCATTTATGACGAAAGTTATTTTACTTCTAAATAACTTCGTATTACAAAGGAGAGCATTTGCATCATTTTTATTTGCCGTAACTATTAAAGATTATATATTTATAGACAGAGGTCCCATGTAACGTTCATTGACCTTAAATCTCAAGGATAATAAAGATAAGCGATTAGGTTTTGTATTAGCTTCAGTCGGCATCGGTTTACCTGAACAATCGGGTAGACTGCTTACGAATGCACAGCACGGCGGCGGCGAGTCCCCGCAAAAGTGAATAGATAGAGGGATGTATAGAGGGTGCGCAGTGGTGTCGGCCTCACTTTCCCCGGCTTCTAAAAATAGACGCTCGCGACAGAGTAGCCGCGCGGGCTGAATGAAACTTGCGGAGAACATACGAGTAGGTACTCGCCCCAAATTTTGTACGATTGTTTTCGCGTTCGCAATGTTGACATAGGTCTACGTGCAATGTTATCTGCCTATTACAGGGTTTTAGTTGGGCATTTTAATGTCGACGAATTAAGGTTATGGTTAACAGGAGCGTTTATTTATAATATGGGTATTTATAGGCCAAAACGTTTTAAAAGAGATATGGTTTTAATCATGTCATAGTGGCACCCTCCAAAAGAGCCTCATCACTACCTACATAGTATAAAACAAAGTCGCTTCCTGCTGTCCGTCTGTCTGTTTGTCCCTAGGTATGCTTAGATCTTTAAAACTACGCAACGCATTTTGATGCTGTTTTTTTAATAGATAAAGTGTTTCAAGAGGAAGGTCTATATATGTATAATACATGCATAATTTATCAGCATTGCACCCGTGCGAAGCCGGGGTGGGTCGCTAGTACTTATAATAATAGTACATTATGATACAAGTGTGCTAAGTTGGTCATTACAGTCGAGGCGGATTTGCAGCCCGAGCCGTAGGCGAGGGCGTAATAGAGCCGAGAGTGTAATGACCAAATGCACACGAGTGTCATACGACGTTTTTCAACACACTTGCGAGGAAAAAACACCCGTTTATAACTGAAATATTTAATTATTAAAACAAATTGTGAAAGTACAATTATTGAAATGATACACAGTGGATTTCGATCGCATTTGTACAGTATGTTTTTGCCTTCGTCGAACGAAAAATTCTCGTATTTTTTTCCCTATGAATGTGAATTGTGAATGATCGTGGTATTTTGTTTTTAGTGTTAGTAATTTTTACTAACAGCATTTTGCCGTGATTTTCTATGTCTTTTGTAGCAATATTACTCAGTTCCTGACGTCTACATGCTCCAGTAATACCGAATATTAACGAGACCTGAAAGTAAATAAAATACATATTTTTAGTTACTACTGCCTGCAAATTAAGCATGTCTGGGCGGACGTCCAGGTATTTTTGTAACAAAAATATGTGAAATCAGTCTAGTCGTTCAGATTTGATATGGCTGCCAAACAATACATACACACTTACCTACATCTATATATATAAAAGAAGAAGTCCTGACTGACTCATCAACGCACAGCCGAAACTACTAATGTTAGAGAGTTGATTTTTGCACAGTTGGTTACTTTTATAACGTGGGCTAGGGATAAGAAGGGATTTTTGGAAATACCTCCCCTAAGAGGGTTAAATAGGGGTGCAAAGTTTGTATGGGGGAAACTTATTTTTAGAGCTAGAGACTTGAACTTTGTAGAAAGATTACTTATTCAAAACCACAAAAAGTACTTTCAGCGTTTTAGAAAATGTCACCCCTAAGGGGGTTAAAAAGGGGTGCGATGTTTATATGGGAGAAACTTTACTTTTTGAACTAGAGACTTGAAACTTTGTAGAAAGCTTACTTAATCAAATACAAAAAAAGTAATTTTAGCGTTTTGGAAAATTTTACTTCTGAAGGGGTTAAAAAGGGGTGCAAAGTTTGTATGGGGAACACCGCTAATGTTGTTTATAAAGAAGTGTTACGCTAAGGTTATCAGTTTATATTTTTTTAGTTCCTGTCTTCTACCCAGTGACTACGTCCTTTTTTAAAAACAAACTTGCACCCCCTTTTCTATGGTTGACTGTCAACAATATTTTCTTAGTGCCGTCTCTTATTAATTGTGTTCCAAACTTTATGTGTTCCTATATTTAGTGAGTTGTCTATCAGCACATGAATAATCTATACTTTATATACCTATTCTTTCTTTATTTAGCTTCTTGAGAAATATAGAGAACTGTGGCACCAGAATATATTGAATCACTATTCAAACAATACTACTAGCCTGTAGACCAAAATAGTAATCGCATCATTAAATTCGCTTATGTGCATTTAGTTTTTAATGGTCACATTTCAGCATTATCTTTAAACACTAGCCTTTTTAATAACTGGGGTACCTGCTGGACTATTTAGAAACATTTTGGCCAGCCTCGGGAACTCTGCCACATCACTCTTTTCGTTTAATAGCTAGGCCGGCGTGTACAAATACCAGTGCTGCCTTCTTATGAAAAGGGTCATTATTTATTATTGTTTTGAAATAAAGTTTATTATTTATTATTATTAAAAGAGATACTCTTCATTAAACTGCCTCCATCTCTCGATTTCCAGTGCTGAGTTTAAGATTGTTTTAACAGCCTTACGATATTTAACATTTTTTTTTTAATCTCACTCATAATAACTAAGATCCCCATTTTCTACCTCCAAATCCATGCGTCGCTCTATATCTTGCAGAGTCATTTTTGCCAAAGATTAAAAGAATCAGGTAACTGGCGGAATAAATACCTACTAAGCATCCTGCAAACAATTCCCGTAATCTAATTGGAAAATCTTCTAAAATTCTTTAACAATTGCATATCAGTGTCTGCCACTGTTTGAAATGTAATATGTCTAGACCATTTTAACTAAGAGTAAAATTCACTTACCTATTTTAATATCTTTGTCATCATCAAAAATCTACGCGGACGAAGTCGCGGGCGGCCGCTAGTGGATATATATATAAAACATATATAAAATACATATATAAAATAGTTGAGTAGATGAGTAGCCTCATGAGTAGTCGATTTAATTTTTTATAAACATAGTCATTCAGTGTACAGAAATTTCGTGGGTATTTAAATAAAATAACAATTTCAACTGACCTTTGTTGCTAGGTACTAGCTATCCGGTTCTTCTTTCAGAAACTTTTCGATATCCTTTGAGGACAATACTTTAGATTTTTTACTTCCGTAACCATCTGAGCGCCTCGTCAAGAACGCAATTAGATTGGCATATGTTTTTATGTCAATACCATTTTGGTTCCGAAGTGTTTTTTAACATGGAGTAGATATAGACCGCACCGAGGTAGGCTTATATTTATTTGCTAGCTCATGATATTAAGCTAAAAATACGTTTTCCGAAAACAAATGGGCTTTTTTGCTGGATTTCCAATGAACAAAATTTTCATAGGCTATTGGATACTTTTCTTTAGATTTCAATGGCAACAGGCTGTCAGTAGCATTTTTTGCATCATTAAGTATTTCCGGAGGCATCAATTCCACATCTAAATCTTCTTCATTACTAGAACTCGATTTTTTTATAAATCTAATCAGTCACAAACTAAGTACAGCGATAAACTCTATTCTATTCTATTCTATTTTTTAAAAAATGGCAACCGGTCACAGTTAAGCGACCATTACTGCCAATGTCTCGTTGCCAATCGCACTCGGCGACTAGATAGAGGATTGATACCACGTTGTACGGTGAGTTGATAAAATCGTGCTTTTTGTAAAGTGATAGCGATTTACAAAAAACCACACGGACTATCGGGCCTTGACCCAGGAAGGGCTATGTACGCTTCAAGTTGAATTCTTCATTAGCTATTCACACATTCGTTTGATCACTGCACAATACGCTATCAATACTACACATTGAACGACAAAAATGAATAAATAACGAACAACAAAACCTAAACGCATGCGGCCATCTTAAGTCACGGACCGGAAGTCCAGCGATAAACTCGAATAAACAAATTTTATGCAAAGCAAAATGGCGCGGAGATTTATTTTTTACACGCCTTGCATTGGTTGAATTAGTTATGCGCGCGCAGGTGCAAAATGAAAGCAATGACGAAACCGTCAAACAGCCAAATATTAAAAATATAATAATATATATATTGAATTATACCTGATGCAAATTAGTGTCAATTATATGACTAAATTAAATAATTTGATGAAAATAATTGTTTAATTATTGCGTTTAATGCATCACAATTACTTTATTCACAAAAATTTTGCTTATTATATAAAAGTAAAAACTCTTTGTTGAAATTAAAAAAAAAAACTGTAAAATAAAGACACTAGTGCGTAATAGAAAAGTCAAAAGCACGCGTGTTTTATAGGATACTTTACGGCCATAAAAACAGTTTAATATGGACCACTTTACGAGCAAGTGTGTTGAAATACCTTCACATTGTAAACCATTGGGATTTAGAACTGAAACGAATCAAGTTGCCGACGTACATTCTTCGTGACAAAGATCTAATTCATTAGCAACATTGTCCAAATGAATAGGGATTACAAAATGTAACATTGTTCAACTGGCTACGTTGGCAGAGCAGATGCTCCTTATAAACTTAAATAACTGAACACAAAGAAACAAACAGGCTACGACGATAAATAAATCGGACGATGGTACGCAAATCGACGTTGTTCCAAATTAATTATGCTCCAGCTAAGAGACTTGCGTTATATTTATATCTTGATATTAGGCGACGATGTTTCATTCTACAATTTCTTATAGGCATTAATGATTATAAGTATAGAAACTATACCTATTGAAGGCTAAAGCCCTTACAGATTTTACAATTCCAGATAGGTATTTATTGGTTTGGCTGGCGATACTATTAGGCTTCTACGTTGTCCGCGACGTTTTACCTATCTGAAGGAATGTCTTGCAATCGCCCTAGCACTTTGAAAGTATAATACTAATATATTATTTATTTTTGTTTCAGAATGTCCGCCCGCCGCAGACGGCATGGAGCGCTTCGCGTGCCCCACGCCGGACAGACAAGGGCGCTACCGCTGCATCGACGACCACGTGCTGTGCGACGGCTTCATCGACTGCCCCAACGGAGAGGACGAAGACAGACAAGCCTGCATGTTTTACAAAACGGTACGTACCTTCTAGAAGCTTTGCCAGCCCCATGCCGGACAGACAAGGGCGCTACCGCTGCATCGACGACCACGTGCTGTGCGACGGCTTCATCGACTGCCCCAACGGAGAGGACGAAGACAGACAAGCCTGCATGTTTTACAAAACGGTACGTACCTTCTAGAAGCTTTGCCAGCCCCATGCCGGACAGACAAGGGCGCTACCGCTGCATCGACGACCACGTGCTGTGCGACGGCTTCATCGACTGCCCCAACGGAGAGGACGAAGACAGACAAGCCTGCATGTTTTACAAAACGGTACGTACCTTCTAGAAGCTTTGCCAGCCCCATGCCGGACAGACAAGGGCGCTACCGCTGCATCGACGACCACGTGCTGTGCGACGGCTTCATCGACTGCCCCAACGGAGAGGACGAAGACAGACAAGCCTGCATGTTTTACAAAACGGTACGTACCTTCTAGAAGCTTTGCCAGCCCCATGCCGGACAGACAAGGGCGCTACCGCTGCATCGACGACCACGTGCTGTGCGACGGCTTCATCGACTGCCCCAACGGAGAGGACGAAGACAGACAAGCCTGCATGTTTTACAAAACGGTACGTACCTTCTAGAAGCTTTGCCAGCCCCATGCCGGACAGACAAGGGCGCTACCGCTGCATCGACGACCACGTGCTGTGCGACGGCTTCATCGACTGCCCCAACGGAGAGGACGAAGACAGACAAGCCTGCATGTTTTACAAAACGGTACGTACCTTCTAGAAGCTTTGCCAGCCCCATGCCGGACAGACAAGGGCGCTACCGCTGCATCGACGACCACGTGCTGTGCGACGGCTTCATCGACTGCCCCAACGGAGAGGACGAAGACAGACAAGCCTGCATGTTTTACAAAACGGTACGTACCTTCTAGAAGCTTTGCCAGCCCCATGCCGGACAGACAAGGGCGCTACCGCTGCATCGACGACCACGTGCTGTGCGACGGCTTCATCGACTGCCCCAACGGAGAGGACGAAGACAGACAAGCCTGCATGTTTTACAAAACGGTACGTACCTTCTAGAAGCTTTGCCAGCCCCATGCCGGACAGAAAAGGCGGGTGCTGCTGCATCGACGACCACGTGCTGTGCGACGGCTTCATCGACTGCCCCAACGGAGAGGACGAAGACAGACAAGCCTGCATGTTTTATAAAATGGTACGTACCTTCTAGAAGCTTTGCCAGCCCCATGCCGGACAGAAAAGGCCGGTGCTGCTGCATCGACGACCACGTGCTGTGCGACGGCTTCATCATCTGCCCCAACGGAGAGGACAAAGACAGACAAGTCTGCATGATTTACAAAACGGTACGTACGTTCTAGAAGTTTCGCCTGCCCCATGCCGGACAGAAAAGGGCGCTGGTGCTGCATCCACGACTCGACTACGGTCTGTACGACGACGGCAGTACGAAAATAGATTACAAAACAGCACTGTACAATCTAGAATGTACGCCAGACGTAGGATTTTTTTTTTATTTTACAGAATACTTTTAGTCTAGTAGGCTAGATGACTTTTTATGCTGATTTATCTTAAATCATGGAATACTAGTGCATACCTACATATATATTTGTATCAATTTGTATTTTAGTAGTCATCCTCATAATTTTAAGTTACATACGTAACGGTCTGTGTAAAATGTAGATATTTATATAGGGTAGTAAATTGTTACATGAGTATAAGTGTCTGCTTTTGGGCCAGAACGGAATAATTTAACGGTACGGGAGCGTGGGGGAATTGGAGCCTACTAAGGCAAAAGTTCAATATAAGGCAAATGTATGGGTATTTTTTTTGGATCTTTTTAATAGAAACTAAATCCTTAGTTATTTGACTATCATTTAATTACAGCATCACCGTTACATTATCAGGCATTTGGCGACAGATAAACTTTTTTCAAAAAAACAGAATTGCTCCCATTACCCGACTTTGCGGGAAATGAGAGCCTATAGATACCCATATGTGTAATGGGAGCTACTTAATTATTGAGTCAGCCTCAAAACATTAACTGTCAGCCTAAAATCTCATATTCATATAAATATGAACATAAACGTATGCGTAAATTAATTAACTATAAGGATCCAAACAATAATAGCCTAATAATGTAATAAGCTCTGATTACCCGACTACCACCATCTTGAAATTTCATAAAATAATATTCCGAATCTAGCTTGTAATGAAATGATATGAATAGATACTCAAAATTGATAACATTAGCTATTAAATAAAACAGGTTTCATTATAACAAACATATCACTTCAACGTAAGCTGGCCGTTGAAATATCGTATTTTTTATAAGCGCGGAGCAAAAAACCGATAAGCGTCCGTGGTAACATAACATAATGCGTGGCACTGGCGAGCTGAGCGAGCCAGGGGAACTCGGCCGCACTGTGACGAAAACGCCCGCGCGGTAAATGAGTGAATATGGGCTATAGTTTTGTCTCTAGTCGCACCGCTCCTATTACCCGCCGGTCCTCATTACCCCAGGTTCCCCTACCTATGAGGTCATATTTCTGCAAATGTGTCTTTATTTACTAAGGTGTACCTTTGACGTCACATGGTCGTCCATTACATATTTTCAGAGAAAGAATGTTTTTTCCAGACTAAGGCTCACCTGGACGTCCTGGCGGACGCGCTGCTGCGGTGGGCGCGCGGCCGCTAAGCCAGCCCCCCGGATCCTGAATACTTATACCACACATCTCCGCAAACTCATCATTATTATCCTCAATCAAAGCCAGTGTCTTATAACAGAATAGTGAATGCTGCGATTTACATGCTCCGGACGCGACCAGCCTGTAGATGCGTTGAATTGAACGTAATGAAACATATCAAGTAGTGGTGCAGCCTATGCCAAAAACATGACCACTTAAAGTGTAGTGTGTAAGGCCTCTGAGCGCGGATAGACGCGCGAGAAGGACAGTGTGGGTATGCGAAAATGCGTCGGTTGGCACGAGGAAGTGTTGCGATCTGGTTTCGTCCCAAAAGTAACCTCTCCGCAGCTATTTTATTTTCCATAAATATTTCGTACCTTCTAGCATTTATTAAACTAAAATGTGAGACTGGTAGTCGACATTGTTAGTCGGTAGATCATTATATTATTAAATTTAGAATAGTTCTTCATCAGACGAAACATTGTCGATTTGTTGATGTATTTAAATCTTTGCTCTGTTATAAGTTACAGCATTCCATACTTTATGATGGTTGTAATATAATAACAAAGCTCTAAAATGTATATAATACGAATACTATAAATAATTTGTGTGTTTGAGTTGGTTTACTCTCGCGGCCTATACGTAACGAACGGAGTTAGTCCACGGCGCCCTGCGCGGGTCCCGGCAGCTCTGCACATTCCAAGTCCAACCTTTGTCAACAAGCTTAATGATATTATATATTATAATGTTTCTGTTTCAGTAACTTAAACAAATTTCATCTTAAATAAGGCAGCTACTGTATATTGTTATGTAAAACGTTAGTTACTAAGATGGCGTTATTTCATACCATTTAAATATATATATAATTTTACACTATTTTTGTTTATTTTGTACATAATAATTAATTCCAATTTTATTTTGGTTTATTTCTATTTTATAATATTTAGGTATCATAAATTATTCGACTGAATATACCTACGTAGATTTTATAATTTACCATTAGAGTTAATATTATTTTACGAACAGTCATCATCGTCTAGTCAAATGAGTTCCTAATGTGGGGCCCTTGTAAAAAGGGGTAAAGTCAGATTTAACCTAAGAGCAAAGGAGTCTTACAATATGACCTTTTGTTTCCGATTAGTATTTGACTTATACCCTTTTCACTAAGGCCACAGCTAAGATATTAGAATATAATTTCAAATAATTATGAAATCGAGATATTACTTTTTATGTTCCCTAAACTAACCCCGTCTAGCCAACAATATTTCAGCTATAAAACTGTGAAAAATCTTTAATCCGTATGAAAAATCTTGGATTCATTGACACAAGTGATTCGGAAATACCGGCATAAATTTCTTTCAATTGATTTAAAACTATTAATTACTATTACACAACGATTGATTTAAAACTATTAATCTCCCTTTAGTTGAACTAACCTGTCGAAGTATTTATAACGCTCTAGTTCACGTCCACTTTGTATTAATGAAGTAGTCACGTTATTATGACGATAGCTACAAATAACAGCAAATATACTGCATATTACTTAAATAATATTTGTCGTTTTAATTGTAGGTTTTAAAATAATTATGTTGTCGTATCTTAATTATTTTATAATAAGAATAAATATATATATAGGTAGGTAGATATGTCTTGCAATTAGTAAATGTAGGGCTTTTATGAATATCGTGATAGATCTATTATTATTAGGTAGACTGTAGAAGCGTAGACGTGGCGTCTATGTCTACGTATTTAGGTAGGTATGATGTATTCTATGGAATCTAATGCACCAAGTTTAGTAGCAGTCTAATTTTAAAATAAACACCATATTTAAGACTAAGTGCTAAATTTAGTAGGTATGAAAAATAAAGTCGGCATAGGTAAGTATATTAAGTTCGATTGTCTTCTACATACCACAAAATATATTAAAGGAGACGCGCTTCATGTGCCCACATCAAATGGAGATACCTTTTGTAAAATTATGACCTAGCGTATTTTACTGATCACATTTATCCATAATAAACTCATAAATGATTTTACTCCTAAACATGCTACATAGTTCTGAATAATTTATAATATTTATAGTATATGTATATGTTACAGTATATGTTAAAAATAGATAGTAGAATATTACCTACTATAAAGTAGCAGTAGCATAGCTCTTATTTTTAGACTAGGATGTGAACTTAAGTGTGCCACGATAAAGCTACTTGAAACTACGGAGGCACATCAAAGCATTACGTGATTCAATATTTTAGTTTAATTACACTAATACTAGTGTGGATACCCACAAAACACAATATTGACAATAAATACCAATTTTTAACCCAAATAAACAACGTCATAGTCTGTTAGAACATTTGTTCTTGAGCCAGCAGACTTGGTGGTGTTTATATACCATTTTAAATTGTTTTCATGTAAAGTTTATTTCACATAGTACACAATTCAGTAAAAAGTAAAAGAAAATTTATTTATTTTGAATTGTAATTTCTTGGTGAAATAGTTTCAAACTTGACTTTATCGTCTTAAAAATAATAGAAAAACTTTCTGTTTAAAATTTGTGATTTTTGAAATTCAATCATTGTGGCAATGAATTCACGAACAGCTTTAGGCGCGGTATAAGACAATATTGGCATAAATCGCAGAGCTCCGTTCACATTTACGTTCTTTGGGTGTGAACAAAAATAGACTCCCATTGGACGTAAAACAAGTACAAAGTTCCCTTATACAGTTAAAAAAAATATTTTTAGACATTTAGAATATAAAGGGCATCATTATACCCGGAAAATTAATTATCAGTTTTCCTTGAATTTTTTTCTATACAATTTGTACAATATTACCTATATTATATTTTGTACTTATATCCCGTTTTAGGAGAGGTATGAAAAGGATGTTGAATGAACACACTTTCTTAATTTAACATCTCTGTCTTTTTTTTTCATTTAGTTTTCATCTATATTTTAAACACCATCATAATTATTGTTCTTTACTACTTTTAATTTGTCGTCAAGGAGTGTGATTGTATATATTTCATTAGATTGTACCGTAATGTTACCTATAATGGATATATTATTAATGTAATTGCACCCGAAATTTGCCTGTTTTGTATGTGCACAGCAATTTATTGTGATATTTTAAATACTATAGGATAAGATGCAAATCATGATCTCGCGAGTAGACTATATACCTATCAATGTGATTATAGTTAATTTATTAAAACTAAATATGTATTATGTCAAATTAGTCTATATTAAATATCGACGCATCTTATGTATGTCTACCTAGTTTAGGCCGGCTAGACTTATTATTTAGCTTCATGTAATTTTGCACGTTTTACAGATTTGCTAGATCATAATCGTCTGCTTGCGTTGTGCGGCATCCTCCCTAGGTAAACAGGATGACCAGGTGAGGGTCGAACCTAAGGAAAAGCTATCCAATGTCGTCTGAATCCGGAAATAATAATGCCTAAAAGGTTCTATTTTCGACTAGAGTGGACGCCGCATCACAGATCTGTCACTGTCCCTATTTTATTCGGAATCTTTAGCAATTTTCGTCAATTTTATGGATACTTGTGTACGTAGGAATAAATAAAATATGAAGTGCTAATCGTTGTCCAATGTCCACGGTCGTTTTGTAAGCTGTAGCCTCGCGGTGGACGACGTATGTGTAGATACCTGCGCCCGCGTCGTCCTCCGCGCCAATACTTCATCGCACCTCACCACTATAATATGTATCTAGTTATTGTTATAAAATTATTTAATTACCTATGTAAGCACACGACTATGAGCACAATTTTTCTACACATTTATTAAGTACCTTTAACCTGTAAGAAGGTAAATTAAATGTTGATCAAAGTTTCTAGTCACTTTTATATTTCGCAACATACATGCGATAAATACAGATATTCAAGAAGTAAAAACGTATGCTCATGGAATCTTCCGAACTCAGTTCAAAATACATATTTGTAATACCAACCTATTTCTCAGACATGATATACTTAAATCACAATAATCGCTCAAATGGGATAACTATTTCGACGATATTTATTGTTGAAGTAAAATATTTTTAGATGTCACCCTTGTTAGTTATCATTATTGACTACATTAAATATTTTTAATTTCGTCAATTACTAGATGCACAAAACGCTACAGAGATTTCGCCCGCAATAATCTGCAAATTAAATGAGAACTTGGTTACGAATAAAACTTTCATCAGCCAATTTCCTTGATGATGGTTGTTAATTTTAAAATGCAACTATTTTTGTAGATACATATTATCTATTTGATTACCACTAGATAGAGATTTACATAGAATATATTTTCTCATAGTGTTACGTTTGCGAATGTAAAGACAAACGATTATTGATTTATAACTCCACTGTCGAAGTCACTGACACCGGAGGTGACTCTGCCCGCTTTGATAACACCTATGACCCTCTGGGTCTGATCGCACCGTCGCTTCGGGTCTCGATGGCTGTATCCTTGGCGTAACTAACGCTCCCCTACATGACAAAGCGACTCCCATACGAACGTCAAGACTACGCCCATCAACTACGTTGATGATTTCATTCTAGTTCTCTCCGAGAATATTTTGCGTTTTAGCGATGTCATGCACGAGTTCACTTGACTTGCCATTTCGCAGAATATGTATGCAACTCATATGGCGATAATCTAATCAGTCAGGTGTAATATTACCGAGTCGACCCAGTATCATAGCTTGAATATTTCATTTCCTTCGTTGAAAAGGTTCAACCCGGAAAGGAAACAGTTAACTAAATCTGAAATCACATTAATTGCAATAATGGCATGGACTTTTACAGCAGCATTCGTTAGTAACGTGTATCAATCGGGATATGTATAATTCTTTGTAACTCACAACATCGTCAGACATTCATATTTTCAGGCTTCGGTCTACGGTCGACTCCGCAATGTGAACGTGGCTTTATAACGACTACGCTATTTTGTAGGCGTAATATACTTTTGGACTATTTATTATGTATTGTTAATTACTATGTATGTTGTATTAAGATAAAAAATGAAAAACAAAAATAAATGTTAATAAATGCCTCAGCCAGATAATACAAGAGTTTTATTTCTATACCCTCCAATCTAGTTACAACATAGATAGAAACATTAACAAAAACGCCGACTTCAACTTCAAGATCTCGTATATCTTACATTTTTCCAAATTACTTTATAAATTAAGGAATTCTGGGCTTAGAATGAATACGCCTAAAAACCTATAGTTAGCGCTCGAAAGTGAAGCAAGTTTTGGTTAGTGGTACTATTAAGTATTCTGTATTCTGTGGCTAAGTTTCGCCCGTGTGCGCATCTGTCACAACGTCAATGTCAGAAGCAAAACCTCTATGTGATTGATTCGTAGACAAGCACACAAACCAAAAGCGGCTTTATCTTTCGTAAATCTCCTTCTAGGCGTATTATTTTAAGTTCTGAGGTAGATACATAAAATAAATACAACTGAATTTGAAAGTCGGTTGAAGAGTAGGTACCTAAGTAATTTCCAAATAAGCACATAAGTAGGTATAGTTCATACGAAACTCTAAGAGCAAATTATGTTAAATTAAGACAAGTAAATTAGTTACCAACTGTAATGCATTTTTATTTTTTTTGTTTTCTTTTTGTTATTTTGTGGTGCACAATAGAGAGTATTATTATTATTCCTGTATGTCGCACCCGCTCACGGGACAATAGTGTCCCGGACCTTTGGGAGGCGTGCACGGAACCGAAGCCAACGCGTAGAGGCCCTTTCGACAATTTAATGAAATGCAAGGTGTACATCGAGCTGATGCTGTTCCTATCCGTGTCATGGGACGCACACAGAGACAGCGCCCGCTAGGTGCAAGAACTATTGATGGAGACATGGAATATAAATACAAATTGGGCTATGGGGATGAAATGGAGGACTGGCTAATTGGGCTATGAGTTGAGACTATCGGGCGTCTACCAGCAAAAGTGTCTCATAGCAAAAATGGGACTGGTAAGACGACGACTTGCCTCCCGCTAGATGGGCCCCCACAAAATAGCGACACATAAAGTGGCCTAAGGGCAACACCGGTGCGGAAGGCTAAGGGCGGAGAGGTGTAATACTGGGCTTTAAACCGAAGCCAACTAACCCCTAACGTTTCCACATCCACCCCCGAGCCGAAACTCTCACGACTCCACTCTGCCCGGCCGGTTAAGGCAAGACAGAGGCGGAGGCCCCGACCCATCACCCCCCGTCAGGATCCCCCAGGAGCGCTCAGGTACGTGGGGTCACTACCCCCCAGCAGCTCGCCATAAGCTGCCCTGCGTGACTGATTGCGCTGGTAAAACCAGCGGGCGATGGGGTCGTCACATCCCTACGCCATATTATTATTATTATTTGTTATGCAAGGCTGAAAAGTCGTTATTTGGCGCGAGTGTTGAAACTGAAAGCTGAGCGTAGCGAGGCTTTCAAGACACGAGAAGCTAAATAATTTTGCAGCCATGCGGAACACACAACTTTTCACCTCACTACATCGAGGAAAATGCAAGATTCAAAAAAAACGATTAAAACATAAAAAAATATATATTTAATTTTGCCTTCTATTTAACATATCAAATTTAAAACATAGCACACTCAAATCCAAACCAAATAAATACGAGAGAAGTACACATACATATTAAAAATTTAAAGTAATATGGCCGTAATTTGTATTATCGTCGTGTATATTTTTTTTATCGTTGAGTTTTTCTTAAGCACTGTTATATTATATTTGTATTTAAAACTACTTGACACTTTCGTTCGTTGTGATTGTGAATGTGGGAGAATGGCATTCTGGGAAGGATAAGTTGGCCACTCGGAAGTATTTCCATAACACTTGCTTTGGAAGTTATTGGACGATGGGATCCGAACAAGATTATTTCGGCTTTATCTTCTTTAAAAAACTCAATAGTTTCGGTAAATTACTTATCGTCTCAAAATATTTATAACAAATCCTTTTTCGTTTTAATGCAGGCTGTTAGCATTGAATAAATACTCCAAATTGGGTTTAACTTTCTTGTTTTCGATATTTCTATAAAGTAAGACAACAGTATGTATTCCGCAGAACAACGTTGTTTACAGTGCGACACAAAAGAGTAGAAAATAAATGAGGGTGCCACTTCCTTCGCAACTGTCACATTTTTGACATAAAGTGCTTGAATATGGTAACAATTTTGTATGAAAAATTTTAGTTCCTCTTTCATCCGTTTTCTACTCTTTTGTGTCGGGCTGTACGTAAATTGTGAAAACTTCCAACTTTTTAATTATTATTTTCATAAATTACACTCTTATGTTCCAACTTTTATAATAAATAAATATTTAAATTTGTGTGGTATTTAATACATTTACTAGTCAAAATATGTAAATGAAACTGAAATACTTAGGTACTATTAATATATATAAACATATTCAACATAAAATAAAGTGTAGAAAAAATAAAAACTTAAAAATCTGTAACTACAAACCAGGTTTCTGGACGTGATATTGTAGGTGTATTTTATTTTTAAAAGAAGTATTCAAACGTACATATGATTTTAGCCGGCCTGATCAGATCGCCCTTTATTAGCGTGCGTTGATTGGTTATTTGAAGATTTATCGACTGACGAAATCAGTCACGCGTTGAAGGAGCCTTAAATATACAAAATTTACATGCACCCATGCACCACACAGAATCAAAATCGTCGTGTTCGAAATTCAAATGACTTTTGCACGCTAGCGGATAAAATAGACTTTTGCACGCAGATTTCGCCCTATAAACGGAGGTTTTCCGAGCGAGTGAGGTGAAAAAACATTTTATGATTATAAATAGCGAGGTCGTTTGTCACTTGTGTTAGTTGACATAATTTGTTCTTAAGTTCCGGATAATACGGTAACTTTCTAATATAAATGAAGCTACATACATATACATACCTTATTTAAATGGCAGATGTTCGCTTAAATATACGGCTTGTGATGATCGAAAGTTTTTCTTTGGTAGGGTGACTTCTGAAACCTAAGACTATGAATCATTAGACCGGTTAGCGAACGATATCAACACATTTTTTCCATCGGCCGCGGCCTCTGTTCATGCACCTACCGCTTGCCTGGTTCTAGCAAACGAATTACTTAACAAAACAACTCATCCCAGCAATGTATCGATTTACTTGCAACCTATAACTGAAAAAGAATTGTATGACGTTATAATGAATAAAGTCGCATGCAAGAACACATCAGATATTTATAACACTTCGACCAAATTACTCAAAATTGTACTTCCGTTTTTACTGAACCAACTGGTAAACATCTTCAACTACCTAATTAAATGTGGCTCTTACCCACCTATCCTGAAAAAAGTTAAAGTAGTGCCTATTTACAAAGGCAAAGGACAGATCGATGACTTAAGTAATTATAGGCCAATTAGCATAATACCAGCAATAGAAAACTATTAGAATATTGTATAAGTCAACGAATAATATCCTTTCTGGAGCAGTTCCAACTCTTAAGCGATAAGCAATATGCCTATGGAAAAAAAGATCATGCATAAATATAGTCCGAGAGACAGTTTAAAATATCATGGTATCAAAGGAAAACTCATCACATGTAGCCATTTTACTATGTGATATGACTAGGACCTTCGATTTATGTAATCATGACGTTTTAGCCGGCAAACTTGAGCATGTCGGCATTCGTGGTCCAGCAAACAAGTTATTAGTAGAATTCTTGACGCAACGAGAACAGGCAGTCGCCCTGAATCACGGCCAAACACAATCAGAGTATGGAGGTATTGATATAGGCGTGCCCCAAGGATCCTCATTAGCCAACCTGTGTTTTTTGATACAGGTAAACGACTTGCCTGCGGCTGTTGATGGTGACATGTACCTGTTTGCTGATGACGCATGTGATGTCATAACAGCCTCCTCGGTTCCAATCTTAGAGGAACGTATAGCTGAAGATATCAGCCTCATGAAAGACTGGTTCACCAAGAACGGTCTAGTTCTAAACCTAACCAAAACGCAGGTTATGCAAATAAACCTAGGAGGAAGACCTCCCAGACCTCTGCTTATAAATGTTGATGGCACAACCATCGTACAAGTGCGAGATACTACCTAAATTTCTAGGTTTAACTCTCGACTCTGCCCTGAGATGGAACAAACATATAGATGTTCTTTGTGGCAAATTGTCTGGTGCTTGTTTCGCGCTGAGAAGATTAGCCAACGTACTACCACAACAACAGCTACGCTCAAGCTACTTCTCTATGTTCCATTCCCTTATGTGCTATGGGTTGGAATTGTGGGGATCGGCCGCCGAATGGCATCGCGTCTTTAATTTGCAAAAACGCGCTGTCAGCATAATTACAATGACTCCAGTTGGGGCACCGGCGAAACAATCGTTTATTGATACGAACATTCTCACACTACCTTCACTGTACATTCTTAATATTGCGAAACATGTAAACAACAATAAACACACATTTAACTCGAGTAAAGTCACTCGCACCCGACTAGGTAATAGCAAGGAACGCCTGCTGCCAGTCAGCCACAGGCTGATCAAATCCTCCAAGACTATGCATGTCGTGGGTCCCAAAATATACAATGCATTGCCAGACACAATTAAAACGTTCGAAGGCACTAATTTATTTTATATCAAACTAAAGGAATGGCTAGTCGGTCAAGCTTTTTATAATATGGACGAATTTTATAACATGCATGACAGTTAAAACTATCATAAATTTAATAAATACCTACCTATTGTAATATACTACCTACAATAAATAATAATAATGTAATTGTTAAATGTATTAAAATAATCATTTAACAGCTATTTATAAGATTTTGACTTGTAAAATATTGAAATTTTTATCAATAAATGAGTATGAGTAAGAACGTTTTAAGGAGAGCCATCTTGATTTTTAGAGCAGGATTTACTAATGCTACCTTACCTACAACCATACAAATGAACTATCAGGTACTTCTTCTTCATCTCAACATGTATATATATGCGTCCACTGGTAAACATATCCCACTAATACTTACAAATAGTTAATGCGTAATTATTGATAGCAGAGTGCTACTTATCGCGGGTAAGTAAATAGTTCTGTGACAGTAATAGAGTTGTTCATTTTGCATGGCATCGAAACTATAAGTAATGATTATCAAAAGAAACCAAGCATATCAAACCTCTAATGTGAGATTGTTATTTTCAGTAATTAGTGTATGTAGCAAGGAATATAATACTGACAAGGAGGTATGTAGTATACTACACTCGGGCGCGTATAAATCGGATCACGACAGCATTTTTAACATTTTCCTATTTTTTATAAAAACTGTAAGCTCGACCGTAACAATTTAAATACCACGTGATAGATAATTTTCTGCCCTATCAAATAACACCAATATTTAGGCTGGTTTTAATGTCACGCTCACGCGGACCGTCCGCGCGGATCACGTACGATGTATTAAGCTTAAGAGAGCGTTTTAGAGTAGGTAATGCAGACGGGTCCGCGCGGACGCGCCATACATACTGCTCCGCGCGGAGCGATCCGCGCGACGGTCCGCGTGACACTAAAACCAGCCTTAGGAATGGAAATCGATAGGTATTGTGCAAAATGTGAGCGTGGAAAGCCCCCCCGTCCGTCCATCCATCCGTCCGTCTGTCACCAGGCTGTATCTCAAGAACGGTGATAGCTAGACAGTTGAAATTTTCACAGATGATGTATTTCTATTGCCGCTATAACAATAAATACTAAACTTAACTAGTTAGCTTTAACTTAGCGGTTTAAGCGTGAAGAGGTAACAGACAGACAGACACACTTTCGCATTTATAATATTAGTATGGATAATTATAACAATCCAGTATTATTTCTAGGAATCACTATCACTAAATCCTAATCACTAGGAATCGCACTTCTTATAGCACGATAAGACTTTAGAGAGCTATGCGGAGCCGATATTAACATTAAAATACAATTCATACTCATACTCACACTCATGAGTGTATTTAATTCGCAATTTTAATTTTATAGTCAAATACAAAGTCAGTCATTCATATTTTCGTCAACATAAAACACTTCAATATCTGCGACTTTTTCCATGTTTTCTGGAGCAAATTGGGTTCTCTATTGATCGAATATCTAGTTACGAGTAAAAAATGCATGATATTGGCAATTAATATAGTTAAATCTAGGAGTTTGTAATATTGTACACATTTTATTTTGTTTATATTTATAGTCATATGATGCTTTCCAATGTTAACCGCAATAACCATAAAGGCAGTTTGGAATGAAATAAATGAATGAATATGAGTATGAATTGTATTTTATTGATAAGATCGGCTCCATAGCTCTCTTTAGTCTAATACTAAAAATAAATTAAAATAAATATTTAAGGGGGGCTCCCATACAACAAACTTGTTATAGATTATGGTACGGAACCCTTCGTGCGCGAGTCCCACTCGCACTTGGTGTATTTTTTTAATGTGGGTACACACCACAATGTTTATAATAAACCATCGGGGTGGCGGAAAGGTCGCGCTGGACCGGCAATCCAGAGGGTTCGAGGATTCGATTCCCGTTGTCTTCCACCAGGTAGCTCATTTAAAATTTTCTTTAATATTTTGATATGAATCCAGAAAAAGTGATAGATATCAATAACAATATCTAGAAAGTTAAATACAGGCACGGACTCGGTATTTTTCAATAAAATGCAAATAAACTAAAAAGAAAATATTGTCGGTATGTTCCCGCGAGGAACACAGAAAATTTTAAATAATTTGGTCTATGGTAAACTTTTTTTTAATTGACGGCTATCCTGTCAGTAAAAAAACACAACTTATACCAAAAGGTATGTAAAGCCTGACCAGAAATCATGGACCTAGCATATACTAGCGTATACCTGGACTGCTCATTTCGTCGTTCGAACGATCCAAGTGAGAAATCCACCAAGGGGGCAGTTTGTCACACTCTGCTGGGGTAACCAAATATTTAGCAATAAAGAGGGACTCATCCTTACTCCGTTTTATTATAAGTCTAAAAATGTGTATTGGCTGTGCACTGTAGCTAGATTTAATTTTATATACCCATGGTTATACTCAAAAATAAATATAGTGAATGTTAGCTACTTATTTAGTTAGTTATTTTAACAGAACGCAGCAAACCCGTAATTGTTAATTTGATTTGATAAATGACAAACTTCGTTAAGACTAGGTAACTTAATATTTGTCATGCTTAAAACAAAAAACATATTCTGATACTAATGTACATGGACCTGAACACATTTATAAGGATATTAAAAAAATAAATAAAAAATAAGCGGTCATGTAGGTTACCATAAATTAATTAGGTAGGTAAGACTGTGAGTACCGTTATTTTATAAACTACCTGTATAACTCTTTTTTACCAAAATATGAAGTCTATGGCAGAATAAAAAGAAAAAAATTACAACAAAAAGAACCGAGTTCAAAAAAAAGCCAAAAATAACCTGTTTAAGTACAGGTTACATTTGAATCATCTTTTGAAGTCGGTGCCAAACCACTCAGTTATTATGTTTTTATATTATATGTATATGACGGCGCGTCGAGAGAATTAACTCGATGGCGCTAGTATCGCCTCTTGATTTTTGAATGACCAAACTCTTTACTACGTAATACCGAACTCTGAGGAGATGGCCATGTAAGACGGGATTGACAGCTGTCGTTTTGGAGCTGTTCTTGCATGTCAAGCTGGCGCCTCACGTGTTGCGGTAGAACGTTATAAAAGTTGGAAATCCAAGATTATTCGTCATAGATACCTACTCTAGATTTATGTTACAGGTGCGTTTGGTTCAATCATAGGAAGTGAAGTATACGGATCGGCTGATACTTCTACCAACCCTTGTCTCCTCGCCCGAATACTCACGCGGATGAACCAACCTAATGAAAACCAAGTGTAACCGGACCCTAACTGTGAGTCGTTATCAGAAGTGGGATCTGAGGGCTTGATTATGAGGGGACAAGTGGAAACACCATCGGCATCATGAGGACGGATAGCGGAAATGCGATATTTTTTTGGTAATATGGGAGCATGGCTCTCTCTGTTGATTGTGGCAACACATAATACACCTACGAGTCTTGCATACACAAATCTTATCAAGTGTGATCAAGGTGAAGCTGGTTCAGATGGAGGGTTTGTGCAAGGTAACCGATATTGTAGTGAATAGCCAAATAGAGATGTGTAGATCGCGAAGGAACCTTGTTCTGTTCTGTATTCATGCTGTACACTTTCATAACGATCTACATAGTAGAGCAGTTTGAGTCTATAGATCCACTAAACGAAATGAGTGATAACTATCCCGATTCTTTTCATTTGAGTTTTGCGCATGTCTATAACCAAGCTTACAGCTTATCTTGCAGGCCTGTAGGCTAGCACATCTTGCAGCGTCTTCGTTTGTCGCGTGCCTCAACATCTCCTATCCTGTTCAGACGGTATTGTCAAGAACGAGATTGATAATGTTTTTCGCACGACCAAGAGGTACCTATCAGAGTTGTCCTAGAAGTGCTGAGTTGTCACCAGCCCTAACGAACGCTCTAAAGAGCCGTGCTGCTAAATAGTACTAAGGCTTAATATGGCATATAGGTAATAAAATAATTTTGGCTTACACAATCTTATTGTATTGTAATATGATAATTGATAATGCAAATTACTTTGACTAAGTCCTAGAGTTTCAAGTTGGAGGTAAGGGGACTACGCAAGAAGCTATGCATCTGTGGAACTTTATTAAGCTTTCTGAAAGTAGAGAGTATTGCCGTGTAAATTGTGTATTATCTAAGAAAATTCCATTGATTCGCAGATAATTGATTTTGCATGTAGTTTTGACGAGATTTCATAGCATTATGACTGAAGACGCAAAAACGACGACTACAAGATGACAAGACCAACGAAAATGGAACCAAGGCACATCAGTACCAGTTGCATTGATGGTGTGAAGAAGCTAGCCAGTGAACCGGTTACGTGCAAGGATGTCCAAATCGACAAGAATCTTACAACCAGAGGTCAACATTATCTGGTGAGGTCATTACGTTCATTTTTGGTAGCAGCTTGTGATCCTTTTCAAGGAGAGGTGGTACTCCTCACCACTCCAATTTGGTATAGAATACCTACTACTATCGGTTATCATTTCTGTGGACAGGCAGCCTGTAGATGTGATATTTTAAAGGTGAGAGTGAATAAGCACTATCTGGGTAAGCATGTTCCATTGTCGTCTTCAACGTCACTAATTAACTTGTGAGATTGAAGCTATATATGGTGAAGGTATAGGACCTATAACTATATCATAAAAAAAATAGAACGTAATTATTCAGTACCCTTAGTGGGAGTAGCATTAGGTGGTAGCAACTAGGGTGAAAAGGTGCCTGAGCGGTGACCATGTGCTGGAGGACGACACGTGGAAAAGTTCTCCTGCAGGTTGGACTGACGATATTGTAAAGGGTTTAGGAACTCGTTGTAGCATCGCGGGGCCATATCGGGAAAGTATTTGCCTAGCAGTGACTGAAATGATGATAATGATGAAGATGATGCTAAACACCAGGTGGATAGATCACCTCTTCATCACTATCGTTGCGATTTAAGATTCAGAAAACCATTACAATAGGTCAAAGTATTCTTGAATTACGTATTTACGTCATAATTAAACAGTACGATCAGCATTTTACCATTTCACTGACGGCAAGTCATTATAGCTTTCGAAGCTAAAGTTGATTTACCTCCGTGAGTTCATCGGTGTTGGGTTTACCCTAAGTTGAATGAGTAGTACTTATAAGTTATACTGTATAACCCTAGAATGTAGCACGCTAAGTTATTTATCGTGAAACTCACTTTCATTTGAAAGCAACTGTTCCCTACATGCGTAAATCTGACAGCACGCCGAACACCCGGTACAAAGCTGTTTATTTATTAGAGCTTCATGGTAGTCAGTATAATTTTGAATCTAATCAGCAAACAGACAAAGTCACTACTACCCGAAGGTACCTATTGCTCATGCATAGTTTGATTTAGGTAGTGAAATTCTATTCAGAAATGTAAAATTTAATTAGACAAATTGCCCATTGCTCCGCTTCGTTTCGATTCCTAATTAGGACTATTTAAGACTCTAATGTATCATGTAGCTTTGGGTTATGATAAGACCCTGGGCACCATCTATTTTGAACAATTATGGTTTCCATTACGTGGAAAACTAACATAACTTTGTCAGTAAATGTATGATCAAAAATATAAATGATATGCATCGTGCACAGCTTTGAACGGTGGAGTGGAGCCTAGCAATTGAGATGATAATTTTATTCCTTAACCCTTCGGACGCCAACGACAGATATATCCAATATCCATCAAGGCGTGTAGAGCGATATCAACCTATATGCCTCATAGAGTTCAATGTTGCGATTCGCATTGCAATGTGATGACGTGTGAATGACAGATTTTGTAATTGACAAAGTATGAAAAAGTTAAAGCCGGTTAAATGGTGTTTAGGTTTTGCTTGACTTATTACTTACTTAACAGATAAACAGGAGGCCGAGACGGCGGTTAATGATAAAATAGCGACAATGATATTCTCGGTGTCAAGTGAACCACCCTGAGTGAGTAGTTCTAAATAGTTTCTGGTTCCAAAAATAAAGAGCTATAAGTTTAGCAAAGCAAGCAAGCTAACAAAAACTACACTTTTAAAATCATTGTGTTAGAGAATCCTTGTTAGCCTTCTAATGAGCAGTTATTGAAGTAAGTAGGAAGGATCCTTTGAAGGACTTGTGATGTCTGAAAAGACAGAGAGTGCTTTTACATAGTCTGTTTGTGATGTGAATGATGACTGGTCGACGTGAGTTTATCGGCCAGGTCTGCGTCACGAGCTTGTACTGAAAGCTAGTCAGAAGGGGCTGCAGGTCCATGGTCCATGCTTTGTGGAAGTGTATGTGGGAGGTGGCTAGTCGGAAGGGCTACAGGCGCCCGGTCTACGCCGCACCGTGTATGTGGGAGGTGGCTAGTCGGAGGGGCTACAGGCGCCCGGTCTACGCCGCACCACAGGCAAGAGCAGGCTGATCGAAAGGGCCTAGCGCGCCCGGTTCACGCCATGTTTTGAGGATACGCTGGTCGAAAGGGCTTAAGGCGCCCGGTCCACGCCATTTTTGAGACTTATACTGCAGTGTGAGCCTGATTAGTGGATTATAGCGAATGCTGCGAATGTTACATTTTCGTAAATGCGAAAAATGCTTGAAATGGGATGTTAAACTATCGGATACTAATTGACAGATGTCACTGCAGAAGGGGAGCTATTCTGAACTGTGAAGTTTGGAGTTCCTGTGCTGCCGTTTAGCTTAGGTACTCAAACATGGGATGGCATGGAGGCAAGAGGGTTTTGGGTCTGCACTTTGAATAGGTATTGAATGGGTGCAGGTGCGGATTGTAGGTACGAGGTATCGAGCCATCTGCCAGATGCGTTAGTGAAATAGTATGCGCTTCAAGAAAATGAAATTATGAAATTTGCCTAGAAGCGAAAGATTGCTTACATGTTGCGAGATATAGAAAAATGCGACAGGCAACTATTTGGCAACGCTGGACGCAGACAACATATTGGTCAGGAAGGGTCGAGCTTGCTTAGTTTGAAATCATGTCGTTCTTTTTAGATACTCTTTGTAAAGGTCTAATCACACGAGGGCGTGTGACTGTCAGGGTTGGTCGTGACGGCGCGTCGAGAGAATTAACTCGATGGCGCTAGTATCGCCTCTTGATTTTTGAATGACCAAACTCTTTACTACGTAATACCGAACTCTGAGGAGATGGCCATGTAAGACGGGACTGACAGCTGTCGTTTTGGAGCTGTTCTTGCATGTCAAGCTAGCGCCTCACGTGTTGCGGTAGAACGTTATAAAAGTTGGAAATCCAAGATTATTCGTCATAGATACCTACTCTAGATTTATGTTACAGGTGCGTTTGGTTCAATCATAGGAAGTGAAGTATACGGATCGGCTGATACTTCTACCAACCCTTGTCTCCTCGCCCGAATACTCACGCGGATGAACCAACCTAATGAAAACCAAGTGTAACCGGACCCTAACTGTGAGTCGTTATATATTTCTTTTGCTTTTTAGTGATTCATATAAAATACTTATGGCGGGGTGATCTGGGAGGTCTTGAAGGCATGCATCTCGTTTGAGCTATCCCCACTCCTAACCGTTAAGGAGTTATACCTTCCATCATTAGCTCAGCATAGGAAGATGATGACTATCAGACGCAAAGTAAAACGTTGTTAATTCAAGATTAGGTTGTGCAAGATTATAAATTTGTTCGTGAACAACTTCATAATTGCGGACAGACATACATATATGCAGTTCAAACTAAGAATCTCCTTTTTTTGAACTCGGTTAAAAACGCGACGAAACAGCAAAACAAATGAGTTGAAAACGTTAATGAAATTATCAACCTATACTTTCTGTACTCGTTATGAATGTACAATACTTATAAAAAAAAATACTATAAAAAAATTAAAATAATAATACCTATTTTAATTTTTATATAGTACTAGCTGTGCCCCGAGGTGTTACCCGCTCATCCGACGGGAACACTAAATTTATTCGGAATGAAAAGTATCCTATGTCCTTTCCCGGGTCTCAAACTATCCCCTTACCAAATTTCATCTAAGTCCGTTCAGCGGTTTAAGCGTGAAGAGGTAACAGACAGACAGACACACTTTCGCAAAATAAGTCTGAAACACTCCAGTTACATCATTGTGACGATTGTGTATTGTTGATTGTTGGTACTACTATCAAAGATACTGATACTTAATTGAAATACATTTATTTATTTAAACGAAAAACAAGTAAAAATTAACAATACACAACTTAACCTAAATAAAATTAACTAACAAAACCCGATGTCCCCCAGATCATGGCCCTGCGGCAGGGTACCCATGATGCCGGCTACATTCCCCCGTTGAATAGCCAAAAAATAAAATTAAAATTGATACTTAATTGTACATTTGTAAACGAATTTAAACCTTATTGCAACGGTTAAGGCCTGTGGGTGTATAGTCAACTGTGTCTTCGTTTGTAAATTGTACCTAAATACATAAGGATCGAGATAAATTAGTTTTTACGCCGATAATTTAGAAGAATGAAAGAAGAAAGAAAGAAATAAGTTTATTTAGCATAATATAGACATAAACATGATTAACGCGTAATACTTATGTGTAGATTAAATTAATGCTAAAAAGGTCGTCACTCAGCTTAATGTCATGACGTAAGAAATACTCACTTCATGACGCTGATTTTCATTTAAAACTGAGGTCGTTTCGGCCGTAGGCGCTTCCACGCGATCTTTAAAAAAAACCGGACGAGCGTACAGATCTTAATGTTCGCTACAACTACATTATATGAGCATAGGGTAAAATCGCGCGTCTACGCTCGTATGAGTCACGCGTGGTTTAAAAGACACGGCGCCTATACGCACATTTACTCACACGCTTACAAGAACGAACTCACGCGGGTATACAATGCTGGTTGGAAACCTAAACCACCCAGATAGCGAAGGATTATCGTAGTATATTGAAAACGACTTTACTGCAATAAACTTTTGTTCAGGTTGTACGAATAATGTTTCTCGAAGTAAAACATAGATCGGAATTATCCGGTATTTTTTTGAATTCATTGTCACTCTATTAGTCCTCTATCAAAGTTTGACACGCTTTCATTACATTTCATATTAACATACGATACCATATCTTACCTGAAAAAATATACTACGGCCACCAAAAGATTTCCTTTTGCAACCTAATTCAGCAAATTCTTACCATGATGCAAATATAAATATGTTTTTTTTTAATAACTAGAAAAGACACCATCAAGCACTGTCAAAAATGATGACAGTTTTCAATTATATTAATAAGATTTCAAATTTAAAGGTTTTATCCTGCCCTAACATAAAATTATTTTTATATACTAACGGATTGTATAACGTTCATTTTTTTCCGTTAGTTTCTTTGGTGACGCGTATGAAAGTTTAGCGAATAAAATATTTAATAATTTGAAGAGAATAGTGTTAATTTAAAGAAAAATGTAAACTGCTAATAACTACCATTTTATTTGAAAACTACTAATCATTACTATTATTTGTGACTGGCAATATTAGAAAGGGATACACTACCTATGTGCGAGCTGTCTCTGTCTGACCGTGACCCCCTTCACCGGTAAAACATACTTTATGTATTTATACTAAGATTTAATTTTGTGTGAACACTTATTCTGAGTTCGCACTCCTGTTGTCTTGACATAAAAGCTCCTTGCCAGAAATATATGAGGATGCGCCATATTGCGGAATTTCACTGGAACTAATTTCTTACACTGGCAATGATTTTATAATGGTTTTTCAAAAAGGTCAATGTCATTCGTGGTGTTTTCTTTACAAGACAAATATTTTAAAATATTCAAAGAGAATGCCGAAACTATTCACAGTCGTGAACGTAATATGATATTAAATAAAGTGTTAGGCTGCGTCCACACTTGTATCATTTCGCCGATCCGATCCCCGTTGCGTATCCTCATTGCTTATCGTGCTGTTTGGACGCCTGTCACAGCGGGCACTCCGTATCATTTGCGCCGTCGCGCGAAGAAACGCGTCCACAGTAAGGCTGCGTCCACACTTGTATCATTTCGCCGATCCAATCCCCGTTGCGTATCCTCATCGCGTATCGTGCTGTTTGGCCGCTCACTGCGGGCGCTCCATATCATTTGCGCCGTCGCGCGAAGAAACACCAACCAACCATCACCATCACACGGTCTGAAATTATGGCCGACCTGATCAGGTTGACGAAAATGTCTAGCCATCTGGTAGCCCTTATGCGGCTATTCATATCAGGAAGTGGTCATCACCAACCGACAGGTTCATGATTAGTCACTGATGAGAGGGATGTAGCAATATGCGAGACACGTATGCAGATAACTCCATCTCACTCTTTCGTATTGCTGCATCCATCTCGTCAATGACTAATTTAGGAAAGTGTAATAGCTGCATTATACGGGAACGGAAATCAGAAATGTCAAACAGTGTGACATTTCTTTGTTTTCATACATTTGCTTTGTTTAGAAACGAATACGACTTGTGAATTTAATGTGGAGTATTGTTTTGTTAAAACTGTTATATCTTGCCAAACCATGTCGGGCTGTGATTCTCAGAAAGCTGAATCTTCAAAGGATAACATATCTATCGACGAGGGGCTACCTCGAGAACTTAGCCAGTTAAGTTTGTCGAGTGCATCCAGCCAAGACGAATTTTACTGTGATAAAGGACATTCTGAAACTGCATTAAAGAATATTTACGGCTATTATCAGTCCCAGAAGTTATGTGACGTAGTTTTAATTGCAGGAGGAACAAGGTCGGTAGCAATGGTTTTACCACAGTACTCGCTTATTTATTATATATTGCTTAGTGTTAATTAAGGTAGCATTTTTATTAAAGCGAAAGAAAACTACATTCAGTACTATTTAACAAAGTCCACATTCAATATTCTAAATATGTCAACATCCACCCACAGCTTTGTATTATTTCTAAAATTTAAAATCATGGATTATAGCACAAAAATGCTTGTATTTAAATAGTGTTATCACGCTTTTTACAGGATATCAGCACACAAAATTGTATTAACATCATGTAGTGAGTATTTTGCTGCTATGTTCACTGGATCACTACGAGAGGCTCAACTTGCAGAAATCACACTAGAAAGAGTGGACTCACAAGCACTGCAAGCACTTGTCCATTATTGCTACACAGGCGTTATAGGTAAAATATGATGTTCCCGGTATGAAGTTATTTTCTAATAAGAATTATCTAAGACTGATAATAAAGACTTGCATTTTAGCCGCTTTTGCCCGCGACTACGTACGCGTGGAACTTGATAAAAGGGATTATTAAAAGCGCCTAAGCAAATGTAAGAGCAATTGTGCCTTTGGTCTAATCATTACATTTCCGAGTTGGGCTCATTACGTCTTGATTTCATTTTTCCCTTTTACCAATACTCCTAGAACTCAAAACGACTTATTGTCAAAATACCTAAATTTCAGAATGCCTAACTTTTTTTTTCATTGTACCATAAACCTAATATGACTGAATTTTAAAATGTCTCAGTCTCATAATAGACAAATATCACAACACCTTTATCGCATTAAACCATATGTTCAAAACAACCAAGTGCCAGAATACCTAAATTTCAAATAGATAACCTTCATGTAAAATTTTCTTTACTCTCTTCTTTAGTACCTACTGGCCACTTACGATGAAGTATCAATATTAAATAAGATTATATCTAGGCGACAGATCTGCGTTCTGTAATAACACCTAAGTATCTACATCAATTCGGAAGATAAACTACGTCTATATGCCTACCAAATTTCGTCCAAATCCGTGCGACCGTTTCCAAGAAGCAAATATGACCATTTTCTATCTTAAAACGTACCCCAACTTTTGTGTTATTGTTCGTGTGTATTTTGTACAAATCATTTGTACCTATGTTTCTAATGTATTTAATTTTATTGACTGTTCTCGGGTCGTGTACTTCGAATATTTGATTGTACAAATCAGACAGATAAAACTAAATAAAAGCTGCTAAAAATCTAGTTTTATAAGCGTAATATAAAAGCTTTGCTCATTAAATCGAAAAAAAAAAATTTAGGCATTTTGAACCTATGACATTTTGCTATTCTGGAGTTTTCAATTTAAGGTATTTTGAAATTTGGTCGTATCTGTAATTCGGCATTTTAAGGAAATGTACATTTCGAGACTGAGGCATTTAGAACATAAGAAATTTTAGGTCGAAGTCATTGTGACATTTGTACATTTTAGGAATGAGGCAGTTTGATTTTTAGGTATTATGAGTCCATGGTCATTTGAAATTTAGGGAGATTAATGAATAAGGCATTATGGAAATTAGGTAGAATAAGCCCTACTCACATTTCCTACAGGGTCACCACACCCCAACAGAAATGTTCAGTCACTTTTCAATCTTTTTAGATGAAAACTATCCTATGTCGTTCCTTGGATCTTAAACTATCTCTATGCCAAATTTCATCAAAATCGATTCAGCAGTTTAAGCGTGAAGAGGTAACAGACAGACAGACACACTTTCGTATTTATAATATTAGAATGAATAGTATGGATTGTTTAAATAATGTTGCCTTTGGAGGCTAAGAGGGGTTAAGCATTTTCAGAAAGGAAAGTTTTGTGCAAGTTCTTGATATTATTGTATCTAATACTAATTTATACTATCAATAAAGGTCTCTGCTGTGGAGGACTTCCAACAAATGTCATTAACCTTAAGTGCAATGACTCATTCGGCTTTGTGCATCAATGTTTCTCATCATCATCCTTACCTCATATTATTCCAGAATAAATGTGCTTTTACAGAACAACAAAAGACCATGATTTTTGTAATGTTTGGCTAAAAAGTGAGTAATCTACTTTTTATCCTGGAAAATAACTTTCCAAAGATCACACAGGAGAATCTTAATTTGCAATAAGAATATCATATTCTTACTAATATTTTTTTTGAATGTTTTGCTATTTTACAAAAATCTGCAAATTTTCAGAACTAAGAGAAGAAACAGTTGAGGTCCTACTCTCCACAGCCAGTCTCCTGCAGCTCAACACTGTCACGGCCGCATGCTGTGCCTTTTTGAAGAAACAATTGGATCCGTGCAACTGTCTGGGAATTGGACTATTTGCTGAACAACAGTCCTGTCTGGCTTTACACAAGAGTGCCTTGGAGTACACCTATCAACATTTTATGCAGGTTACCATGTATTTTATCTTTTATAAAGGAGGACCTTTCGAAGTCTCTCTGCCATTCCTTTTGTGGTTTTTTCTCTAATTATAATTAATTTTGAGCACAGTTGGAAACAATATACTTTTTTAAAAGGTAATTGTATAAATATGTCTTATAAGCGAGAGCACTGAGAGCAGCTGCCGTCCTGGATTTGTATCCTAGTGAAGCACAAAACAAGCAAATGGGACCCATCAAGAATTGTCTGATAGGATCTTCCCGGATATGATCAGTTTCTCTACAATGCTTATCTTGTTTTCAGGTAGTGAAACACCAGGAATTCCTATCACTACAAGCAGAGCAGCTAGCAGGCTTGCTCAAATCCGATGATCTCAATGTAGTTACTGAAGAAAATGTCTTTGAAAGCTTGATGGCGTGGGTGCAACATGACAGCGCGAAACGGGAACAGCATTTACCAATGCTTCTTAAGTTGATTAAGTTGCCTCTACTCTCTTCTGAGGTAAGTTTTTGATTGTGGTACTGTTAACATAGCTTTAAGAGTAAGCAAGTTCTAATGGAGTTGGACTGAGCTCAATGTGAAGACTAAACAATGACAACTCCTAAAATTGCCCTAAAATATAATTAGACTGTCCATTAGTCTTCTCATGTAAGCGCACTGAGGGGTTGTGTGTTAACCTGTGTAAACCTTGATACCTACAGTCAGAAAAATAAACTGTAATCAAACTTTTTTTTCAGTATTTGATTGACAAAGTAGAGCTAGCATGTGGAAATGTACCTGAGTGCCAGCCTCTCATCATGGAGGCTGTGAAGTGGCATTTGCTGCCTGAGAGAAGGTCTCTCTTGTTCTCCCACAGGACCAGACCTAGGACTTCGACTATTGGACGGCTGCTGGCTATAGGAGGCATGGATGGATATAAGGTAATTGAAATGCCCTTCCAGTCTGTATTTCTTAGGTTTTCTACCAAATAAATTACTTCTTTCCAGTTCCAGATTCTTCATATTAATTATTTTATTTTATATATGAAATCGATATTTGGGCCAATGTTTTATTTGTTGTTGTTTTTTTTTTCTCAGTTTTCAATCAAATTTTGTGAGTTGGTAAAGTTGTTTATTCAGACCATGATAAGGCCAATTTCACAATATGTCCTACAAATTTTTCCATTGAGTTACACAAAACGTATGGAAATTTGGCGCAGAGGCCAATTTTTATTTTGTTATTAATTTTTTCTTTTTTCTTTTCGAGCTCCTCATTTTGTACTAAGTTTTAGTACAAAATACAAAGTTTAAGTAAGGTATCTCCATACATTTAGCTTAGCTTAGGGCTTAGCTTGCCATGGTCAGAATAAGCAATCTCAGAATAAGCAATATTCTTCCGATCTTGTTTTCCGTACATACTGGTTGATAACCTGGTTAAGTTTATGAACATCGGCTGGATACAGGTGGTGTTATACTAAATAATTATTGTTGAACAGGGAGCCAGTAACATGGAGATGTACGATCCTCGGACAAACACATGGACATCTTTCATGAGGATGGGCGCTAGGCGGCTGCAATTTGGCGTGGCAGTGATGCAAAACAAGCTGATAGTTGTCGGCGGCAGGGATGGCTTGAAGACTCTGAACACGGTAAATTAGTAATGAAGTCTGAATATTTGGTACTAAATGTTGAATATTGAACATAGTCAGCTTTTTAATACTTAAGATTTCTTAACCTTTTGACTGTCGCGTCTCTCTTAAATAACTTGGCTCAAATTTTATCGTAATACATGCACTTTAAACTGTTCGCGTTGTGGACTATTGTGATAATAGCAATCAGAAAGAGCGGAATTAATGGTTGTTGCTTTTTTAGCCTTAGCATTAGTCATGGGGTAATATGGATCGTTTCAGTACCTTGGCAGAAACTCTCATCAACAAAATGAACCGTTCGTTTTCCAGTATACATTGATTATATTATAGCAGAGACTAGGCGCCTATTCGGATGGAAGATATATTAGGCACCATGATTAGCGAGCCAATGATAGTAAATGGCTGTACGACAGTGATGCATACTTTTTCATTTGTGTATCGTGATAGGACGATCATAGGCTCGTTAGTATAATCCATACTAATATTATAAATGTGAAAGTGTGTCTGTCTGTCTGTCTGTTACCTCTTCACGCTTAAACCGCTGAACCGATTTAGATGAAATTTGGTATGGAGATAGTTTGAGACCCGGGAAAGGACATAGGATACTTTTCATCCCGAATAAATTGAGTGTTCCCGTTGGATGAGCGGGTAACACCGCGGGGCACAGCTAGTATTCTATATTTTAGGTGGAGTGCTTCGATCTGACATCTCTCACTTGGAGCACGATCGCGCCGATGAACACTCATCGACACGGCCTCGGCGTAGCTGTGCTGGGCGACGGACCTAACTCACCAATATACGCTGTCGGCGGGCACGACGGGTGGATTTATTTGAATTCTGTGGAGCGGTAAGATTTTGATATATTATAATTGATTAGTTTTACTACACGCTCCGGCACGGTTTTTATTTTATTACTGGTACCTTTTTAAATTGTTAGTGTAAAACGCCCCCAGCCCCCACTTTGAACCAATTAAAGAACTACCCGGCTATGATGAACCACGAAGGATCTGTGTCACGTTAATAGAATTAGGACAGCGGTTAGTTGTTGCAACTACAATCTCAACAAGTGGGGCTACAAGTCTTGTCCGAGCTGCCTGTGGTGCTCCTGGACAAACAATGGCTCATATTGTGAAGGAATGTCCTGGGAGAAACTTTGCTGGGGAGCTAGGCTACCTACACGCGCTTACTGAGGAGGCCAGGGAATGGCTATCAAGCCTAGACATTCAATTGTAGAGCACGCTTTTTTTGTTTTATGTTATGAAATTAGTTTCGTTTTTATATGTACTTGTACAGTCGAATTCATTTACATCAACACGCTTACGAGAACAAAAATATCTGAACACGACCCTTGTCATTGTCAGGAGCATAAAATCGTGTTCAGATATTTTTGTTCTAGTAAGTGTGTAGATGTAAATGAACTCGACTGCACATACTTTGACTGAAATAAAGCCATACGATAATAATAATCCACCTGACGGAATGTGGTCATCATCACTCATGGATATGGATATGCAACACCAGTAGAGTCGCCCACACGTAGCCGACCTTGTGCTTCCTTTATTCGCTTCTTTGCATAATTTCAAGGGGGCGAAATAATAGTATTTTATGCAATCGTTGCACAATGGAGGTTCTTAAAGTCGAGTACCGCGTTTAGGTCACGAGGCTTGCCGAGTGGCCTATGTAAGGTACGAGACTTTAAGACCTAATTGTGTAACTATTGCATGGGTCGTTCTTCTTTTTTACCTACATTAAATCGAAGGTTTTCCGTTTTTTGGGCTTTTGAACTATCGATAATTGAGGTTTCAGAGTAGAATTAAAAAAAAATGCATTTGTTTTATTATTAGGACTATTACCTAATTAAAATTTATTTTACAGCCCATTCAGTTTTTTTATTGTGTTTTTTTTATAGCGTGACAGAGTGGTCCTTTTAAGGGGAGACCGCGTTTTAGCTTACCACTCTGTCACGCCATTTTACGAAATAATAAACAAACGTTTGAAAAAAAAATGCTGGTTAGAGAAACTGACAGATTACATAATATTGATAGATAGAAAAATGTGGATGATTTTTCGAACATTATAAAACCGAATATGATTACTCTGAGATGCCATAATAAGACGAAGGACGGACTATTGTAGGTAAAAAAGAAGAACGACCCGCATACAATACTTTATATACGAGCAAAACTCAGAAAAACATTTTTTACTTTAATCGTCATTCTCCAATATGATTTTTTATTTTTGATGTAACCTATTTCGTTCAACTAAAACAGACCTATCAAAAAAAAAACATGATCGCGATGGCCATGGCGGGTGCCTCGTGATTGGTGAATTTTTTTGACAAGTAATTTCAACCAATCAGTGAGCATCAAATAAGCTTATGTTCTCTTTTTGAAATTATTAGAGTTGTGTAGAGAGATGTCTTATGAATATTAAAGTTCTGTAGCGGGTACCATAGAGTATAGAATTTTGTTACAGGATTAAAAAGTGCGTTATTGTGATTTTGTCTGTGAAATTATAATTGACAGATTAAAGTCTGCGAGTATAAAAATGTCTGTATAACCTGGTTGTTCGGTATACGCAGATGGGACGCGTGCTCCCGCACGTGGACGATGGTGTCGCCGATGTCGGGCGCGCGCAGCACGTGCGGCGTGGCGGCGCTGCGCGGGCGGCTGTACGCGGCCGGCGGGCGCGACGGCGGCGCCTGCCTGCGCTCCGTGGAGTGCTACGACCCCGCCACCAACCACTGGACCAACTGCGCGCCCATGACGCGCCGGCGCGGCGGCGTCAGCGTGAGTACAGTGACGACACGTCGCCACATAGATGGTGTCGCCGATGTCGGGCGCGCGCAGCACGTGCGGCGTGGCGGCGCTGCGCGGGCGGCTGTACGCGGCCGGCGGGCGCGACGGCGGCGCCTGCCTGCGCTCCGTGGAGTGCTACGACCCCGCCACCAACCACTGGACCAACTGCGCGCCCATGACGCGCCGGCGCGGCGGCGTCAGCGTGAGTACAGTGACGACACGTCGCCACATAGATGGTGTCGCCGATGTCGGGCGCGCGCAGCACGTGCGGCGTGGCGGCGCTGCGCGGGCGGCTGTACGCGGCCGGCGGGCGCGACGGCGGCGCCTGCCTGCGCTCCGTGGAGTGCTACGACCCCGCCACCAACCACTGGACCAACTGCGCGCCCATGACGCGCCGGCGCGGCGGCGTCAGCGTGAGTACAGTGACGACACGTCGCCACATAGATGGTGTCGCCGATGTCGGGCGCGCGCAGCACGTGCGGCGTGGCGGCGCTGCGCGGGCGGCTGTACGCGGCCGGCGGGCGCGACGGCGGCGCCTGCCTGCGCTCCGTGGAGTGCTACGACCCCGCCACCAACCACTGGACCAACTGCGCGCCCATGACGCGCCGGCGCGGCGGCGTCAGCGTGAGTACAGTGACGACACGTCGCCACATAGATGGTGTCGCCGATGTCGGGCGCGCGCAGCACGTGCGGCGTGGCGGCGCTGCGCGGGCGGCTGTACGCGGCCGGCGGGCGCGACGGCGGCGCCTGCCTGCGCTCCGTGGAGTGCTACGACCCCGCCACCAACCACTGGACCAACTGCGCGCCCATGACGCGCCGGCGCGGCGGCGTCAGCGTGAGTACAGTGACGACACGTCGCCACATAGATGGTGTCGCCGATGTCGGGCGCGCGCAGCACGTGCGGCGTGGCGGCGCTGCGCGGGCGGCTGTACGCGGCCGGCGGGCGCGACGGCGGCGCCTGCCTGCGCTCCGTGGAGTGCTACGACCCCGCCACCAACCACTGGACCAACTGCGCGCCCATGACGCGCCGGCGCGGCGGCGTCAGCGTGAGTACAGTGACGACACGTCGCCACATAGATGGTGTCGCCGATGTCGGGCGCGCGCAGCACGTGCGGCGTGGCGGCGCTGCGCGGGCGGCTGTACGCGGCCGGCGGGCGCGACGGCGGCGCCTGCCTGCGCTCCGTGGAGTGCTACGACCCCGCCACCAACCACTGGACCAACTGCGCGCCCATGACGCGCCGGCGCGGCGGCGTCAGCGTGAGTACAGTGACGACACGTCGCCACATAGATGGTGTCGCCGATGTCGGGCGCGCGCAGCACGTGCGGCGTGGCGGCGCTGCGCGGGCGGCTGTACGCGGCCGGCGGGCGCGACGGCGGCGCCTGCCTGCGCTCCGTGGAGTGCTACGACCCCGCCACCAACCACTGGACCAACTGCGCGCCCATGACGCGCCGGCGCGGCGGCGTCAGCGTGAGTACAGTGACGACACGTCGCCACATAGATGGTGTCGCCGATGTCGGGCGCGCGCAGCACGTGCGGCGTGGCGGCGCTGCGCGGGCGGCTGTACGCGGCCGGCGGGCGCGACGGCGGCGCCTGCCTGCGCTCCGTGGAGTGCTACGACCCCGCCACCAACCACTGGACCAACTGCGCGCCCATGACGCGCCGGCGCGGCGGCGTCAGCGTGAGTACACTGACAACCCCCACTAGACGGAGCATGTAAGGCGACCCGCGCGCACCGACGATATGGTACGGCAGAACATTAAAGTATCAACACGGCGGCCACCGTTTAGTTGCGTCCTTGTTTATGATCCATGCGTACGTCAACGAAAAAAGAAATTAAATAAATAACATGGTAAATTGTAATGTTAAGTGATGTAGAGAGACCACATAAACATGGACGCAACTAAACGGTCGCCGCCGTGTTGGTACTTTAATGTTCTGCCGTACCATATCGTTGGTGCGCGCGGGTCGCCTTACATGTGCCTTACATGCTCCGTCTAGTGGGGGTTGTCTGTGGCGTGAGTACACTGACGACACGTCGCCACATAGCCATACTCGTCTATGGCCGTGACCACACTTTTCTACGCGAAATGAAGCATTGTATTTCTATCCTTGTGGTCCTTTATGATCTTCCGAACTAGCTGATCAATGCGACTTATTTGTTCATAATGTACCTTAGATAGTTGCCAGTCTACAACTGTGCCTTTTTAGAAATTTCCTGCCTCGCACTACTGCATTGTGGAATGATTGTATGTCCGGACCGATACGACCTTCAAACCTTCAAGAAAAGAGCGTACCTACCTGAAAGGCCAGCAACGCACTTGTGTTGCAGGTGTCTAATTATGGGCAACGGTAGGCTCGTTTGCCCCCTAAGACAAAAAAAAAAACAATATTTGTGAACAAAAGCGTAAAACCGCGCATATCTACAGGTGTGTGCGGCCGGCGGCTACCTATACGCCCTGGGCGGACACGAGGCCCCCGCCAACACAACCGGAGGCCGCCTCGCCTGCGTGGAGCGCTACGACCCCGCCAACGACTCGTGGATACTACTGGCTCGGCTGAGCTACGGCCGCGACGCCATCGGCTCCTGCCTGCTCGGCGACCGCATCGTGGCTGTCGGTGAGACACTATACTATCTGTGGTCGGCACGAGGCCGACACGACACTCCGCGCCGCGTGTCAAGAAATATACCTACAAATTTCGGGTCACAACTCTGACCGGGCCCACCTTTATTCGGCTAGGGTCGTATACAACTACGGTTTTCCCATTGCCATTAAGTCAGGATCTGATGATGGGACTCTTGCCTACTAGATCTCAGAACTGGTTCAACGCAGACATGTGTGGTTTTCGTTTTTCTACTCACCTCAATTAACATTTAGAGGCAGTATCATAAAATTGACCTGATGATGGATCATGGAAATATCCACTAGGTCTCAAGATTGTTTCAACGCAGACATGAGCGGCTTTCACATTTCGATCCACCTCAATAAACATTTAGACCCAGTATCATGAAATAGACCTGATTATGAAACCGCACATGTTTACGTTAAACCAATCCAAAGATCCAGTAGGCACTCTTAGAAGACCTTAGAACCCATCATCATAAAGATCGCACCAGAGCCGTCTTATTTAGGACGTATTTATTAAAAGTAGCTTGTAAAACAAGTACAAATAACGAGTAGTTTCCCTTTTGTTGGTGTAGGCAACCCTAGGAATACGACACGCCCCATAGAAACTACAACCAACAGGATCGCACGTCATTCAAAATTACCAATCAGATACTTAGGCTAACTCCTTTGCAAAAGCGGCAAATAGCAAAAGAGTACCGCTTCTGTAGGGTCTTTATTGAGTGTTGGAGCGCTACGATCCTGTCTGCCTGCCTGATGGCTTTGACAGAATTGTAGCACTTCACGCCAGCGCATAAGGTAATGCTTATGCGTGCCTGGCGTCGTTCAGATCTTTAACTTAAAGATAATTAATTATTAAACGAAACTTTATTCAAGGCGTTGTTAAATGTTACATTAGTAGGCAAATGTGTGAAATTTTAAATGAAAAAGACCGTATTAATCGAATGCTCATTTCCCAGGTGGCTACGACGGTGTGCAGTACCTCTGCGTGGTGGAAGTGTACGACGCAGAAGCGAACTGCTGGCGCAAGCTCGCCCCCCTGAGCACGGGGCGCGCCGGCGCCGCCGTCGTGGCCGTGCCGCCGCCGCGCGCGCTCTTCTGATGCCGCGTCGCCGTCCTCGTGCTCGCGTACACGTGAGGCCACTCGCGCTGCCCCCGACCGTCTGTAAGCGAACTGCTGGCGCAAGCTCGCCCCCCTGAGCACGGGGCGCGTGGCCGTGCCGCCGCCGCGCGCGCTCTTCTGATGCCGCGTCGCCGTCCTCGTGCTCGCGTACACGTGAGGCCACTCGCGCTGCCCCCGACCGTCTGTAAGCGAACTGCTGGCGCAAGCTCGCCCCCCTGAGCACGGGGCGCGCCGGCGCCGCCGTCGTGGCCGTGCCGCCGCCGCGCGCGCTCTTCTGATGCCGCGTCGCCGTCCTCGGGCTCGCGTACACGTGAGGCCACTCGCGCTGCCCCCGACCGTCTGTAAGCGAACTGCTGGCGCAAGCTCGCCCCCCTGAGCACGGGGCGCGCCGGCGCCGCCGTCGTGGCCGTGCCGCCGCCGCGCGCGCTCTTCTGATGCCGCGTCGCCGTCCTCGTGCTCGCGTACACGTGAGGCCACTCGCGCTGCCCCCGACCGTCTGTAAGCGAACTGCTGGCGCAAGCTCGCCCCCCTGAGCACGGGGCGCGTGGCCGTGCCGCCGCCGCGCGCGCTCTTCTGATGCCGCGTCGCCGTCCTCGTGCTCGCGTACACGTGAGGCCACTCGCGCTGCCCCCGACCGTCTGTAAGCGAACTGCTGGCGCAAGCTCGCCCCCCTGAGCACGGGGCGCGCCGGCGCCGCCGTCGTGGCCGTGCCGCCGCCGCGCGCGCTCTTCTGATGCCGCGTCGCCGTCCTCGGGCTCGCGTACACGTGAGGCCACTCGCGCTGCCCCCGACCGTCTGTAAGCGAACTGCTGGCGCAAGCTCGCCCCCCTGAGCACGGGGCGCGCCGGCGCCGCCGTCGTGGCCGTGCCGCCGCCGCGCGCGCTCTTCTGATGCCGCGTCGCCGTCCTCGGGCTCGCGTACACGTGAGGCCACTCGCGCTGCCCCCGACCGTCTGTAAGCGAACTGCTGGCGCAAGCTCGCCCCCCTGAGCACGGGGCGCGCCGGCGCCGCCGTCGTGGCCGTGCCGCCGCCGCGCGCGCTCTTCTGATGCCGCGTCGCCGTCCTCGGGCTCGCGTACACGTGAGGCCACTCGCGCTGCCCCCGACCGTCTGTAAGCGAACTGCTGGCGCAAGCTCGCCCCCCTGAGCACGGGGCGCGCCGGCGCCGCCGTCGTGGCCGTGCCGCCGCCGCGCGCGCTCTTCTGATGCCGCGTCGCCGTCCTCGGGCTCGCGTACACGTGAGGCCACTCGCGCTGCCCCCGACCGTCTGTAAGCGAACTGCTGGCGCAAGCTCGCCCCCCTGAGCACGGGGCGCGCCGGCGCCGCCGTCGTGGCCGTGCCGCCGCCGCGCGCGCTCTTCTGATGCCGCGTCGCCGTCCTCGGGCTCGCGTACACGTGAGGCCACTCGCGCTGCCCCCGACCGTCTGTAAGCGAACTGCTGGCGCAAGCTCGCCCCCCTGAGCACGGGGCGCGCCGGCGCCGCCGTCGTGGCCGTGCCGCCGCCGCGCGCGCTCTTCTGATGCCGCGTCGCCGTCCTCGGGCTCGCGTACACGTGAGGCCACTCGCGCTGCCCCCGACCGTCTGTAAGCGAACTGCTGGCGCAAGCTCGCCCCCCTGAGCACGGGGCGCGCCGGCGCCGCCGTCGTGGCCGTGCCGCCGCCGCGCGCGCTCTTCTGATGCCGCGTCGCCGTCCTCGTGCTCGCGTACACGTGAGGCCACTCGCGCTGCCCCCGACCGTCTGTAAGCGAACTGCTGGCGCAAGCTCGCCCCCCTGAGCACGGGGCGCGTGGCCGTGCCGCCGCCGCGCGCGCTCTTCTGATGCCGCGTCGCCGTCCTCGGGCTCGCGTACCACAGACAACCCCCACTAGATGGAGCAGGTAAGGCGACCTCTCGCACCAACGATATGGTACGACAGAACATTAAAGTATCAACACGGCGGCCACCGTTTAGTTGCGTCCATGTTTATGATCCACGGGTATGTCAACGAAAAAAGAAATTAAATAAATAACATGGTAAATTGTAGTGTTAAGTGGTGTAGAGAGACCTCATAAACATGGGCGCAACTAAACGGTGGCCGCCATGTTGACAATTTAATGTTCTGCCGTACCATATCGTCGGTGCGCGCGGGTCGCCTTACATGTGCCGTACATGCTCCGTCTAGTGGGGGTGGTCTGTGTCGCATACACATGAGGCCACTCGCGCTGCACCCGACCGTCTGTAAGTTACTCGTACGCATGGTATAAGGAAACAACGTATGGCATTCCGGACAAGGCAGCCTTCCTACGTCACTGATTACTTGCGGTTTTATGCTAACAAAATAATTATAAGAAAAAATATCAACGCCAGTCGTACAAAAAAATATGCTAACAAAATAATTATAAGAAAAAATATCAACGCCAGTCGTACAAAAAAATGCATTACAATTGTCTTGTTCTTTGAATGAATGTCTCTTGTCGTAATAATTGATTTTATCTACCCAAATATCATAAACCCTCCATGATGCGTTCAAGAACCGCACATTATGACCAACATAAAAATAAACTGTTTTGTTACAACAAATTTCTTATCTGTGAAAATGTTATTATTGCTAATTAATAACATCGATTTCGATAATATTATATCATTCAAATTTCGAACATCTCTGAAAACCAAAGAAATTTGGTTTGACCTCTATTCTAATATCAGTCGAGATGACGTTTAGTTCGAAATGAATTGTCAATTTGCAGACAAATTGACAAATGTCGCACGCAAGTAAGATATCGAACGATATGGTAGTTCGGGCCCACTCTAGTTTGTCTCTGAATTAAAAAAAAAACTATGACAGCTGCCAGAAAAGAAAAGAAAAGTTTTCATTGCCGCCATTACCGGTTAGAATTTGTTTTAATGCATAAAATTGATCGATTTGTTGAATATAAACCATAAAATGAGCTATCAAGATGATATAGATATTTCGGCGACGCCTCCTGATATCCGTAACAAAGCACCTAACGTCATTAATTACTTATCACCAGCTAAGTCAAAGAAACAGTAGGTATGGTGGTCATAATATGCGGCTCCTGAATGCATCATGGAGGCTTATGATATGTGAGTAGATAAAGTAGTGTATGTAACTATAAATAATTAGGCATTAAACACTCGTGTGATGTTATTATGACACTCGCCTTCGGCTCGTGTCATAAACCCACACTCATGATTAATGCCCTTCATTATGTACAGTCACATAAACTACTATTAAACACTTCATTTTAAGACTTTCAAACAGGTACCAAGGGAATCGGGGAGTATTATGAAATATCACTGGCAACAGAAACGGATTGACAGAACCTCGACTGAAGGACATTGATTCCATGAAATAAATAAAAAAAAAATTGACAGAACCAACCCACCAATCATAGCGTGACGACGTCAGAAGTCTGGCCTGTCATTCCGGAATGCCATACCTTGTTTTCTTATACCATGCTCGTACGTACAGTGAGTCTGAAACGAGCTATGCCGTCATATAGCGGCCGTCTCGTACTAGTACGAAATATGGAGGCGGCCGCTATGTAAGTTACGTACATAAAAATTACAAAACACAGATCGTAAACGATGCTCGATGCCAGCTGGGTTACGCGGAGGTAATGCAAGCTCACACTGCTTAACACGAATTATGGACAAGCAGTTGATGTCACCAATCCATCAACCTTTTGTTTTCTACACCTGTGGCGCCTCTCTTCTCCACCTTGTGAAGTGTGTTGGCTTCAAACTAAAACATGAATTTGGCGCGCCCTGACAATGCCATCCCGGTCAGGCATCAAACCGGGTATCTGACCCGGATGGCATCTCTCTAGATTTGGCTCTGTTAATAATACTATCTGTATGGGCATGAGATGAATTTTCTGGCAGTTACTTTAGAACGCCCGTTGGGAGTAATTTTTATATTCCCCCGATTTGTCAGTTTTATTTAACGGGCCGTGAGTCCGTTTCTAGAACTCGCCGGATACCATTGGATTTGCATTTGAAGTGCAATATTTCGTATATTTTGAATATATGTAAAACAAAATTCAAAACTCGTCTTCCTAACTTCCTTAAACATAATTATATACTTATTCCACTAGTGAAAAGAGAACAAACGAGGTAAGTATTTTTTTAAGGGTTTGCAAAAATGTGTTGCCTAGTGCAGCTATCTCGTATTTATTATATTTTATTAGCACATAAGACCTATTTCATTGGTTTGTCCGATTATTTATTTTAGAAGTTTACTGCTACTTTACAAAAGGAGCAGACTAAACATGATTTTCTCAAATTTAACAGGGATTTTTTTTTAGCATTATTCGATGATTAGCAATAAGGAACAAGTACTTACATAATTCCAATAATCAGCATTGTTCTCATAATGAATTTGATCTCAGTTTCAATATATATATAATATAATCGTATGTAACCACATTATATTAGAAGTAACTGTTTAGTTTATAAACTTAATTATAATCATTTATTTTTGTACTTAATAAGTCATCACTTTTTTTATTTAGCCCAGTGCATTAATATACTATTAATTTCTGACCATTTTAAATGACACTAAATATTTAATGGCTACATAATATACATGTATGAAAACAATCTACTATATATATTATTAAGGCAAATAACAATCACGTAATAACAGCAGTTATTATTAGCATTTGCTGAAAGTCTGAGTTGTGACGTACCTAAAAAAGCAATTTATATTATGCTATGTCAATTGATCATTAAAAGTAGCATGCAAAAATATGAAAATGTTTTGTGAGAACTTAGTTATGGGTCCCCTGAATCGTTCTTAACATCGAGGCTTTACGCTTTTCTTTATTACGAGCATTGGGTGTGATTACTGAAAAGTTGAACTAAAAAGATATAATTATTAGGCTTCTGGGCTTCGGGCTTTTCATAGCACGGTAGGAAGTTAGAGAGGTATGGGCCCGACATTAACATTAAAATGTGTTTCCTACTCATACGCATAAACATTAAGTGTATTTAATTCGCATTTTTAATATAGCTAGGGACAAAGAGAAGAATGTTTAACTGATTTGCGTATGCTGTGTTTTTTTTTTCGTCATACAATACGTAAATATTGCTTATATTTCCCTCTTTTCTGGAGAAATGTGTGTTCTAAATTGATCGAATATCCAATCGTGAAACGAAAAAACATGGAAGTCGTCACTTAACACATTCACTGTCCCAGTTTGACATGTGAACCTTATGTCTCTGTAATAGAGGCTTGCCGTGGCCCCACATATGGGACACGGACAGTGAACGTGTTAAAAAACTTAAATCGTACGAGTTGGTCATGTTAGAGAAATTTTGTTTTATTTATTTGTCATCACAGATCACCTCCACTAGATAGCTAATGTGGATAGTATTATTCACGACTCAGTTCACCGCGCGGCGAGGAACGACGGGGAGAGCGGGTGGGCGTTACCTGCGTCATGATTGGCCGATTCCTAAAGCGCACGTGATCATAGTGATGCGACACATTCATTGGAAGTGTCTAAACCGCTATTAAATATTATTGCTCGTACACAGTTGTACTAAATAGGAGATATTAATTATAAAAAATATTTAAGGTAAACAAACAAAGTTATAGCAGATTACGGATATGTAACTAAAGGCATTAAATAATTTCATATAATATAAAGTTGATAATATTCAAATACAAATACTCTTTATTGCACACCTCAAGGAATACCTATACAACACATCATGAGATACATTAAAATAACAGGCAGAGGTAAACAACAGGTGGCCTTATCGCTAAATAGCGATCTCTTCCAGACCACCTTTAGGTAGCGGAGTAGTTGAAAATATACTTCTAGAAATTACCTGGTAATTTATTATTATAATCATTTTGAGGGTTAATTAATAAAAATGTTTTTCGAGCGATTCAAAAAAAGGAGGACCTGTAAGTATGTATGTATGTTTGTCCGCGATTATCTGGCGTTTGGCTGAACCGATTTTCAGAAGAGTAATTATTACAATTAGGAGAAGGTTTTGGAATTTAAACCGACTTAATAAAAGAGAGGTTCTTATACGTATGTTTTTCCGAGACTGTAAAATTATAATAATTATATAAATTATTATAATTATATAAAAAAGTAGAAAAATGCAAAATACCATACTTAACACATTCTCTGCTGTTAACGCACTTCACATGAGTACAATTTCATTCGTTGGTACATGATTCGACAGTGAATGGTTTAAGAAAAATAATAATACAATACAATACAATACAACAATACTTTATTACATACCGATAAAAGTTTACAAAAGGAAACAAGACACATACAATTAAAAAATGTATCTGCTAAGATTATTCGAGTCTTCGACAAAAATATCTAGAAAGCCCCATGCTACTTATGCTACTCAGTACAAACGACTTTTTTTTAACAAGGAGATTAGACTACTTTTATGGCTTTGTAATGGTCAGGTCTCACCGGAAGATTAGCGCTGGCTTTCGATTCGAGCTAGTATTATGCTGAGGTTTGAGTCCCACCCCACTTCCTCCAAGTCCATCATCAGGTCCATATTGTGATACTGGATTTAATTGCTCGCTAAGAGGAATCGAGAAACCGAAACAGCATAACTCTATATCAAACCAACTCCAAGATCCGTCGCACTTCCTCCAAGTCCATCATCAGGTCCATATTGTGATACTGGATTTAATTGCTCGCTAAGAGGAATCGAGAAACCGAAACAGCATAACTCTATGTCAAACCAACTCCGAGATCCGTCGCACTTCCTTCAAGTCCATCATCAGGTCCATCTTGTGTCACCGGTTCTAACGTCTTGCTGCTAAAAGGACTTGAAAACTCCAAACAACATAATATTTCTACAAAAACAAAATAATATGTACGTGCATTTACCGATTTAATTACAAATTTTAAGAAATACATAATATTTACTCAAACTAAAAACATCTACAAACTAAATAAAACTACCGAATTACTACTCTAAATTACTATAATACAACAATAAAAATAAATATTAATACTTTATTAATAAAATACGCTACAGCCAAAAGTCGATTTGGTATTGTCTGCAGTACATCACTAACGATACACGTGCTTTCGTAAGAACCGGTAGAAAAGGATAGCTCAATTGCATTTTTTACTTGATCAAAAGGGACAGATATGCTTCACTACTTCCGAGCGACGTTCGTTAGTTCCAAGTGACCAGTATAAAGAGAGCTCCGGTCTCCGTGGCTAGGAAACAAAAATTTCGTTTTATACAGTAAAATTTACTCACCTATGGAATGTTATACCATCTTTATCACAGCTAAGTCCTAGAAGTCTTCCCACACCACTTAACGCAACAATTTACCATTTTTCGTTGATATTTGATATTATTTTTCGATGCCGTACGCACGGGTCGAAAACATGGATGCAACTAAACGGTGGCGCCCGTGTTGATACTTTTATAAGATCGCAGTACCATACCGTTGGTGCGCGCGGGTCGCCTTACATGCTCCGTCTAGTGGGGGTTGTCTGTGTTTGTCATTTAATACTTGGTACAATTATAACCTCAATAATCACAAAAACACTAAAATTACAGTACAAGTACATTAATAAGCGTATGAACATTTCAATGTTAATTGAAAAATGCAATGAAAAGTCCGAAGCCTGCTAATTATTGCTGAATGAGAATGAATTTTGAATGACATCAGAACAGAACTGCTATAAAGTCATATTAAAAAGTTGCACTTGGAAAGTTGAAAATCTGAAAGCATTACACGGTATTTGAGTAAAGGTAAAAATCCGGTTTTTTTTTTCAAAGAGTCGAAACTATTCGTGACGTAGATGCCACGCCTTTGCGCGACAGCGGTGTAGGTGCGCGTGTCTCGCTCACTCGTATGGCCGCTGCGCTCGGATCTCTCGCTCTACCGCTCGCCGCGCCGCTGATGGTCGCGCAATGTCTTGGCATCTCCATTAGCAGTGTTAGCATAAAACTTTCAATCTTTTTGGTTCAACTTTAAGTCTGCTATGTAGCTCAAATGTCTAAATGCTTTATTTAATCAGTATTATTTTTAGTTTATATTTGATTTGAATACTAGTTTGTGTCGAATTTAGGTAGGTATGTATTATTTGATATTATTATTTAATAGGGGACCTTTCCTGTGATGTTAGAACTAGTGCTGCTAGATAAAGTTTTAGTGATAATCTTACTTTTTAGACTTGTGGTGGTGCATTATATAATTGTACCTAAATTGTAATCTTATTTTTATATGTATACTTAAATCCTGCATATTTAGCAATTAGTTGGTACTGTTCGCGCCACGCTTTGCGTCTCTGAAGTTAGCTTCTCTACTTTCCCGCTACGCCATTGACGCTGCTACTAATCTATATTATAAAATTCGACATTTGTATTGAAAATCAGTTTTCAATTGAGATCGGTCATGATGTCTAGAAAAATCTTATTAGTGTGATGCAGGATCGTCCTTTGTTTTGTATGGGCTCGCGGCGTCATGCCAGTCTGGCGCCATCTGTCATTGCCATCGATCATAATTTCCTTTGCCCTCCTCATCACGCCGAAACGGCTGAACAATTTGTTTTTTCATTTTCGGTACAGGGCAGGGATATCTAGACAGCCAAAGATGCGGTACATCTGAGACCACGTTAAATTATGAAGGTAAAAAAGGAATATCACGATAGACCCGTTATAATTACGTTAATACGGTATATACTACGTTACGGTAATACGTCGTAGTTACGGTAACACGTTTGTAATTACGTACAAACCGCACCAGTAAAAGGTGTCACATCCAAAGATGGTTATAGGATACATTTTAAGTTAAAATGTGTGGAGGGTTAAAATTCTTAACCCTCCACGGTAAGTTACACAAATCGACCTAGTACCAAATTAAGCGCTAGTAGCTTGTGTTGTGGGTACTGGAGGACGATAAGTATATAGATAAATATAATACATAGAACATCCATTGAGTTCATCATACAAATATTAAGCCCTTACCGGGATTCGAACCCAGGAACGTCGGCTCAGTAGGCAGCTGTACAACCGCGTTGTCTGTCGTCGCGTTCCTAGAGGTTATCTATCTTCAGAGACCCAAACTTACGGTGCGTTTCCACTAAGGCGGCACGGAGCGTAGACGTGCGGAATCGACCTGATAGACCAATCGGTATCTCGACACCGCTTCGCATTTATGATTGGTTGATTCCATTCCACCACCGCACGTCTTCATCTGTCTCAACGGAAACGCAACCTTACGTGATGCGAATTGTTTGCTTTAAATATATGATTTGGCTTTTTATTTTACAAATTTTGAAAAATTTGGGGATAGTTCAACGAGAAAAATGTAAGAGTATTTTTCTGGTAACATTTACACCCAAAAAAATCGTGCCAAATAGGTAACGTGTCCTGGATTGTAATTTTTTACTGGTAATCGCGTTGTAACGTTACCATTAGGTACTTAATTTTGGTATGAATTTCTATCTTTATTACAAATGTATCTTGACAGAGTGTTAAAATACGTCCGTCATCGTCACTACTATGTATATGTCGCAGTCGCACCAAGTGATTGGCGGTAAAAAATAAACTGTTGATGTAATTATTATTTCTGGATGTTTAAATAATCCATATTCAAAATGTAGCTCCTAAATTATAGTATCAAATGGGGTCGTGATAAAATATATAAGCTGGGTAATTCCACGAATTTGTAACGTAAGTTACAATTAAATTGCGTGTTTTTTTTTTATTTATGGTTCAAATTTAAGTTGTAAATTATCTCTCGATAAGTGTTACTTTTTATCCTATATTGACACTTAAATTTGCGTCAAAAATAAAAAGACCAGCAAGTATATGGTAGGATTCATCGGCCATCTTTGTTCATGTTCATTTCATCTCATGTTTTAATAATTTAATTTTTATTTTTATTCATGGTTTTATTCTTTATAAAGTGAATATTATTATAAAATGACATTGGCAAAAGCCTCGAGCTGCCATTCCTGGATTTAATTAATTAAGTATATGGTATTGGTAACTCACGTTGCTCTCTATCGTGGAGTTTCCCAAGTGTGTGCAAGTATATATTACCTATTATAAATTTTGCACTTTTTGCGAATCGTAGAGCACATATAGACTAAATGCACTATGTAGATGCTTGAAAGCGTAAAGACGGCACAGTCAGCGTCATTAAACGTTATCAATAAAAATCTTTTTCCTTAAAAGCTAAGGCAGTTTATGTTTAAGGTCTTGTGACAATTATTTGTCTTCATTTATGCTATTTTTAAATTAATACATTTCCAGTTTCCATTGCATTTATACAAGATACTGCCTCTGTGCTATTTTTTACATGATTTAACTAATTCTTGAAGTACTTGCTTAATACATTTATTTTCCATTGGTTTTGATAACGAATTTATAAAATCATAAATAGATAAATTAAAATTAAAAGCTCAGTTTGCTATTTTATACCTAGTGTCATCATCACAGACTTATTTTCTAGTGAGATTTGTAATTGACTGTTAGAGTAATCCTTAATGTATATTTTTATGAATAAATAGTTTGATACATAGATTCAGTTTTATTTCATAGCAAGAATCCCTCATGAATTCTTCGTCAAAACCCATTTCCTGCTTAACGAGTATAGGTAAGTTGAAATTATTATCAAATACAATACAATGGTCTAATATTCCGAATAGAAGTGTACCTACACATTTCAAACTTCTAAAGAACGTTGCGCATTCAGAAGACATCCGTTATTCGTTTATGTCAGGTGCTGATGCTCACGGTCAATAATTATCCTCTATATAATAAATAGATAGAATACTCTTTATTGCACATCCTGACTAGAAAGGAATATAAACCAGAAAACATATTATCGAAAGTCGAGCGAAACTCCCGCCTAGTTTTTAAATTAGCTACAGTTGATGCGAGAATATTGCCATGCATTAAAAAGCACTTTCTATTTAATAGTTTTAGTTTGTAGTAGTCTAAAAACTAGACGGGAATATCAACTTTTATAAAAATAGGCGATGATAGGTATCCCAGGCGAAGTTACGGGGCTGTCCGGTATCAATGTAAAATTCAAACTAGGTTCCCAATACATAAATTCCAATAAATCGCAATAGCCCTGTTCTAAGCAGATTGATAATATGTTAAGAAATATGTTTATTCATGGTTTGATTATTTTCTCATAGAGAAAAATGTTTATAACCATCAGCATTTTTGACAGGATAAGGAACCAGTAATACACTCTAATCTATGAAGGAACCTGAACGATACAATAATTTTAAATCTGTATCATTCGCAAAAGAAAATTAAAAACAGCAGAAACGCGGCAATTTTTAAAAGTCTAAAACCCGTTCCAGACCTTCCGGTCCGATCCGATTTATCGGAAGAAAATTAATTACACTACACATTATCCGATTTCATTTGATAAATCGGATCGGATCGGAAGGTCTGGAACGGGTTTTAATTTGGACAACACTGTTTACGAGATTTAATTTTTCATACTTTTTAGGTATCATAAATAAATTGCTTTAGATTTTGTTCATAAATTTAATATAGAAAGTAGGTCTCAGGCATATTCAAATTTTTAAACGGGTTTACGTCGAATATCACTTTTTTCGATTGTCAATCATTTTATTAATAAATACATTTTCGTTTGGTTGGTACTTTGGCGTTTATCTCATTCTCTTTAAACTATGTGTTGAGGTAATGTCAATGTCATTCAACAAATCTATCTTCTCTGTGGTTCATGTCGGTGTCGTGTGATTCAGTTTGACTAGTTCCATCTTTTGTTCATTTCTGAATTTGAATAGACTTGGTGATTTTCAGTGAAGATAATTTAAATAATCCACAAAAATGGCTTTTCTTCTTTGATATTGAGCCTCGTATTATATTTTAGCTGTTTATGTGTCCTGATGTTCTATAGATTCTACAGGTAATATTTTTCTTTATTGTTAAGCATTCGCACTCTTACACATTATTAAAGCAGCTTCGTGTATCATGGTTGAGAATGACAACAAGATAGAATACAATATATATTTAGAATACAATGGGCTCTTCCGCCTGATTACGCATTTCAATTTTTCTTTGGGCTTTGATCTGTGTATCAATGGTTCAATATAAAAAATGTGGTACCCATATTAAAAATAATGAGACATTACATGTATCATACATTTATACATTGTGTTTACAAAATTTTATTTACGGTAGATAGGGTAAACTGGGTAAGATGCTTTACGAATTTAAATATCTAACATTATGAAAGTTTGTGTAAAAAAGTTCCAAAACTAAGTTGTTGGGTGACTATTTAAGCATTATAACCGCCGCATCACATCATTATCATTATTTAGTTGAAATTTGTTTTTTTAACTTATAGCTATGTTAATTCTCTAGAACTCGGGGAAAAGTATTATTCACTTTTATGAGTAACTAGCTGTGCCCCGCGGTGTTACCCGCTCATCCCACGGGAACACTACATTTATTCGGAATGAAAAGTATCCTATGTCCTTCCCCGGGACTGAAACTATGTATATACCAAATTTCATCTAAATCGGTTCAGAGGTTTTAGCGTGAAGAGGTAACAGACAGACAGACAGACAGACACACTTTCGCATTTATAATATTAGTATGGATTAGTATGGATATGGATAATAGTATTCATCTTTAGTTTCCCTTTGTCTCATTTATCCTTTATATCATTAATTCATTACGTTGCAGTTGCATATAACATCATTCTGATTTGTTTACTTATTGGCCGTTTCATTTACTTACATAAATTAATATTCTTGATATTTTCAAAACATGACATCGTGCAGAATTAAAACGCGTCACTGTTACATTACAAGCTGACATTTAATTGGCCGCCTCGAGCTGCCATTCTCGGCTTATTTATTCACTTTAAAATTTGGTTGAAACTGGAAAATAAATTGCTTTAGATTTTGTTCATAAATTTAATATAGAAAGTAGGTCTCAGGCATATTCAAATTTTTAAACGGGTTTACGTCGAATATCACTTTTTTCGATTGTCAATCATTTTATTAATAAATACATTTTCGTTTGGTTGGTACTTTGGCGTTTATCTCATTCTCTTTAAACTATGTGTTGAGGTAATGTCAATGTCATTCAACAAATCTATCTTCTCTGTGGTTCATGTCGGTGTCGTGTGATTCAGTTTGACTAGTTCCATCTTTTGTTCATTTCTGAATTTGAATAGACTTGGTGATTTTCAGTGAAGATAATTTAAATAATCCACAAAAATGGCTTTACACGTACCGAGAGCACCGGGTGTCCCCTCAATGATGAAAGATGGGGCACGGGTAAGATATTATAACCTTACTTCTGTCATATCATGTGTATCGGGAATTATGGTTTTATTATTCCTTTATTCTCATTATTTATACCATTTACTGATCACATGATTCTACTCAACGATGAATTTGAGTGTAAATTATTGAAAACATACATTGAAATGTTCAATATGTATTTATTAAACGCAATAACTGCATTCTCACACGGTCCCGGAACAATCTGACCAGTTCCATGTTAATTTATCAATCCCCCTGCGTTTGTAATTAAAGATAGGATTATTTTTATCTTTCTTTAAAAAAACTACGGTTGTTATACATAAAACTTGCAATTATCTAGCTGCAATTTGTGGCCCGGCAACCATCCCTCTCTGACACCCTACGCTAGAGAAAATTGTAAATAATGGCCAGCCACAAATTGCAACGAAACATGGCCTGTTTAGAAGCCCCTTAATAGAAACAATGGCAACTACAAATAGACATGTGTACAGGGTTTATTTGACTGAACTTTACACATATTTCAGATGTTTTCTGGTTTGGAAGAGGCAGTATACCGCAACATATCAGCATGCAAGCAATTTGCACAAAGTGTGCGCTCCGCCTATGGTCCGAATGGAATGAACAAAATGATCATCAATCACATTGACAAACAGTTTGTCACAAGTGATGCTGGTACCATCATCAGGGAATTGGATGTAGAACATCCTGCAGCCAAACTGATGGTCCTTGGAAGTCAGATGCAGGATGCTGAAGTTGGAGATGGAACCAACTTTGTCATTGTAATGTCTGGTGCTCTCTTGGAGGCGGCCGATGAACTGCTCCGTCTTGGTGTAACCACCAGCGAGATTGCTGAGGGCTATGAAACTGCTCTTGAAAAGTGCCTTGAAATATTACCTGAACTTGTGTGTTATGAGATTAAAGATATCAAGAATGTAGAAGAAGTTATCAAGGGTGTCAAGCCATCTATTATGGCAAAGCAATATGGCAATGAAGATTTTATTTCTGGACTGGTTGCTAAGGCCTGCATTGCTATCCTCCCAGAAAAAACTACATTCAATGTGGATAATGTTAGAATTTGCAAGGTATTCTTTAATATTTATTTGTACAAAAACTAAATCACATTTCAATAAATAGCAAACTGAAAATTTGTACTACTTAGATGTAGACACATGATGTTATTTATCGAGTTCTTCATTAATTATTATTATTCATAATATTTAAAAGATAAAAAAGACACTTTTACAAATATTCAGTGCAAATTGAAAAGGTTCCTACTACATACTAAAATATTTGTCTATTACTGTCATCATTCTTTAAAGTTTTTAATTTTATTACAGATTCTTGGAGCTGGTCTCCTGCAGTCTGATGTTCTCTCCGGAATGGTATTCAAGCGTGAAGTTGAAGGAGATGTCACCTCTGTCCAGAAAGCTAAGATTGCTCTATACTCATGTCCCATTGATATCACCCAAACGGAGACCAAAGGAACAGTTCTTATCAAATCGGCTGATGAGCTTCTGAACTTCAGCAGAGGCGAGGAATCTCACTTGGAGAAACAGATCAAAGAAATTGCTGATACTGGAGTTAAGGTTATCGTTGCTGGTGCTAAGTTTGGTGACATGGCTCTGCATTTACTGAACAAATATGGTATTATGGCTGTGCGCATCCCATCAAAGTTTGACCTCAGACGTGTTGCGAAAACTGTTAATGCCACTGTGAGTACAATAATGTTAATTTTTATGAATATAATTTAATTTTACATTTAATAGATGTCCCTTAACATTCTCCAAATGAATTATTTCGTCTGTTGACAACCAAGGCGATTAAAGCCGGTTTTTTAATTTTTCATTAAGCTTTGATCTTTGTATTCATGGTTTAAATAAAAATTGTAGTGTACCCACATTAAAAAAATGAGACATTACATGTTTCATAAATTTATAAAAACAAAAAAAAATATTGATTGGTTTCTCTGTTTAAGGCCCATATGTACTTTTACCAGTTTAATGCAACTGCCTGTGCTGTCACTACATATACCTGTATATTTTATTTTTATCAGGTGCTACCCAGGATGACCACTCCTACCGCTCAAGAACTTGGATACTGTGATGTGGTACAAGTAGATGAGGTTGGTGACACCCGTGTGGTAATCTTCCGCATGGAGAGCTCAGAATCGCGCATCTCTACTGTTGTAATCAGAGGATCAACCGATAACTACATGGATGACATTGAGCGAGCCATTGATGATGGTGTCAACACATTCAAGAATGCTGCTAGGGATGGCCGGTATGTACTAATTGGATTGCTTGATTTTTAGATTGTCTCAATTACATTTTAAATTTTTGGTCACTAAAATATGATCAAGACATTTAGAACAACATCTCCAAGTGATCCTAGTTAATATTGAACAGCTTGAGTTCCATGAGAAAGAGAATGCCCCATAGAGCCAAGACTTGCTGATTGTCACCCTCTTTGGCTGGATGTGTAACGGAAAAGGATAATATAATTAATAATAATTATCCAAAAAATTACAGATTTAAGAGGCCTTATTCCTTTCATAATATTTTTTTATCATATTATGACAATTATATATTGATAATTTCAACTAACTTCTTGAAGTGAATAATACTTTTCCCCAAGTACAGTCTGACCAAAAAGAGTAGAAATTAAAAAGTGGCAATACTGTAGTGTCGTCCCTTTCTAATCAATCTAAGAAAATGGGGATGACACTACAGTATTGCCACTTTAATTTCTTCTCTTTTTGGTCAGACTATATGTAGGTAGTAAGATAGCTATTTCATGCTTTCATTGCGTGCAGTCGAAAATAAGTTCTAATTTTCCGCGTGAATTTTGTTAATTTCGAGTAGTTTTTGAAACAAAAATTATCAATGAAAAATTCAAACAGTAGGTTTCAAATATATACCAAAAAATCCCAATAGCCCTGTTCTAGGTAGTGAGATCAATAATAAGTTAAGAAACATGTTTGATCATAGAGAAAAATGTCTAAAACAATCAGCATTGTAAAAGGAATAAGCCTCTAACAGAAAATTACGAATTTGGCCTTATTTTCCTGATTTCCAGGAAACATCAAACTCGATTTCACAAAAGAAACTTAGTTGACTTTAGCCCTATTTCAATATGGCGCCTGTTTTTACCATCACCCCCTGTACAACACTAAACAAAGTTCCACATATTAATAAAAGTAATAATTTCCGTACTTTTCAGATTTGTACCAGGTGCGGGAGCAACAGAGATTGAACTGGCCCAGCGTCTTCTCCAGTATGCCGATACTCTGCCAGGCTTGGCGCAATATGCCGTGAGGAAGTTCGCGCTTGCGCTGGAGAGCGTCCCTCGAGCACTGGCTGAGAACACTGGTTCTAATGCCACTGAAGTCATCAACAACATCTACAAGGCTCACAAGGTATAATGAAATAACATTTATAGGCATTGGTTCCTAATTTTAACTTTTAACTATTCGTAATTGTTGCATTTTGCAACTGTGTAATTTTACAATTTCCTGGCACCAAAAACTATTGTGGCAAATTTTTTAACTTGTGTAGAACCTAGTTCTTACTAGGTATGTATTAGGAGAATTTAAACAATGGCAAAATGAAGCCGTTTGGCGATCGTAATTAGCCCAATCGTCAGTGCAGTTTGTGAAACTGCCTGGCGCATTAGGTGCATACAGGAATTTATATCCTAATGTTCCTCAACCTAATGTGAAATGAAATGAAATAATTTATTCAGTAAGTAGGCCACAGGGGCACTTTTACAAGTCAGATTGTGAATCTACCGGCATTTCGCAAGAGGAGACCGCTGTAACTAGCTCTTCCTAGTTGTCTTGGCGCAAGACGGTAATCATCCACTTGCACATTGTGACTGTTGTGTGTGAATAATCTAAATTAATTTACAGGAGGGTAACAAGAGCGCTGGATACGACATCGATTCGGAAAACAATGGCGTATGCGACGTCAACGAGAAGGGCATCTTCGACGCCTTCGCACTCAAGCAGTGGGGCCTCAAATACGCAGTAGAAGCGGCCACCACCATCCTTAAAGTTGACCAAATCATTATGGCCAAGCGGGCAGGTGGCCCCAAGCCCCGGCAACAACAAGGCAGTGATGATGAATCCTAAAATTAATGCACTACTTTACATAACAGAAGAGTATTTTACTTTAGCTTACAATACTTGTATTTTACGTTCTTAACTAACAATAATTAAGTTACATATTAGCTTATCAGTGTGGTAACTTATTATTAAGCTACCGAATATTTTGAACACTTTAAAAGTTCATGTTCACCAATGCTCTATGTTCTCTGTATAACGTTATATATATCAAACTAATATGTTAATGATTTTGAGAGCTTGAAATTGTATGTATTGGTCTCTATGTCACAAAAATTTGCTTGTGACTACATTAATACAATAAATAAATTTTTACTTAAGTATGTTGTCGTTTTACATTAGTAATACCTATAATAAGATAGTTATTACGATTTGCACAAATCAGGCAATGTAGTGCAACTTCTGTAAGACTCGACCGTCGAGAAGACAATTAAAAAGCGGAGATAGACACCATTCGGTTGATCTCGATGGCTGTTGATTCGGAACACCAATATTCTATTATTGATTAAAACATTTTCATTTGCATTTTTGACAGACCCAGATCCCACACTACGGGCGCCGTACATCCGTCGCCGTCCGTGGTATAGGGTCCGTTTAAAACAACAATAGAATATCTACGATCCACATTGTGATCCTGTAATACAATACCGAAATCCTTCCGAGTGTGGTTTCCCTCAATGTTTCCCTCCAATCTTGGAGAGTAGTTGATGAATGAATAAAGAAAAAATGGTAAGCTTAGAATAATAACGCCTAGAAACCCAGTTCACGCGCAACGGTGAGGCCACTAAAAGTAAGCCAGAAATGGCTTAAAGCGCCGATCGGCTTCTCAGTTGCAAGGACGCGTGACAGGTGTAAAGAGCTCCCACATTTTCAATTATTATGACGATTTGTGCAAGGATAGGGTGTCACAATGCATCGGAAAAAAATGATAAACATTCTAAGATGGTAAGCAATAAAATCTTCTAATAAAGAAAAAATAAAATAAAAATAAATAAAATAAATAAGATAACATTTCACTCGTAAATATTATTCTTTAACTCGTATTTTTACGTAAAACAGTAATCAAAAATTCGTATCTTTTATAAGCGGCATGACCACGTAGTGCTACCCGTGTAACGGAATTATTTGCCCATAATTCTGTCCTGATAATATACTGATTACTTACAAATGTCTTGATGATGAGTTGACGACTGTGCAAATAAAAGTAAAGTCAGTTGTAAAATCATGTCTAATTTTATTTGACACTGTAGTTTTTTGTGTCAGAGTATAGGTCGATTCACTAAAGCTGGCGCGAATGGATTGAATGAGTGAATGATAATATTTATGTGTGCGTCACAAAATGATTACATACAGGTTGATACAATAAGTGATTATTGAAAACGTATTTGTAGACAAACTAGACGCATAACCGCCCAAATTCAGCAGTATAAAGAATAGGTACTATAAAATATTATCGAACCAAATTAAACTCAAAATGACGAATGGCTTTTTTACCAAAATTTCAAATTGGTGCTAGGAAGCTGAAACTCGGTATCGGGGGGCATTTGGGGCTCACAAATATGAATCTGTAATCCGTGTCCAAAAATTCGGTCAAAGTCGGAAAATATCGAAAAGCCAAGATTTGTATGGAGTTTTTTTTTAAGAGTCCTGTATCTCGTAAACGGCTGGAGATGGGTAGGGGGATGCTCAAACAAATATCATAGATGACCCCACCCGAGTACAGTCGTGGAAAAAAAAACAAAATGGCGACTTTTCTTTTTTTTGGAAAATTTCAAATTGGTCCGAGGGGGCTGAAACTCGGTATTGGGGGGCTTTTGGGTCCTCCGACTCAGAATATGAAATCGGATTTTGAATATTCGGTCAACTTCGGATAATATCGGACAAACAAAATTTAGTAATCTTAGCTCGACGGAGGGCCGAGCCATTTCTGAGCATAACTTATTGAATCGAATGGGTCTTAGCCTCGGATACTAGTACTTTCAATAAAAACTATATTGAATAAAATCGGTCGAGCCGTTTTTGAGTTATTGCAAAATTTCATAATTTTCTTTAAAATGACGTAAGTGCCGCGCGGTGTCCCTACACTTCGAACGTTACACATATTGGTTAAGTGCCAAACTATACTAAAACATTTGGCTCAATCTGTCGCGTATAATAGATAACTTCCAAAAGATAATAAGTAATTACTGTTTCTTGGCGTGTACGACCTTTTTATAGGGCTTGAAATCTTTCTCGTAATTTTCGTCTATTGTGAAGGACGGGCAACTACGGGACCCTACACTGAGCGTGGCCCGACATGCTCTTGGCCGGTTTTTTATAATTCGAACTAGTCGTCCGTCACCTATTAATTCTTGACATTAACCCTTTACCAGGCCGCAAAGACAAGAAGAATATGTGGGTTACGTTAATACCATTGCATAGTCCCACATGGTCAAACTCATACGAGACAATGGAATAGTATCATCCCACATCCTAATTCTGGTCATACACAGATTGCATGAATATTAGTGTCTGTCAGGATGGCGTGAGAGATGTCTGAATAGTCACAAAATTTGCACCAAATAACTGTACCTAAACTGTACTAAACTGTACCTATGTGAAAAAAAACTGTACCTCAAGCAATTAAACATTAAATAGATAGTCACATAGACACGCCGTTCTGACGACAGAATGGCGTGTCTAGCTCACTATCTATTTAATTGCTTGAGGTACAGTTTTTTTTCACATAGGTACAGTTTAGTACAGTGTAGGTACAGTTATTTGGTACAAATTTTGTGACTATTCAGACATCTCTCACGCCATCCTGACAGACACGAATATTAAGCAATAAGTATGTACAATTACACTGCCTTACAACAGTCAAAATCTAAAGTATGTCAAAAAACTAGCGTCTGCATAAAACACCATGATAGTAAAATCTTTTTGTATCAAACAGTTAAATATACCTTTCGGATATATACATATATTACTTGTTTAGTCTAAATATTGTGCAGATTATGCTTATATTATACCTAATAATTTTTATTTTTCTTGAATAACAAAAACCCATTTTGTTGTTGTTTAGAAAATATTAGGATGCCCCTGTATTATAACGGCACTCACACTAACACTCGAAGTGACAAGTGACATAACTTTCATTCAATCCATTCACGCCAGCTTTAGTGAATCGACCTATAGTTGTGTGGATTTTGGATCAACATCATATTGTTACGCCGGTGGATTAACTTCAAACGTCAATTTCGGTGATTTAGAATCGTTTTCAGCTAGCTGTAAAGTAATTTTTGACCGTTTCAGGATTTGCTCTATTGCATATTCAGATTTGACTATACCTACATCATAACTGACATTTTAAATTAAAATAATAAATAAAAAACTTTTGGTTAATGCATTTAATGATGTTTGAACTCAGCAAGAGGTCTAAGATTCAATTATAATTTTGAAAGTAACCAAACACCACTGGCAAGAGTATTCCGCCAATTTCTGGAGAATTTGATTGCGCTAGCAACATTATTGGTGTGTTTGTGTGCGTATCGGCGCGTGTAAATACGAGTTGTTCACAACTACATGAATCCATTTTATGCCTCACGTGTGACGCTTCGGCCGTTTGAAACTATCATTCTAGGCGTTATTATTCTAAGATGGTAAGCAATAAAATCTTTTCACAAAATAAAAAATATGTCAAAAACTTGTTAACGTCCAAAGGTTAGGCCATAGATGAGTATATGTATAAATGTTAGGCTGTGCGCTTTCTGTCAGTCATGTTTCTGGATTGAAACGTGACTCGTCTGAGGATAAGAGTTAACGAGTTGTTAACACCACACTCACTGGTATCCTAAATACACTCCTAACACAGCCAAATAAATAAAATAAAACAGTGCAATGAAAACTTTCCCGGGTTATATTCATTCAAACGCTAGCTGGCCTCGGATTCCCTACTAGATTGGAGATTGCTGGCCGGCCGCTTACACTTGAAATTTCATAAGTGTAGTACGGCCAGTCGCAAAGCATTATAGGCATAGTTCAGTTCAGACTTCAGAGGATGATCATTGATCGATCAACCTATGCAGAGCTGGGTCATTCCAGTCTAACCATTGACGTAAATACCTCAATGAGTCTAACAAATATATTATTTATTTATTAGCACTAAGTTTGTGTAAACTAGGCATTAATTAGTCATAATCACGGCCATCTAGATCCAAGTAGGTAACTACCTAAAGCTATGGTTTAGTTAATTTACCAACCAAAGAAAATTAATCATGGTGATAAATTATAACGTAACAGGCATAGCTATATCAACGAAACCATAATTATCCACTGGAATCTTGGTTGTATTGTTCAAATTCGCCACCCTTCTTTTGATCGGAAGTGATTACTGATTAGTGCTTAGACTTGGCATAGACAACATACGTTGCGCCGTCTGTCACTGTTTCGCTTCGAAAAATCTATGTTATTGACAATTTTGTTGTGCGATATTGCGGTCGGTTGCAGCAAATTGAATATTGAATAATCAAACTTGATATTTTTTGAAAGTAAACTAATTATCAAGTATAATTTCGATAAATATAAGCAATAGAAGACAAGTACAAGCAAGCAGCTGCAAAAATTTACAATGTCGTCCTATAAGGTAAGTTCTAATTTCGTTTTCTCCTAACTTATAAAATATATATGAATTGAAATAATAATCATTTATTTTAACGATTAATAAAATGAATACTGCTGAACCTTGCCTATCTTTAAATCTTCTCTAGTGTGTTGATTTGTATTTTACTTTTAAATAAATGACAACGAACTACCTTCTATCTCGCAATAATAATGTTGAAAACTATTTAAACAATTTAATATTTCATTGCAGCCCATTGATTCTAAACGTGAAGAATTCAGAAGATACTTAGAAAGAGCAGGAGTAATGGATGCTCTCACCAAAGTCTTGGTTAGTTTATATGAAGAGCCAGACAAACCTGAAGATGCTCTAGAGTATATGCGGAAACATCTAGGCACTGATGGTGGAGAAGATGAGTTGGAGATTGCCAGAGCTCGTATTGCAGAACTCGAAGCAGAAAACGCGCTTCTCAAAGGAGATGCAGCTCCAACAGAGGGTTAATAATAATTATCTCAATAATTTAGTCAAATGATCTCGCTAAACCAGATTGTACAATGATCTCAGATAAAAATATCCTTGTTAATCCTAAAGAAATATAACTTGTGTTATAAGGAGAGTATTATTTTTGTTATGATTTAAGTTTTCTTTAATGTGCGGGTTGCACAATAAATTTTTGGTTTCGTTTGTATGTGGTTGTTTTTTTAACCCTTGACTTGTAATATACTTAAAAAGAAAAATCTGTATGAGTCGTAATGGCGTAGCGGGCGTGGTGTGCATTCACTAAAATATAAAACAACTATGCTAAAAAAAGTTACTCAAAATGTACTAATAACATATACCTATTAAGTACACCAAGTTATAAAATTACTGCTTCATACTTTTTTTTTCTTCTGTGGCTTTTACTTCGCTTCATACATAAGGATAACAATGTGAAGGTGCATAGTATTTGTCAATAATCAATAGGTTCATGGTAAGTTAGCATACCTACACCTGCCGTTCTGACAGTCAGGATGGCATGTGTAGGCATGGCAGGATAGAGGTAATTTTATATTTGTACACCCGCCATTTTGACTCGCAATTTTTTCATATTTGTAGTTTGGGTCAAAATCTTCCTGCCAACTTTTTCGGTTTCAGACTATGACGATGATCTTCCTGGGTCAAGGCCCGATAGTCCGCGTGGTATTTTGTAAATCGCTATCACTTTACAAAAAGCAAAACCTCACTGAACAACGGCATGCTCTACGAGCAAACTCGAAATTGGCGAAATCATCATTAACTTTGATGGAAGCCATATTTTAAAATTAGATTAGATCTTTAGGATGTGTTCTACATACCATGGCACCCGTAAAAGTGCAGTAAAACTCGGGCAAGAAGTAAAACTTTAGACAAACCATGGGCGGTAATTCGTAAAGCCCCACATCGCATAACTTCTGCGATCTGGAACATTCATTCTGGATACTATGAAATACCTGTCTCCTCATATTGTAAAGTGCCATTATTTGCATGTGTCTCTCCAGTGTCTACTAGATACTGACCATGGGCGTAATGATTTATCCTTGAACGTTGAGTGAAATAAAATCACATTTACATGAAATCCCATTGAAAAGAAATCCCGTTTGGTTATGAAAACAAAATACTTACGTACCGCGCCGTTGGTAGCTACTTGAGCTAGCCATAGTCTTCCAGAGGTAAACGCGAAACGGGGTATTTACCTATGGGATGCCAAGTGGGGCCACTAGTTCAAAATATAATGGTTGAACTACATAGTATTGTTTGTGTAATTAAAGGAACCTAGTAGTGGGACCCACCACCTGGAAAGGATATTTCTAGCGTAGCTGTCATCTCAGTCCAATTAAAAAGATTTGGGTATTAAAACAAATACTAATGATTTCTGATTTATTTAATTTACGCTTGACTAAGATATATATTGAAAACTGTTACATTTAAATAGCAGTACTGATGAGCTCTGTGTATTTCTTGACTTTGCTGGCAACGCTCATGTCCACATATTTGTCAGCAATGGAGACCACCATGCCTCCCATTAAGGCGGGATCAACCTTAGCTGTGAGGTGGATAGTTTGGTTGCCCTTCACGAATTTCTGCAAATCAAGAGCAATATATAAACTGTATATTCATGTAATTTTTTTTAGGGAAGTAAAGGAATTTGACAATCCATACTAATATTATAAATGCGAAAGTGTGTCTGTCTGTCTGTTACCTCTCCACGCTTAAACCGCTGAATCGATTTTGATGAGATTTGGCATGGAGATAGTTTAAGATCCGAGGAAGGACATAGGATAGTTTTCATCCTGGAAATTATCCCTAAAAAGATTGAAAAGTGAGTAAGTAATTCATGATGACATTGATGACCCTGTCGGAAATGTAATGATTCGACCAAAAGCACAATTGCTCTTACATTTGCTTAGGCGCTTTAAATAATCCCTTTTATTAATGAACACGTTCGCCGGCGGTATACGGCTATAGCCGTACTAGTGTAGGACTGTGAACCTTGTGTCTTGACAGTACGGCCATCGCAGTAGTACCGCCGGCGAACGTGTTAAGGTGATTAGGTGGATATCTATCGTGTAGTACGAGGTTGCTTCCATCCTTCCAAGTTCCACGCGGACGTAGTTGCGGGCAAAAGCTAGTAATCAATAGATTCATGGTAAATAAGCATACACCACCCATCCTGACTCTTGACAGTCAGGAGGTGGGTGTACCTCCACATTGTAAAAATGGTTATAGGATACTTTTTACCGGACTATGGTAAAGAAAATAGATTTACATAGCAGAAGTTGCTATTTTATTCAAAGAAATCTTAGCTTCATCAATATTTGAGATATGTATTCATATGTTCCACTGCCATTGGCAAATATATTAAGAGATGTTGATACTCCTGGATGGTCATAAGGCATTTCTTTTTACATTTTGCTTATTAGCGAAATTTCTTTGACTGCACTTGCTTAAATTAGTCAATAATTTGTCTAATACCTAATAATACTTATTTTGATGAATATTAACACAAAATGATTCACTTTGTGCCAGGGATATGATATATCTCTCTCAAAGAAATAGTTAAAAGATATTTTCACACTGTTAATTTGACCCTTTCATTAAAATATCAGGTGATTTCAATTTGATTAGCAAATTTTTGAAATGGCTTATGGGGGGGTTAATGAATATTACTAGCCTGGACTAGGGTTAAACAAATATATTTAATACCTTGAGAGCAGCTTCCAAGCTCTGCTTCTGGGCAGCATCCAAAGGCTTGGCAGTGATCACCTCACAAGTGACCTCTCCGCGGTGGGCAGCCATGATCACCTTGAAGGCGTTGATCACACCCTCCAACTTGCCGAGGCGGCCATTGTCAGCCAGCAGGCACAGAAGGTTGCCAGTGGCAGGGGCCAATTTTATCTGTAAAGTGACATTGAAACTTGATTTTATCTGAACTAAATGACTGAAGGTTGGGCATGTCATTTAAACTTAAGTGTCCTATTTGAATATTTTTTCTATGTAAGGCAGTTTACATACCGCGCCAGCAACATTTCTAAGACCCTCGGACTTGAGAGACCTCTTTATGGTCGGGTTGACAATGAACTCCTTAAGTTTCACATCGGTTTTCATGCTTTGCTGGAACGCGGTAAGTTCCTTTTCAACCACGTCCAGAGCCTTGTTCTTTGAGGCGGCAGAGTATAAAGCCGACGCATATCTACCCTCCAAACCAAAGATTTGTACAGGAGGTTTGATGAGCTGAGCAGCAGCCGATGAGGTGCTCAGGGATCGCACCTAGAAACATTACGTAATTTAATCAGTGTCAGAAAGGTTATAAACACATTTTGATTGCAATTGCGGGAAAAATAAGAAACATACCAGCATATTGGTCTTGGTCAAAGACATGTTTTCTGATTAGAATTTGGTGTAATTTGATTTATAAATTCACCAAATGCACTGTGATCGAATGAAAAGCTGTTCGATCCGCTAACTGCTACTGTCAAGTCAGTCGACAGACGTTTGACATTGCACACAACATTCTTCGAAAACATTGAGCTTTATTATGTGTCTTAAACAGCTTTGATTTTTGGATAAATAATTAAATATGTGTTAAGCACAATGCACAACATATTATACATTATTTTAGAGAGCAATTAAATTTTTTTTTTTCAATCCCTACGTATTATTATTGAAATAAATGAAAAATCCTACAACTTACCGTTGTTACTTGTAGAATGTAATCGTGGAATGTAGCATCCGGATGGTGGATGAACGTAGTGATTATATGCTCTTTGGGTGGATGGATATACTTGTCAGTCAGGCAAACGAAACGTCATTCATTTGGAATATGTTTGGAATGAAAACTTGGAAACGGGACAAACGAGTCAACTTTACTATGACGTAAACACAAGAGGTGCGAAATTTTTCGTTTCAAATTCCTAAAGCCGCTTAATTGATTCCGAGGTTGTATATACAAAACTTGTGTTTCTATTATTAATGGTGATCAATTAGATTTTTGTTTAGTGCAGTTGTGTTATACCTTTCAAAACTGAAAGTAGGTAAACATGTCGCGCCAAGTAGATACGAATGTTGCTCGGTTGCTCGAAGGTTTAGGCCTGGAAGGCGAAGACTTCTGTGACTTTACAATCGCTGATCAAAATTCTGTTGCGGAATCTCAAGGCATCACACCCACAACGCCATCTAACTTTAAACCGGTACTCGGTGAGAACGTCACTTACGTTGTTGCTTGTGTTATGATAAACGAGCGAAATGAAATATTAATGATGCAGGAAGCGAAAGAAAGTTGTGCCGGGAAGTGGTACTTGCCCGCTGGTCGTATGGAGAGAGGTGAAACAATTGTGCAGGCTACTATGAGAGAAGTTCTTGAAGAAACAGGCCTGCACTGCAACCCGACGACATTGCTGGTCGTAGAAACGGCCGGTGGCATGTGGTACAGGTTCGTGCTTACGGCAGACGTCACAGGAGGAGAGCTCAAGACACCAGCTAAAGCTGACAAAGAATCATTACAAGCAAAATGGATTTCAAATCTACAAGAAATAACTTTGAGATCCAATGATATCTTGCACCTGATTGAAAAAGCTCAGTTGTACAAACAAAGTAATTCTCAGAAAGGATGGCATAAAAATATTTTACCGGCTGCCATTCCACATGTTAAAGATTTACTGAGGTTGATTGTAGTCATTAAACGGCGAAGTACAAACAGGCTCCATGTGTTGTTGAGTGAAAAGACTGCTATACATTTTCCTGTGTGTGAAATAAATCCAGCAAAGAGTGTGCATTCAACACTAAGGAGGTTTATGGTAGAGATGTTTGGAGCAGATGTGGGGCAGCACAGGCCCCTGGGCTTGCTCAATGTTGAAAAGGATCCTTCAAGTGATGGGTGCTGTCTTACACTTTTAGTAGCATTCAGGCCTCCCCTTGAAGAAGTACCTCTAATTGGAAAGTGCGCTTGGCATGAGCTGTCACCAGATTCGGAAAGCCAATTGCTCTCTATAATAACAACAAAAAATTCTACTGTAGAATTGCATGTTGTACGCTAATTCATGACACAATAAGCACTATTATATATCCATCAAGAATACTCAAATTATCTTAATAATAAGTTTAGGTCTTTTTAACCAACTGTATTACTAACATAATAACTTTCGGACTAAAAGAAACATATAAGATATGCCTGATAATTAGTGGCACTGGTTGTATCATAATTAACTTTAGACAAGCTGGTAAGATTCTATATTAAAAAATATCCATATTAGGTGTTCCTAATCATGAATGTTGTCAAGCATAATGAAAATAAGAGTGCAATCAACAGCTTTAAAATTTGCTTTAAAGTCAGTACATATTGTCGGGGATACTGCAATACCACGTAAGTAACAACTGTAGATACGATTCAATATTCAAACAAATGTGAAGTATTTTATTAAAATGAGAATGTTATCGACAGCTGTTATTTATGCGGTGTTGCACTATCCCCAACCATATTCTTGATAATTTAATACCTGGTACCCATAACCATAAACTGTACAGTGTACAAATTGTTTCATGCTAGAAATATATTAGTATTTCAGGTTGAAATTGATAACTTATGCATTTGTCGAAAATATGATGATCAAAATATTTTATTGCTATTATAGGAATATGATGATGATGATTATGCTTATACTTAAATTTAATTTATTTACTGACACATTCCATTTATATAGTCTTATTTATTTTTTTTGTATATTCTGTGCTGAGACCTAGATCTCATTTTAAATATAAATGATAGTCACATATGGCAGCTAGATAGCAGATTTAGGAGTTATTGGTTTTTGTAACTGCTAACTATTATGAGCTAGTATTCTTAATTGTTTTAAAAAGTCTATTGAACAGATCTTGATAACTTTACAAGACATAATCATTTGTAAATTTAGACTGTTATTAAGGTACCTGACAAAATAAGATATGATAGTTAAAATAATTATGGTCATATTTTTTTTTTATTACTAGACATGTATGTCACTTATTATTTAACTTGCATATCTTACCGTGTGATTTTATTATTGTCACAAGTTTGTTAATGTAGAGCGCTAGAACCTACCTACTTAAATATGATGTGTTAATCTATAATTAAATCAACAGACATCACAGAATATTTACTTTAAACTGTAACAAATTGTATTTTATTTTTAGCTTAGTTTTATCTAATCTATTATGTGCTGGGTACTTGTTAATTTTATACACTTTATATTTTACAACATTAAATAAAGATGTTAAAGGATTTTTTTTTTTCTTAATTTCTACTTCTCAGCAGCTTTGTCCTGTCCTGTATACAATTAGGTACTGAGAAAGGTCACCAAACCCAAAGGAAAGGGTAAAAAAAAACCGGCCAAGGGCATGTCGGGCCACGCTCAGTAGGGTTCCATAGTTGCCGATACTTCAGAATCCCGAGGTTTAAGTTACGAGAAAAAATTTAAGCTCTATAAAAAGGTCGTAAACGCCAAAGTAACTGTAATTACTTATTACATTCTGGAAGTTATCGATTATACGCGCCAGATTGAACGAAATATTTTAATACAGTATGGCACTTAACTAATATGTGTAACGTTCTCGAAGTATAAGGACACCGCGCGGGCACTTACGTCATTTTAAAGAAAATTGTGAATTTTTGCGATAACTCAAAACGGCTCGACCGATTTTATTCAATATAGTTTTCATTGAAAGTGCTTTTAGGCCTCATTTTATGATTTTTTTCATAATTTTTTGACACTCGGTTGAAAAGTTAGAGGGGGGGGGGGGGGGGGACGCTATTTTTTGGATTTCCGCCATTTCCGGAGCGAATATTTACAAAACTGCTGACTACCAAAAAATGATGTTTGAAGACGCCTATTATTTTTAAGAGCAACCCACACACTAGTGTTGGAACGAAAAAGAAAAAAATTGGATTTTTATTTTACCGTTTTGTCGGCGTGATAGGTACATACGAGGGTTGTTTGATAAATACACGTTTTAAAGTTATTCTTGCTACTGGCTGAAATTATGTATACGAACTTTTTAGGCATCCTTTATGGACTAGAAAATTAAAAAAAAAATACAGCGTTCTTTTGTTTTTTTTCTTTTAACGGGTTTTTTACGACGGAGTTCGCGTTGTTATTGCAATAATGGAGAAAGAGCAGTATCGTTCTGTAATTCGTTTTCTGTTTTGGGAAGGAAATTCTTGTGATGAAATAAAAGTAGGTACGCATGCAAGCTGTTTACAATGATCATACTGATACTCCTATGACAACCATTAGATATTGGCACATAAGTTACTCTATGATTGGCACAATGAATTTAAACGAGGCAGAACGTCCATCTTTGATGAAGATCACCCAGGACGTCCTGTTGAGGTGACCACAGGTGATATGGTAAAAAAAATTTAGAATATTGTAGTAAGCGATCGCCAAATTTAATAAAACTTAGAGAAATTGTCGACATTATAAATGTTTCGATTGAACGCGTGCAGCACATTTTAGAACACAAATTAGGCATGAAGAAGGTTTCGGCGAGGTGGGTGCCGCGTTTGCTCACCGAGGAACAAAACCTCACCCGGAAGCAAATTTCAAGGCACTGTTTAGATAAGTACGAAAGTAGTCCGGTCCGGGTGAGTTCCTTCGGCGTTTTGTGACGTTGATGAAACGTGGATACACCACTATACCCCAGAGAGTAAAGAACAGTCTAAACAGTGGATTTTGCCGGGGGAATCAGCTCCAAAGAAGGCGAAGACCGGTCCATCGGCCGGAAAGGTCATGGCGACTGTTTTTTGGGACTCGCAGGGAATCATCCATACTGATTATTTACAAAAAGGAAGAACGATGACCGGGCAATGTTACGCTAATTTATTGCAAGAATTTGATACCATTTTGAAAAAAAAGAGACCACATCTAAATAAGAAAAAAGTTCTCTTTCATCATGATAATGCACCAGCTCACTCCTCAAGAATCGCAGACTCCAAATTAAAGCAATTACATATGAATTGCCGCCTCATCCGCCCTATTCCCTAGACCTGGCTCCCTGTGACTTCTTCCTATTCCCAAATTTAAAAAAATGGCTCGGTGGATAGAAATTTTCGTCCAATGAAGAGTTCATTGCCGCCACGGAGGCCTATTTTCACGACACGACGAATCTTATTTATTAGACGGCTTATTAAAGCTAGAACACCTTTGGAACAAGTGTATAGAGTTGGAAGGTGACTATGTAGAAAAATAAATATACACGTATACAAACCTTTGTTGTTTTTTTCTAAACACGGGTATTTATCAAACAACCCTCGTACACATATACTCTACCGAATTTCAGCTTTCTAGTACTAATGATCAGGGAGCTAAGCCGCGGACGGACAGACAGACACGGCGAAACTATAAGGGTTCCTAGTTGACTACGGAACCCTAAAAACGGGACCCTATTACGAAGAGTCCGCTGTCCGTTCGTCCGTCTATTTGTCCGTCTGTCACCAGGCTGTATCTCATCAACCGTGATATGATAGCTAGAGTTGAAATTTTCACAGATGATGTATTTCTGTTTTCGCTATAATAAAATATTAAAAACTAATTAAAATAAATATTCAAGTGGGCCTCCCATACAACGAACGTGATCGGTTGCGTTAACTTTGCACCTCATTTGTATGCGGCGCCATACATACCAGGTGCAAACTTAACTTAACCGGCCGGCCGGTTTTTAATCACATATGGGTGATGTCGGGATACCAACACTCACAAGTTCAAGTCGCGCCTACATCCACACCAACCACGACGCATTGTTAAATATCGTTTTCCTGCTAGAGGGCACTGATCATCAACAAATATTTCATTTTTATTTTATTTAGCCTATACGTGTGTCCCACTGCTGGGTAAAGGCCTCCCTCTCTCACGCCAGTCGTCTCGCTGAAGAGCAAGTTCCTGCCAAACGTTCTCGAATGCGTACAGGTCATCCCGCCAACTCCTTTTCGGTCTGCCTCTGCTTCGGTAATAGCCATCCTGCGGTATCAACTCAGTAGGATAACAAATACCTTATAAATAATCATAATTATAATGATTTATTTCAATTGCATTGAAAAATAAATTCTATTGAAAAAAAAAACATAAATTCGGATAGTTGACATAGCTAAAGTAGTAACTGGCGATATCGAGTGTCGTTAGAAACGTCGATCCAGTCCCAGGTTATTTCTTGACACTTACAACATCCTGATTTCTGATAGAACACAACGGGGCAAATGTGTAATATCTGCGTAGACAGCGGCAGCGGTACGCGATACGTGTCTCGCTCACTCGTATGGCCGCCGCGCTCGGATCCATGGGTCTCGCTCAGCCGCTCGCCGCGCCACTGGTCGCGTAAAGTCGTGGCATCTCCGTAAGTATAATCGACAAAATGGAACTGTGTCAAATTTTAAATCAAAAGTAAAATGGCGTTAGGTTAGGTTTACTTTGTTATAGTACCATTTCCAGTTACCTAGTTGGCAAGGTATTGGTATTGTAATGAAAAACAAAATGCTGCATGTCATCCTAACTGATTTATTAAAGCGATACAAAAAACTTCACTGACTAGAAAAATTGAATATACCTATCCGATCGAAAATGCATAACACAAAATTTATTTCATTACATCTATAATTTGCTCTATATAGGAAAATGCATTTCAAGCTAATTTTATACATAAAAATTATACAATTTAGTCATTGTCTTACATAGCCTTAATTTCTTGATTACCTATCAACTTTTAAATCATTGTAAAAAGTAATTCATAATTATAAGGATGTGCAGTGAGCTGCAGAGAGAAGTAACAGAACAGCCTTGCCATAATATAAGACAGCCTGCATATACAGTATGCCTGACTGTACAAATGTACACATTATCATCAAACAAAGTTAAAATTGTAACCAACATATTATAATTTATAAACAAAACAACACTTTCGAATCTAATCAGACCGAAATTACTCTTAACATTATTTTCATTTGTTCCACAAACGAAAATTATTGCGAGCGAGCCCAAAATATATCTAACTGTGACCCTACCTTTGTTCGTTTGAGATCAAAATCTACACATGTCGTAAAATTGTATGTAGGTAATGCAGCGGCGTGGCGTCAAAGATCTAATTATTCTCTAAGAACAATTAAGGAAATTTACTATAGGTCGCTATAAAATGGGCAAGCCACTAGTGATTGACATATTCACTTTGAAATCTCGAATTAAATAGTTCTATATAAATCAACCAAATTCTGGGCCACAGTCATCTAAAATATCCAAATAATTAATTTAAATTTATATGTAGGTACTTGTGCTTTTGTTAAGAAGTAGTAATATAAAAGTTACATAATTTAATCAGTTGCCCTGAACCTCGTAAGTTAAGGCCTAAGGTACTCGTCGTGTTTTTAAAATAAGAATCGAACTGTCATTTAAAGGATGATTAAAATTATCGGCATTTGTAGGTACATTGTAGTGTACAGTGGGCTTTAAGAGGCATGTAAGTATACAACACTGTTTCTTTTGAGACATTTACGCATTTGGGGTACTCGTCCATTGAAGCGGAGACGTCCGGAATAGAATGCGGAATGTGTCTCCGCACCGCTTCACTCAGTGGAGACGCACCATTATAAGCCTCGCCCTTTTCAGGCAAAAGGCCCTTTTGCCTTTTTATATAAATATATTATTTTTTGCATATTTTTGAAGCATTTGTACAATTAGGAGAGCGACAGTGTAACAGAAGTGAGATATCGTTATTTAGGTATACTACATAAACATGTAACATGTAGCGAGGCATGGCTTACAATAAAATAAGTAGACTGTAGGTACTTACATATATAATTTACAATCTGGTTGAAATCTTTTCTAAGGTGTTTCGAATATATTTTTCCCAAATGTTTCAAAGTCCAGATAGGTTGGAAGCTTTGTTTCTAACATCACTAACTTAACAACATTTTTACAAACCTACCAAAAGAATATTTATGAAAAAAAAGTTTGAAACTAACGGAACTTTGCAGTGTAACACAACCGATAATCATTTAGGTTACTGTTAGAAATATTCGCCTCTTTGGATGTAGGTACTTACATTGTACAGTCGGCGAATGAAAAGGTTCGTCACTTTTGAACCTTAACACGAACACATAGAGTCCAAAAGTGATGAGCCTTTTTATTCCCCGACTATACTTCATTAATAATTCAATCGGAATCACAGTCAGGTCAGCTACGGCAACTTAAATGAATGTATGCAAATAGAGAGAAGAAGCGTGCCTTTGAGAGTCTTGTACAACCAGAGAGTAAGGAGTTCATAGAACTGTCTAGATAATACTACCTTTAACAATTATTTATTTATTACATTATAGATTAGACAGATACCTAGTATTGATTGGAATTATTTAATTGGACCTTCAACCGGTTTACCGGCAGTCATGATGGGAGACAGTCTTCGACAACACTTGGCGCGCTAAAGTATAATAAAATAGCTGCTTAGAAATGGTAAATATCGACAGTCACTCCCAGCTGTATTGGGAATAATCGACAGTAATGCTGCCTAGTTGGAGAACTATTTCAAAGCTAGGTATATATCTTTCTTAGACAGTGATACGCTCTATTATATTCAAACTCTCTGGTTTGATGCAGTTCCCCACCCATCAAATTGCATACAGTGCAAATAGCAATGCACCCGTGTAGAATAATCTATAGAAAATCGCGCAAATACGTGTAGACCGAGATGCGACAGTCAGTAAACCTACCTGATCTAATACCAACAAGAACAGATACCACTTAAAAGAGGAAACTATTCATTTTGTACAGTCAGCCATGAACTAAAATATCGAATAATTAACAGGCGAATAATTAGCATATAAGAGATTTTTATAATAGCTTGGTACATTAACATTTTTGTTATAAAAACAATTTTATAATAAAAATGTTAATCGTGTAGTGGCTAAGCTAGATTTTCTTCCATTTTCAGTCAGGCCTTAGCCAAATAAACTTTTTGTATAAGAACAAAATAACTACACACACATTTTTTTACTAAAATCACGTTCTCCGTGAGATTTGCAATCAATCTACTACTGGATCAGATATAACATGATAACGCGGTCACATTTGGCCTAGCATTAATAAAATTATTATGCTATTATATGAAACAACGAGGAAATACTATTATTTACCAATAATTTCGTGTCTTAGGCTGCGCGGTATATAAAGTGAATCAATTAAGGCAAATATCCCGATTACTGACCATATTTAAAAAATATCACGAGGATTTTAACAATATTATTAGCCTTGGTAAAAATTATATCAATAGAATAGAGATAGTATCCGTCAAACACATTAGATAGTATTCTGACATCGTAATGGTACATTTACCGCCTAATACACTAAAAAGTGTTTTAGATTCAAATTACCAGTACCTATTATAATAATAGTTATAAGGCTTTAAACATAGAGAGCGGCCTACTTTAACCTATGGGTTATAAGAATTAGACGATTTCATTTATGTATTTGAATGCCACAAGAATTTCCTGTTTAGTTACTAGGGATCATGACTATAGATAGCAAAAAATGAATTGTTTTTTTATGGAATATGGAAAACATAACTACACTATTTGGGCAGGGAAAAGTAAAAGTCTTAAAGGAGCCAAATAGCAAGAGTCAGTGTAGTCAGTCGAATATTTTATAATAAATGGGCTGCTAAGTATTTTAAATTATGGAATAATAGGATCTCACTTGGCTATGGTGCAATGCTTCGTTGCTACTTAATTCTACGTACCTAATTCACAGGTAAAATAAATAGGCTCTATAACTCTATCTCATTCATCTACTCCACTTCATCAAATTTAATAGTTGTTTAGGATTTTAGAATATAGGTAACTCCATTGAATCATTTTTAATGGCTATTAAGCTTGTGCAACATTACCTTACATTATTACCAAAACAGTTTCTATATATCTTCAAAAGACTTTACAAATGTTTTCATTTTTCATAAGCGCGCTGTTACCAAATCTCAATCGAGCCTTTCTTAAGTAGTCAGGATAGTAGATCCGACACTGAAAGATAGAATCGGTAACAATAATGCAAATATCCAATATTGTACTGACATCAACAGTCTTCAATAATGCTAGGCATAAATACAAAACACTACAACTAGTACCAAATATTGTTCAACTATGAATTAATAGGCAACTAACCTTTGTCATTTCAATAGCCATTATACAAGGTGGTTTTATAATACAGTATGTTATACAAACTCTTTCCAGTTACCCTCCTAGTTGTATCCCTTCTATCCACGAGGAGAGGTCAGCTGATCCTGCATATTCTAGAAGATTATGTTGTGATGCAGGCTCTTCTGGTGCTGAGACACGCTTTGCTGCCGTTTGACCGGACAAGTAAGCTCCATGGACTGTAGAATAATAGTTGCTGTGGGTATGCTCGCCAGCAAAAAGCAATGTAGGCTGAAATTGAAAGATAGCTTATCTTATTACCAGTTAATATGAATGAACTATAAAACATTTAACAAATTTAGAGAATCTTAAAAGAAACTAGTTTTTAAAGTTATACTAAATCAAATGCAACTTTTATTATTTTTGAATATGATTTAATGGAAAAGGAGGCATTTCAAAAGGCCTTTAGGGCAGTTAAGGGCTCCAGGGCTGATACCAATTTTCATTATAGATATTAAGGAGTAATAATCTTAAGTATTATTCTACCACTTGTTTTTTAAATATGTAATAACTGTGAAATAGGCATTCATAAATATTTCCGCATTGAGGCAAAATGCAGTTCATTTATTGATAAGTATACCCTGGGGATTTCGGTGCACTAATGATTTGACACCTACTGTCAGCCTAGTGTGCACCAAAATCCTGGGGTATGTTGATAAGCTACCAAATATTGTATCAATATGCAATAAAAATATTTATTAATATCACTAGTAATATTTAGTTCTTAGTCAATGATGAAATATTTAAAGATAATGGGTAAAACCAAATGTTCAATGTTGTGCTTTTTCTATTACCTTTTTATCTTGAACATTTCGGAATAGTGGTTGTGCTAAACTCTCAATGTCACTCTGACTGGCTCCTACAGCCAGAGCCGTATATGAACCTCTCGTGTAGGGCTGCTTATTCCAACTTGTACTGTAATGAAACATAGACATGGTGAAACATACTGAAATATAAGAGGACAATCATCTTAAGGAAAATATTATATTAAATATTGCTCATTACATTGCATAGCTTGAATTATTTGTATACTAAATTTCTAACATTATAAAAATGAACTATACTAACCATACACATTTTAGTGGTTCTGGTACAAAGGGATCATTCAAAAATTTTCTTAAAATATTTGTGCAAGTAGTAGCAACTTCTTCCATAGTTAATGTCTCGATATATTCAGCCTCCTTACCAGAGACCCAACCCAGCAACAGGGTCTCTGTAACTTTACTAAATGAATAAATCTTTTTGTACCAAGATTCTGCCATATCTTCAGGAGTAGGTGAACTTTCCCATAACAACATTATTTCAGTAATATCTGGATTCAAGAACGGTCTCTCATATTCCAAAAATATTTTATTCACTGTACCAAATAGTAATCTCTCTATGGATTCCATTTTGTACTGAGGCAACGGAGGCTGGAAGAGATCCTTGGCATGATCTTTGAGGACACCGAGAGGTATTGTACATATCACATGATTAGCATAAAAAGTCTCTCCATTCTCACAGGTAACTTCAACATAGTTTCCATTTTTTTTCTTTGGTTTGTGCACATTTTCTGACATTGAGCTTCCTTCACTAGGGTTCACCAAATCATTAGCAGGACTCTTAGATATATCTTCTATCACAGTCTGATCTGAGTCCTCTGACTCTTCTCCCATATCTTCAAGAGTTCTTATTGAATTATAATCCCAGATAATCTTTTTTACTGGGTGATTGGATATTATCTTTTCGGGTGGGATTTTTTTTAACAGAGGCTGTAATATGGAGCTGTATCCTTTGGGGATCATAATGTTGCCACCCTGAAGTTCAGTGTAGCTGCCTAATTCTAGAAGATCAATTTCATCCATACTGCTGCAGCCAGATATACACGTTTCCCGTTTTAACAAGCAGTCGAATATAAGTCGGCGGAGTCTTTTTTCTTCCGATTCAGGTAAGCGCTCTAGGTATATTGTGGCCTCCAAGTTGATATGCTCCCCCACACTATGAATGTCGGGAGGGGGCAGGTACTGGCAGAGGAAGTATTCTTCACAGCGACGCAGGAACACTACGTACGCTTCATGTATTTCATGCAGCACCCCAAAGGGAACTTGCTTACCATCCTCTGTCGCCGCTATCACCTTGTGAGGCTTAGGAATATTTATTATATTTACCAGACCATTGGCCATAGCTATATCGAATATTGGATTACCCAAAACACCATGAATCCAGTTAGCTCCTAGTTCTACGTCGTGGTTATTCAATGGGATAGAAATAATTCTACCACCGATTCGTTTCCTTGCTTCTAATATTCTAAAGTCGTCCATACCATTTTTGATAAGTTCATTGGCGGCGGCCAGACCGGCCATGCCACCGCCAATAATTAATACATCACATTTATTTGTATCACATTTCTTACTGGAATTTGATTTATCGTCACCCATAATAATATTGAAATAAAATAATATTATTTGTCACTATACTTTTGACGTTCAGCTGGTTGGTTACGACATCTATGAAAATATTTTTTTAAACTTCAATTTAAAAAGTAAACATAAGGTTGTTCTTCATATACACGACGCGTTAAGTGTCATTTTTGAACATTTACTCCAAATAAAATATTAATTGTATATTTATTGAAGAATCTATCTCAAACATTATTGTCCAAAAGGTATTTTCGAAATAAGTTTATAAATAAATATGTATAAAAGAATAATATGACTGTTGTTTCTAGTGAGTATCCAGCTTTATAAATACCGGAAATAACGTCTTTAGTATTATATATTTTGTATATCACACCATTCTCCCCACCATTCGGCTACTTTGCTCTTTTTGTTTGCAGCTTATGCCATATGCGCTATCTCTTTTTAATGACCTTTGTGTATGCTAAATATACACTTATACTTATATAGATAGATAGGTATAGGTATAGGTACTTTGTTTACTCCTCGACAGTACACGACGGGCAACTGTTTTTGTTATTGTCGTGATAAAAATATTTTCAATTGTGAATCCCAATTCTAGTTGAAAACATCTTGTTTCCTCCTCGCTCTTTGCGATTATTACTCATTGGATTTGTATTCTTTTGTGTATATCTAGTTGCAAGTGATTGTGAAACTCTTTTTTTTACCCCATTGACAAATTCGATATCAAAAGTCATTGTGAATAATCGCGTCTATGGAATAATCAAGTGGTTACGAATTAATGTGCTCTGTTATAGTTATGTAATTGATAGATATAATGTTTAATTCCGTGAACTATTTGAAAACAGTGGTCAATGTAAATATAGTGTGCATAAACAGTCTGATGGAATAAACACAAACAGGGACACGTGGGTCTCACAGCGAATCGATCGATAAAGACGGAAGCGCGCGCCAGTCTCTATCAACGAGACGATTTTAAGTCAAGGTCGCGCAACGCAAACACGTGCAATGTCCGATTCTATTTACACACATGACTTTCTACTAGATGGGGGGGTGGAGATCAAGCAGGAGAGCCCGTTCGAGCTGGGCACGGTGTCGGCGTCAGTGCCGATCCCGCAGCGCCGCGCTGATATGGGTGACTTCAGCACAGACCTCGATCTGTGCCTCCAAGACTCCCTGACTGGCTCCTACGCCCCCGCGATGCCGTACAGCAAATTGGCATTCGACACAGACAGCACAACCAAATCAGAAAACTTCAAGATGGATGATGATGATATTTTCCAAGTAGACAAAGCCGATTTAATATTAGGGCCGACTCTTGCCGAATTGAACGCCAACCCAGATACATTATTAGATGACCTAAATTTTGACGATTTGCTTCTGCCCGAGGAGAGTGGATATTGTATTCAAATCGGCGGGGCTATGACCGGGTCGCGGCGCGGGCCGCATACGCTTCAAACAAACACTATGCTAGCTTCAGAGAGTCCCTGTAGTCCTTATAGCAGGGCTCAGTTAGCGTTTTCTCCATCTAGTCAACACAGCTCGGCATCCTCCAGTTTTGCTCAGCCTATGAACCAGCTGCCTGAGCTGTTGCTCCGGCTGGATGGTTACAGTGGGGAGCTAGCACTGGGACAGTCCGTGCCAGCCTCCATGGTGCTGCCACCGTTCACACCTAGTGTCCAGCAACAGAACACACAGTTGTCCTCATCAGCACCAACTCATTTGACTATGGAACAGGTGTGATATTCATTTATAAACGAATTTACAAATAACAGTAACTTAGCTAACAAACAATTTGAGGGTTAAGATAAAGATTTTATCTGCTCAATGGCATGCAAGTTACTATGGAAATTGCATCATGCACAGTTATATAATCTACATCATCATATAATCATTATATTGTACATGAGTTGGTTTATAATTTATATTAGTAGGTTTATAAGTTACTAATAGCATGTTAAAATAACATTCAATGAACAAGAAGTATGTCTACAAAATATTTTAACTTGTTTGTAGACAACTTTGTTTTATATATATTAATCCAGAAATGGCAGCTTGTGGCTTTAAATTAACTTTATAAAGATTAATAAACCATGCTTGTTTATGTATGTTCATATTAAAAAAACAACTTTGTTTGGGTTCCTCATAGACCTAGAACTCATAAATGTCTGATGTAGATAGGCAGATAATAAGATAAATTGTTTTCATGTCCATAATGTGTAGTAGGTTATTATTATTACCAGGGTTCGGAAATTCGGACCGATATTTACCAAAATTTTGGCGGCTTTGTTATTCGGTCGTAGGTATAGGCGGCTTTGTTTCACGTATGAGTGAGATAGCAATAGGATTTTGTCAACTTTAGGTAAAAATCGATCCGAATTTCCGAACCCTGGTAATAATAATAACCTACTACACATTATGGACATGAAAACAATTTATCTTATTATCTGCCTATCTACATCTTCAGACTGTATAAATCAGGGAATAAAACAAATACTCCACTACACACATTACTTCCCATTACTTCTACAGCACAATAAGCAAATGCCTAGAAGCCTCCTTATGTTTTTTTACTCAATTAAAAAACAGTCATAGAAGCCACATTATTTAAAGTGCCCAGGGCCTCTTACATTGAATGTTAGCCCAGACTCCAGACTACTTTATCATTTGCTTAAATACTATCCAAAAACAAAAGAGGTACAAAACGAAATTGATGGTTAATATGAGATTTTGAATACCAGATATGGCAAAGGCGTGAGCCACGCAAGCATCTACTATCAACAAGCTCCCTGGCTGAAGCTGGCTCGGCGTCCTCCCTCTCCGGAGGGCTCCTGAGCCCCGGCACTGCAGACTTCTCTCAGGATGAGGATGACAGGGATGAGACTGATGAAGATAGTGACAGATATGAAGATTTATCCTCAGATGGTAGGAGTGCTAATTTATATTAGGTTAGGACAGGTGCTGTGTAATGTGATAAGGTTTTTAAGCCCAGGTTGCTGTTTGCATATCCAAAGTCACAATACACCTCACTATATGTATATTGTATGTTTATGTAATAGGTCCTTTATAGAAGTGGTAATAAAAAAAACAATCCTATTCCTATAGGTATAAGTTTGTTATTCCTTTGTGCCAATTTGATATTTTTCTACTTAGTTTTTCAATTCTAAAACTTGTCAGTATTTTCAAATCAAACATTTTTGGGTTGACAGATATTTTTTTTGAGGTTGGATGATAATGGATGAAAATATATTGGCATAGGGATGCCAATATATTTTCATCCATTATCATCCAATCTTCTAGAGAGAAGGAAAAGAAAATAACTTATTCATTGAAATTAAATAAACATGTTTTTTAAATCATTTAAGATTCATTCTAATTCATCAATGTAGACTAAAATTTAAGGGGCTCGCCGCTCTCAATGACCTTCGATCTGTTGCGATAGATTTTCCCATATTATAAATAGCTAATCATAATAACATAGTTTTTCCACAACAAAATACCGTATCAAGTACCTTTCACATGTCACTGACTTTGAGATACAGGCCGTCAAAGTTTACGATTTTAAAAAGAAGATTTTAAGGGAAAAAGTTGTGGAAACGGTTTTTTGCGTTTTTCTCGAAAAGTATTGAGAAAAATAGAAAAAGCTTCACAACAAATTTTGTGGAATATGGTTTAGAACAATAAAATGTAAGATATTTTCTACATATACACCGGGGATAAAAGTAGAAACGAGATTAGTGTATTTTTGGTCCTTCACCGAATATTTAAAAAAAAAATACACAGTCGTTAAATCAAAATTCGGGTCACTACAAAGTGTTAAGCATAGACCATACTACAATATATATTAAATAGGACATTATAACTCTATAATCCACAAACTAGATACAATGTAAAAAACATCAAATTGGCTGATTTCTGTAGGGAGCCCCTTAAGGAGATTATGAATTGAGGTAATTTTTGTAATTATAGTGATCTAAGGATCTAAGGCTAAGATTATAGTGATCAACTATGTTATAGTCAATTCTTGCATCAAGTTAAATAAATTAATAGATGACAAGAATGTGTTGTTATGATACATAGGTGAGTCACCATAATTGTTTTGTTTTCCTTAGATCATATCTGTATCAGAATCATGTGGGCTTATTGTTTAACACGTTCGCGGACAGTAAGAGACGTCATGTGCCATGGCCCAAAGGAAACAAAAAACTACGCGAATTCTATAGCATCCGCGTCCGCGAAGTTCGCGGCGCGATCGTATTAATCAGTATTTCTTCCCTTTAGTCAATCATATCTTTCGTAGATAAAACATCGTGTAATTTTGTATGTATGTAAATCACACTACATGACAATTTATTTGTTAAACTACTTAAATCAGTGGAAACATACTGAGGGTATATCAAATTCTGAGTCACGGGTTCTCAATCTTTATACCACAACTCCATATATTTTTAGGGTTCCGTACCCAAAGGGTAAAAACGGGAGCCTATTACTGAGACTTCGCTGTCCGTCCGTCCGTCCGTCCGTCTGTCACCAGGCTGTATCTCAAGAACGGTGATAGTAGACAGTTGAATTTTTCACAGATGATGTATTTCTATTGCCGCTATAACAACAAATACTAAAAATAAAATAAATATTTAAGGGGGGCTCCCATACAACAAAGGGATTGTTTGCGTTAACTTTGCACCTCATTTGTATGGAGCGCTATACATACCAGGTGCAAATTTAACTTAACCACTTAAGGATGGAAAGTGTTTGTACGGAACCGTCGGTGCGCGAGTCCGACTCGCACTTCACCGGTTTTTTTAGTAACACCCTTATAAAATAAAGTACCTTCATGTTCCTCTTAATTACGCGATGTGCTTGCTCCTCGTGTGGGCCCCACGTTACAGTTTGGGAACGAACCCCTGCACGCAACTTCGTCAGCGTATTTTCTAATTTACTGACAATGGATAAAAAGTATCCTATAACTATCTTTGGATGTCCAACTATCCCTGTACCAAGATTGGTTAAAATCTGTCCACCCGATTCGGCGTGATGCGAGGACAATGGAAATTATGACCAACAGATGGCGCCAGGCTGGCTTAGCACCGCGCGCCCATACAAAACAAATGACGATCCTGCATCACGCCATTAAGATTTTTACTGAAATCATGATCCCTCTCCATAGAAAAACATATCTTCAATATACAAATCTAGAATTTTATAATAGGTAGTATAGATGTAAACATATTTCAATTAATACAATTTTAATTCTAGAATCGAACGACGAGTGCTCTGAGAGCAAACAACAGCGACAAAACGCTAAGAAGGAGAGATATTTCTGGCAGTACAATGTCCAAGCTAAAGGACCCAAGGGCCAGCGCCTGGTACTGAAGAAGAAGTCGGAAGATCCTCATGTGTTAAACTCTGTCACTGATCCCGTATTTAGTCCCCAATGTAGCGTCAGAGGAATTAAACATAGGTAATTTTTATGAATCATATTAGAGGTTAGAAAATACAAATTTGTTACAGATGGCGCCACCATCCAGTGTTTGTAGTTAGTAGCATTTTTATGAATCATATTAGAGGTTAGAAAGTACAAATTTGTTACAGATGGCGCCACCATCCAGTGTTTGTAGTTAGTAGCGTAAAGTTACGCAAGTTTATAAGTTGAAAAACAATAATTCCTCTAATTTAAGAAACTTGACTTAACTACTATGCCTGTGTATCATATAATATGATAAAAACATATAGAATTATATATGTATACGGTTGTTGTACCTTGAGCCAAAGTGACTTCATTTGATCTTAGACAGAGTAGACATGTTTCATATAAAATTATTAAGAATTTTCTCTAAACGTTTTATGACTTTTTTTTTCTAACATCTTTTGTGTCTTCAAATTGTAGTTTTAATTAAATAAGTATCTGATTGATATAAAAAAAAAACTCCTGCACGAATCGAACCTGAATTCGAATTTAGAATGGTCTGCATCACGCTATCGAAATTTTTATCTTCCAGTATATATACCCCTGAGAGGCTTATAGGGAGGTCGGTCGGGGTTGGTGGATGGTTGCAGCGCGGTGTCGGCTGCGCATCGTTCCTGCTGCCTACGGGCGAGATACATTTGCTCATTCCTAAGAGCGCTTGCGGCGCCTGCGTCGCTCCAGGTCGACATCCATTGCGCGCTTTAGTCGGCCGAAGGCCGACAACCATTGCGCGCGAATAACACCTAGGTCGCCTGCGGCGCCCCTCTCGCTCCATTGTCGGCCGAGGGCCGACAACCATTGCGCGCGAATAACACATAGGGCGCCTGCGGCGCCCCTTTCGCTCCATAGTCGGCCGAAGGCCGACAACCATTGCGCGCGAATAACACATAGGGCGCCTGCGGCGCCCCTTTCGCTCCATAGTCGGCCGAAGGCCGAAATCCATTCGCGCATAACACCTAAGCCGCCTGCGGCGCCCCTCGCTCCATAGTCGGCCGAAGGCCGAAATCCATTGCGCGCTTGGCGCGCGTAACACCTGAGCCGCCTGCGGCGGCGCTTCCCGCTCCATAGTCGGCCAAAGGCCGACATCCATTGCGCGGGAATAACACCTAGGGCGCCTGCGGCGTCGCTCCCTCTCCATAGTCGGCCAAAGGACGACATCCATTGCCATAACACCTAGGCCGCCTGCGGCGCTCCTCTCGCTCCATAGTCGGCCGAAGGCCGACATCCATTGCGCGCGAATAACACCTAGTTTAATATGATTCATAGTGAATATGATTCATATTGCTACTTCTAGTAATGGTGGCGCCATCTGGAGTGAAAATTAGAACTTGTCGTTTGAGTTTTCTTTGACGCCTCAGCGATGGCAAATGTTAATAAAGCTTAGGCACTCTCTTGCTAGGTCTGGTCTTAAATATGTTTTTAGATATTCTGACCTTGTTTATGTTTGTAACAGGACATTCTTCCCAATTGAGATACAATGACACATACTATTCTGTCTAATAATACTAAATCGAAATGGGCCATAAAAACGAACGTAAACATTTTTAGTAACGAAAGAAAAACGACATTACTGGATCAAAAAAATAGCAGTTTTTATTATTAAACGACAAAGAACAATTGCAAACCAAAAATTCAAAACCATAATTCTAAATTCTTGTTCATATTGAGTGGCATGACATTTAAATAATAAATAGGTAAATATCGGACAACCTCAAATTAAGCTCAAGAAGGCTTGTGTTATGGGTACTAGACGACGATATACGTACTTGTATAGATAAATATATACTTAAATATATAGAACAACCATGACCCAAGCACACATATTCGACATTTATTTGTAATGACAGCCAACTAAAGCGACACTTTTCTACAGTAATATTGTTCCACGCAGTCTGTACCATGTGCCACAATTTGAGCCTTTGTGATAGGTTTTTGATCAGCATTCTTAATATCTGTCCACAAGTTCTCGATTGCATTTAGGTCCGGTGATTGTGTTGGCTAAGGTAAAACCTCGACTTTTTCGGATTCAAACCACGGTTTCACAAGTTTACTGGTTGGTGTGTTTCGGGTCTTAATCTTGCTGGAAAACCCACTTTAGCGGCAAGTAATCATCAGCATATGTGAGTGTGTTTAGTAAAACGTCCCACTTTGTCGATTCTAGTTATGGAGTTACGGGCAGTTTAGTGAAATATGGCAAAACCTACCGAAAATCGGCTTTCAATTAAAACTGATGAACATACTGTTATAAATATCCAATTTAAGCAACTTTTTAGGGCCTCAAAGTTTAGTTCGTAGCGTCCTACTTTGTCGAATACCTAAAAAAATCGTCGATATCATATTTGTGACTGTTTTAGGGAAAACTTCCTACTTTGTCGATATGGAGTTATGAGTAGTCTGTAATATAACATTAGTCAAAATCAATTATATGTAACAATAGTAATAGCCCACGATTTTAATGATAGGCCCAACACCATTGTAACGTTAATTGTTTGAACATCTGTCGTGTTTTAGAAAATACTTAACCAGGTACAATACACTGCTATTATTTTGAACACAACTGTAAGTATGTTTTTTTGCTTATTTTAATTTATCTTTTTTTAGTGGCAAAGCAAGAAAAGGCGACGGAAACGACCTGACGCCGAACCCTAGAAAACTATACTTAATTGGAAAAGAACTGGACAATTTGGGTAAAGTGATAAATGACATGATACCCGTCAGCGAGCTGCCTTTCAACATCCGGCCCAAGACGAGGAAGGAGAAGAATAAACTGGCTTCTCGGGCCTGCAGGTTAAAGAAGAAGGCGCAGCATGAGGCCAATAAACTCAAGTTATACGGTTTACAAATAGAACACAGTATGTATTGCATAGTTTATCTTTGTAAAATTCTAGAAGGCCACTGCTATTTCGTCCGCGTAACCCTCCTTTTTATCGTAGTTGAGTAAAAAGTATCGTATTATAGTCTTTTGATGTCCAGCTTCCCTGGGCGAAAACTAGCAAACACCTATCCAGCCGTTTTGGAGTAATGACAGAGATAGTTAATATTTCTCGCGCGAGAAAGAGTTGAGTGTCAGTGTCACAGACATGCTAGAGGTGCTTCATATAGAGAATTGGTTTTCAATACAATTTTGGAGTTTTATATAATAATAGTTAAGATAGACCATGAGGTTACACCATTAACCCTAATTAACGCATATGTGCCTTCTCACTGTGCGATGGAACCCATCATTCTGGTTTTTTAGGGTTCCGTACCCAAAGGGTAAAAACGGGACCCTATTACTGAGACTTCGCTGTCCGTCCGTCCGTCCGTCCGTCCGTCCGTCTGTCACCAGGCTGTATCTCAAGAACGGTGATAGCTAGACAGTTGAAATTTTCACAGGTGATGTATTTCTATTGCCGCTATAACAACAAATACTATAAAACTAAAATAAAATAAATATTTAAGGGGGGCTCCCATACAACAAACGGGTTGGTTGCGTTAACTTTGCACCTCATTTGTATGGGGCGCTATACATACCAGGTGCAAACTTAACCACTTAAGGCTGGAAAGTGTTTGTACGGAACCCTCGGTGCGCGAGTCCGACTCGCACTTGCCCAATTTTTATTTTTTAATAACAGGCTCTAACAGAGCTATCATAAACAAATCATTATTCCTACTATCATTGCAATTCTCATGTTATTAAGGCCTGGTTCGTAACGGATTCGCCAAATTGAAAAATGTATAACTGTGTACTAAATGGTTTAATTGACATAAATATATAATTTTATATTAAAAACATAGTATAAAATTATTATGTCATGACTATTTTTTGAAATTAAACTTTTTCTCCCACTCCTGCCGCAATTTTTGTCGAATACCCTCCATCAGCCTTTCGACAGTGTCCTTAGCCACTTTCCTGCTCGCTGTGTTCCACTTTCTCAGGAAGTTTTGCTGGTTGCTGGCAGTCTTACCTGTCTTACGCAAGATTCCTTTGACCAGAGCCCAATATCTTTCGATAGGGCGGCACTGTGGAATATTTGGCGGATTCAGTACTTCAGGCACAATCTGGACATCATTGTTCTTGAGGAACTTTAGGGTATCCGTTGCATAGTGGACGGTTGCTAGATCTGGCCAAAATAAGGCCGAAGTATTGTGTTTTCGAATGAATGGTATTAACCGTTTCTTTAAACATTCATTGATATAAATATCCATCTTGATTGTGCCAGTTGTAACATATGCACTGCTGCGATCACCGCAAGGGCAAATTGCCTGCCAAACCAGATACTTGGAGCCAAACTTCTCCATTCATATGGTGGTTTCCGAATCTGTAGGAATTTCTCCATCAGCTATAGTATAAAACTGATCGCCAGGAAGTGTAGAAAAGTCCGCCTTCACATAGGTTTTCTTCATCAAAAATCAAGTGAAAATTGTCTGTACCCAGAAACCCATGCAGCTCTCGAGACATGGTTTTGATGGCGAGTCTTTGCTTTTCTGATGTTTCTGGCACTTTCTGTTTCTTTAATATGTTCATAGCAGCCCGTTTCTTAACACGTCTCACCATTGACTGACTTGTAGATTTTTTTTAGCTATTTCCCGTTCGGTCATGCTTCGATTTTTGCAAATCGTCTTAATGATTTTCCTGTCTAGTCCAGGATCAGGAGCACCACCGTGTTCTACGTTTCGAGGCTTCTGAGCGGTAGACGAGGTCTCAAAGTATTGTTTTAGAACCGTATCAACAGTTCTTCTTGGAATTTTTAATACTTTTGCGATGAAGGGGTTCGGATGCTATTTATTTTCCATCCATTTGGCGATTATCTGCTCACGGCGTTCACGTCGATTCATGTTTTTATGGTTTTGTTAACTTTTACGCAAAAAATAACCATGCTTACATAATTTGGTGAAATTAGTAATGTCAATGATAAAAACAAAAGCAGGATATCCGTCTTTACAGCTAGATGCTAGCATTTTCAATTTGGCGAATCCGTTACGAACCAGGCCTTAATTATTTATGAGTATCACAAATGTTTCAAAAAACATTGCGCTATACATATATATCGCAATATTGCCATAAGAAAATGAATACATCATTTAATCATGTAGTACAGAATAATATGAGCTTTGAAAAGAAACCTTCGAAGTCCAGGCCCTGAGGTTTTATACAGATGTGTATCACAGGGAAAACTTGGATCAATGGCTTTTCCCGAAGGTTGTGGCTTCACAGCAGTTACAATAACAATGTCAATATCCTTAGTCACAAAGTAGTCTTTGACGACGCGTTTGGCTCGGTTGGTAGACACCTGCCTACTGAGTCGGCGGTCCCGGGTTCGAATCCCGGCCGGGGCAAATATTTGTTCAAAATATTTGTTCTTGGGTCATGGATGTTATCTATATATGTATTTATATATTATGTATATCGTCGTCTAGTACCCATAGTACAAGCTTTGCTTAGTTTGGGACTAGGTCGATTTGTGTATGATTGTCCCTTAATATTTATTTATTTATTTATTTTATTTTATTTGTATACAGAATGATCCACAATGAATAGTAATGCTATCTAGTGATTCAATAGTAGATTACATACCTAGGGCTATTATTATTTGTGAATGTCCCAAATCGCAGGTGTTTGTGTCCAATCTGGATGCGCATTGCCGCCCGTGGCTTGTCTAAAGTTTTACTTCTTGCCAGAAAGACAGATTTTTCTCCCCTCCCCTGAAAATCCCAGTTACAGCCTAGGGTGAGGTAATAGTACATTACGTAACAAGGGTGGTAAACGAGGAATTACAAACGAGTGTCTATTAGAAGCCGAAGCCGAAGGCGAGGGCTTTAAGGACACGAGTTTGGAATTCCTTTACCACCAGAGTCACGTACGACGTTTTTCATCACACTTTGGAGGAAATAAAACAAAAGTAGTAGTAGTCAATACCAAAATTACTTACCGCCCTAGGGCGTAATATACGATTAACCGCCCGGTTTTCTAGCATGTAAACCCTTAGTGTGATAAAAATTAATTACCGCCCTAGGGCGTAATTTATGACTTACCACCCGCTTTTCTAGCATGTAAACCCTTGTTTACGAGGAAGTGTGATGAAATACTTTAACGGCACGTAGCTTTATTAGACAACGTCTATTACTCTGCCGCCATTGATTACCCTAGTGGGTAAAGCAATTCACGTAGTCAATACCAAAATTACTTACCACCCTAGGGCGTAATATACGATTAACCGCCCGGTTTTCTTGCATGTAAACACTTAGTGTGATAAAAATTACTTACCGCCCTAGGGCGTAATTTATGACTTACCGCCCGCCTTTCTAGCATGTAAACCCTTGTTTACGAGGAAGTGTGATGAAAATACTTTAACGGCACGTAGCTTTATTAGACAACGTCTATTACTCTGCCGCCATTGATTAACCAAGTGGGTAAAGCAATTCACGGTGCTAAAAATTGCCACCAGAGCAAAAAATTGGAATTACAAAGTTTTTGATCACTGAAGCTTGGACGGCTGTGATGTGACCGAGGTGTCGTCAGTGGCACGACTTAGTTGTCAGCCACAGCCGTCTTTGGCGTTCAAAAGATTAAAAGGCAGTCTTGTACATGAACATTTTATGCAAAACCTTTTCTTATATTATAGCTATTAAACGGCTGGTTACTTCTGTTTATTACCTATCCCATACTCTTTACTTATAAGAGTAAGTGAAAGAATTCATGACTTTATATGAACTTTGATTCGTAGTTTGACGAACACAAGACTACATTATTAACTGACGTAATAGGTGCGATAATTCATGGAGAGATTTCTAGTAAAGAATGCCTCATGGCATTAAGTCCGCCATTTATACTTTTACTTCTGTATTTTGTGAAAAAGTTTAAATAAATAAATAAATAATTTATAGACGTAAAGGGTACGTTTCCACGGACATGGAGCTGGAAATAAGCACAAAAACGTTTCTGCGCTATTTAGAACCGTGCCTTAAAGTTTCCCCTTGGCTTAGTATACATTAATTTTTAATTAAATTCGTGTTTAATTTATCACTGACTTTCCAGGACGTCTCCTGAATGGAATCAGTCAAATAAAGCAAGTTCTGGTGAACAGGGCGACAAATGCCCAGACAAATGTGGACTGGAATGCTCACATTAAGAATTTAGTGAACACAGCAACAGGTAAAAAAAATCTCTTTATTTTATTTTATTTTATTTATTTATTATGTAATTGTATATGTAATCTTTATAGTATTTCAACTGCGTTTTTCCTTATAATTAAAATGATGATAAAAAAGTTTTATTCTGCTAATGTGAGAAGACGCAAATCTTTAACATTGATCGACGATCTCGTGTGGACCGCGGGTGGATGTGAGTAACGCTGAGATTTCTGAGGGAGGCCTTTGTCCAGCAGTGCACGTCATTCGGCTGAAATGATGATGATGGTGAATGTGTGAAAACCGTCTTACGTATGAATTAAGTCTTTTCACACTTCTTCAGCAGGAATCGGATACCGGTATTCAATTTCAGTTTTTCGCTTATTAATACAGATTTTCATATTTTATATAAGTTCTATATCAATACCTAAATTCTGTTTTAAAGCATTTAAAATAAAAAAACAAAACAAAACTGCTAGTTTAGAAACACTTTCAATTTTAATGAATACCCATATTCAATCCCTACTATTGAGGTTATGAGCCTCTTGGTTAACCTGAATTTATTTTCTATTCAGAGATAAAAATTGCTGGGAAAACATCGGAATATGTAAACAAAATCCTGGATAACGTTAGAAGTGGGCAGAACAATGGTGGACTCAAAGACATATAAGGTAACATCTGTGTGAACTGTAAAACGAAAGGCTGTTTATTGTACCTCCAAAGTTAATTTAGCAAAGAAGTTTATATCATATAAAAGCTTAATTGTCCAAGACAATTTTATATTTGTATGGTAACCGTTCTAGAAATAGTCATTAGAAGCTTCTGAAGGCAACTAAGTACAGAATTTAATTTTTAATTGATTCATATCTATTATAATATTATGCCATAACATAGGTGTCATGTTGGAATAGTTAGTGCTAGTTTAAACTCGAATGCCAGACCAAAGACATTTTATTCTAACATATTTCTATATAATAATATCACTTTTTCAAAAAAAAATACACTAATAAGCTATGTCATGACAAACTTATTATTAACATATACAATCACTTACATTAAATGTAATTTTTTTACAGTAATATAAAAAAATATGTATGTTTAGATAAATGGTTTGTAAGACTAGAAGTAAGAATTTATAGTTTGAGTTTGGTCACTTTAAAACATCTTCCAAAGAGTATTACTGCAGGCTCCACTACAGTGAGATGTTTCAAAGCTCAACTAAACTTGTCCATTGTGAAATCATGTATAGTATGTTTAAAAGTTATAGTGTATACCAGTGGCGTCGCGTCAGAGAATCAACGAAATATGGGCAAGCCGGTGAATTGTGTTCTTTAAGGCCACGCTACTGGTAAATGCTACATTTTGAAAGTCTGGCATACGAGATTATAATAGCATTGTTTACAATTGTTAGGTATTGTATTTTATTAAGGACCCAAAAGATATGTAGATATTATATAAACATGCATATATCATGAAATCAAATAATTATGCATTTTGACTATATCTGTTAATTAAATGGCTAATTTAATTTAGATCTTAAGGTACAGTAAAACTGGAAGTGATATATTTTAAAGTTAGTTAGATTTTTTAGATTGTATACATTTTAGTGTTATTGTTTATGCAGTAAACTGCATATTATAGATAATATTACCCGCTTCCAAAATGAAATGCTACAGTTTATAATTACTGCAACATTAATCCGTCTTGTAAAACATTGTTTACAGACAAAAAAACACAATTGAAGTGATCTTACAAATGATTTAATTGATACTCAAAAAAACTAATACATTATTGTTACGGTTTGGGCTTGTGCATAAATCACGCGAGGTTCCATAGGTCACGAAAACATCACGATGGATCACGTTGGGGAAGGGAGGGGGTAAGGAGACCTCACGTGATATTTTTCTACAGTGAACGAACTAAGAAAAAAAACTACCACATGAGTATATACCCTTTTTCGGTTTCGTTAAAAATAAATCTTCACTTGTTAAATACTTTAAATAGTGAGTCTCTTTTAAGAAATACTGTCGGAAAAAAATACATACGGGGGGGGGGGGGGGGGGGGGGTTAACAAAGAGGACCTCACCAAATATCACCAGAGGGGAGAGGGGGGGTCAAAAAGTTGCCGAAAAACATCGCTTGATTTGTGCACAAGCCCTTTGTATTGTAGCATTATTTTGTTTGATATTGTTTATTATTGGAACATGCTGAAAGAATGGAAATATTTTGTCTTCTGGTCTCTCTTATATTCGTGTCGCGTCGTTTCGAAATATTACGTTCAGTTTAAAACTACATCGTGTTCTTCCTTCAGTGAAACGCTTTCACTGTCGGCTAAAGGGAGATAGCATGATTCGAATTGTTATGGTCTGACATAAATAGTGTGTAAAGTACTTGTTTTACAGACTGCAAGGATTGTATTGCTTTCATTCTTAGTATTCACCCCTATAGTCCTTTCCAAACAGCTCCATTACATTTGAGTAAATTACATTTTAAACTTTTTATCCAAACTTGCTCCCTAATTAAAATCAAGTAAAATCAATTTTGCCATATATCTTTGCAAGAAAATGAGTTTCATGGCCGCGGCGAGAAATTTAGAAATGACTGTGGTGAAAAGATATTATATATACTATATGCTAATGCTATTGCTAATGTATGTTCATAAGCCCGTAAGACTAACATCTTAGAATTACCGCCGATATAAGCATTCGTCTCGTTCTAGCAAACGTATAACACCGAAAATTAAGCAGATCTAGAATAATTCGCAAAACATTAAGCTTCTTTATATGTTACACCGATAGTTCGAATTTAATATAGAAATTGTATACATATAAAAATAGTATCTGTTTCTATATAAAAAATTATATGCCGATTTTTACAGACATGATAAAGATGTCGTCTTCGGTGTAATTTGACGACGTATTTAAGAGTGTTATGCTACGAAATCTCCAGTGTAACTTCTTGCTATTAAACTAAAAAAAAAAAACAATGAAAATTCCTATATTTATTTGACTTTGATGAATAAAAAGAAAGTGTTATGACTTCTTGCGGGTGTCTGGGACTGGCACTAATGTGTACAACGACAAATTCTAATGTGTTCGCCCTACAATAGAGTTTAATATTAATACATAGGTAGCGATTTATTCATAGCGCATAAGAATATTTTAAAGTCAATTTAAGATAGGTGTAAGTTATACAAGTCACTTCCATACTAGGTATACTAAAAGCAAGTTTTAAATATTTTTTATCTATTCTTCTCTCTCTTACCTATATTTACTAATAGCGTCAAATCACATTATTATATACCAGGTGGGTCCTGTAACAGGAGCAAAAAATTAAAACATAGATTTTACTCGTCAAACTGAACAACATCTGTTCAGAAACATTAAAAAAAATACTGTCTTCACATGTTCATTATTTCAAACAAAGTAAATAGAATTTTCAATGTACGCCGTCCAACATTGACATCGCCTTAGCATTGACATAACTGTTCACTTTACTAAATATCAAATGTTTCGCAATACATTGCTTCTTTGAATAAACTTTACAGGTTTACATTATAAATGAGTTATTTTTAAAAATTGTTTAATAAATGTTGTTCAGTTTGAGGAGTAGAATCTATGTTTTAATTGATTGCTCCTGTTACAGGACCCACCTGGTATATACAGGGTGTCCCTAAAACCAACGCCAAAATGAAGAGGGGTGATAGAACAGCTCATAAGCAACCATATTAAGTTAATTTGACCTTAATAAAAAGTTCATGGTTTTCGAGATATTTGCATTTTTTTTAAACTCGTGACTTTTGATACCCTGCGTCAGTATGTCGATTGCCACCACTGCAAATTTATGTATTTTGTAAATCTGTTTTTTGCAGGATGTTACTAAAAACATATCCTATCGAATGTAATTTAAATTTATTACATATCATGATGCTTTGTTGGTAAAAATAATTAAAAAAAACGAATTATAGCAATTTATAAAATTTAGCCTGCGGTTTTGATCGATTGTCATTTAAAAAAAGTATTGTAAACTATCATGGCACACAACATAAAAAGATAGACAATTTATTGTAGTTTTCAAAAAGGTACAGCATTTTCTAATTTACGCAGCAGTTTATGAGATATTGATATTTTACACCAAAAGGAGCTCATACTGCAGTTATTCCATAGTATGGTACCAGAGCTCCTACTAGGCTCAGTTTGAATTTTGAACAAAAAATCGATTTAAAGAATACTTTATTTAGAATAGGAACACAATTCAATTTTAGAATAAAAAAAATTGAAATGTTCATAGCGATCCTGGCAAATAACGTAAAAAGATGGCAAATTTAGTTGTTTTTTAAAATGGTATTGAAGTGACTCATTTATTTAGCGGTTTATGAGATAATGCAAAAATAATACTGGTTGCCATTTTTTCTGTTAAGTGAATAAAAAAACTAAAAACATTAAAAAAATACGAAACCTGTTTTATGTAACTAAATTTGTTCAAATTGTCCGCCATTGACTTGAATACAAACCAGGCATCTCCTTAAACATGCTCGACTGATGTGACGTGCACTTCTTGTTACGTCGTTCTCGGGCCTCTGCGTAAATGCGTTGTCTCAGCTCCGCTATACTGTTAATCGGTTCATTGTAAACTTTTTCTTTAATATAACCCCAGTAATAGAAATCCAGAGGATTTAGGTCTGGAGATCGAGGAGGCCACAAAATGGGACCCAGACGCCCGATCCATCTCTGTGGATAAGTTTGGTTTAAATGTAGTCGCACTTCGCGTGCATAATGTGCTGGACAGCCATCATTCTGCAGCCACATTGACCTCCGTGTAGCTAAAGGTACGTCGTCGAGAAGATTTGGCAACTTATTCTCTAAGAAATGCAGATAACTTGGACCATTCAGCGTTTCTGGTAATTCAAATGGGCCAATTATTTTCCCATCTAATATTCCAGTCCAAAGGTTCACTTTAAATTGGTACTGCGACCGATCTTCCCTCATTAAATGAGGATTTTCTAATGCATAACTGTGTAAATTGTGCATGTTCATAAATCCATCTCTCTTAAAAGTGCTTTCATCAGACCATAAAACCATATTTATGAAATTGGGATCCTCTGTGTTTTTGCAGCATTTTCTGGCAAAACTGAACACGAAGTGGGTAATCACGGGGCAGCAACGCTTGAACACGTTGTATGTGGTATGGATGAAATCCATAACGACGTAATATTCTATTAGCAACAGATTTTGATATTCCTAAATTACGTTCAATGTTCCGTGTCGAAGTCGATGGGTTGTTTTGAATCTCTTGTAAAACATCTTCATCGTAATCTCCTCTAGGTCTTCCTAATCCGCCACGATTGCCAGGCAAAACGCCTTGTGAGTATGCGAGATGAACATTTCGAAATACTCGATGGTCCAGATGCCTTAAATTTGGATATCTTTCTTGATAGAGTCTAGCTGCAGCACAAGAGTTACCTTGACATTCCCCATAGACAAAATGCATGTTGGCATATTCTTGAGGAGTATAATTCTCTGGCATATTTTTAACAAACGCACTACAATTAATCTTAACAGAGCCAAAGTAAATCGAAGTTAAAATCAATAGGCAGAACTCGAGTCCAAGATGCACAAAGCAAAGTTAAATTGTACCAAAAATCCAAATCACAAGGCCAACACGAGTTTTATTGGTAAAGCAAGTCTATTTAAGAAAATAAGAAACCAATCTAAATAAAGCACATCAAACGAATTGACGAAGTGTACTAAAATTACTAAAATACTCTTTAATCAGAAAGCCGACTTGAATTTGAATTTCGAATTGTGTTCCAATTTCAAATTGTGTATTCTTTGATTCTATTTTTAGTTCGAAATTCAAACTCTGAGCCTAGTAGGGGCTCTGGTTCCATACTATGTATTAACTGCAGTATGAGCTCCTTTTGGTGTAAAATATCAATATCTCGTAAACTGCTGCGTAAATTAGAAAATGCTGTACCTTTTTGAAAACTACAATAAATTGTCTATCTTTTTATGTTGTGTGCCATGATAGTTTACAATACTTTTTTTAAATGACAATCGATCAAAACCGCAGGCTAAATTTTATAAATTGCTATAATTAGTTTTTTTAATTATTTTTACCAACAAAGCATCATGATATGTAATAAATTTAAATTACATTCGATAGGATATGTTTTTAGTAACATCCTGCAAAAAACAGATTTACAAAATACCTAAATTTGCAGTGGTGGCAATCGACATACTGACGCAGGGCATCAAAAGTCACGAGTTTAAAAAAAATGCAAATATCTCGAAAACCATGAACTTTTTATTAAGGTCAAATTGACTTAATATGGTTGCTTATGAGCTGTTCTATCACCCCTCTTCATTTTGGCGTTGGTTTTAGGGACACCCTGTATAATTAGTATTAAAATCAGCTTATACTAATAGCAATAGATATGGCGGGTATGGAAGTGCTTTATTAATATGATTAATTGATTACGTTACAAGTGTAATATAATTTTTTAACTGATCTGCAATGTTATTTTAATCACGAATGTTAAGTTTAAGGACCAGTTTGCATCTGGGCAGAGCTCAGTTTTGAATTGACTTGAATAGTTTCTAAAATGGCTCACAGATGTGAATATTTTTATACGAGGGAGAGCTATGGAAAGTTGAAATTGGGATCGAAAATACGACCAAGTCGCAATCACAGAGTTGGCACATATTTAGGGTGCGTTTCCAGTGTCGCAGAGCGGAGCGGATCATGTTTGACCAATCACAGTGCTCGAAATCGCACATGTGTGGGAACAGTGTGATTGGGTAAAACACGGTCCGGATCGCTCCGCCACGATTTTGCGCGACTAGCGGCGCCGCGAACGGTTGAGAGAGAGATCCGAGCGCGGTGGCCATACGAATGAGCGAGACACATGTATCGCACACCCATGCCGCTGTCGCAAAATGCAGGTATCTCCGGTATTGCAGTCGCACCTTTACTCGCGGCTCGCGATTTATTGGACTTTGACTATTTTGTAAAGTGGTTTCTAGTGTCTTGTACATGATATATTTTTGAAAAGTCCCAAGTATTTCATTGATTCCCTCGCATGATAATACTTAATTTAAGTGTCAAAGCAATGTCGGAATCGGAATGTTATTACTTCATGAACTTTGACGTGTATTTATTATATAGACTTGAAATGATTCGTTGGGTAAATTATGGTACAAGTTCAGAGACTGGGAAATGTTGGACCACTGGGCTGCTGACGCCGGCAATGTTGTACAAAAATGTTTAAATATACATATAAATAATCAATTTTGATAATCTTCCATAAATGTAATGACACTGTTTCTACAAATGTTAGAATTACTTTTAACAATTTATGTGTAACAGCTGTCATCAAGCATTCTGCCTTTTTGACAAATTTGTAGTGTAACAGTCATATACCTTTCACATTATTGCGCTGTTTGGCTGTACTATTAAGGCCTAATCGTTTTAATGGAGCATATTTTTTATAAAGCATGTTTTTTTCAAATAAATGTATAATCACAACTTAAATACTAGTCTTGCGAATTATTGAATCACTAAGAACCACTTGTAATACAGCTGTTACCGGCAACTAAACTGTACATGCATGTACCTAGTACTCGTAAAAATCAAATGATTAAAATCATGTTACCTATATCAATTTGTTTTCGCATATGAATTAATTATAAATATTTTATTCATTACAAACTTGTGTTGAATATTCATATCAGACTAGATATATGTTTTGTATATTTGTTGACTGTTAAAATTTTGTTTTATACATTTTTATTACAATGATATATCTAAAAATAAAATGTCAATTTGGGTACTTTGTAAGTACCCCAAACTAAATGTTTTATAAAATTTTAAATTATTAATTCAATATTTGATTACTTATTTTATTTATTATTGGTGAAATGTAAATAATAATGCTTATCATTTGTTAATTTTCTTATTATGAAATTGAACATGTATGTACAATGTACAGTCGCGAAATGGAAATGTTCGTCATTTTTGGACCATAGTACCGCCATCGCATAAACTCGAAAAGTGAAGAACCTTATCATTCCCTGACACATTAGGAATATGATTGTAGTGTTCACTAAGGTTTCCTATTGGGATACTTCAATAAACTTGCAGTGCGTCCGCCACTGGTGACGTCTGTCAATGTATTGACCGGTAGCTGGCGGATCGAGGGTACATTTACTATCTTTAAATGTCTATATACTACAATGATTATGAAAATAAAAATCCTATTTCAATTTGAAAACAATTATGATGCAACCGTGCATAGTCAACTTTTTGCCATATCTGTCCAAACATGTTAATTGTGTAATTAAAATTTATTACTTACTTAACGTAAGAGTGCATACATGGAATACGTTTTAGTAGGACAGGGAAACCTTTTGGGTCTGTTGGTTTCGTGGTCATGGTGTAACTCATGTATGCCTCTTAATAACCAAACTCACAACTGGTCTGCGATTCAATAGGCTGTGCTTACTCGTATAGGATTCTGTTATTTTATTTTCTGTAATAGTTGTATTTTTTATCATTCTAATATTTTTGTGTTGTGTAATTGATGTCTAATAAACCCACATAAGATCAAATGAATGTTTTCTTATAATTCCTCTATATCTCTGTAGCTAAACTCTAAAACAACTTTTGGAATAAGTACGTAGAATATTTAATAAAATATTGGAGGTCAGTTTTAACCTACTTCTAAATGAAACTTTTCACAATGACTATACAATTATCTTGGAGCTGATGTGATGATGGAAGGTGGCCATAAGTACGCCTAAACAGCACAACATAAACTCATCGTGTTTGTGCTCATTATTGAGCATTTTATTAATGCTTGTATAAAAAGGTACAGTTGTTAAAAAAAACGTGTAACAAAAAAGGTTTTTTGTATGAAATCGAAAGGAAAACTGATTCATTTAAAAAGTTATATACCTGTAAGAGTTTTGATGGGGATTACTAAAATTCTGTTTTGTAATGCTTGAATGGCACCTGACGCGACGCAGTGAACCTGTGGCAGTCACGCCATCTAAAAGGCTTTGCGGCTCAGATACCAAACTACCACAAACCAGAGGAAGAAGATAACTTGAAGGCACATTGTAAACAATGTTAAGGAACTGATAAGCAGTGCTGCGGTCATGGCAGCTTATGCCTGATCAGTGATCACCCTACTGCTATTTTTTTTTTCAGACTGTTCTTGCATGACAGGATTTCAGGTGAGCGTCAGGTATAAGGTACAATTCCGTCAAAATAGGTACAATTAAACATAGGATATCTAAACTTCCAAAATTTCTCTTGGTCCAGTCATCCTGACGCTCACGATTTCAGGATGTGATTTGTAAGTTTTTATTTACTTAAACCTGATTACTAAGCACAGCAACAAATCAAATTTCCTTCAATCCTAAATGTTGTAAATTTACATCCACTTTGTTTTTTAGGATTCATTTTTTAAATAAAATAAAAAGTACTTAGTGTTGTTTCTCATAACAATTTTATTATCAAATCAAATATACAAATTAGAATTAAAAACAGTATTAGGCTTTGACTTAACGTTTCGGTAAAAGTTGAATTTTTCTAGAAGTGTCTGAACTTTTTCTATCTCATAATCTTCTGGGTGTTCAATATAACATACTATTGCAGTCCCACTCAGGTCCAGGTGCTCTCTCAAGGAAATGACTGCAAAAGGAAATTTATATTAATAAAAAAAAAGGTCTATAGTATCAAAGGACTGCTTATTTTTGGGCAAAATTACCTCCAGCGGATACTCCAGAAATGATATTAGGCTGTTCTAGTTTAGGATATGAAAATTTCAATTTGGAGGGCAAGTTCGACGTACAAACACTCCTAATGACACAATCTTGTGCAGTTATGGTGCTATTGTATTCTGATAATGGTTTTGTCTGTACAGCAATAATATCTCGGCTATGAACTAAAAAATCTTTAAGTAGTTCAATTATTTTGCTACTTTGAACTATACTGTAGTCTTTAAGAGTACAAACATATCCTTCACATTTATCTTGTTTGTACAGATTGATGTTCGTTCCCAAAACAGTGTTTATCAAAGTCAAAGATTGACTTTGGAATTTAATATAGTCTGACAAATATTTTCCTTCAAAAATAATAAAATTGTCGATTTCTTTTGGTACTTCTGTGTCCTTTTGCCATTGTAATCTGAAAATGAAAAAAAAAAACAGTTTAATACTTTAATAGTGTTTCTAAAGTAAAACAAGTTTTAAATAACTCAGATACTAACTTGACATGATCATGACTGGAATCATCCCAGTCTTCCCAAAGAGTTCGACTACCCGGCTCAGTTATTTCTCCGAATGTGGTCATGGTGTTTACGAATTATTTATATTTAATTTAAGGACGGCTGAACGATGAATGAAATGAGTCGCCAAATTTCCGAATTCAGATTTAGGTTTGACGTTCGAGTTCGACAAAGTTTGACATTCTTGTTTTGACGCAATCTTTTTTTTAATAAGAGGTGTTTACACGAACTGTATCACCAAAAAGGTGCGCGTGCGCTAGGCGAACCAAGAGAAGCGCCATGTCGCGTACTTCCGTTGACGTCGTGTTTGTTACATCTCATACGATTTGATGCAAACAATATTTGGTCGAGCCGCGTTGCATTGGTCCGCTGTCATGCAGTGTACGCTCACCTTAAACTGACCATAGAGACTATGAGTGTATGTCAACCTTTTTCAAAATGACAAATAAAGCTTTTTTACGAATGGCTGTATGGTTGTTGCATGGTTCGTGCCATTGCCTAGAAAATTCACGGTCATTCAATTAAAAAGAAAAAACTGATTTGATTAATGACGATTTCGTATGGAAAATAAAGGCTGCTCCCATAAAATAAATAATCATGTTAAAGGTGAGTTGAGTCCTGTCGTTTTATATTATTGTTTAAGCTACAATACATGCAATTTTAATTAATTTCTATTACTCTTCCCGTAGGAGAAAGGACAAGTCACCTTCGAAGATAAATGGGTCTCGATGCGTCCTATAGTTTTGAAACTACTGAAGCAGGAGACGGTGACCCAACCAGAATGGCAAGATCTATTTGGAGCTGTTCACTCTGTATGCTTGTGGGACGATCGAGGGCCCTACAAGTTAAGAGATGCCCTGCAGCAGGATATAATGATGTACATAAAACAAGCTCAAGCAAGAGTTTTGGCTCAAAGAGAAGACCAGGCTCTCCTTAAAGCGTACATTGCGGAGTGGGGCAAGTTTTTTACACAGTGTAACTATCTGCCCACACCATTTAGGCAGTTGGAGAATACAATCAATAATATGAGTAAGATGTCTTCTTCAAACTCATCAAATCAACAGAAGAAAAACAATAATAACAACAATGAGGACAGCCTAGTAAGGAAACTGATGCTTGACTCATGGAACCAGAGCATCTTTGTTGATATCAAGCAGAGGTTGCAGGATTCTGCGATGAAACTAGTGCAGGCTGAACGTAATGGAGAGTCCTTTGACTCTCAGCTAGTTATAGGTGTAAGAGAATCTTATGGTAAGTTGTTATTATTTAAAAGTATGCCATCCATTAGTCTTTTAATTACTTTGAACGTTACAAAGTTCACATGAAGGGTTATCAGTATTGATTTGCCAGCTATTTTAATCAACCTGCAGTTAGTTACTACTGTGATTGTACAATACTGATGTTGGTAATCTGTGATTTGAAAGTGCGCTGGAGTCATTATTCCCTGCACCAAGTTTTTTTAACTGTAGATCCATATTCACAAGGGCTAGAGATGTGCCATCCATGGTATTAAAAGATAAGAATATTTGGTTATCTACCAAATCCCTTGATATTTTCTTATAAATGTTAACTAATTTAATCTTCTTTTCCAGTTAACTTGTGTTCCAACTCTGTTGACAAATTACAAATATACAGAGACAACTTTGAAGCTGCTTATATGCAAGCAACAGAAGAGTTCTACAAATTAAAAGCTAGTGAACATTTATCAGCGAATGGTGTACAGTCATACATGCGGTATGCCGACCAGAGACTGAAGGAAGAAGAATCTCGGGCACACAGATACTTAGAGCCAGGCAGCGGCAGTGTCGCTGCACTCACTCAGTGCTGTGAGAGAGTGCTGATTGGAGAACATCTGCCTACTTTACTAGCAGAAAGTGCCCCTCTCATCAAAGCTGGAGAAATGGATAAACTTCAGCTCATGTTCCGCCTTCTTGACCGAGTGCCTGATGGTGTAACACCGATACTAAGAGATCTAGAAGCTCATATTGTATCTGCTGGTCTTGCTGACATGGTTGCTTCTGCTGATATTATTACAACTGATTCAGAAAAATATGTAGAAAGATTATTAGATTTATTTAAGAAATTCAGTACCTTAGCTAAGGATGCTTTCATGGATGATCCCAGGTTTTTAACTGCCAGGGACAAGGCATACAAATGTGTTGTGAATGATACTACAGTCTTCAAACTGGAGCTTCCATCTTCTGCTCTTCTTCGAGGTACAAAAGGCACTGCTCCAGAGAGCAAGTGCCCTGAACTGCTTGCTAATTATTGCGATATGTTATTAAGGAAAACACCATTAAGTAAACGGTTAACTACAGAGCAGATAGAGTCAAGGCTCAAAGACGTTTTGTTAGTTTTAAAATACATTGAAAACAAAGATGTCTTTATGCGGTATCATAAAGCCCATTTAACTAGAAGATTAATATTGGATTCTAGTGCTGATTCCGAAAGGGAAGAAGACATGGTAGAGTGGCTGAGAGAGGTGGGGATGCCCGCCGACTATGTCAACAAGCTGGCGCGTATGTTCCAAGACATAAAGGTTAGTGAAGATCTTAACACGCAGTTCAGAGCGGACACGACACGTCATGACGCGATTAATATCAAAATACTTAATGCAGGGGCATGGGCTCGCGGTTCGGAAAGGGTTACTGTCAGTCTTCCTTTAGAATTGGAGGATTACATACCAGAAGTGGAAGATTTCTATAAGAAGAAACATTCTGGTCGTAAACTACAGTGGTATCACCACATGAGCAATGGAACAATAACATTCGCGAATGCCGTGGGAAGGTTTGATCTAGACGTCACAACATTCCAAATGGCCGTGTTATTTGCGTGGAATCAGCGGCCGATGGAGAAAATCAGTTACGAAAATTTGCGCTTGGCAACCGAGCTTCCTGATCCAGAGTTGAGAAGAACTCTGTGGTCATTAGTTGCTTTCCCGAAGTTAAAACGTCAGTTGTTATGTTATGCGCCTACTGTCCAAAATCCCAAAGATTTTGCCGAAAACACGACGTTTTGGGTGAATCAAGAGTTTGCTCTGATCAAAAACGGGAAACCACAGAGACGTGGCAAAATAAACTTGATTGGGAGATTGCAACTCAGCACTGAGAGGTCTCAGATGGAAGATAACCACTCCATTGTGCAATTGCGAATCTTGAGAACGCAGGAAGCCATTATAAAAATCTTAAAGATGAGGAAGCGAATCACAAACACAGCTCTTCAGGTAAGATTACTTTTAGTATATTATTAAGGTAAATACTTTGTCTTTATTGATTCACTACTGACGCCTCTAGGTTAAGTAGGAGAGTAATTTACTAATACATGTTTTAGTGCCATAATAATAGGTAACAATGCCATGGTGATATTTCCGTTTGTGGGTTTTTACTACCACGCAAGGGGTTAACCAGCCCTGATATAGTTCCAAGTCATGTCTCAAAAAGGGACCATGGTGCCCAACAGTAATAAACAATGAAGACATGTTGTGTTTCGAACGGCATAAGCAATAAATTTAGCAGGCCGTATATTATATTTATTGAATATATAACCATAAAATTATATTTTTTCGTCCTCGCCGACTTCATCCCCAGTTTTGGAGGGCTAAAAATGATTAAGCTTAATTTATTGCTTTTTCTGTTACAGAGCGAGCTTGTAGAGATATTGAAGAACATGTTCTTGCCCTCGAAAAAGATGATAAAGGAGCAATTAGAGTGGCTTATCGAACACAAGTACATGCGCCGGGACGACGAAGATATCAACACATTTATATACATGGCCTAAAAATCATCATCAAATATTGTAAACACAAAATGAAATAAAATATTAATGAAATGCATGATATCTACTTTTTATTTGTATAGTTGCTTGAATAATAATAGTAGTTTGTCATATATTTTTTTATTAAATATAATGATAGCATAATATAAAAGTTTAACTCGGTTGTTAATTCTTGGCTGGTTCGATTGTCTCGCCTCCTTGAATTTGTCCCCATCCAATTAACCTGTAAATAAAGAGAAAACATTACTTTTCACACCAGGTAGACTTGTGTTCCATAATGTCACCAAAATACCGTGTAACAAGATTAAGGCGCAAGGAAAATTATGAACTGATTCGAACTTGGATGTGGACGGTTGTCCCAGTTTCTAAGGTTTTCAAGTGGTTGGATTTAGTTCGGTGAATAGAAACAAAACAACTGGGGGTGACCTTACAAACGGTCCGGTAGTTCTGAATTTTTGATATGCAATCTAGTTAGTGCGTGTTTAAAATGCGAAATTCCTCCTCAGCGCCAGCCGCCATATTGAAAAAAAAACCGGCAATTTCCTCAAATCCATTTTAAATTTCGTTTTTATGATAGATAGTTAAGGAGATATGCTTAAAACCTCGTTATTCACTGGATTACTACAGAAAGATTACAAGATTAAAACTTACCGCCAGTGGTTTTCGACTCTCCTGCTGAGTGCGACCTTTTCGCCAATTTCCGTGCACACAGGGTTGGTGAGGGTGATTTTCGCCAAATCGGCTTTGGTAGCAATCACTCTACCGCCAGTACTCAGGGATCCAATGTTTACTAGTAACACCTGAAGACAAATAACAACTTCGAATGACGTGTACTTTGTAATCGAAAAAAATATAGGTTGTTGCGCACGCAGCTACCAGAATCCTTGTCAGCGTGCGAATATGACAAAGTAAATATGAAAGTTTAGCTGCACCAAACCAAACTTCACAGGGTTCTACTACTTTTCATTGTACTATTGAGACGGCAGTGAGGTACAAAAATTTTGAGCATCTTTGTACTTATGCCATGAAAAGTCAAATCTGCTCCGGGTTGCCCAAGAATGCTTTTGACGACACGCCATTGCTAGCCAGTCAATCAACGGCTAGATAAAAAAACCCCGCCGTAAATATAATAAAAACGTATTAGAAAAATGATTCCCAACCGATTCCATGAAGAGCCAAAACACTTTCAGAGCAACCACTGGTTGCTCTGAAAGTGTTTTGGTGTTGCTTATATGGCGAAAAAAGGAAAAAAACTGAAATCTTAAAGTCTCACCCCCCCATTTTGTTCTACGACCCCTATTAACGAATGCTAGTTTTTTTGCTTTTTTTTTAAAACCAATTTTAGGGGTCGCTACCAGCTGTCAAAGTTTTGGAAAAACAATAAAAACATGATCAAATAAACAAATATAATTTACATACATTCTTATTAAAATTAATTAAAATTATGATAATTAAGTAAAAGAAAATTAAAATTTCAATTTTTATGACACTAAAGTAGATTTTTTCGCATTAGGGTGCAGTGCAATCTAAATTCGACCGATTGCTTATCTTAACGCGGCCTGCCGGGGGGCGAGGGGTATGTATCGATCAAGGGAGATTCCCAAGCAATCGACAAACGTTATAGAAGTAAAATAAATATAAAATAGTGACTGCCAAGCTTGTCATATTGAAACCTACATTATGTTTTTTCCAAAACTTTATCAAGCGGTAGCGACCTCTAAAATTGATTTAAGAAAAAGAAAAAAAAACTAGCATCCGTTAATCAGGGTACTGGAACATAATGGCGGGGTGAGACAATGACTTTTTGAAAGTTAATTTTTAAGCAACACCCTAGCAACCAGCGTTTGAAACCTCTACTTCTGAAATCAAATACTTCACACCAAAATATTTTATAAATTTATGAAACATGTAATGTCTCATTTTTTTTTAATGTGGGTACACCATAATTTTTATTTAAACCATGAATACAAAGATCAAAGCTTAAAGAAAAATTGAAAAAGGAGCTACCTGGTGGAAGGGACCGGGAATCGAACCCGGTACCTCTGGATTACCGGTCCAGCGCGTTAGCCACTTCGCTACCCTCGCTCCACCGCCACCACGCGCCGTGTCCACGTGGACACGGCGGTGGAGCAGGAAGCTCCTTTTTCAATTTTTCTTTCAGCTTTGATCTTTGTATTCATGGTGTAAATAAAAATTGTGGTGTACCCACATTAAAAAAATGAGACCAAAATATTTACCTCGTTCCTGGTCAACTTTTGTACTTTCGCCGCCTTCTTGTCGCCTTCCGTGCGCACGCCGAGCAGACGCTTGAGCAGGTAGTACGACACCTCGAGCTTCACGAAGATGCCGGGCAACGCGCCGACGGCTCCCAACACCTGAAAAATTAACTAATTTATAACTTTCCTGGCAGATTTCCGCGACCTTGGCCCCGTACAACATTTTTACCGTATTAGACCGGACTCTCCGTGGAGTTCCGTTTGCAAAAATAGCGGACCTCAATCTGACTTCTGATATATATTGTATAGATCCCAGACATCCTACAAACAAATGTTGCCAACCAGTTTTGTGGTCCCCCTCCCCCCACCCCGGCAATTAAAAATGGCATTCAAATAAAAAAAAAAAACTTTTATTTTTGCAAACGAACATCTCCTTGTAGCCTGCACTATATAATACCGTACCGTATAATCAGCTAAACAGTATCCTATATACAGGGTGACTGGAAATTCGACGTATTCCTTCAAAGGGGTTATTTTATGTTTTAATTATTTGCAATGATTTAAGTCCAGTCAACTAGGGGTCAAAACTCATTGGTTTTCGAGTTATTGGAGTTTTTAGATTTTTTTGGAAAATACCCGCCTATCGACCTACAAGTGTTTTTTTTTTAAACTACTTCAATTTGGATTTAAACAAAATAATTTTCTTTTAGCCAATGGATTGCTAATTACGATAAATAACAAAAACATGCCAAAACATGCAAAATTTTACAAAAAAAAAAAGGATTTGAAGTCACCAGTTTTCAATTTTATTTCCAAATGTTGTAACATTTTGACGCATAATTTTAAAAAAAGTAGGACACTTGACGTACAAATTGTGTGGTGGCGCTACAATGCCACCCCTAAGGCAATTAATAATAGTACATTACTGCAGACGATGGGAAATAAGGGCTCGCCGGTTGAGTAGGTATAGACGGATAGTGATAAGAAGCCGGCAAGCCCTTTACACGGCTAAGGCATGTATAATGCTTTTCTCAAACATATGCAATGAAATAAAAAAATACACCACTCAAAAACATAATTCAGCTGTTTTGCCCGTTCATGAACACAGACGCTGTTTAAAAAAAATTTACTTCCCGGCCTTCAATTTTGTATGAAATTCCTTTACAGTTATCTCGAATTGTGCCGCCCGAAACGTGACACTTCGAAGCCTGTTTTAACGCACATTATGACGATATTTCATTGCATGTTTGAGAAATAGTAGTTTATGTGACGTACATAATGAAGGGTATTAAACACGAGTGTGGGTTTATGAAACGCGCCGAAGGCAAGTTTCATAATAACATCACACGAGTGTTTTAATGCCTAATTACATACACTACTTTATCTAGCCACATATCATAGGCCTCTATGATGCATTCAGGAGTCGCACATTACGACAAATATTACCCGGTAATGGCGGTGATGACGTTTATGGCAGCTGTCAGTTTTTTTTTATTCAGATACAAACTAGAGTTGGCCCCAACTATCATATCGTTCGATATCTTACATACGTGCGACATTTGTAAAATTTGATGCAAATTGACAATTCATTTCGAACTAAACGTCATCTCGACTGATATTAGAATACAGGGTCAAATAAAATTTCTTTGTTTTTCAAACATGTTCGAAATTTGAATAAATAATATTATCGAAATCGATGTTATTATTTTGCAATAATAACATTTTCACAGATGAGAAATTTGTTCTAATAAAACAGTCTATTTTTATGGTGGTCATAATGTGCGGTTCTTGAACGCATCATGGAGGGTTTATATTTGGATAGATAATAGTAGATTGTACAACAAGTGCATAAAACGCGCCATTTTATACGAGACGTTTATCCATCCGAGCGAGCTTGCGAGCGAGGATGAATATAAAGTCGAGTGTAAAATGCGTTTTATGGACGAGTTGCACACTCTACTTTTCACTTCGATTGCGAGAAAATTAAACTACATCATGTAAATATTCAAAACAAATTTAATTAAAATTTAAAAACATTTATATCTACGATAAAGTATTGTTGTAGTTTAAATAAATAGTATATTGATTTACTAAAATAAAAATAAATTAAAAAAGTAATAAACGATAGTAAATAAAAATTACAAGTTTATTTCAAGAAGTTTGCTGTGTACTTTGGCTGTTGGTATTTTTGCCTTGGTCTTAGAATACTAACGAAACGAAAAAAAATAAAGAGTTTATTCTATAAAGTTTTACTATTTCGTGTGGCTGTTGGACCGATCGCCTTGGTCTTCGATGACGATTTTACTTTATGCTCTAGAGCATAAAAAGCGACTTTATGTCGCCTACGCAAAGCATAAAGTCGTCTTTTAGAGCATGAGAAGTGAAAAAATAATAATAAGACTGACCTGGCCGACGAGTCGGTCGGCGCGGCACAGCGTCGGCTCGATCTTGGTGCCGACGCCGATGAGCCCGCCGGGCACGGCGTACTGCAGCTCGTTCTGCTCCGTGTACAGCGACACGATGCGGGAGAAGATGGGCTTGCACGTCAGCTTGCCGTCCGCGTCCTTTGACACCAGCCCCGGTCGCACCTGGATACGATAACAAGAGTATTCATACTCATTCATCATCATCATTTCAGCCATGGGACGCCCACTGCTGGACACAGGCATCCTCAATAGATTTCCACATGGGCCGGATCCAGCGAGTCCCCGCAACTCTAACCAGGTCGTCCGACCACCTTGCGGGTGGTCGTCCTACACTGCGCTTGCCGGTACGTGGTCTCCGCTCGAGAACTTTTCTGCCCCAACGGCCATCGGTCCTTCGAGCTATGTGCCCCGCCCATTGCCACTTCAGCTTGCTTACCCGGTTTGCTATGTCGATGACCTTGGTTCGTCTACGAATCTCCTCATTTCTGATGGGTTTTAATACTCATTACAACATTAGTCCATTGAATGAGTCCCTCCAAGGGGGGTCTAGAGTGCGTGAGTTAGTAACGTAAGATGTTTCTTCGGAAACATGTCAAGAGTCCCTAGGTAATAAACATACTAAAACCCCGGGACACTAGGAGGAGCCCCGGAGTGGGGGGAGGGGGGGAAAAGGTCCATTTTTTCATTTTTCGCTTAAATCTCAAAAACGGTACATGTTAGAGAAAAACTTTCAAGGAAAAGTTGAAAGGCCATAAAATTATTTACAAGTTGTACCTAAATATTTTTTTTCTATTCGCAGCCGTTTTCGAGCTACATCCCAAATAAAAAGGTCAAGTTGCGTAACTACCCTAATATAATATTTTGACAATCAATTCCTCCTAAAGGCTTCCATGGAGGAATGTGTTTTTTTTACCAATGATAGACCTAATTAAGAGCAATCTATCAGTACCGGTCACAAGTTGCACTTTTGAGCTTTTTGGAAGAAAAAAAATAAAAAGTTCAAGTATCGTAACTACCCTAATAAAATTCAATTCCCCGTAAACGCCTCCGTGGTGGAATCTGGTATTTTTATCAATGATAGACCTAATTATGAGCAATCTATCTGTACCGGTCACAAGTTCCACTTTTGAGTTTTTTTGGAAGAAATAATAAAAAGATCAAGTTCAGTAACTCAAACTACCCTAATATAATATTTTGACAATCGATTCCTCCTAAAGGCTTCCATGGAGGAATGTGTTTACTTTACCAATTATAGACCTAATTAAGAGCAATCTATCAGTACCGGTCACAAGTTGCACATTTGAGTTTTTTGGAAGAAAGAAATATTTTTTGATCGATTGATGTGATAAACATGGGTATGTTAGTATGGGGAAATTGTTTGAGCCAAAATCATTTTTTACTGCGTGTAACTCAGAAACGGTAGGATAAAGGAAAAAAATATTTAGGTACAACTTGTAGATAATTTTATGGCCTTTCAACTTTTCCTTGAAAGTTTTTCTCTAACATGTACCGTTTTTGAGATTTAAGCGAAAAATGAAAAAATGGACCCTTTCCCCCCCTCCCCCCACTCCGGGGCTCCTCCTAGTGTCCCGGGGTTTTAGTATGTTTATTACCTAGGGACTCTTGACATGTTTCCGAAGAAACATCTTACGTTACTAACTCACGCACTCTAGAACTTTTTATTCAATGGACTACATGCAATATCTCTAAATCTCTATCACCAAGATGGTCAAGATAGCAGGAAATTATTGGATGAGGGTAGCGCACTATTGTTGAACAGTCTGGTCGTCTGTCCAGCGAGAACTGATGGTATTTTGTCGTGTCGCTGTCACGTCTAATTTTGAATTCGAATGTCCGTTCCAAATATCTATGTCATCAGCCAGTCAGTCAGTTGGTCTACGCCAGGTCGCCACGGAGGTTGGAAGCCACGACAGTCGTTGTGGAGATCCTTGGAGATCTATTCCAGCAGTGGACGTCATTCTGGCATTACACTATTTATGTCTTTCTTCACGACACCTTTTCCTTAGAACATTTCACATATTGGGTTTATGCTGGATTGGGCATGATGATTTTTTTCTAGTTTTGTGGGATTTAAAAACCCTTATTGTGAAATACCACAGCTATTGATCTGGAATGACGGGGAATACATTATGCAGAATGATACGTCCAATAAGGTGGATTCATGACTTGGTGCCAGCCATAGCTATCCGCTAGACGACGCAAAACCGGCCAAAGTGGAGTTCTTTGGGCCTAGTTGTCAAGTCTCTTCTATTCTATCTACATTTTAGGCACAAGCAAAAAATATAGTGATCTTGATCAGTATTCACATGTACGTCTGTCAGTTGATAATAATGATTAATTAGCAGCGCTGGGAGTGCACAGCGCCGGGGCCATGGGCACTCCATAATCTAGGGGCCCCATTGGACAATAAAAATAAATCATCCACGTGAGGCACTTGTCCAAAATGCCCAGTGGGAGCCGTGTTCAACAGTGGCACATAGCTCGATTTCTATACCGACGGCAAGGATGCCCCGCAGGATGGAGCCACAGGCCACATCTCCAAGCAGGTCGTCTACATCCGGGCTTGTACACGTCGAACGATCGGATCACGATCAGCGGCGATGTGAAGTCTCTCAACGGAGCGGAGATTAGTGGACGAACGTCTTTTAGGTAATGAAGTTGATTTGTTGTGATAGTGGTACTTCGCAACCTGGCTTGTTGACGTCGAAGGAACGGATGACGATCATGCGCGGCGGCGAACGTGAAATCTCTCAACGGAGCGGAGATCAGTAGTCTTAGGTATGAACATTGACGTATCTAAGATTATTTTTCAGGTGGGGCCTGGGTGGGGCCTGGCCATGGCCTATGAGTTGAAGTCATGAATTTCTATGGGTAACCCAAAATTCTGGGGTGGGCACTAGACCATATTTTGGTGGGTACGGCCCACCCGGCCACCCCCCTAAATGGGTCATTATTCGAGCGTTTGTTCCAAATCACTTTCGTGGTCACATTTTTGTAGAAGTGGCTACAGATTTCGATTTCGTTTCTGGTTAGGTATCTAAGTTTACCGGACATCTAACAAATATGCGAAAATGGCGTCAAAATCTACGCCCAATTTTTCCAAAAATGTCCACAAAAGTGAGGCGGTTGAAACGCTCGAATAATGACCCAAATACGCCAATGGTAATGAAGTTGACTTGTTGTGATACTGGTTCACAGACAACCCCCACTAGACGGAGCATGTAAGGCGACCCGCGCGCACCAACGATATGGTACGGCAGAACATTAAAGTATCAACACGGCGGCCACCGTTTAGTTGCGTCCTTGTTTATGATCCATGCGTACGTCAACGAAAAAAGAAATGAAATAAATAACATGGTAAATTGTAGTGTTAAGTGGTGTAGAGAGACCTCATAAACATGGACGCAACTAAACGGTGGCCGCCGTGTTGATACTTTAATGTTCTGCCGTACCATATCGTTGGTGCGCGCGGGTCGCCTACGGGTCGCCTTACATGCTCCGTCTAGTAGGGTGGTCTGTGATACTGGTTATACTTGGTTATATACTGGTTATACTTACTTCGATCTCCATACCGACGGTGAGCACGCCCTGCAGGATGGAACCTCCAGCCACTCCGCCTCGCAGGTCGTCGACCTCGCAACCGGGCTTGTTGACGTCAAAGGAACGGATGACGATCATACGCGGCGGCGACGTGAAATCTCTCAACGGTACGGGAATCTTCTTTGTGACATACTCGCAGAGCACCTGTGGATAATGGCGTTGATTTTGAGTAGAACCAGGAATATGATAAGTATAATGGTGGCAACAAAACAAGTTTCCAAAATGCCTAAACGGGAGTTTAACGCTACATTAGTTCAATAAAGGCAAATATGTTCTTTCATATTAAATCTATATATATAAAAGAAGAAGTCCTGACTGACTCATCAACGCACAGCCGAAACTACTAATGTTAGAGAGTTGATTTTTGCACAGTAGGTTACTTTTATAACGTGGGCTAGAGATAAGCGATTTTGAAAAATTCAATCCCTAAGGGTGTTAAAAAGGGGTGCAAAGTTTGTATGGGGGCAACTTTTTTTTTTGAGCTAGAGACTTGAAACTTTGTAAAAAGGTTACTTATTAAAAAACACAAAAAGTGATTTCAGCGTTTTTAAATATTTCACCCCTAAGGGGGTTAAATAGGGGTGCAATGTTTATATGGGAGACACTTTATTTTTCGAACTAGAAACTTGAAACTTTGTAGAAAGCTTACTTAATCCAATACAAAAATAATAATTTCAGCGTTTTGGAAAATTTCACCTTTAAGGGGGATAAAAAGGGGTGCAAAGTTTGTGTGGGGGGAACTTTTTTTTTGAGCTAGAGACCTAAAACTTTGTAAAAAGATTACTTATTAGAATAAAAATAAAGTACTATCAGTGTTTTTGAAAATTTCACCTTTAAGGGTGTTAAAAAGGGATGCAAAGTTTGTATGGGGAAAACTTTATTTTTTAGCTAGAGACTTGAAACTTTGTAGAAAGAATAACTTATTAAAGCACAAAAAAAGTAATTTCAGCGTTTAATAAAATTCTATCCCTACGGGGGTTAAAAAAGATTGAAGGTTTTAGTAGTAGGGTAGTCATTTTGTTGTAGTTGGCGTTAATGTACGGATTGAATGGTTTTTCAAGACATTTTCAATTATTACTTACCTGTTTTCACGTTATTTGGTGTTCATTTGATAAATGACAAAGTATAATAATATCTTATGTTATCATTTGATTTACAACTGCTAATAGTAAAGCTATTTGTCGATAGATGGCGTTAGTAGTACCAATATTTTTAGCCTTTTTAATAACTGGGGTAGCTTCTAGACCATTGAGAAACATTTTGGCTGGCCCCGGGAACTCCGCCACACCACTCTTTTCGTGTAATAGCCAGGCCGGCGTATACCAAAACCAGTGCTGCCTTCTTATGAAAAAAGGTCATTATTTATTATTGTTATGAAATAAAGTTTATGGGAAATCCGCTAATCTATATATATATACCTCATCACCAGTAAACTTCGTAGTTCTTACCATCTATACGCTGATGATTTGCAAATTTATACTCAAGCTGATGTCAGAGACATAAATTGTGCCATCTCCCTACTCAACGATGATTTACAGCACATTGCTAACTGGTCAAGTAGTTTTGGCATCAGTCTCAACCCTACTAAATGTCAGGCTATAGTGTTGGGTAGCCAGCGGCAACTTTCGAAACTCACTGCGGTCTCTGTTGCACCGATCCTCTTTAATGGCGATGTCATTCCTATATCCAAAGACGTCAAGGACCTTGGCTTAGTCTTGGACTCTAGCCTGTCATGGCGAGGCCAACTGTCGGAAGTAAGTCGGAAAGTTACCGGTACGTTGCGTAATCTTTATAAATTTAAACATTTTCTCCCAGTAAGCACCAAAAAGCTGCTTGTGCAGACTTTGGTGCTGCCCCTTATTGATTATGCTGATGCGTGCCTCACTAACATCACTCAAGAGTCCCTCAATAAACTTGATCGCCTCCTTAACAACGGAATACGATTCATCTTCGGCCTTCGTAAATATGACCACGTTTCGTCCTTCCGGCGCCAGCTTAACTGGCTTCCCATACGTAGTCGCAGATCCCTCAGGATCCTATGTACTCTGTTCTCCATCCTGTTTGAGCCTTCTGCTCCAGGATACCTCAAAAGTAAATTCACTTTTCAAACTCCCCGTCCAGGTGGTAAACTTCGTTCCTCCCGAACTCTCAAACTCTCTATTCCTTCGCACCATTCTGGTTTCATGTCCAATTCTTTCGCCGTTCAGGCAAGTCGTCTTTGGAATACACTCCCCCTCTCTATTAGACAAGCCCCAAGCAAGATAGTTTTCAAGCGGTTGCTGCGTAAGCACCTGCTCGAACAAGAGCTCGAATAGTGTCCATCATCCTATGCAGTAGACATTTCATCGTATTTATTATTATATTATATATAATATATATCTTATAGTATGTAAATATATGTATCATAGTATTTATCGTAAAGTTATTATATAATATACATTTATTCACTTGTATCTTAGATGCTTTCCGAATGATTAATTTTCAACTCTGCACCCACTTGAAGCATCTCTGTTTGGCCCTATGGTTGACTGGTAGAGAATGCCATTAGGCATTAAGTTCGCCATTTGTACTGACTTTTGTTTTGTGCAATAAAGTTTAAATAAATAAATAAATAAATAAATATAGAAGAAGTCCTGACTGACTCATCAACGCACAGCCGAAACTACTAATGTTAGAGAGTTGATTTTTGCACAGTAGTTTACTTTTATAACGTGGGCTAGGGATAAGAAGAAATTTTTGGAAATACCTCCCCTAAGAGGGTTAAATAGGGGTGCAAAGTTTGTATGGGGTAAACTTTTTTTTGGAGTTAGAGACTTGAAACTTTGTAGAATGATTACTTATTCAAAAACACAAAAAGTACTTTCAGCGTTTTAGAAAATTTCACCCCTAAGGGGGTTAAAAAGGGGTGCAATGTTTATATGGGAGAAACTTTATTTTTTTAACTAGAGACTTGAAACTTTGTAGATAGCTTACTTAATCAAATACAAAAAAAAGTAATTTCAGCGTTTTGGAAAATTTCACCTCTAAGGGGGTTAAAAAGGGGTGCAAAGTTTGTATGGGGAACACCGCTAATGTTGTTTATAAAGAAGTGTTACGCTATGGTTATCAGTTTATATATTTTTTATTTCCTGTCTACTACCCAGTGACTACGTCCTTTTTTTAAAGCGAACTTGCACCCCCTTTTCTATGGTTGAATGTCAGCAATATTTTCTTAGTGCTGTCTCTTATTTATTGTGTTCCAAACTTTATGTGTTCCTATATTTAGTGAGTTGTCTATCAGCACATGAATAATTTATACTTTATATACCTATTCTTACTTTATTTAGCTACTTGAGAAATATAGAGAACTATGGCACCAGAATATATTGAATCACTCTTCAAACAATACTACTAGCCTGTAGACCAAAATAGTAATCGCATCATTAAATTCGCTTATGTGCATTTAGTTTTTAATGGTCACATTTCAGCATTATCTTTAAACACTAGCCTTTTTAATAACTGGGGTACCTGCTAGACCATTTAGAAACATTTTGGCCAGCCTCGGGAACTCCGCCACACCACTCTTTTCGTTTAATAGGCAGGCCGGCGTGTACAAATACCAGTGCTGCCTTCTTATGAAAAGAGGTCATTATTTATTATTGTTATGAAATAAAGTTTATTATTATTGAAAGAGATACTCTTCATTAAACTGCCTCCATCTCTCGATTTCCAGTGCTGAGTTTAAGATTGTTTTAACAGCCTTACGATATTTAACATATTTTTTGAATCTCACTCATAATAACTAAGATCCCCATTTTCTAACTCCAAATCCATGCGTCGCTCTATATCTTGCAGTCATTTTTGCCAAAGATTAAAAGCATCAGGTAACTGACGGAATAAATATTAAGCATCCTGCAAACAATTCCCGTAATCTAATTGGAAAATCTTCAAAAATTCATTAAAAATTGCATATCAGTGTCTGCCACTGTTTGAAATGTAATATGTCTAGACCATTTTAACTAAGAATAAAATTCACTTACCTATTTTAATATCTTTGTCATCATCAAAAATCTACGCGGACGAAGTCGCGGGCGGCCGCTAGTATATAATATATACATATGTTCTTTCGCTCACTTCTTTTTCAGTACCAAAAGAGAATGATGCTGAATCGTCCTGAAGTGGGCCCGCCGATAGGAATCGTTAGAACGCCACGCCACTAATACGTCATCCTTTAATTTTATTTTTAGTTTACGACAAATGCCGAACATATGGCACTTGTTCACAGCTGCATCTCTCAAAAGTCCTTGTGGGTATTGTATTCGCCATTCAAGCAAAAGATAATATAAGTTCCATCCTGATAAACTTTGAAGTTTAAAGATGGAAATTAACCCTTAGACGCAATAAATTATCTTTTGGTAGACGAATAGAAAATGTTTGGAAAAATTTCTATATTTACCAGGCGAGACAAAACAGGGGAACTAAAAATATATTCTGAATCTTAGAATTAGAAGGCTTTGGAGGAACATAATCGTCCTTATAACAACAGTCTTCAGAGGCCTTATGTGGTGGAAGTTCCAACTGACAACCTAGCGACCGTCACCAAGAAAGCTCTGGCCGAAAGGTGTCATGTTCCGGCGCTTCCGCGGGCGGCTACCCGACATCACGAACAGCGTAAACACATCGCCGCATTAATAATGTGACCTAGTTAAGTTTATAATGTTCCTAGAAGGCGCCACAACGGGTGTAAAGTATCCTATAACCATCTTTTGATGTCCAGTTATCCCTGTACCAAAATTGGTTAACATTTTTCTAGCCGTTTCGGCGTGATGCGAGGACAAAGAAAATTATAAAAAAAGATGGCGCCAGACTAGCAAAGCTCCGCGCGCCCATATAAAACAAAAGACGATCCTGTATCACGCTATTAAGACTTTTCCTGGAATCATGATCCCTCTATAGAAAAATGATTTTCAATACAATACTTTTATAATCGTATAGATATCTATGGCCTTTGATGCATGAAATAAATAAATGGAATTGAATTACGAGTGTGAATATTACCTCTATATTATACTTGAGCTGGGCGGAGATAGGGATGATGGGCGCGCCTTCCGCGACGGTTCCCTGCACAAACTTGACGATCTGTTCGTGCTGTTCCTTGGCCTGCCCCTCTTTCACCAGGTCGATCTTGTTCTGCAAGATCAGGATGTGTTTCAGCTTCATAATCTCGATGGCGGCCAAGTGTTCACTCGTCTGGGGTTGGGGGCAGGATTCGTTACCTGAGTAAAATAAATGCGTTTAGGTAATTTTCTTACAGGCAATTGAAGACTTATTGAAGACTGCTACTACTGTGGGTGCAAGAAAACAGCACCCTAACTTATCTTGAAAGTTTTGTAATTATTCACAGACTTGAGCAATTTGTAGCGTAGCGTCAATAGAACGAGGGATAGTTCATATATGTGCAAAATATTCTGTAGTTGGTGTTCATACACACACGGGTACAAAACCTCCGATCAAGGTGGGAGGGATTACGCTTACTTTTTCTACAGTAGTATGAACGAATAACGGTCAATTGACATATGTATTTATGATATGTAATGTTTTACTGATCAGTAAAGTAAGGTAATAAATAATAATAACGCTCTACTTTACGTAAGTAGATATCTACGAGAGTTGTTTGATAAATAACCGTGTTTAGAAAAAAACAACAAAGGTTTGTATACGTGTATATTTATTTTTCTACATAGTCACCTTCCAACTCTATACACTTGTTCCAACGGTGTTCTAGCTTTAATAAGCCGTCTAAAAAATAAGATTTCGGAAAGTCGTGAAAATAGGCCTCCGTGGCGGCAATGACTTCTTCATTGGACGAAAATTTCTTTCCACCGAGCCATTTTTTAAATTTGGGAATAGGAAGAAGTCGCAGGGAGCCAGGTCTGGGGAATAGGGCGGATGAGGCAGCAATTCATAATGTAATTGCTTTAATTTGGAGTCTGCGATTCTTGAGGAGTGAGCTGGTGCATTATCATGATGAAAGAGAACTTTTTTCTTATTTAGATGTGGTCTCTTTTTTTCAAAATGGTATCAAATTCTTGCAATAAATTAGCGTAATATGGCCCGGTTATCGTTCTTCCTTTTTGTAAATAATCAGTATGGATGATTCCGTGCGAGTCCCAAAAAACAGTCGCCATGACCTTTCCGGCCGATGGAACGGTCTTCGCCTTCTTTGGAGCTGATTCCCCCGGCAAAATCCACTGTTTAGACTGTTCTTTACTTTCTGGGGTATAGTGGTGTATCCACATTTCATCAACAGTCACAAAACGCCGAAGGAACTCACCCGGACTACTTTCGTACTTATCTAAACAGTGCCTTGAAATTTGTTTCCGGGTGAGCTTTTGTTCCTTGGTGAGCAAACGCGGCACCCACCTCGCCGAAACCTTCTGCATGCCCACAGACCACTTAACCTATAGACCCCGCTTATAAGGGCGCCCGGGTGAGCCAAGCTTAAGCTCAACAAAAAAGCTGCGCTCACCACGCCCCCAAACGCTCTCTTAGTTCGCGGTCGACTGTTGACGAAGTAACATGCAATATTCCACTGCTTACTTGGCTTATAAAGTGTTCAAAATATGCCTTATTGTATGGAAAATGCAGCAAAACATCTAGTCTTCAAAACTATGGGATTTCAGTTCACAAATAAGCTATATTTTACTATTTTACAAAGAATGTAATAAGTTATAAATGTAGGTTGGTAACCTAGCGACGCGTGGATGTCTTGTGTCAACTGTCAACTATCTCTTACTTTCGCTTGCTAATTTTGTAATTCCGTCTTTGTCTACCTTTTCAGTGTTTTTAGTAGTGATGTGACTGATTAATTATACTTACTTAGGTACGTAACCGATACCCGTTAAACAATATTGAACTTTTTATAGAAGATAAACTTTTTTATTATTGAATAATCGAAATGTATGTTAAATACATAAATGTACAATTATGAAACCATAAATGTCTAAAATGCTGAATTTCGATGAATTTTAGAAAACAGATAGTTTGTAATTTTGGAGAAGGACTACTTAATATCCTGGATAAATACGATATATATAAACATAAAATAAAGCTGAAGTGGCTCGAAGGTCTGTACATGGAAGATATTCGAAAGAAAGTTGGCGGGGGATACTAAGAATCGATAACAGAACACGTTCCAATCGTTTATCTGTTTGTCCGTTTGTTTGTTTATCTGTTTGTCTGATGTTTATTTGACAGCGCATCACGTGAAAACGGCTGAACGGATTTTGATGAAAACTTCATTAATCTTCCGAAAATATCCCCATTTTTTTTTTGCTTGTTGGATTTGTAATGACAAATGTACAGCGAGATTACAGTGTAAATGCGTTTTTTTATGAATAGAATAGATTTTTTTAGAAATAGCCTATGAGTATGAGTATCTGGAAAGTATCCCTCTATCAACCTTCTACATTTCTTTTGTAAATATAAAACATTATTCTCATCATTACTGCTTTCTCAGGCCTCCTATCCCATCCCGTAGCCAATTATACTTTCGGCATGCAAAATACACTGGCTTAAGTGTAGAGTTATTACTTACCTATTATAATGTCTCTAAGGAGTAACATGCACTTGCTGATTTCTTGTAAATGTGTTTATGATTATTATGCCACTTTAAATTAAATTCTAGATCGACATTCAAGAACCAAATTAATAGATATTGAGCAACCAAAATCATCGAAATCGAACGCTTTGATTAAGTCATAGAAGATGCCTCAACATTTCATACCTTGATTTATGTTGTTAAGAGTTTCAGATACAAGTCCAGTTATAGCAGATGTTTTTATTTCTATACAGAAACCGTATTGTCTATTAGAAAGATATGAATTGTCATTAAGGTATTTACCGAAGGACTGCCTTTTTTCAAATATGGGAAGTACTTTACAATCCTTAAGTACATCAGGAGTACACCCCAGCTTTAATATGCTCGTTGAAAATTTTGCACAGTGGTATACGTTAAATGACAATATTGCAGCCGGTATACCATCAAGACCGTATGAATTTGTTTTATTTTTATTATTTTTATAATTACGCACTACGTTATAGCTTTTATAAACGTTGATTTTGTGTTATCAAATTTCTTCTTTTCGAGATAATTTGTAAAATCGTTCCGTTTGTCACTAGTGCTGCATACTTTGCCAGACTTAAGAAAGTAATAATTAATAGTAGTAGTAGTTTTAATAATAATTAGTAGTCGTTTTTTAAGGCAATAAATAATATTCTGATTCTGATTCTGATTAAAAATGTTTTGGCATTAGGTACTTATTAAATCGTCATCATGTTTTATTTTCTAATTTACAGAAGTATTACCAGCGGTGTCTTTAACCAGTTACCAGATAGTCTTTAATTTACAGTGTGCTATCGCTTTAGTTTTGCAGTTGCAAGCACTTTCTTAGAAACTCCTGGTATAGTTTAAAATACGTACCTATTTAATTTTTCATAATATTTATTTCTTCATTTAATATATATTTTTTTAGTTCTGTAACTTTTTCCGACACCCACCCTAGCCATTTTTTTTATTAGCTATAATACGCGTAGTTCTTATAGAATACCCATTAGGTAGTTTATTTAAAATGTCATAAAAAGTCAAAAGCTGTACTTTGATGTTCAAACTATTAAGAATATCCCAGCAATCTATAGCAATTGACAACATTTCATATTTATAACAGTTGGAAATTAATATAGAGATCGACAGGGCTTTATGTCGTGTACCTTAAAAAAAAAACTTTGAATTTATTCTTCTGTATTTAAAGAAATATAAGAAAATACATCAAATAACTGCAAACTAAGACAATACGGGCTGAATAGGGTTGTTGTCTAAACCAAAGAGCGAAAAAATATATATTTTTTATATTTGACGTTGACAGATGACAGATGCATACCGAATTTTATTAAGTTTTTTTTAATAAGAAAACCGACTAAAGTAACCGTTCCATTAAGTTCTGGTTTTGGTGTTGCCACATTTTAAAATGAGTATGTTTTTATAAATTAATAATAAAATAAATAATCATCTCAGAAAATAAATAAAAACAGAGATTACTTCATTTTTTTAAGCAGAATTCAGAAAAGTAATAAAATAATAGTCCTTAAAATATGAAATGTTGTCAATTCCAGTGCATTTGTAAAGCATATATTTTATTTTTTTGTGAACCTTCTCCATTTGTGAGCATTTTGTACAGCATTGAAGTTATTTATAGCTGTATTGTCATTTAAGTATATTATCTGGGCATCATGGTAAGAAAATGAGTTAGGTCTACCAAAGCCTTTGAAATGTCCTGGCTATCAGTAACAAAGTTATCTATAGTTGAAGCTGTTTTTTTTGTAGTCAGTTGTGGGCTTCATTTTATGCTTCGCGAAATATTTGTTACAATTCCTTAGTATCGACACCTTTTGGTCTGAAAAATCAATATTAAAGTCGCCACATAATATTACGACGTTCGTGTTTGAATGGTGCTTAAATCTCAAATTATTTTTTTGTGATAGTATGGAGCAATGATTTTACACTTGACTGAGGACATTTGTAAAGAACAATTACATGGAGTTTTAATTGACCTATATTTACGCTTGAACCATACATTTCTCATTCTTTTTCGATATTATCAACATACATCTGCATCGAGAGTGTGCAATGTTGAATCAGATTTCAATCTTTTAATAAACAAAAGTGTATCACCACCCTTAGTTATATGGCGGGAACTTTCAGCTGCGATACAGTATTATTAATTTAGATTTATAGATTGAAACTCAACCGGTTCAAGCCACATCTCCGTTAAAGCAATAATGTCTGGTTTCATATTTATTGTTTTTTGTAATAATATGAGTAGATTTACATTTAATATTTTTAATTGAAACGCATTTTAAACCATTCTCGTATTATTATTGATTCCAATTAAAAACATATCTACTTACATTCAGCAGTTTCTTTTTCGAGTGTGTCCCATCACTATCAAAAATGGCGCGCATCTTACACCGCATGCGTCATTGCTCGCTGACCTTGAACTAGCCAATCACAGTGCACTTGTTGCCCTCCTCACCCCGCCAATTTGGCAACATGAGATACTAGAGAAAGTTTTATGAAGCGGGGTCTATAGGGTTAAGTTCTCTGTGTTCATGCCTAATTTGTGTTCTAAAATGTGGTGCACGCGTTCAATCGAAACATTTACAATGTCGACAATTTCTCTAAGTTTTATTCGGCGATCGCTTAATACAATATTCTCGACTTTTTTCACCATATCACCTGTGGTTACCTCAACAGGACGTCCTGGGCGATCTTCATCAAAGATGGACGTTCTGCTTCGTTTAAATTCATTGTACCAATATCTAATGGTTGTCATAGAAGGAGTATGATCATTGTAAACAGCTTGCATGCGTACTAATTTCATCACAAGAATTTCCTTCCAAAAACAGAAAACGAATTACAGAACGATACTGCTCTTTCTCCATTATTGCAATAACAACTCGAACTCCGTCGTAAAAAGCCGTTAAAAGAAAAAAAACAAAAGAACGCTGTATTTTTTTTTAATTTTCTAGTCCATAAAGGATGCCTAAAAAGTTCGTATACATAATTTCAGCCAGTAACAAGAATAACTTTTTAAAACGTGTATTTATCAAACAACCATTAATTATATTCATTGTACGATATACCTACCGAAAACAAACTAAGGTATACGATAAGTTCTTACACTCGTACTCGTACCTATTACTTACCCGATGTCGTGCCAAGGGCAGTCCACGAAGCTCTATGGCGCACCAGCTGGAACCGGCCAGTTCAAGCAGCTCCCGGACATGACAAACGTACCAGATAAACGACAAGGAACGTACCGGCAATTAGGAGAAGCGCGGCGTCCATGACCGCGGCACCGTTAAGCATGGTTGCCATGAGGATGTCGTGCCCGGGGCAGTCCACGAAGCTAACATGGCGCACCAGCTGGAACCGGCCCGTACAAGCGGCTCTAAGACACGGGAAACTGTCGTCCTTCGAGGAACCACCGGAGATGAAGCTCGTGGGCCGCGGGCACTTCGGGTTGTCGCATTTGTAGATCTTCGCGTTCGCGTAACCTGTTCAACATGCGACATATTTAGTCAACAATGAATGACTCCATAATTTAGAGACCCCAGTGGACAGTCAAAACAGTGCCAGAATACCCAGTTGCAGAGACGGCCCTGGCACAATAGATGCGATTTCATGCCGCTTGAGTCGTGTTACGTACGCATTTATTTTTATTCTGCATAGTCAGCTGGAAAAAATCCGTTCATAAATATGTCGTCATGGACTCTTGATAGGAGTGCCGGAAGATACCAACAGTAAAATGTAGACGAGATACAGGTTACGGGTAAAAACGAAGTCGCTTTGTAATGACATAATTAACATCTGACTTCTTTCTTGATCCGTTAGAGCAGAGCGAGTAAATCTTAACCAATAAAACGTGGTTCAAACGATGGTAGATTGTTATATCAGTGATTAATGTTATCTGTACTATCAACTCACTGCGGCTAGTGCAATGTCTTTACGGTGGTCTCTTGAAGTTTAATCATGTTAAAAGACCATCAAGTGACCAAGGGTGGAATGTTTTTACATCTGTAATGGATGATCCGGATGTGTAGCGAGGGATGTTTCTGTTAACTAATGGAATAATCATTTACTTATCCTCGCTCAGCGCAACTGATTCTATTGGTTAACAAAAACACATCCTACGCTCTAGCTACTCATCCTCGCACTGGTGGAAACGCAGCCTTAGAATGGTTCCAGGAACCCAAAAATAATTGAGGACTATGTCTTAACTGTGTAAGGTCTAGTCTAAAACAAGGAAATACTTTGCATGATGCGAGAAATGATTGGAACAAATCTAGTGGATGCATAATAGGTAACAGATAAGTTGCACATTAGAAGATTGCATGCATCCAGTGCACTATAGATAACGATATCTGTAGTGTAGGCAGTAGCACGCAGTAGGTCAGACAGTAAAACAATTAGTAATACTTACTAATAATTTTATTATAGTACTATTATACAATCCATAGAATTAAAAGCCGTCATATGCGTTCTAGAGCATGAGGGTTCCATAGACATAATCCCCCCAAACATTGCGCTTGCTAACAATACTTAAAATAGCCAAAAATGCTGGAAGAACGGGTTGGACACAATTTTACAACAATAAACTCCTAATAGAAGGTTTTTTACCACACCAACTTATTTTAAAAGTTCAATTGGGATGTATTTTATTTTTATCAAAATACAATAGAAATTAAGCGTTTTATATTTTTATACAAAAGTGCTATTTAACTTTATCTTTAGAAACCTTATACATACATGCAAAAAATATCGTAGTATATACAAATAATTCTTAAGTTACAAAACACTTGGTTTTCCTTAGATTAAGTTTGAGGACTCTGTAATTGGTATGTAGCGTTTCCAAGGCACTCATGTATAAATTATTTAGCACTTTTAAACGTAATAGATCATATGTAAAGACAGATTCCTGCCCGCCCCAAGTAGAAATGTCCATGAAATAAACATTCATTCATGTCAATTAAAAATAGGAAATATCGCAAATTTTGACATCATAATCAGTGTTATAATATCCTAACATTTTGCTCATAATTTTAATACTAAATTGTATTGATATCCGAAGTCTATCTGCAACATTAACATTCTAACAAAACCTATACTTATATTCTCTAATTGTGAAAATTAACATTTTTACTATGTGTACATATCTCATTTGTAACCAAATAATATGAGAACATTCGAAAAGCAGTAAAACTTCAATAATAAAAAAGTCAGTAAATGTTTCATAAAAATATGAATAGTAATATATCTAATTAATCACAATTTTTATTACATATAGATGAAAGACACTATAAAGGCACAGGTTTAAAGAGATTCAGTGCAGATATAGGCATTCGAAAAATGCGATACTGGATGAAAATAAACACTTGAAAAAGTGATTATCTGCCAGTATTATGTAAAATACCTAAAACAAATACTTTCTGCACTTTATGGTTCCACATTTGCATTCTGTTCTATTTCTTAGCATGCTCATATTCTGCTGTTGGATTTCAAATCTGGATTTAGCAGGTGAGGCAGGGGAGTCTGCAGTAGTAGTTTCTTCACCATTTGGAATACTTGTGTCATCTTCCGGTGCAGGTCTCCGAGGCGCATGGCTACTGGGTTCATTGGCCTCATCATTATCATTTGCTTTCTGCAAATAATCAAAACTCACCTCCTCACCTGCTTCAATATCCCGAGTTGCAAATAATGCTAGTATAGGAAGATTCGGGTCAAGACAATCAGCCCAAACGGCCCACACACCAAGGTTAGGGTCACAAGAATGGTTAATAAAATGGGTTACATTCCCAAGATGTGCTGCATCCACTACATAAGGATTTTCAACTGAGTTGAAATCTAAATCAAATAAGTATGTCAATCCATTAGCATCATATTCCCTTCCTCGCTTCTCAGCTTCTTCAAAAGTTATAACCTCACCCACATACTGACAAAGGAACTGTCCTTGTTTAATTTTCTGTTCTGTTCTTACACCCCATCCGCAGCCATTAGCAGTTCTGTAAATACATAATTTAATATTTCTGCCACGTTGGACAACTCTGTTGTTACATTCTGCAGAGCATTTGCAAGCTTTGTTGCACTCATAAATGGGTGTACCTGATGCAACTCGTAGTCTCTTGTTGACAGTGTATGCGAACAGGCCAGCTTGCATGCCACAACAGGACTTAGAGCGACAGTTGCAGGCGGAGCATTCACAGCCAATAGGAGGATCGTCAGGAATGGTTACACCAGCACCAGGGATACATTGATTTATATAAGAAAAGTCTTCAGGTGGGCCAGCCAGGTCAACTTCATTTTCTACGGTCAGTCTTTTGGATTTATCCACTTGATTTATATGATCTTCCCATTGTCTTAAGGACATCAGCTGTCTGCATCTCCTTCTGCACAACACATAAAGTTGTAAAATATTTCTAGCATCTTGAACAAGATCAGTGGCATATTGTTCTTCATCCTGAGTCAAATTGATCATTGCCAGTAATTTAATCATTAATGCTTCTTTTAGTTTTGTAATTTCAGTCTCATCTACCTCATCCATTCTTGACACCAAGTTATCTTCACTAAGTAAGTCTCCAAATGAAATCTCATTTTTCAGTTTCTCGAAGCTTGCACAATGTTTCAGTTCTTGGTCAGTTAGAAATTGCCGTAAGAGTTCGGGACAGTTGTCTAAATGTGCTATAGGCTCCCATGTATTGTCACTATCATCAAAACCTTTCCATTTTATGTAGAAGTAATCTTTGCCATTCTCAAACTTGAAATCTACAATATTTTCTATAATGTAGATGTCTTCTTCTTCCTCTTTGATCTTGCCTTTCTTCTGTTTCTTAGGGAGGGGCATAGTTTCTGCTTCATCTGGGTCTAGTGATAAGTTTCTTTTCTTGGATCTTCTCAACTTTTCAGCATACAAAGTCTCATCTTTCTCATCAGCTCTTTCACGAAACAACCTCAACACTGAGTCCGACAGGCGCTCTGCAACATACCATGTGAATAAGTTTAGTAAATGCTAAATTAACTTTAGTACAGATTTAGAGCTAAACATTCACATTTACTAGCCCTATTCACATGGTATATTGTAATACTTCTGCATAATAATTTCTCACATTGAAGTATAAAGCTGAAATTGCAATGCAAAGTATAACAACACAAATGCAAGGCAATTTTGTGTCAAGTTAATGGCAAATGAAAATGATATTAATTAGAAAAGTTTTAAAGTCATTACAAATATAATGAATTATTAATCCATTGGGAAATAAAGATAAAGCAAAAATTTACTGAACATAAAACTACTAGTCAAAGAAAAAAGTTTAATGCAGGAGCTTCTCTGTATCTGAACAATATATTGGAGTTCTATCATTACACATGGGTTTGTTTTGTCTGTTTGTTTTTATATCCGTTATAAAGCTTGAAACATAAAAAATAATGAACTATTGATACAAAACAATTGTTCTCGGTTTAAAAAAGCAAATATTCAACAAGAGTACCGTAAAACATCCCAACTATAGTCCAATCATCCAACTATGGTCCAAAACAAAACTCATTTATTTTTATCAAAATTCATATTCTATCAGTGATTTTATACGTTTTTATTTAAGTTTGTCTAATTATGTTGTTAATTTTAGTTTATTCGTTATAATTGTCATAATATTAATGAGTAATTTTCGGATTAAATTGGACCATAGTTGTGTGGACTGGACTATACTTGGTAGTTTAACGGTATTTGATAAAGCTTACATTGCATACAATTTTACTTAAATTGTAATACTCTTTATCGACAAATTATATATCACCAAATGACAACCAGAAAAAACTAATTGTAAGCATATTTGGTGAGGTTTGGTTACCATTTGATGATAGATGCGTAATAATGGAAATCAATGTTAACAAATGTATACACACCTAATTTGATGGTAATGTTCCTTTCCAATTCATTCTTGAATCTGACAGTTTGCACTCCTGAAATGGCTTTCACAACTGTTGATTTTCCATGGGCTACATGACCAATGGTACCAATGTTGATGGTAGCCTGTCTGGATATCACTTCTGGAGACAGAGCCGAGAGTTTTGTGATATCCTAGAAATAAAGGAAGTGCAAGTTATTTAAAAATTACAATTACAAGTGATTATGTTACGATGATTAATTCAGGTATCATTCCAAATGCGAGTGACAAGCTTTGTCACTCATTTTAGTGTACAAGAATAGAAAATCGACCGTGAATGTATAATACAGGTTCCATCTTACTACTGTCAGTGAAGTTAAGAAATGTGCCAATTTGTGGTGCAATTTATGATGATTAAAACCTAATAAGTAAAGAGCAGGGAATCAAAACTTGACATTTTATACACGTACGAACGTAGTAAAGGCCAACAGTATGGTGTTTTATCATTTTTTGTACTTACAAGTTTGGTTAAGTCTTGCTGATGCAAGTTTGACTTGGCAGTTTGTCCTTCACTAGATGCCATGTTTCAGCCGCAATGAGTAAATTCTTCTAGTTGAAGTACCGTCTATAAATAATGTTAATAATCAGTGTTTTTATTTGACTTCGGCTACACTACTACTAGTACATTAATTCATTTTCACCTCACAAAATTGTAGATTTCGTGGCGGGATGGCGCGGCTGGTGGCATGCATAGACATAAACTATACGCTATTTTTTTACGTAAATGACATGTACCATAAACACAATGAGTTTATTTTAATTTAAATATGAGAGTTAAATGATGTAGCTCGAACATATTGTATGTGCTCCAAAACACAACAATAGTTGAAGAAAGCTATACCAGTTTCCACTATTTAAGTTATGAAATATGCCTCTTACCTCTGTAAATTTGCTTGGGTTACCTTCAATTTATCCGTGCATGCCAGCAGAAGCGCGCTTGCGGGAACTAAACGCCTCAGAAAGCGCGCCCTAGGTAGAGACTTGTCTATACCTGTCATAGCCAATATCCGTTTCTACGAAACGAAGTTGTGAAAATTTTCCTGATTGGCGGTTGAGTGTCGATCGCGGACGGTCGATTAAGATAATTAATATTGTTTTATATACGTTATTCTTGGTTTATGTCCAGATAATTGTTGCTACTCCGATATTGTGTGGTGGTGGTGGTGGTATCGGTAAGTGTTTGTTCTTTGTGCGTGTGTATATTTAGTGAAATCTTTGTGGGGTTTGTTTCTATTTGGAGGGTAGTCTGCCAGCATCCTCATGGATGAGGATGCTGGCCTGGACGATCCCGGGGAGGGGAATTTCTTTTCTGGGTTTAAAAATGTTAGCTTAGCTCAATTTGAACATTTCGAAAAATCTCAGACAGATACATCTACCCCCATAATGACAAAAAATAAAAATTCGAGGCAAAGGGCCCGCGAAAAAAAGCAAAAAGTTAGGCATAGCACTTCGCGATCCCGTTCTAGGACCCCGCCTCCGACAGGGCATTCGGAAGACTCGGATGTGGAAGGAGGATTGCAATCGGCACACGATTCCCAACTGCCGTTAGGACAAAAATCTTTGCAGCAATCATTATTGCCACCGTCTCCTCCGGCACATCTTATTACGTCACCCCCAAATGAACAAATGGACTCACAGACTCCATCTTCCCCTTTTACTCCTATCGGACGGGAGCGGTACAGTCAAAATGATCAGGGACCATTTGTCGTACACGTGCAGAGAGTAGAGACGGCTCCGGATGCTGGCACAATTCTACACCCGGTGACTTTGGGGCTCTTTTTACAAAAAAGGAAAAGAGAGTTCCCAAACATTATCGATGGCACTGTCAAAAGGATAGGGCGTAACCGAGTGTCCATCAATTTTCATTCAGGTGAGGATGCTAATTCATTTATAGATTCGCCTACATTGGTACACCACAAGTATAGGGCATTCTTACCCTCTTTTAATATAACTCGGATGGGACTGGTTCGGGGGGTGCCAACGGAATGGACCCCAGAGGAAGTGCTGGAAAATATCCAAGTTCCGACGGGTTCTGGTGGTGCCCGCCCCTTAAAAATAAGACGGCTTAATTATAAAAAATCAAAACCTGATGGCTCTTTAGGGAGGAGAGTTGGTTGTAGAGAAACTCCGTTTGTAGTGTGATTTGAGATAATTTATTTACAAAAATGTGGTTTATTTTATATACAATATTTACAATAGAATTAGAGTAGGTAGCACCCAGCATGATGCTACTTGGTGGGGATACAAAATGGCGCTTCGATGGAGAGAGTGTATACATGTCGTAAACTGTTGCGGTTACGTAACACTCTGAGCTTGTGTGCGCGCGATCGCGCGCCTATAAATTAATGCGAGCAATAGCGCGCCACCTTTTTCGTCGCCGGCGCTCATCGTGTTCACTCGTCCCAGCGTGTCTCCTGTGCTTCAGCTCGAAGACTCGAAACTTGAAGATCGAAGATAGAAGATGATGCTGACTGAAGATATATTTATACAACTGTCTTTTTCAAGACAAATCAACCTGCTCTTTTCAGAGCAAACGCTCAGGCGTCAATCTCGCTGTTTCTATGGAAACAACGTCAATCAATCACCTACATGCTTCCCCTCCTAGTGAAAACGTACCGGCAGGCGGATAGTACGTCCACGGCGGGTTGTTTGGTTTTCTTTGGTAGGTGTTGAGTTGGTTTCTGTTTGTTGTTTCAGGTTCTTTTCTGTTTTTTGTTTCAGGTTGTTTTTGTCTGAGTATTGGTTGCTTTTGTCGTTCTTGCTCTTCTCGTTGTTACAGGCACTCGGCGTCGTTGTATCTTGTACGGTGTTATTATTCTGCGTCGGTGTATTTTTCTCGGTCGTAGTGTTGTTACAGGAACTCGGTGTAAACTGCGTTGATGTAGATGTATTCTGTTTGGCGGTAGCGTTGTTACAGGAACTCTGCGTAGTCTGCGTCGAAGTAGGTTCTTGTAATTCTTGCTCGATGATGGTGTATGCGGGTTTTAGCCGGTCTATTGATATGTTGGCTTGTCGGTTAGGTAGTTGCAGCGTGAAAACCTTTCCATTTCGTTTCAGCACGCGATACGGTCCGTCGTAAGGTGCTTGTAGCGGCTTCTTTACGGCGTCGACTCGTACAAAAACGTTCTCGCATGTTTGAAGGTCACGGTGTACGAAGATAGGTCTTGTGTTGCTATGTGATTGGTTCGGCATAGGTCTCAATTTGCTTATTACTTCGCGCAATCGTTCCACGAATTCGGTGTCCATGTTGAATTCGGCGGCAAGGTCGCCGCGCGGCGTCGATTCCAGGAATTCGCCCGGTAGTCGTACACTGCAGCCGTAAGTTAGTTGTGCAGCGCTGACGTTTGTGTCGCTTCTCATCGCGGTGCGAACTCCCAGTAGGACTGTAGGTATTTCGTCGATCCAACTTCTTGTTGTCTGTAGTCTTGCTTTTAGTGCGGCCTTGAGTGTTCTGTGCCAGCGTTAGATTGCGGATGGTACGGTGTTGTCCGGGTTCTTTCGATGCCGAGTAAGCGTGAAAGGGACGCAAATACTCGACTTTCGAATTGCCTTCCTTGATCCGTAGTGATTGTAGCGGGACATCCGAAACGCGAAATCCATCCGTCGTATACTGTCTTGGCGACGTCTTCTGCTGTTATTTCGCATAACGGGAATGCTTCGGGCCATCGGGTTGCTCTGTCTATCATCGTCAGTAGGTATTTGTGTCCGCTTGCTGCTGTACTCAGTGGGCCGACGATATCAATATGCAAGTGCTGAAAGCGGTCGGTTGGCGGGAAAGTGGACAGCGGACTCGATGTGTGTCGAACGATTTTCGCACGTTGGCAGTGTAAGCAAGCTCGTCCCCACTCCGCGATTTGCCGGTTCATCGTTGGCCAAAAGTATCGCTGCGTGATTAGCTTGCGAGTAGTTTTGACTCCAGGATGACTTATGTTGTGAATAGAGTTGAATGCGATTCGGCGATATTCTTCTGGTAGGTATGGACGTAGGTAATCTGTTGATGTTTCGCAGTGTAGTTTTGTGCTTGATCCGGGTAAAGTAATTTTTTTGATTGTTAGATTTTCTTGTTGTGCGAGTGTTTGGATGATGTTGCTGTCTCTTTCTTGTGCTTCGGCGAGTTTTTCGTAGTCGATTGGCGATGGGCAGGAAATTGTTTCTATGCGTGATAGAGCGTCGGCGGCTGCATTCAGCGATCCACTGATGTGTCGTATATCCGTGGTAAATTCGGATATGTATAGTAGTTGACGTGTCCGACGTGGCAATTCGTTGCTTGTGTTCGTCTTGGTGAATGCGAACGTGAGCGGTTGATGATCGGTGTAGATAATTATTTCTCTTCCCTCGAACATCTTGCGGAAATGCTTCGTTGCCATGTAAATTGCTGTCAACTCGCGGTCGAATGTGGAGTAGCGTGTCTGCGCGTCGGTGAATTTCTTCGAAAAGTAGCCGAGTGGTTGCCATGCGTTGTTGACAAATTGGTTTAGCGCGGCTCCTGCTGTTTTGTCGCTAGCATCGCTGAAGATCGCCAATGCCGCATGGTGCGAAGGATGGGCGAGTAAAGCTGCGTTTTTGATGCTGACTTTACATGCCTCGAATGCTTGGTTTGCTTCAGCGGTCCAGTCGATTTTTGTTTTATCTCGCTTCTTGACGTTGTGTAGGTATGCGTGGAGTGGTGCTTGAATTGTTGCGGCGTCCTTGATATTTTCTCGGTAGAAATTTAGCATGCCGAGAAAACGTCGTAACTCTTCGACTGTTTGTGGTTTCGGGAAATTGGTTATTGCTTCGACTTTTTCTTCGGGTGGTTGGATTCCTTGTTGCGAGACTTGGTAGCCGAGGAATTTGACAGATGGTTGGCCGAAGACGCATTTTGATGGGTTAATGGTGATGCCATATTCTTCCAGTCGTTGCAGTACTGTGCGTAGGTGTTGTTGGTGCTCATCTTCGTTGGTCGAAGCTAAGAGGATGTCATCGACGAATGGGAATACGTAGTTTAGATCGCGTAGAACTTCGTGGATGAAGCGTTGAAACGTTTGTCCCCCATTTTTGAGTCCTGCGCAGATCCGAGGAAACTCGTACAGACCGAATGGCGTGATGATGGCGGTCTTCTCAACATCTTGTTCGCTGACAGGTATCTGCTGGTATGCGCGGTTTAGGTCGAGAGTTGAGAATATTTGCTTCCCGGCGAGTTGGTATGTGAAGTCACGCATGCGCGGTATGGGGTACCGGTCGGGCTTGGTAATTGCGTTTAGCCTTCGGTAATCTCCACATACTCGTATTTCCCCATTTTTCTTAGGTACGACGTGTAGTGGTGATGCCCAAGGACTTTTGCTTGGTCTGCAGAGGCCCTGTGCCATCATGTTCGAAAATTCTTGCTTCACAAGCTCGTAGCGGTGGGGAGCGATGGGGCGTGGTCTGCAGTGGAGGGGCGGACCGGTTGTCTCGATGAAATGTTCGACGTTGTGTTTTGGACTAAGCTTCATGGATGTAATTCTTGTTATTCCGGGGAAATCGGCGAGTATATTGTGGTATGATTGCTGCACGTCTATGCTGCGAACGGTTGGGATGTCCGCAGAACAGATTTGTGCGTTTGTTGTAAGTAGCGTCTTGCCGTCGATGAGTCTGCGATTTTTGATGTCCACGATGAGATTGTGGTACTTCAGAAAATCGGCTCCCAGGATAGGCTTCGATACGGCTGCGATGATGAATTTCCATTTGAATGAACGTCGGAGGTTGAGATCGAGATCGAGTGTTTTCTCGCCGTATGTAGGTATGACGGTGTTGTTTGCGGCGTACAGTTGAAACGGTAGTGGTTGCTCTTGCGTGCCTTTCGTTCTCGGTAGTACGGAAATATTTGCACCCGTGTCTACCAAGAACGTGAGCTTCGTTTGCTTGTCTGTCACGAAGAGGCGGTGGTGAGAGGTTTCGTAAACGCCAGCGTCCGCCACAGCTAGCGTTAATTTTAGTTTTCCGGCTGCGGGGCGGTGATGGGCTTGAAGCTGCACGGTGGCGTGCATTTCTTCGCGTCCATGCCGAAGCGGTGGTGGTAATAACAGTACGGCATTGGCGAACTGTTGCGGCTGCGGCTCTGTGACGCGTTTCTTGAGCGTGATTGGAAACGGCGGCGTGGTCGGCTATCTCGCTGGTTTTCGTACGGACGCTGATTTTCGTACGGTCTCGAGCGAAGTTCGGCGATTTCCAGGGACAATCTTCTTATTTCAGTGATGAGGTATTGCGGGTCGAATGGTGGATGCGGTTGGTAGGTTGGTTGTTGTGGCAGCGGCGGCGGCAGCGGTTGTAGAGGTGCGGGCACGGCGGGTGCGGCGGTTGGCGCGGGCGTCGCTATTGCGGCGATGTGCGCTGACGACGTGTGTGACACCTCCATCATCCTGTCGGCGAGGAGAGCCAGATCGTCGAGCGTGGTCTTGATTTGGAATGCCTCGCTGACAGTGAGCACGGAGCGGACGTGGGGCGGTAGATGGTCCAGCCACATCATTTGTATCGTGCTTTCCGGAAATTTCTCTCGGTTGAGATTTTGCATCCGCCGTAGGAGTTGGCTCGGTTTTTGGTCGCCTAACTCGACTTGCGACAGCAACTTCTTGGTCTGTGTGCTGCTGGATTCTTCATACAGAGATATCAGACGCTCCTTGACGGTCTTGTAGTAGTCCTTTTCTGGCGGCGAGTAGATGAGATCGGAGATGTTTTGTATGTCCTGCTTCTCGAGTTGGGCGATAACCATCTGCGCGAGTTGCGCCTGGCTTCGTTTCAGTTCGGCAGTAGCGGCTTCGAAACTGCAGAACCACAGTCGCGGTTGATCCCGCCAAAACGGCGGTACGCGAAGCGACAGTGATATGCCGGAGACTTCATGCGACGACGGTGCTTGCAAATCAGACGGCGCGGTTGGCTGCGTCTGAAGCTGCGGTGCTACGGCTTGAGGTGCAGGTGCAGGAGCTTCGTTGTTCATGATGTTTCTTGATTTTCTTCCTTTGTAGTTCTTGAATCGCGGGTCACCACTTTAGGGAGGAGAGTTGGTTGTAGAGAAACTCCGTTTGTAGTGTGATTTGAGATAATTTATTTACAAAAATGTGGTTTATTTTATATACAATATTTACAATAGAATTAGAGTAGGTAGCACCCAGCATGATGCTACTTGGTGGGGATACAAAATGGCGCTTCGATGGAGAGAGTGTATACATGTCGTAAACTGTTGCGGTTACGTAACACTCTGAGCTTGTGTGCGCGCGATCGCGCGCCTATAAATTAATGCGAGCAATAGCGCGCCACCTTTTTCGTCGCCGGCGCTCATCGTGTTCACTCGTCCCAGCGTGTCTCCTGTGCTTCAGCTCGAAGACTCGAAACTTGAAGATCGAAGATAGAAGATGATGCTGACTGAAGATATATTTATACAACTGTCTTTTTCAAGACAAATCAACCTGCTCTTTTCAGAGCAAACGCTCAGGCGTCAATCTCGCTGTTTCTATGGAAACAACGTCAATCAATCACCTACAGCTCTTATTCCTGGATGCCTTCCGAGACGATAGTTGTGACATTTGACGGTCAAACCCTACCACAACGGATATTTCTCTGTTTTAACTCCCTGCTTGTGGAGCAGTATCAGTACCCCACTATCCAATGCTTCAGGTGTTGTCGATTCGGACACACCAAAGAAAAATGTCGGCCACTTCCTCGATGTTTTCGATGCGGCGAGTCTCACACAGGGGACTCCTGTGATGTTGACGCACAAGAGTCATACTGCTGTAACTGCCCTCGGGGATTGGGAGCGGGTCATTTTGCCACAAGCAAATCTTGCCCAGAGTATAATCGGCAATTAGCAATTAAAAAAACAATGACCAGCCAAAACATCTCGTACACAGAGGCATCAAACGCACATAGCAAAATTTTCCAAAAATCTTATGCAAATGTCACAGCTATCTCCCCTCAGACTCCACCTCAGGTCAATACGTCCTATACAAAAACCGTTTTTCGTAATCCCCGACCCCCACCTTCATTGGCAAAAGGATACGACCGAAAGGCTCATGAAGCAATAATTAGGAACCCTAACATTGCATCTAGTCCAGTTACTCAACAACCGCCCCAAAAATCAAACGAGGACCTGATTAGCGAGCTGTTGAAGATACTCGTTTCTCTTATAAAAGTTTTCTCACCCTCCAGCCCTCTGGCTGATTCTTCTCTGTTGTCCCACGTTGCCCCAATGATTTCTTCTTTCCTATATCAATCTAAACATGGACTTAACAGTACTACAGTGGAATTGCCGTAGTATTACAAATAAGAAACAAGAGCTCATTTACCTGACTAATAGATTCAATCTCTCCGTTCTAGCCATATCAGAAATATGGCTAAAACCTGATTCTAATTTTGTTTTACCTACTTTTGTTTCCCTTTTGAACTGTCAGGCAGATGGACGCGCTGGATGTGCCTTGTTCATTAGGGACCATATTACATTTTCTTCTGTGCAGATCCCTTCTCATAGCGATACTTTTCATACTACCTGTGCACGTCTAGAAGGTATTACTTTTATGTCAGTGTATATTCCGAGTCCCTCACTAGAGATTATCAAGGAATTGGAATTAGTGATTAAAGCTCTCCCTCAACCAATTATTATATTGGGCGACTTTAATATTCACCACACTTTGTGGGGTTGCGATGGGAATGACACTCTAGGTGAAAAGTTTATAGAGATTCTTGACTGTAGAAACTTATGCTTACTAAATACTGGGAAACCAACTTTGCGCGGCCTGCCTAATCAAAATACTAGCGCTGTTGATCTGTCTTTATCTTCCCCTGTACTGGCTTCTTTTATTTCTTGGGAAATTTTAAATAGCACCTACGGCAGTGATCATTTTCCCATCCTCGTAAGCCTCCCATTTTTATCTGCAAAAAGGCCAGACATTATTAAACCCTTGCTGAGCTATAATATAAATGGAGCTGATTGGGATAGCTACAAAACGTGCCTTGAGAGTGAAGTTAACAGTCTTCCTCCCATTACTTCAGACTCTATTCAATTTTGTTCCGATGCATTAGTCTCAGCCGTAAAATCGTCAGCTGATAAAGTTTTCCCCCTTAAAAACACAGCAGTTGGTAAGTTAGCTTCACCACCATGGTGGGATAAAGAGTGTACACAAAGTGTTAAAGAAAGGAAAAATGCAGAAAAAATTTATGCTGCCAATATGTCTGCAGAAAATTTTCAAAATTTACTAAACGTATTGGCTGAAACTAAATCTTTACTCAATAAAAAAAAATCTGATGGTTGGAAAACATTTTGTTCATCCTTAAGCCCTTCCACCCCGGATACAGTAGTATGGAATAATATTCGGAAATTTAGGAGAGCATATAACCCTCGAAGCTGTTCCTATCCTAGTTCACTCGGTTGGGCCGAATCTTTTCTATCCAATATTGCTCCCCCTCATGTCCCGGCCGTATCCGATTCACCCATTGGTCTACTTAACAATTCCTCATCTGATCCTTTAGATCAAGTGTTCACAATGCTAGAACTTAAAAATGTGTTGGGATCGTTGAAAGACTCAGCCCCAGGGCATGACGGGATTACATATTCATTTATAGCTAAAGCTGGTGAAAAGTTTTTGAAATATTTTCTTGACCTAATTAATTGCATTTTCATTAAAGGCCACCCGCCTGTTTCCTGGAAGTCACAACTAGTAATGCCCATATTAAAGCCAACTAAAGACCCTAATGATGCTCGATCGTATCGACCCATTGCTCTCTCCTCGGTATTAACAAAGATTCTAGAACATCTTGTAAAAAATAGACTAGAGTGGTTTTTAGAGAGTAAAGACTTATTGGCAAAATCCCAATATGGGTTTAGAAAGGGAAAAAGTACAATGGATAGTTTGAGTATTTTCACTTCTGATATTCGTCTCGCCTTTGCAAACGGTTCATCAGTGGTTGCTGCCTTCTTGGATGTGGAAGCAGCCTACGACAATGTACAGCTCCCCATTCTCAGGGACAAACTCCACAAGCTGAGAATCCCGGTGAAGCTGGCCTGCCTTGTGGGAAATCTCCTTTCAGAGCGATGGATTACTTTTCGGGGGAGGGATCCCCTAATTAACCCCTCAAGAATGGTGTGGAAAGGCCTTCCTCAGGGGTCGGTCCTAAGCCCTTTACTGTACAACATCTACACTCATGATTTGGAGGCCTCAGTCCAAGGGTGCCACATTTTACAATATGCCGATGACATACTAATTTATTCATTAAACAGTAATATTGAATATGCCACTGAAACTATCTCAAACTCCCTAATTTCTTTAAACTCCTGGCTAAATAATAATGGTCTATCGCTTTCCCCTTCAAAAAGTTGTGTAGTGGTTTTCTCTCGTAAGAGAAATATACCCATTATTAGAGTCACCATTGGTGATTCGGAAATACCAGTGCAAACGTCGTATAAATTTCTTGGACTTATCCTGGACCCTAAACTAGACGGTGCCCTTCATTTTGATTATTTATTAAAAAAATGCGAAAGGGGTCTAAACACCCTTAGATGCTTATCTGGCGTATGGTGGGGGGCTCACCCCACCTCCCTACGACTAGTGTACAATGCCATCATTAGAAGTATACTGGATTATGGCTCGTTTCTTCTTGAACCAGGAAACAAATTAGGACTTGGAAAATTGGATCTCATTCAATTTAAAGCATTAAGAATCATTTCCGGCGCAATGAAGTCTAGTCCAACTAACGCTTTGCAGGTAGAATGCGGAGACCCCCCTCTTCATCTTCGTCGTCAGTTTTTAGCTGACAGCTATCTTTTCCGCTCTCTTCAAATTTCCCATCATCCTATAATACATCGTTTATTTGATCTAAAAGAAGTATCCTGTGGAAATAATAAGGGACCACCTTGCCTTGTTAAAAGTCTCCTTAAATTTCAATCTATTAAAGACCCAGTTTTTCACTCTTCCAAAATTCCTCTTTTTCAGTTTAATTACGAAACTATCATTCTGCGCCCTCGCGTTATTCTGAACTTCGATATTACCCATGATGATCCTCATGCTGATGAGTACCTTCGCCAAATCCTTTCCCGAGAATGGCATGACTGGAATACCATATATTGTGATGCGTCAAAGTTATCTCCAACCGGTTGTGTGGGTGTGGGAGTTTTTCACTCGCAATATGATATTGTCCAAAAAGTGAAATGCCCTCCTGAAACCTCGGTATACACTGGGGAATGCATGGGAGTTCTGGAAAGCGTAAAATACGTCTTACTGTTTAAACTGAAAAAGACTATAATTTTTTCTGATTCGCGTAGTTGCTTGCAAGCTTTGATATCAAACCCTTTCTCAGTCAAACTCCATAATCCTATAATTTACCAAATTAAGGAGCACTTGTTGATCTGCGAAAAAGAAGGATATGAGGTTGCATTGGTGTGGGTTCCAGGCCACGCTGGTGTTTTCGGCAACGAAAAAGCAGATCAAGTCGCCAAGGAGGCAGTTGTGTGTGGTGACAAGGTCCCTTTCCGTAATTACTGTCACGATTTAGTCCCTTTAGCTCGTAATTATTTAATTCAGGCGTGGTCCGCCTCTTGGAGGTCTTCTAGCAAAAAGAGAGGAAGGATTTATTCGTTAATCCAACCTTCAATACCGCGAAAGCCCTGGTTCACAAAGGTGTTCCTCCAAAAGGAGTTCTGCACGACCATAATACGAATGAGACTAGGACATTGTTGCTCCCCTTGTCATTTAGCCAAAATTCACATCCGGGACTCCTCTCTGTGTGAGTGCGGGCTGGACGATGGGGACCTCAACCATATTTTTCTTTCTTGCCCTTTACTCAATCATTCTTATTTATACAGTCAGCTTATAAGTAGAAATGTACCATTCCCAACTCGTGTCTTAGATTTAATACAAAATTTTGACAAAGACATTCTCTTAGCCTTGGGAAAATTTTGTGAAATTAATAAGTTAAAATTATAATATATTCAACTACATTATTCTCAATAATGATTGGTGTATGTTCTAATTAATACTAATCCCGTAGTTGTGTTTTCGTTAATCTAATCTTACTAATTATACTAAGATTTTCTTTTCAGGAGTAGCAACAATTTTTTTTTGTAAGTTAGTCGCGTTCGAGTGCGTTTGTTTTTCCTCACTAAATCGACATGACACTGGCTTAATCTATCGACATAGCCATTAAAAAAAAAAAAAAAAATTTTCCTCTTGAGAGAAAAAATTGTTTTTAAGTTCAATTCAAATTCAATTCAATTCATTTAATCATAAAACAATACAATGATTGTGTTTGATATTGGTACACTTAATAATAGAAATAAATATAAAAAAAAGAAAAACAATTGGTAATTACTAAAACTAACTTAATTAGATACATTAAATAATAGAAATAAATAAAGAGTCATGTCACAACAATTGATTAAAAATTACTAGGAACTAACTTTTGGTCATATGCAAATATTTCCTGAATACTATAGAAGCACTCTTTCAATAAGTATGTTTTTAATTGCTTATTGAACTCTACACAGTCTGTAATCATTTTTAGGTTAGTGGGAAGCTTGTTAAAAATGATTACTGCCTGGTTTCTTGCGCAATGCTGCGACACTTTGTGTTTAGGACAGAAACTAGGCTTCAAGTTCTTGGTGCGCGTTAGGAAGCGTAACTCTTGTTCTTCGCTATTCTCAAATTTTGAGATGTTTTTAACTAGCGCAGTAAGTAAGACGAGTACATACAAACTGGGGACTGTTAAAATATTTAACTTTTTAAATTGTTCTCTACAGGAGGCCCACTGAGGCAAACGCAAAAAAGATCGTAACGCTCGTTTTTGAGCAATCAGAGCTCTGTTTATATTATACATATAGCTATTACCCCAGAACATAATGCTATAACGCAACTTGGATTCAACTAGAGCATAATATACTGTTTTGAGTTGCTCCACTGTCAATTTATCCCTGAGACTTCTCAGTGCGTAGCAGGCTGAATGGATGGATTTTTCAATTGATTCCAGCTCTTGCTTCCATTTTAGTGCTGAATCAATATGTACCCCAAGGAACTTTACACCATTAACTGCGTCTACTTTATCTCCATTCATAATTATGTTAAGAGCATCTGTTTTTTTGGAGTTGATCTTAAATAACATAATTTGTGTTTTTGCAGTATTCAGTTTTAGATTATTTATTTCAAACCAGTATTGAAATGTTCTAAGAGCATATTTTATCCTTTCCTCAAGCTCAGATACACTATCTGCAGAGATGATTGCACTAGTGTCATCGGCAAATAACGTTAGATGGCATTCTGGTACGATGTTATAAATGAAATCACATATGTCATTCATAAATATTATAAACAAAATAGGCCCTAAAATTGAGCCCTGAGGCACTCCTCTGTTAACATTTACAAGTTTAGACTTAATAGGCAACTCTATATTATCGTCAACAGATTTGATCTCCACAAATTGTTTTCGATTACTTAGATAATTTTTCAACAACTGATAGGTTTGACCCCTAACACCATAAAAATCAAGTTTTTTCAGGAGTATATCATGGTCTATAGTGTCAAAAGCCGAGCTAAGATCGAGAAATATGCCAGCAACTCTTTTTTTGTTGTGGAATTGTGACACAACATCATCAATGAACGAATCTATCGCGTCTACGGTTCCAACATTTTTTTAAAACCCATATTGTTTAGGGTTGATGATAGAGTATTTATTCAAGTGAGAAAGAAGTCGACTTTTAATAACTTTCTCAAAAATTTTAGATAAAACCGGCATGAGTGATATGGGCCGGTAGTTTTTTGGATCCGTTTCTACTCCTTTTTTGTGAACAGGCAAAACTCTAGCAATTTTGAACTGGTCAGGAAAAATGCCAGACTCATAACATTTATTAAAAAAGTCAGCAAGCAGTTCCGGGAATACATCTACGCATTTTTTTATAATAGTTATCGGCATTTCATCGTATCCGTAGGAGTTTTTGTTTTCCATAGATTGAATAATCCTTGACACCTCAAAAGGCGAAATTGGCTTCCATAATATATCTTTGTTACAATTTTTGGCCCACTGTTTTAGACACTTATCTACGGAAGACAGATTGCCCGTGTTTGGAATTTTACTATGGTCACTGTTCCGAAAAAATGTTCGCGACATTTAGGGGTTTTTGTACGATTTTACCATTTGGTTTAAGAACAATATTTCCTTGTTTATGACACTGAAATTTACCTCGACATTTATTAACAACTTTCCAGATTGCTTTGGTTGATCCTTTTGCTTTAGAAATTTCGCTTTGCACTGATAACTTTTTAGCATGCCTGACAACTTTTCGAAAAATATTTAGATACTTCGCTCGATATTCTAAAATAGAAGCATGACAACTTAACAACTGTTCTAAGAGCATATTTTATCCTTTCCTCAATCAGATACACTATCTGCAGAGATGATTGCACTAGTGTCATCGGCAAATAACGTTAGATGGCATTCTGGTACGATGTTATAAATGAAATCACATATGTCATTCATAAATATTATAAACAAAATAGGCCCTAAAATTGAGCCCTGAGGCACTCCTCTGTTAACATTTACAAGTTTAGACTTAATAGGCAACTCTATATTATCGTCAACAGATTTGATCTCCACAAATTGTTTTCGATTACTTAGATAATTTTTCAACAACTGATAGGTTTGACCCCTAACACCATAAAAATCAAGTTTACACATTTAGGGGTTTTTGTACGATTTTACCATTTGGTTTAAGAACAATATTTCCTTGTTTATGACACTGAAATTTACCTCGACATTTATTAACAACTTTCCAGATTGCTTTGGTTGATCCTTTTGCTTTAGAAATTTCGCTTTGCACTGATAACTTTTTAGCATGCCTGACAACTTTTCGAAAAATATTTAGATACTTCGCTCGATATTCTAAAATAGAAGCATGACAACTTAATTTATTGATATTACATAGGACTCGCTTCATTTTACAAGCTACCTTTATTCCTTTCGAGATCCATCTGATTTGTAATCTATCCTTCATTGTATGCAATTTCTTTTGTTTCCTAAAACTTTGATCAAAAATATTTGTTAAATTTTCCAAAAAACTATTTATATCTGAATTTTGCCAATTGAAACTATGTACTGATTGCCTAAAGGTTTGTACATTTTCTTCAGAAAAATATCGTTTTTCTGTTGTCACAGAGGAGGAAATAATGGGATTCACGGCACTGATTTCACAGGAAATGGCAGCATGACCATCTGCCAATCCATTGTGATCCACCTCCATTTTTGCAACTTGATCCTCCGGCAAATTTGTAATGAAATTGTCAATACAGGATTCTGACTCATTTCTTTTAAAGGTGACGTCATTAAGGAGGTGTCTAAAGTTATAACGTTTTAGCAGGTTCAAAAATTCGTTACGTTGTTTACTGTCCACCAGCATGTCAATATTAAAGTCGCCAGATATTATGGCCATTTTATTGAAAACGTGCTCCAATAGTAACTGACATTGTTTCACAAATACTTCGAAATTGGTGTCCTGAGGACTCCTATAACAGCAAAAGATATAAGTATTAGTGGCTACATCTCTTACTCCACAGATTTCAAAACCTTCCTCAACATACAATTTTTCACAAACATCAATTCTCTCGGTCTTTCTATTTTCCAGGCTCATTATAAGTGTTCCACCCCTCTTTTTTAACGTTCTTGTGTTGTGCGATGACAATATATAATTTTCCAAATGAACAGACTGTATTGAATTCTTATAAAGAAAATGTTCACTTACACAAACGAAATGTACACTATCATCTCTACTATCCAGGTAAATCTCAAGGTAGCTTACCTTATTCGATAAACCGCAAGTGTTTAAAAGTGCAATAAAAGTTTTAAAAAGACATCGAAATTAGTGGAAAAGTGGTTCGAGAGAAGATGGCAGACTCACCACCTCCAGAACCAGGTAAGAGCGATGTATCTGACCAGCGGGAGCATGTGACTGTGGCTTCAGTGGAAGAACAGTCGCTCCCAGAGTACCCTATTGATGAGTACAGCTGTCAGGGCGAGTTCTCTTCTTCCTCGGAGGAGGAAGAGTCCTCGGCATCGCTTCCACCTAATAAACGCCGCAAAACGGGTCATCGCAAATATGCGGACCTTCGAATTGAAAGTCTAACAAGACAAGTTAATTACATATCGGGCTACTTGACGCAATTACCGCACTACATATCTGCCTTAAGTCAAAATAACCAATTAAATGCCGGGGCCAGAACCGACCAACCAAGTACCTCCGGGACAAATACGAACCCACACACGGGGGGCACCGCGGCTCAATATTTATCTAAGCCGGGTGAAGTGGCGAAACTCTTGCTGTTGGGTGAACTAGAAACGAACTTCGACAATAAAAAAATTGATTGTCCAGCTAAAGCAGAACGACTAGAAAAAGTCATGAAATTGCAGCAATTCAACACACCAGCTTGGAAGGGTTTACGATACAGGACAGTTTTTCGGGAGTTCGCGGCGACCCCTGGGTTCGTGGGCCTAAAGGTAAATGAGGAGCTCCTCCACTTCAAATCTTCAAAGGACTACCTCGCCTCAGCTGAAAACTTGTGGGCGGCATTAACTAATGCTGAATTAGAACATCGGGAATTGCTTCAAACAGGCTTACAGAGCCTTATTGACTGGGCTGCCACAAACACAACAGAACTAAATCCATCATCATTGTATGACAAAATTATATCTCTTCTTGGACCAGACTCACCAATTCACAAGTGCTCGGAAAAGAAAATACAAATCATCTGCGGAAGAAGAGCAGAGTGTATACAAATTAGGAGAGACAGAATCTTGAGAGAGATTAATAATAACACCTTAAGAGAGACATTAAAGGAAATCCCTCCGAGTGCAGAATACTTGTTCAACCGAGAACTTCTACAACCTGTAGTCCAATCACTGGGAGGATTCCAGACATGGTTAAATAAACCAACCTACATAAAGGAGAAGACTACCAACCGAGATCAAGGTGACAACTATAAACAAGGAAAAAGATCTCAGACATCATACAGTCAAAAGAATTCTAAAGCCGGTCAGAAAAGTAAATCATCGGGTTCACAGAGCTTTCAAAAGAGAAATAACTTTCGAAACTCCGATAAGAAAAACGGAGCTGACAACACTAATAAGAAAAAATGACTATATACCCAAGAGACAAACATTCAGAGGGGGTTGCTTAAAAGAAAATGCAAACACATGGAGGGAATTAGGAGCACGCCCATACATCATGGAGATAGTAACAAGAGGCCGAATTCCCTTCACTCAAAAACCAACCCTCCTGAATCTAACCCCAGTATTATTAAACAAATACAAAACAACTACATCCCCAGAAAAGACAAAAATAATACAGGACTTGATAGAGAAGAAAATCTTAGAAGAACCTCTAGAGAAAAATGCAAGTTTCTTATCAAAGATGTTCTTGAGAAAAAAATCAGATGGAACTCTGAGGCCCATATTCGATCTCAGGGGCCTCAACCAGTTCATTTCGACAAGACACTTCCACCTGATATCGCAACAAGATGTAACTACATTTCTTCAGAAAAACGACTGGATGGGGAAGATAGATCTACAACAGGCCTACTTCCACCTGCCAATTCCCCCATCTCATCGCCGCTTCCTGAGAATCTTTTACAACAGACAAATATTACAGCTAACAGCGCTACCTTTTGGCCTCTCTTCTGCCCCCAGAACGTTCGCAATGTTGTCCAACTGGATTGCCGAAATCGTACGGAAAAAGGGCGTAAGAGTCTTAGTCTATTTGGACGACTTCCTCCTGGCAAACCAAGACAGAAAGATGTTAGCGAATCAAATGACACTAGTGCTACAGACCTTGGAAAACCTAGGTTGGCATGTAAATTACACAAAATCGATTACAACACCAAGTCAAAGACTCGAATACTTGGGACTAAATTGGAAACCCCCAGGAGGGAACAATGGCTCTTCCGGAGGAGAAAATCAAGAAAACCACAAAAGTTATAAACAGCATTCTAGAGAGAAGACAGGCCACACTAAAAGAAGTACAGAGCATACTTGGTCTCCTCAACTTCGCAAACATATGTACACCACTGGGACGACTTCACTGCCGCCAAACACAGAGGTTTCTGAGAAGGTTCACCCTCCGCACTCAAAGAATAGGAAAAAACCTCTTTCAACTAGTACAACGGGAACTACGCTGGTGGCAGGAAGCCATATACAAAAGCTCAGTGAGCATATTCAAAAAGGAAGTGACACATTTCCTGACGACCGACGCCGCCGATACAGGCTGGGGTGCTCACCTCAACGAGAGATACCTGACGGGTCAGTGGACGGGCCGTCAAAAAACCTGGCACTCGAACATCAAAGAACTGTTTGCAGTTTACGGTGCTATAAAAAAACAGTTGCACAATTTACAAAATGCCCACATATTAGTCCAATCGGACAACCGAACCTTGGTGGCATATATAAGAAACGAAGGGGGGACGAGGTCCTTTGCCCTGTTAGAACTAGCAACACAGCTACTGGAGCTGGCCGAGATGCAGAACATCACACTCTCAGCGGCGTACCTCCCCGGAAGGTACAACGGCATAGCCGACCGCCTCTCAAGGAATCAGCCTGTGCCGGAATGGCATCTGTTGCCCCCGGCCGCGGAGGCCGTATTCTCTGTTTGGGGCGTACCCGACATCGACCTGTTCGCTTCAAGGGAAGGAACAGTCGTAGACCACTATGTAACGTGGGACTCCAGAGATGGATTAGCAATTTTCTGCGACGCTTTCAGTCGACCGTGGAATTTCAATTTGGCATGGGTGTTTCCACCACCCAATCTGATTCCACGCGTTCTGCAACATCTCTCACAATTAAAGGGACAGGAAGGGCAGAGAGAATAGTGTCTAATTCTTGAATGAGAGCACGATTTGGATGAGGAATATACAGGGAAACAAAGGTTAGGTTTAGGGCATTACATGCTATAATGTTAATGCCAGGAGAATGAGGACGAATAGGGATCAAGGAGAAACGCAGGGATCTATTGATCAGGATGGCCGAACCACCCCAACCATCAGCGCTATCATCTCGAAGACATGAGAAGCCGGGTACCCTGAAACGAGAATCGGGCTTTAACCATGTCTCCGAGATGGCTAACACTAGGGGATTATAGTTATTAATAAGAAAACAGATTTCATTTTTTTTGTGACGAATACTTCTACAGTTCCACTGAATGGCTGTAGGAGCCATTATCTGGATTGATTACAGTAATGAGATTGTGCAGCATATCTAAGACGTTGTTCGGTATGGTATCAGAAAATTTCGATAGGAGGTTTATAAGGGTGCTGATGAGCAACTTAATGAGATTATCATTAGGGGAGTAGTCAGAGTTTGAAGAGAGAGCACAGCCATTAGCTTGTGAACTTTCAGGGGTTCGAGTGATTTCTTCGTGGGCAATTCTGTCATATCCTTTAGAGAGGGTCGGAGTCGGACGCCGGGGGATAAAGACAGTTTTTTTGTATGACACGGACTGGGGATGCGAATTTTGGGGAGAGACAGGAGAGACAATTTGAGACACTTGGGACTGGGACGGATAACTAGGGGAGCGGGCAGTATCAGCAAAAGAGCGTCGAACAGCGGGGAATCTTCGTGCAGCTACCGAATACGGAATATTTTCCTCAGACATTACCATCTTTATTGCTTTTTGCCTGGAGTGCTCGGGACAAGAGTTTCTAGTGGCAAAGTGAGAGCCAGAACAATTAAGGCAAGTCGCTCTATCCTCCGTTACTGGACACCCTTCTCCCTCATGGGGTTGGGCGCATCTGTAACAACGAGGATTTGAGCGGCAATTGGCCTTAATATGGCCAAAACGACAGCACCTATTACATTGAATGGAAGGCAAATGATAGATTTCCACAGGAAGCGACGTGAAAAAGCAGTATACCTTTTCTGGTAACTTTTGCCCAAGGAATGTCAGTGCGACCGTTTGGGTGGGGATCCAGGATGTCACGCCATCGATCGAAGTTTTTCTATTTAAGCGACGAGCCTTAATAACTCGGACAGACTCGGGACACTCAACAGAGTTTACTAGTTCCTCTAAAGTCCAGTCCACAGGAATATTTCGAACTAAGCCTATCCGGGTGACACTGAACATGGGAATCGAGCCAGAATACTGAGCATTCTCCTTAAAGAAGGAACTTTCCAAAAAGGCATTAGCGGCTTCGGCACTGACAAACTGAACCGAAACTCGACTGCGACCATTAGCCTGAATACCTCCCTTAGTTACACCACTAATCGAATACCTGTGCATTAGTTGTGCGAATTTCAAAATCCTAAATGGGGATCCAGGAGAGAGATCATCAATTTTTGTCACAAACACATTAAAGGGGCCTACGTCACCTGATCCGTAAGTTAATTTAGATCCCGGGGCGAAATCTGGAACCGTATATGTGTGCTGTATAGAGGCCGATGGAGGGATCTTAGAGTCCCTTTTGTGGAGGTTGGTATTAGAATCATCAGGATACTTGCGTTTTTCCCGGCTAGATTCACCTCTAGAAGACTCCCCAAAGTGAGGAGTTAATAAATTACCGCCCCCATCAGGGGGCACGTCTTCATCCATATTAAAAGCCTAAATTCCACTCACTCTCTCCGATTAGTAAGGATAATCACCACCACAAACAAAAAAAGGCAACAACTTATAAATCTTACAATAATAACACTAAAATTTTAAATTAATACGGGAAGAAAATTTTGTACGTGTAGCTACCAGGACGCTAGCCTACCCTCCGAGTGGTGACTCCTGAAGAGTTGAAGACTATGACAGGTATAGACAAGTCTCTACCTAGGGAGCGCTTTCTGAGGCATTTAGTTCCCGCAAGCGCGCTTCTGCTGGCATGCACGGATAAATTGAAGGTAACCCAAGCAAATTTACAGAGGTAAGAGGCATATTTCATAACTTAAATAGTGGAAACTGGTATAGCTTTCTTCAACTATTGTTGTGTTTTTTCACACACACAATATCTGTTTTGTTGTAATGCAAAACAGTTGTATTATCTCAATAAAAATACACACTCGTTACCTCGGCTGTACACTACTCGCGAAGTTGACCTGTTGCCGTGGCGAAGCTTTAAAGTATTGGCGAAGTTGGCCAAAGCATGACTTACTCCAGCGTAGTGCCGCTCCACTATATTCGTCCAACCTCGTCTTGAATTTAATAAGAAATAAAACAAGAAAAAAAAGTACCATAGCCGTGCTGTGAGCATTACCCTTTAGCAGCTGAGTTGTGCATGACATGAGTTGTGATATGTGACGGCTGACGCTGTCACGAAACGAAACAAATTGTCACATTCACATACTGACACACTTGTCACCGATGATCTTTTATGATTTGTATTCACAAAATCTAGTAGTTTCGTGTTTATATAAATATATTTCTATTTCGACCAATGTGTATGTGTCTGTTAACTGCAAAAGTCCGCTGTCACTATGGTCGTGAAAAACGAAGAATCAGAGGGTCTCACTAAGAAGTTACGCTTTAAACCTGTGTCCAATGTTCAACACTTTAGTGGTGATAATAGCTTTGATTCTAAAGGCGCGAAAGAAGTGAAGGGCAAAGGTATAAACTGGAAAAAAACCTAACTTATTTTGACGAGCTACCTTTATGTTTTCTTTATATTAAACCGGTTTTTTACAGATGGACGAAAGGCGGCTTCTTTATTTGCTTTTCTACACGTAGAGTTGACGCGAGGCTATATGCTAGAGCACGATGAAGAACGTTTCTCAGCGCGACGCGAGAAAGTGTACTCGTTCATCAAAATCCCTCAAGAACTAGAGAAGTTCATGGCTTATGGTTTCTTTCAATGTGCGGACTCCCTGTTGTTTGTGTACACTTTTCTTCCATTAAGGTTTATTATGGCGTTTTGGTCATTTTTTAGCAGATTGTTTAGAAAATGCTTTGGGTAAGTTTACTGAATTATAAGCCTTTTTAAAAAAAGTTAGTTTATTTACTTTCCAAGTTTATTACAGAATTGTTTTTAAATTTTTTTCTTAAACTATAAAACAGTGTCTTGAAAATGTTCTAAGGCAAAATATTGTAAATGATGTATTTACCTTGACCATGGGGTCATATTTGTGACTAACAATCATAATTGTTTTCTTTTTAGGATCTATTCACATCCATGGAAGAGCATCTTAAAGCCAGCAGAGACATGTGACGTATTAAAAGGCTTTATTCTGCTGATTTGCAGCATTTTGATGTGCTACATTGACACAAACATGATGTACCATTTGGTGAAAAGTCAAAGTGTGATGAAGTTGTATATATTTTTCAACATGTTGGAGGTTGGAGATAGGTTGTTCTCTGCGTTTGGACAGGATACAATAGATGCCCTGTTCTGGACTGCGACAGAGCCTAGAGATAGAAGGCGGGAACATTTGGGTGTTATACCACATTTGTTGTTTGCCATGATTTATGTGTGTATCCTTTTAAAATTAAAGACTACCATTCTTTTTTTCATATTGTGTGTACCAAACTTGAGGTGGGCAATTAAAACACAACTATAGTACTGCTCTTCCCAGGTGAATTTTTCGCTTTGTGCCCTAATCTTTCAAACAATAGCCATTGTGTCTATTATCGCTAGCTACTGAGTTTGCCACGTGCCACTATAACATTCATATTAAAAACAAACGGTATTGTCATAGTATTAAGGTTCAAATTTAATGTCACTGATATTCTAGATATCGCGTTTTGGTAGTGTAGGACAATAGACCACCCCGGCGAAATACAGCATTCATATTATTTTGATTTGAACCTTAATACTATGACGATACCGTTTGTTTTTAATATGAATGTTATAGTGGCGCGTGGCAAACTCGGTAGCTAGCGGCTTTGCGATAATATAGACAATGGCTATTGTTTGAAAGATTAGGGCTCGAAGCGAAAAATTCACCTGGGAAGAGCCGTACTATAACTTGAAGTGGGCTAAGGCTATTTAGCCCTAGTGGGCTAAGGGCTAAGAGAAGCCAAGCTATGAGGCCTCTATGAACTCATAAGAGCTCTGGGGAAGATTTTAAACTGATATGGGGCCCTTAATCCTTTCCTTGGCACCATAGCCCTTGGTTGCTTAGTTATGTTATACCACTAGTTGGCATGTCCCAGTTTGTGCATTTATTACTCAAATGAGAATTAAATGTATAACGAGTTTGGTAGACTAACTAAGTCCTTCAGTCCCCACCAGATATGATAGGGGACGGGTAATGCGAAACTAGCGCCACTTACGAATTTTTATTATATCTTCCAAACCAGATCAATTTTCAGTAATTGCAAGATATTAGGAGCTTGAAAAACACCTTTAGTGTTTATTAAATCATTCATTATACACAATTTCTTGTTCTTTAGTTGCCTTTAAAAACTTGCCCAAAACTATTGTGGCCGCTTTTGACGTGAACAAGTTTTGTAAGGTAAACTACAGTGAACAAATTGTATATAGTGACTGGTAGAGAATGCCTCATGGCATTAAGTCCGCCATTTGTACTTTTACTTATGTCTTTGCAATAAAGTTTAAATAAATAAATAGTGATTCAATAAATATTAAAGGTGTTTTGCTAGCTCCTAGACTTCAGCTATTTCTAAAAAAATATCAGATTGTGAAGGTATAAGAAAAAAATCGAAAGTGGCGCTAGTTTCGCATTATCCGTCGCCTTAAAGGAGAATTGCAATGCAAATATAATATGCAGTAAGGGATCATTCCAATTTTCATAAACATTTTATTAAATTCTGTTCAGATTGTGATACGTTATTATAGTATAAATTGGATAATTTAGATTTTAACTATTTCTAGATGCTGTGGAAATAATAACACAGGCCATAATCACTTCAGCAGTTATATGTGATGTAGAAAACATATATTTTTATTAATTTCCTTAAGGATTTATCAGTTCTCCACAGCTTGTTGGTGTTGTTCCAAGCGACAACACTTAATGTAGCATTCAACTCCAACAACAAGAGCCTCCTTATTATTATGATGACTAATAATGTAAGTACCTAACCTTGTTAGAGTGGTTATTATCACTTCTTATCAGAATTAAAAAAAAAACACAATTGCGAAAAATGCAAGAACATCATATACTTGCAAATAACAGCTCTATTTAAATTGACATAATGTATATATTTTTAATAATCAGTCCCAAAACGAAACTCACTAGACAAGGTAAGGTAGCTATTTTTATGATTCAAGGTAAGCCTGAGTGGGCCTGCTTTTGAAAATCTACATACATATTTTTCTCATAACATCCTAATCAGTCATAAAACGTACGTATAATAAAAAAGAAATCTGCGGTTCTGAATTCTCATTATGTCACACATTGGCTCATATGTCACACATTGGCCCATATGTCACACTCACACATTGGCTCATATGCCTTCAGAATTGATTACTCAGGAATTTGGTTTTAACTTGCCATATATTTAGGTCCATTAATTCTAGCTAAGATAAGGAGTCTTCAAGTAGTAATATAATAATCCGGCGCTTCTTTAGTTCGATACGTCCAATAATCCGGCATTTTGCGACTTAACCTTGATCGCCTTTTCTATATCCACGTCGCATCATTATTTTATTTATTATGAATTTTGTATCCAATCCAGTAAACCGAACAATAATACCCAATCGCTTCATTTCAGTAGTACTGGATTAGTCATACCTTACTGTAAATAATTTATCTTTTTTTTTTCAGTTTGTAGAGCTAAAAGGCAGTGTCTTCAAGAAGTTCGACAAAAACAATCTCTTTCAAGTATCCTGCAGTGACGTAAGGGAACGTTTGCACTTGTCAGTGCTCCTATTCATAGTGGTGCTGCAAACTATGAAGGAATATATGTGGAAGGAAGAGCGCTTCTGGATTCTGGCGCCAGACTGTGTTCTGGTGCTCGCCTTCGAAGTCGTCATTGACTGGGTGAAGCATGCGTTCATCACAAGGTGAGCAATTGCATTAGTTTATGTTTTCAATGGACGTTGGCTGACTTTGCCGACTAGCAATCGGTTTTCGAATTGCCGATTCAAAATCTGCTATTCGAAAACCGATTGCAAGCCGGCAAAATCCATTCTCAACTAGAGATTGGCCGACTATTCGCCGATAAATGTTGCCGATTAGTCGGCATCTCTAGTAGATAATGGTTTTTTCCGACTATCCGACTCATCGGCTTTTAAATCCCACTGTAATATAAACATATAATACTAATAAGTATAAACTTTTAGGCTTCACGGACTTTTCTGCTTTATTAAAAATTCGTTAACTTCTATGATTCGCTCGCTCACTTGCTTAGCGACATTTTAAGATAGCGCCGTTTTTCTCAAGAAAAGAGTTCGATAATCATAACGACGAAGCGTGAAAGCCTATAAGATTACGTTTTAAAAAATGTTTTGGTAAACGAAATTTGTATTAATATAATCTGCTAGCGTGATAGTTTCTTTTCGGTTATCAATATAATGAAATATATACCTATTCATAAACTTACGATACCCTTCACTACAAAATATCGGTACTGTAATGAGTAAAGGTTTTCTTGGTTCCCGGTTTAAACATGACTGTTTTCTGTGCAGGTTCAACGAGATTCCATCCGGAGTGTACAGAGAGTACACAGTGAGCTTGGCGTACGACGTGGCTCAGACCAGGCAGAAGTACGCGTTCAGCGACCACTCCGACCTGGTGGCGCGGCGAATGGGCTTCATACCTCTGCCCCTTGGAGTCGTCATCACGAGGGTGCTGGTCCATGCTGTTAAAATCGATGGGTGGGTCACTGCATTTAGTTTTCCCATTCGTAGTGTACAGAGAGTATAATTAAATTGAATTGAATTGAAATAATTTATAAGTACGCTCGTACGACGTGGCTCACAAGGAAAGATACCCGACTGTCCGGCTAGGATTTGGTTCATTTTGATTATGTCATAGAGTCGTAATCGTAACATGTATTTTTCTTATCGGCCGAATCTCAACCTATTAGGAGAAACTGTCCTCCAAAGTTTAGAGGGTTTTGTAACTACATATTTGTATGTACATTACAAATAGTTACAAAACCCTCGTAACTCCTAGTGAGTTTTGTTGCTAGTTAATTACTTGATGTTGTTATATGTTTGAGAATATCCATACTAATATTATAAATGCGAAAGGTTGTCTGTCTGTCTGTCTGTCTGTTACTTCTTCGCGCTTAAACCGCTGAACCGACTTAGATGAAATTTGTTATGGAGATAGTTTGAGACCCGGGAAAGGACATACGATACTTTTCATCCCGAATAAATGTAGTGTTCCCGTGGGATGAGCGGGTAACGCCGCGGGGCACAGCTAGTGAAAAAATAAGGCTCAAAATCATATTTTCCTAAAAAAACACCTTTCAAAGTTTCATATTTCTCATCGCTGAAGATGTACTTTAGCTATTTTATTAGTTTATTTTTATCATAGAAACTTTACTATTTCTCAAAATAAAGTGGTTTTTTCCCGGAAAATATGAGTATTAGCCGACATAATGAAACACGTGCTGTACAAATAGCACGTAACGCAGCACTTAAGTAAATTGGCTCTCAAGTCTCAACATTCCAAACATAATAAATATGTACTTTTAGAACTTATTAATCTATATTTATTGAGGCCATAACATAACTCGACCATGAAAGATATTCTTATACTGCTGTATTATCAATGTCTAGTGCCTTTGTCAATCTTGTTTACTCGAGATATTTATGTAAGGTTTTATTACTTTTTTATTGTCCACTTTTATTTCAGATTCGCAGCGGTCTTCTTAATATTAATAGCGTATTTGTCCTTGATATCAATAAGGGTGCTTGTTTCTATTGTGATTCTGGGGAAAGCCTGTGATCTGATATCTCAACACCAGACCGATAAAAGTGATAGCCATCACACGACGCCTAAAAAGTAAGTAGACTTGTTGTTATGTTTTGTATATAGCTAAGTTTATTGTGGGATTTTACTTACTTTTTAGATATGCGTTAACTTGATTATTCTATGAATAAATTGTGTCCCAGTTAATATAAATGCTGATTATTTAAATTCTCGAAATTTGTTCCACATAATTTACTTTGTTATCGTATTATATCGTGTTGGTCATAACTTGTTATTGTAGCTGTGTACTTATATTTATTGTAAATATTTTTGTAAAGAAATACACAGGGTCAATGCAAATACCTACTTGAAATTAAGGCATTCACTGTTAATTGTATAATTTTGATGATTGAACATGTTTTAATTTACACCTAACATAAACTTCGTATTCATTTTAAACACTGTAGTGTAAGAAATTTGTCAAAGACCTAGTGACCTATGTATGATGCGCACATTACTGAGTCTTTGGTGCGTACCCTTACTGTAAACATGAAAATACGTATATTAATCGTCCACACTTAACAGGGAACCAAAAGAGTTCTTCCCAAAAGAAACTCCCTGCGCCTACAATTTTAAAACCCCCGAGAAAGAAGTACCTCCCGTGAAGAAAACAGTTCAACTAAAATTCGAAGAGCCTGAGGATGTAATTGTAAGTTTTATTTTAGATATTGATTTTATTTTTATTTTATTTGTCGCTCAATAGCGGCATCCACACAGAGCGAGCCACTTCGCGAAGCAAAAGCCACGCGCTGTCGGTTTTTGTTCGTGCTCACACGGGCCTCGGTCGTTTGCCGCGCACAGTGTGCTTTTGCGTTTTTTCTTCGTCAAACCGGCGAACAAAATGGCTCGGGCTTGCCGCGCGCGGCATTCGGTGAGCGTAATTTAATCCAATGCCCGAGGCATGCGCCGAATTCCTCGCGCTGCAATTGCCTCGCGAGGCGGCTCGCTATGTGTGGACCCGCCCGGTTTATGTTTAAAACGATCTAATAAAATCGTTTCTGACATTACATTGCACTTCCGATCGAGACAGTGCAGTGTTTTTTACAATTACTTAGAGGAAATTAACAACATGGCATTCGTTTTTAATTTCAATCTAGTGGACTAAGAAATGTCATGGGCGTCTTTTTATAGGTTTCTAGAGTTGTAGATTTCACATCATCACATCCCAAATATTTTTGTAGGCTTGTTATAAAATGCTTAGATACGCAGTTTTGTGATCTGGGTTTAGCCCCTGGTGTCTAAGAGAGGTCAAGCCGCACGCCATCTAAGACCATGTAATTATAAACAATATCGTGAAATGAAAATATACAATACAACAATACTATATCCTATACTATTTCCAAGGGAACAGGACAAATACAATTTAAAAATAACGGTAGACAACAGGCGGTCTTATCGCTAAAAAGTTATCTCTTCCAGACAACCCTTAGGTAGTGAAATATCCTCACCTAAATCAATGCAAACCAATTCCCCAATTAGACTCATATACTGGTTTATCCACAGTTAATAGTTTAAATCAATGTGACGGAGTAGTGGCCTACGTAAAAACCCAACTTAAGAACTTAGATCAATCGACCTGTATACAATTAAAACTTGGAAACACTGTAATACTTGGCATATATCGTAGCCCCTCAAACTGTAACGCAGCGGACTTTATAAATTCACTAAATAATCACCTTGAAAAATTAAAAACTTTTAAGAATATTATCATCACGGGAGACATTAACATTAACCTCATACCTCGTCAACAAGAGTCAATAAATGAAAGAGCTAATAGAACTAGCTATCTAAATATGCTGTCATCACATGGCGTACTCCCTGGCCACACCTTACCTACCAGACAAACTAATTGCCTGGACCACTTCATGCTGAAAATTGACCCTCAAATAACGACTGCCTATGTTGCTATCCTTAACACCTCTGTCACCGACCATTTAACTTTACATCTGACATTAACGAATAGCAAACCCAATGAGCGAACTCCTGGTAAAATAGAAACCTTTAATTATGATAATGCACTCAAAAAACTTCTGGAGAAAAATATCGAAATCCTACTTTCATCAAATGACCCATCCTTTGTTGCAATTCAGCTTATAAACAAAATAAGACAATCTTTGGAAGAAAGTAAAAGTATAAAATACATATCAAGCAGTCAACGAATAATTAAACCATGGATGACCCCTGGTATGTTACGCTGTATCAGGAACCGTAACAAACTTCAACTTAAGTCACGACTGGAACCATATAATGAAGTTCTAAAAATCACCTATAAGAGATATCGCAATTTCTGCAATGATATAATAAAAAAAATTAAGCGAAAATATGATAAAGAACAGCTAGTAAAATCATCTAAAAATTCAAAAATGCTTTGGAAGACGATAAAAAGAATAACACATTACAAATCCGATAAAACAAAAAACACTGAACTTTTAAATACTAAGACATCTCCAACTGCTTCTGTTGATCACGTAAATAATTATTTTGCTGACGTTGGAAAAACATTAGCAGAGGAAATTTTAAGTAATCCAAATCATCAGGATGTCCCTGCTGGAAGTAACATGCCAGATTGTAATACCTCTTTATTTGTTCTCCTGGACACTGACCCCCAGGAAGTACACTGTACTGTTATGGGCCTAAGAGCTGACAGCGCCCCTGGTTGGGACAATATACCAACTAAATTCCTAAATTCCAAATTAAGCACGCCTGTAATGTTATTGCCCCTCTAATTAGCCACCTAACAAACCTGTGTTTTGAAAAGGGAGTATTCCCAGCGCCACTAAAACAATCCATTGTGACACCGGTGCATAAGAGTGGAGAGAAAGATGACGTAAGCAACTATCGACCTATCTCTGTACTGACAGCCATCTCCAAAGTAATAGAGAAAATTATTAATAACAGACTTGTTTCTTACCTAAATAAATATAATATATTATCAGACAACCAGTATGGTTTCCGGCAATCCAGGTCCACTGAAGATGCAGTACTATCCTTAACATCAAAAATTATTGAAAACATTGATAAAGGCAAAAAATGCCTCGCCATATTTCTAGATCTTAAAAAGGCTTTTGATACGGTCTCTCTCTCCACTCTTACCCAAAAAATGGAACGAGTTGGCATACGGGGCTTACCTCTGCGACTGTTGAGTGACTACTTACAGGGACGAACACAAAAAGTAAAAATAGGAGACTTCACAAGCAAGGAACTAAATATAACTTATGGTGTCCCTCAGGGCAGCGTTCTAGGGCCCACGTTGTTTCTTTTATATATAAATGACTTGACGAATCTCAAACTACAACGTGGGCACATCGTGTCTTACGCTGATGACACTGCAATAGTGTTTGACGGAGAATCCTGGGAGTCAGTGTTCAGAAATGCTGAATCTGGCCTCTGTAAAGTCACTGCATGGCTTGGGAATAATCTTCTCACGCTTAACGTCAGCAAAACTAATTATATTTGCTTCTCTAAATATGATAGTACGCAACCTAATGTTAATTTAAAGCTTAAAATGCATACCTGTAATCAACATGACCCTCTCCTTTGTAAATGCACAGAACTAGAAAAGGTTAAATATACTAAATACTTGGGTGTACTCCTGGACCAGCGCCTGTCATGGTACATGCAACTTGAAAACGTGAGCAATAGAATCAGAAAACTTAACTGGATTTTTAAGATGTTTAGATATATCACCACTAAGGAACTAATTAACCAACTTTATATAACATTAGCTCAACCTGTCATGAGCTACTGTATCACTGTATGGGGTGGAGCAGCCAAAACCAAATTCTTGGACGTTGAGCGCGGGCAACGCTGTTTGCTCAAGGTGATGTACTCAAAACCATACAGGTTTCCTACAAAGGAACTTTATGAAATCAGTGACCAACTAACTATGAGGAAGCTGTACGTTTTGAGTACAACACTCAGGCTACACAAAACCCTAGGGTTTAACCCCCCATTAGAAACACGTCGGCGTAAAAAACCCGTCGCCCCGCAATCTAACTATAAATCCATGTTCGCTAAAAGACAGTATAAAGCGCAATCGGCATTTATTTACAATAATGTGAACAGTGTAATCAATATCCATCAACTATTACTCAATAAGTGTAAGACTGAACTAACAACATGGCTGAAACGACTAAGCTACGATGATACGGAGTTATTACTATATCGTGCTAATTATTAACTCTAACACTAACACACACACGCACACACACACACACACACACAAACACACACACACACACACACACACACACACACACACACACACACCCACACACACACACACGTTTAATATATTTTTAATGTATGATAAGAATCTTATTTCAATTTCCCCTTTGTATAGAAAACGGAGGCTTTAGTGGATGTGTCGGTGGGCGCGGCGGCCATCTTTTCGAATAGCGCCATCGACCTGAACGGCGTGTGCTATCTAAACGACAAGATGAGCCCGCAGCCCAAGCAGGAGCCCAGCGATCTCCTCGACTCTGAACTGGTGAGTTTATATTTATGAATTCTTTTTTAACCCCCGACGATAAAAATGGGTGTTATAAGTTTAACATGTGTCTGTCCCGCTTCCAGCTCTCAAACGGATTGTAAGATTAGGGCGTTGATACAAACAAGTGTTATGTTATGTTTGAAGTATAGTTTATTACTCCTAAATACAGGATTACACGAGTATATAGGATAGGAGACATGGAGTGTGTGTGTTTTACGTTGCACACTACAGGATGGAACAATTTGAGTGCAGTTTTTTTTATCGAAATACTTGCTCGTCGAAATGTTTCTTAGCTATGTTTGGTGCAAACAGGACCAGTATTTTCCAAGATATTCAGCTTTAATTGGAAAAAGTGACGATATCTCAGCCAATATTGAAGCTAAGAATTCAAAATTTTGTAGTCCCATTGTCATAAAATACAACTTCGTTTCGTCGACGTTGGTTATTTTTGGAGTTTACTCCTTAACAATCGATTTTCATATATAAGCCCGGGGTATGAAAAATATGGGGTGTAAAATCGAACGTATCTGCCGTGCTAATTTAAAAAGTCGTATCTCAGTATACGATCGGGGTAAAAATACGACTTCTTAAATTAGCAGGTTATGCGTTACGTTAAGCGTTATAGACTAAGACCCCGATATAAAATGACCATCACCGAGATGTTTATTTGATGAAATGTATTTTAAATGTACTTAGCAACGGGAAAACATGGCTTCCGTTAGAGAAAATTAATATTAATTGTTCTCTGCCATTTATTTTTTATTTTAAATTACCACAAGAGGCTTAACAAATAACATAGACATTAGACAAGAAACATATTCATAATTTCTCCGCGGAGACTGCGGCGGCGGCCGGCGGCCTACACGGCGCGTTGCTGCGCAAGTGCGCATCGGGCAGCTTGACTGACAGTTGTCAAACTACAACAGCTGAGAAATGTGTTTTTGTTTTCAAGTTTTTGCTAATATTTTGCGTGAATCTCTATCATGTTACGAGTGTGATTGCTATCAGTGCATGAGTACTATCTAGTTATATGTGCAATTATAAACCACCGCTTCCCCCAGGAACTTTATAGGGCAATTTGTATGCCGAAAATTGGAGCGGTTTTTTAAATACTTTATTTGTTATCGTAGCCGTAAGTTTTTATCTATTGCGTTTTTTAATAGTTTACTTGATGAATCCTAATAGCACGGGCTCCTCTCAGAATGTCGCTTCCAGGTCTGTGTCGCTGTCGCTGGAGAATTCCGTACAGTGCCCACATTGCTCCCAGATTCGTTTCTTTAAAGGTCAGAAAGGACTTAATATACACATCAGTAGAACCCATGGCATTCGTGCTGGCGCAATTACGTCGCCACCTGCCTCTTTACAGGCAAACAATTCACAACCAAGTCAGATCAGGCCTTTTTCTTAGAGCAGGCTACAAGGAGATATCCGTTTGCAAAAATATCGGACCTCAATCTGACTTCTGATATATATTGTATAGATCCCAGACATCCTACAAACAAATGTTGCCAACCAGTTTTGTGGTCCCCCTCCCCCCACCCCGGCAATTAAAAATGCCATACAAATTAAAAAAAAAAAAGTCATCAAGCCATGCCGTGTGGGGTATCAAATGAAAGGGCTTATTGAGTAGATCACGAATATATAGCACACTATAACATTTCTTACACTTTCTCTAAGATTTTTTGAAATTTTACTAAAATGCTCCATTTTCGAGTTAACTTTAAACCACTATAGATTGAAAACTAATGAATATATTTTTATAATTATTATTTTTAATCATTAACAATAGTCCATTGTTTACGCACCAATAGTTCGTACAGTGAAAAATTGGCACGGGGGAGCAGGGGGAGCAATCAAAGATAGCGAGTTTCGATATTTCAATATATTTCTTAAAATTTCGGACTCTCAACAGTTGTCGTGTACCTGCAAAAAAGCAGCACTGAAATGTATATCCTTGTGTAAATGTGTAAATAAGAATTGTAAAAACTTGTAACAAAATTAAACTGTTGAGAGTCCGAAATTTTAAGAAATACCTATATTGAAATATCGAAACTCGCCATCTTTGATTGCTCCCCCGCTCCCCCGTAAAACTTTTTCACTGTACGAACTATTGGTGCGTAAACAATTGACTATTGTTAGTTATTAAAAATAATAATTATAAAAATATATTCATTAGTTTTCAATCTATAGTGGTTTAAAGTGTCGCAAGATATGGGTTTATATGACAGTGCGCGCACCACGATTTTCATAAACCCATAAGTACGCTTATTTCTGCGACAAAAAAGTGGTGCGCGCCTGGCCTGAAGAGTAAACTCCAGTCGTGCGTCGGAGCTGACACACACACTTTTTTTTTTTGTTAAATAATGACTATTGAATAACAATATCCATTTAACTAGGATGTGAGGCGCAGCGCGCCGGACGTGGCGGCGGCGCCGGAGCGGGCCGCGCCGGACGCGGAGCGCATCCAGCGCCGCTCCGAGTCCGAGCCCAACCTCGCCACCGCCGACGACCTCGAGGACAACACTTAACGGTACAATAACAATATCCATGTAACTAGGATGTGAGGCGCAGCGCGCCGGACGTGGCGGCGGCGCCGGAGCGGGCCGCGCCGGACGCGGAGCGCATCCAGCGCCGCTCCGAGTCCGAGCCCAACCTCGCCACCGCCGACGACCTCGAGGACAACACTTAACGGTACAATAACAATATCCATGTAACTAGGATGTGAGGCGCAGCGCGCCGGACGTGGCCGCGGCGCCGGAGCGGGCCGCGCCGGACGCGGAGCGCATCCAGCGCCGCTCCGAGTCCGAGCCCAACCTCGCCACCGCCGACGACCTCGAGGACAACACTTAACGGTACAATAACAATATCCATGTAACTAGGATGTGAGGCGCAGCGCGCCGGACGTGGCGGCGGCGCCGGAGCGGGCCGCGCCGGACGCGGAGCGCATCCAGCGCCGCTCCGAGTCCGAGCCCAACCTCGCCACCGCCGACGACCTCGAGGACAACACTTAACGGTACAATAACAATATCCATGTAACTAGGATGTGAGGCGCAGCGCGCCGGACGTGGCGGCGGCGCCGGAGCGGGCCGCGCCGGACGCGGAGCGCATCCAGCGCCGCTCCGAGTCCGAGCCCAACCTCGCCACCGCCGACGACCTCGAGGACAACACTTAACGGTACAATAACAATATCCATGTAACTAGGATGTGAGGCGCAGCGCGCCGGACGTGGCGGCGGCGCCGGAGCGGGCCGCGCCGGACGCGGAGCGCATCCAGCGCCGCTCCGAGTCCGAGCCCAACCTCGCCACCGCCGACGACCTCGAGGACAACACTTAACGGTACAATAACAATATCCATGTAACTAGGATGTGAGGCGCAGCGCGCCGGACGTGGCGGCGGCGCCGGAGCGGGCCGCGCCGGACGCGGAGCGCATCCAGCGCCGCTCCGAGTCCGAGCCCAACCTCGCCACCGCCGACGACCTCGAGGACAACACTTAACGGTACAATAACAATATCCATGTAACTAGGATGTGAGGCGCAGCGCGCCGGACGTGGCGGCGGCGCCGGAGCGGGCCGCACCGGACGCGGAGCGCATCCAGCGCCGCTCCGAGTCCGAGCCCAACCTCGCCACCGCCGACGACCTCGAGGACAACACTTAACGGTACAATAACAATATCCATGTAACTAGGATGTGAGGCGCAGCGCGCCGGACGTGGCGGCGGCGCCGGAGCGGGCCGCGCCGGACGCGGAGCGCATCCAGCGCCGCTCCGAGTCCGAGCCCAACCTCGCCACCGCCGACGACCTCGAGGACAACACTTAACGGTACAATAACAATATCCATGTAACTAGGATGTGAGGCGCAGCGCGCCGGACGTGGCGGCGGCGCCGGAGCGGGCCGCGCCGGACGCGGAGCGCATCCAGCGCCGCTCCGAGTCCGAGCCCAACCTCGCCACCGCCGACGACCTCGAGGACAACACTTAACGGTACAATAACAATATCAACACTTAACGGTACCTCCTTTCTATATATTACTATCTAATATTTAATATATGCGATACAGACTATAAGAAAATGGACCAACTCCCTAACTGAGAGATCGTAATAATGATCGCTAGGACAGATAGGTAGGTACTCAATTATGCATAAAAAAATGAATGAATGAATTATTTATTTCATGCATAACTCGCTGCGCCGCGCGGTGTTTCCCGCTCATCCCATGGGAACGCATCACTTTTTCGGGATAATAAGTAGCCTATGTGTTAATCCAGGGTGTCAGCTACCTTCATATCAAAATTGGTCCAGCCGTTGTAGCATAAAGAAGTAAACACATAAACCCTCACAAACTTTCGCCTTATATTATAATTTTAGTGTGATTTCAGGTATCGATTAATCTTACATGGTTCACGAACATCATCTATGTTCACAAACCGTAAAGCTCACGATACTCTTCGGTCCAGCCAATGAGCATTCTAGCATTATGTTGTACGACCTTACAACCCACTAAAAAAACGAAACCGGGTACTAAAAACGTAAGCTATGCCAATTTTATTATGAAACTGTAATATGCCGCCTGTGAATGAAATTTCTTATCTCCTATCTAATAGGGACGAGATTACCCACAAAAAATTTGGTCAATATATTGCATTAAAGCCAACACATTTTTTCTTTGTTCAATAGTAAATTCTCTCTCGTGTAATGTTTTCACGATATCAAATGCCATATTATTGTTGTTTTCAGATGGTGAATATGCATCTAATTATATAATAAGAGTTCTAAGTTCTTGAGTGGTTTAGAAGTCCCTTCTGACGATTTCTGAGTTTTGTTACATAATCTGTAAGCTGATAATCAATCTAGTTCTAGTACTAGTTCCTACGCTTTAGTAGATTTTGGTCACCTACTTGACGAATTGTTCAAGAATATTATATACCGAACAGATTGGCTACATGAACATGTTGTCTGAAGGGAGTTCTTAATCTTAAATCCATCAATATAATTTATTTTTGATTCGATTCGGTCTAGTCTTGACACTATAGTTATGCTCTATGCGTGATACGATTTGGTAGATTTGTTTCGTAAAACAACGTTTACATACGAAATAGATATATTAAAAGATCCAATTTCACGTGATCCAATTTGTACTGAAAATAATTATTATTTCGGTCGATTGCAAAAAAATTGTACATAGTTAAAAGCTTAGTTAACATAAAATACGATCGCTTCCTTTGTGTGACGAAAGTTAGTCATACAAAATGTATCGATAACTTTCGTCACACAAAGGAATCAATTAACATTGTTTTAATTAAAGCCCTTAACTATGTACAATTTTTTGCAATCGACCCATTTGCATGAAGACCATGCAACTATAGCAGTTTTCTCTTAAATACTTTTGATTTTATACTTTGTTCCATTTTTGACGGAATGATGTTTTGTGTACCTATATTTTGCGGGACTAAATGTTATATAAATATAGATAAGCAAAATAATATTTGACTTCTATAGATCAGATGGTACGATTTGTACTATAAGTACATATTTGTATTATCACTGTTTAGTCAATAGCTATAATTAAATTAATTAAACCATAATATATCAGTAGTTGCCATGGCAAACTCCATAATATTTTTTATGTCAAAATAATTATTTAAACTGCAATTACTACAAAATTAACTGGTATTGATGGAATACTTCAATAATTTTCGACAGTCACAATGACCATCTGGTCTGCCGTATAATTAAAATAAAAACAAAATTACGAAACATGTGCGTTTGTTTGTACGTAAAGAATGGCAGGGTTATGTATTTGTATATTGGGATTATAACATGAAATTGTATTTTCGTATTTTACGGAACTCCGTAGTTAATTTAAATTAGCTTAAAATTTAAGACTGATGATACTTGGGTGCTTAGAAAAGATCCTTTTCCTAAGGAGAGTTGTTTCATTGGTCGGTGTGTTTTGTTCCAATTGATTTTCTGTCAGTAAGTAATCGTATCATTCCAGTGGTACCGCAACTTCTGAACTGGTATTGATGAGCTTTCGTTTCTGTAACTCGGTTATGGATTGTTTTAGACATTAAATGTAGCAACCGTATGAATCAACTTCCTAAGATGCGGTTTTTGTATATTTGACAATATGGAAATATTTATTCAGAAAGTTATCTTGAAAAATATCAGTAATTATTTTGCTGATGAGAATGATATATGGTGGTGTTCAGCGAACGAAGGTTGATCTTTTATCAGCTATTAAGCCTTATATTTGTATAACTCTTATAAGCTAAAAATGACCCGTTTCTTTATGATTGATTTGTAAATAGTTTATTATTTGTGTTTGTATTTATTTGAATTATATCCATCGTCATCAGTGTAATACTGTTTTGTTGAGCCTTCGTCATACATAACTTGGCACGTATTTACTGAAGCCACGGCTTTCACATTTATAGATAATGGGATCTTGCGATGGGTTACACAAGTGGGGTGGATATCAATATACCTCGCCTAATTTATAAGTGATATTGATCCGACGATCTAGCACGAAACCAAAATTCGTCCGGCAAAGTTCGGTCACAATTAATTCTTAAGACTTGTCAATATACTTATTGCAACTAATTAATTTGCATATGTGAGCATTGGTATCCTGTCTTAATTCCGAAACATTGTTTCCCATCTGTAAAGTTTCGCCAAATTTTCTTTTGTCCGAAAGTATTTTTTTCTTGAAACCCGTAATATTTTCAGGATTTTATTAACATCGTTTAGGTTTGTTTTATAATTATTCTGAAAAATGTACAGTTTAGGAAAAAAAAGGCCTTCGGGAAAATGAAAATTTGGCGAAACGTTACAGATGGGGAGCAAAAATTTGTGTGCATGCTTCGAGCTTAGTTTGGATCTAGGTGGATTTGTGGAAAATCATATTCACGGCAGTATGATTTCATTTCAGTATTTAAATTTATAGAATATTTGGTTCTATCGTGTCAGTCTCGTGTATTTCTGAAGGCTCATAGGCATATAGCGATGGATATCTATTTTAAATCTAGTTTTATGGAGAATATTTGATTTTGTTGAAGTGGAGTTTTTCTATGAAATAAATTATTACTTGTTTAATAGCGTTCTCTTATGCGACCTAATACAAAAATTAATTCCATTCCATCCATCCATTAAATAAAGTACGACCGAGATAATTAAATCCTGGCACACCATGTTAAATTAAAGTTGAATGCTAGTATCATTATTATTAGTACAAAATAAAGTCCAAGGAATACAACTTAAAATACTTACAATAAAACTATGCCTAAAAATTAAACTAAATCTAAAAATTGGGCAAGTGCGAGTCCGACTCGCGCATGAAGGGTTCCGTACCTATACATATATATAATCTATAAAAAGTTTGTTGTATGGGAGCCCCCCTTAAATATTTATTTTATTTTATTTTTAGTATTTTTTGTTATAGCGGCAATAGAAATACATCATCTGTGAAAATTTCAACTGTCTAGCTATCACCGTTATTGAGATACAGCCTGGTGACAGACGGACGGACGGACAGCGAAGTCTCAGTAATAGGGTCCCGTTTTTACCCTTTGGGTACGGAACCCTAAAAATGGCCCCTGCGGCATAGTGCCGAAGATGCTGGCGGCATTTCCTCGCTGAATCGCCAAACTGTTTCTTTGAGCGAGGAAACCGCCAGCTCTCCGGTCACCAGTAACATCAATAAGCCTCTTCGAAATATCTTTGAAGAGGCTTAATGCGCTGGGGCCCCACGGACCCAGGGTCTCGACGCCAAAAGGTATGAAATTGTACTCAGCGCCAAGACCACTGTACTTATTCCGTTTTATGCCTTCGGCCGCTTCTGCCGCTGCTCCGGCCCTAATTGAGGATCGGTGGAGATGTGACGGGGCCAGTGTGTCTACACAGGTTGCATCCCACACCAGCATCCGTCCGTTACTCTACGGAATCAAGGACATTCCGTCAAGTTGAATTATATGTCTGGTTGTAATTTAATCTTTGAAGTGTACTGTACGTACTCGTACTAATAATGAACGTAAAAAATTAAATTTTCTTAACTATCACAATTAAAACACAAGGAAATTCCATAACATGCAACAGGAACTAGGAACATTTAGACAAATTAAAATCCAACTATTTTAACCTTTATTTTTTATTTTTGACATATTAAAATTACTATTCAAGTTAGCCATTGAATAACAGGTTTACAAATTACAAAACCTAAGTATACATTAAATTTATTACATAATAAATATTAACCCTTTGAGCGCCAAGCGGCAAAGCTATTCACCGTGCCACTGACTCCAAACCAAAAAAAAAAAGTGCTCCAAAATCAACAGAAATTGAAAAACACAGATAGTGGTTTGAATTAGCATGTTTTTGACCATTGAAATTTTTGACGGCAATAGGCGTCGTTGGCGTCAGTGGCCCGAATTCCCGATGACGTGATTTGCCGTCTTTGGCGGTCAAAGGGTTGGACCATGTATGTATCAAAATGAATCAATCCACCGGAGCTGAGAAGCTAGATCGTAGGTAACAGTACAGTTAGCTCACAAAATATACGCTATTAGTCGATTCAAAAATACTTGTAATTACTTACCTGTTTTTAATTATTGGCAAGTACCTACAAGCGAAACTGTTTTTGAACGGACTAATGATGTATTCTTTTTGCAGCTAACTGTACATTGTGTATCAATAATACACATAATATATAAATGGTGGTATAGAAACTTGAATAGTGGCCGGAATTTATGAAGTCCGAAGTGTATAGGGGTTTGAAGAATTGAGTTTCGGGCTTATAAAAGTTATGAACAGCTGCGTCGTCAATGGTTAGCGTAGAAGCATGCGCCATCTCTTGAGATGTGCCTGTACTTTTACATGCCAGGTTTTATCATATTGCACTCGCGGCGTGGCAGCTAGCAAATGGACGTTCTTCGCCGGGCTAGCTTTAGAAATAAAGAGTTGCCTGCTTGTGTCGTTAGATGTCGCTGGCAACCTTTTTTAAGATTGCTAAACTTCTATACATTTCTTAAACAGTTTTTCAAAAATATTTATGTCCTTATATGAGGGGACTTTTTTAAATGAACATTATAATAAGTGATATTACTGATTAGATTAAATATGTCAGACAAAATTAATAAACACGTCTGGTAATGTGTATAAACACATATAAAACAATGCACATTGTAAAAAAGCATGTTTGATGTGATGTACTCGTAGTATGAACATGAACTAAGTATATGATGTTAATTATTTTATGATGATGAATGATGTCTTTACTAACTTGTTCGTTTGTCTATCTTTTTGGATATCTCAATATTGTCTCTCATCTGTTCATAGGTTAACTGGAAGAAAATTCTTATAAGTTCGCGTTTGTACATTTGCACTGTTAGTACGTGTTTGTTGTTTGTTTTTATGTACCTACCTACATTAAAGTGTTTACATACAAATGTACATACATACTTACATAGTTAATGAAAGAAACAGTCTATAACAACATAACTATTAGGACGACGCATTTGGTTTGTAGACACCTGCCTACTGAGCCGGCTGTCCCGGGTTCGAATCCCGGCCGGCCGGGGCAAATATTTGTGATGAACTCGAATATTTGTGCTTGAGTCATGGTTGTTCTATGTATTTAAGTATATATTTATCTATATAATTACGTATATCGTCGTCTAGTACCCATAAAACACAAGCCTTCTTGAGCTTAATTTGGGACTATAGATCGATTTGTGTGAGGTTGTCCGATATTTATTTATTTATTTATAACATTTTTACCTATTTCTATTATATTTTTCGAATACATTCTCAGAATGTGAAGACTCGTGAAATTCCAAGAGTTAATTTTTTGTTAAAAATACTAACTCTCATTGAAGTGTGCCAATATTCTGTTGTGTCGCTAAATTTAAACTAACAACGTCCTACCGATTGTGCCAAGTGTGTGACTTTAACAAAGAATTTACTTTAAAATTGTTTCTGTGTTCTTCATAATGATAACTAGGGGTCGGACGATCGAATGCAAATGACATAAGGAACAGGACTAATGGAGTAGAAATCAGTGTTATATTTTTTATGCAGTCGACACATTTTTTATTTTCTAAGAGATATAAAATCAATATATTAGTACAATTATACTAAATTTACTTTGGCCCACTAGTTACCATTTCCGCGTTGCATTCGAAATAGGTTAGATGAACATCAATCGTATTGTAGTCTGTTGCATTAAAAAATGCAATCTCAAAATCACAAATTCCCATTGGGTTCAATAAAATGTATCCACTCCAATATATACCTACCTATTTATGCAATAAAACCACTTGTTATAGACGCAATATATCAACATTGATAGCGATAAATTAATTAAGTATATAGAAATTTTTATCTACATCGATTTCGACAAATTTATCGACTGCATAAAGAAAAATAACACGGATTTCTACTCCATTAGTCTTGTTCCTTATGTCATTTGCATGATTTGCACTCCATCGTCCTATCCCTAATCATTACTGACCGGGAGCGAGACTGTGTAGAATCTTTCAGTACAGTATTTTTTTTTAATGCGCCAATCTATGGCCTTATGTCAATACAGTTTTCATCATAAGGGCACACGGGGCCCGTGCCCAGGGCCCCCATTCTCAGGGGGCCCGAAGGACCGACAATATCTCTCACACAATAAATGGTCATACTTAGTAAAAAAAACTTATTATAATTTGTTTTTTTTTTTTACTTTCCAAAAGGGCCCCAAATTCTTGTGTGCCCAAGGGCCCCAGCCTAGCATAAGACGGCCCTGCCTTATGTGTTTGGCCCTGCGGTAGAATGGTAGATAATGCCATTTGACATTAAGTCCGCCTTTTTACTAACATTTATTCAGTGCAATAAAGTTTCAATGAATTATATATAGATATTTTCTTCACTAGAGGTTTATTTATATGGGGAAAATAAACATAAAAGTCAAGTTCAAGTTTTCAACAATTTGTATTTTCGCACCTTAGGTGGTTTCATATTAAATAAAAAATTTCTTTTTCTCTTATATACACATTAAATCAAAATTTAGTCAGAGTGTATTTACAAATATATTAAATAGAATTTAGTAAAAATTAGTGAGATTTAACAATACCTAATTACTTAAAACTATCTTAGAACATCAACAACATCTTTCACGCCGGTGAAATATATATGATAGCTTAAATTATACATAGGTACACAAAATTCGTAAAGAATTCGTTCTCATTCACTATAGAGTGAACACCACAATGTAGTCGTTATCTCTTTTGAGTCGGTTCGGTAGCAATAGCGACGTGAACGTTTGGCGTTTAACCTGGTTGGGTTATGTTTGCATGGCGTTTGTATGCAATGACATAGACATGAGGTGCAAACTTAACTCAATCAGGTAACAAGGCCTCCATTCAAGTGTTGTGTTATGTCACCGGGCCGCCGTGGCTGAGCACGCGACAGACAATGGCCAAGTCGCAACTCGTATCATACAAACACCGTATATCAATAACTTTAACGCGATGCAACATTACGTAAAATGTGTAAGAATTTAGTCTTCTCCGTTTCAATTGTCACTCATTTGACTAACATGATTACACTTTATTAATACCTATCTACTCTAGCCTTGTCTATCGGAGACGTGGTCTCGCCTATAACAGTAAAAACGTTAGATATATCTCGAACACCATTCTCGACATCGTGTATATTGATCACTGTCGTCCAACGCGCGTCTGCGGTCGACTCTGGGGGTGCTGCGGTGCAGGTATTTAACTATTCAATTAAGTATTTGAGGATCCGGAACAAACTACGATTTTGTGTGAAAAATATGAACATTTCGTTCCAACTTTCAATGAGAAGCGTTGGGTCAATAATTAGTAGAAAATATTATTGTCCGTTATTCTAAATTCATACAGACAGACACTGAAAGCCCACCCTGTCTTATTTCTGTGACGTGCTTCTGTCCAATTAATATTGAATATTCAGTATAATTGCACTACCTTGAGTTTTGTCCGTCATTTAGTCTACAAGACGCGCGGTGACACACATAATAATTATGACTCTATGATAACTAGTGATTTTTAACAGTAGGTATAGGGTATCATAAGTCGAAGGCAATTTCATAAACTCTCGTTCTCACGTTATACGATATCTAAAGGCTATTTGTGCTTAATTTTGTACTATAAAAGGAAATCTAATGCAGTTACAGCTATGACTCGAAAACCAAAACGGCTGATGTCACAATTGCACGGAAGTGTTAACTGAGTTGCATAACAAACAACATAATCACAGTTACTGAATGCTACACAGTACAAATAACCTATCTACACGTTATATTAACTATACAAAAACCTATGAGTATTATAAATAAGGGGCACTCGCTGTATTTGAAATTAATTAATATTGATTAAGAGATCATAATTTTAACGCTAACACTATTCTCTTTCTAGATTAGTCTATAATACGAACATTAAAAACATATATGCCACTGGGAAAACACAGAAGATAATAGGAAATATGTAGCCAAACGCGAAATAATAATTAGACTAGTCGGGTGAAGTGCAGAATGAAAGAAGGTAGCAGCGGTTAGTTGAAGCGGACAGGACCTGTCACCTCTAGAAGAAGCAGGATTGAGCAAATGTTGTTAAATTAATCTTGAGCAAGAAAATACTCGACAGCAGCTCTCTAATGTACCGCGAGAGATAGATAACAGATACGAAATATACATATGTAAAAACAGCGTTAAGATACAATAGACGACATTCTCATGCCCATATCTTCGACTAGAAAATATAAAATAAAATAATATTTATCACGTATTCAGCAGTCGTGTTACACTTAGTATTAAACAATAAGTGCAGTGGCACGTTGTAAAGTTAAATTAATGGCACAGTTTCACGTTAGTTTCGTCAAGTACAAGAATATTAAACATACAAATACTTAAGTTAGGTAGTCGCGGTCAGAGAAGGTTCACCACCTGGTTCAATCTTTGACACACAACTATTTATCTCCTACCTTAAACGTAGGACATTCGTTACACCTGTAATGGAATTTTGGCAATTTTATATTATGTTGTGTGAGGTAAGTAAACTTTGTCTAACCTTGGTCGTACCTGTGGATAGGCTCATAACGTACCTACTTCTCTTCACTTTATAATACTTTTGAGTTTAGACGCGTGCACGGTCGACGACCATGCCAGAGACAACTTTAGCTTAGCTACAGAATTGTCGTCAGACAGAAGATATGTTTGCGTGCGCCGCGGACAGACGCCGCGCATAGCTTCGCTCGCTGCGGGCGAACAACCATTTTTTTTCCGGAGAAGCGCGTAGGTTTAGGTACTACTCGGACACTTTAGGCCACATCGCTTCGTATCTTTGTTCCCAGTCAATTCATTCAATTAGCCTATCTAAATTAAAAATAAATACATCGAGCTGATCATCTCCTATCATATCAATTACAAATATGTATAAAAAGATATATAAATTTCAATGAATTTACATATGTAGAGTTAATAAAGCTTTGTTAAAGACAAATCTTATGGCTAGGCGATGAAATTATTTCATAACTTCAACGTGAAAGTAAAAGTTCAGTTGTCCACCGAGTCTGGGGAAGAAGGTGCGCTGTCACTGGAATGTGTCGACGCGGGCGCGGGCGCGGCGCCGGCGCCGGCCTCCCGCTAGAGGTGCGCGTGCTCGTGGCCCGCGCCGCCTCGCTCGCGCTTCATGCGCTGCTTCAGGTGCACCTTCGCATGCCTCTTCTTCTCGTCCGAGCGCGCAAACTTGCGTCCACACACATCGCAGGCGAACGGTTTCTCCCCCGTGTGCGTTCGAACGTGCGTCGTCAGGTGATCCGACCGGCTGAACGATCTCATACAGATCCGACACTGGAATGGTTTTTGGCCGGTGTGGATCCGGATGTGTCTAGTGAGCTCGTCGGAGCGCGAGAACCGCCGGTCGCAGCCGTCGACGGGGCAGGCGTAGGGCCGCTCGTGGACGGGCGTCTTGCTCGGCCGGTTGGGGTACTTCCTCGGTTTGACCGCGACTAACCTCAGCGGTTGCGCGCTCTGCTGGTAGACCTGCGAGAGTATCTCATGGCCTTTGCTCGTGGAGGGGTTGTACTCGGCGAGCTGCACGGGCCGATCGGACGGCGGCGCCGGATACGGCTCCCGCTTTGGGAGACCAGATGGGCCCGGCGCGGGTTGAGGGGGTTGTTGGTATTCCTGCTCCCAGTGTTGCGGGGGAGCGCGGTACTCGCACGGGACGGTGCAGGAGGGTTGGGGTGGTGCGCAGTATGTCGGTTGGCACTCAGGGGGTGGTAGCAAGTCGACGCGCTCCTCGTACTCGGGGTAGTACTTGTCGCCGGGGCCGGGGCCAGGCGGCAGCAGCCACTGCAGCGGGGGCGACGGCGCGTGTTTGGTGGGATGCGCGGGCCCATAGAGGGATGTGCTGGCGCTGGACGCGTTGCTGGCGTCCTCGGCGCGCGCGCCGGGCGACAGCGACGCCTCGTGCTTGTGCCGTCGCGGGGAACACACTAGTGACAGTTCATCGCCCGGTAGGCTACCTGCAACAAAAGAATACAACTATTAGCTATATTATACTCAGCACTTTGCATCGATCACAATTTTTTTATCGGTATCGATCATTGTTGCTTTGAATACTTAGTTTGTAAAATTAAAAACTAACATATACCTAATGAGCTGTATGGAACAGCAACGACATAACATGACTATACAATAAAATAGTGCAATTATGAACTAAAATTAATAACGACAGATAATCGATCATTGGAGTAAGTAGGTATGTAATTAAAATTAAGTTAAAGCACGCCTATAAGATCAGTAGGTACTAATAAGACGTAGGTACCTATAAATCGATGCAGTTTACAAGTGCCCTACTAAGCGAGACTTAAACACTAGGTGCCAGCGATTATTCATACGTGGGTATAACACCATTGCAACCGCCGCAGTATTGTCCTTCTTGTGAAGTCGAGCTTTCATTGACTTGTGCCGTTAACTTTAGGTCATTGCTAAACTTTTGTTTGTTGTTAACTTCTGTATGAATATACACATAAACATATAAAATACACATGTTTACTAACGTGATAAATTTGCTGTTTGCCAACCTTCACTCTAAAGGCATTGTTTTGTAAAATTATTAAGTAGTATGTAGCTAATAATTATAAAAACGGTTTATGTGAGTTTAAACCTTTTTTATAATTATTAAAGATGTCTTACGATAGTTCTAATAACATTATAGTATGTAGCTATTTTCATATGCTCAATAGTTAATTAACTTGTAAGTATATTATTCATCTATCTCGTAAACATTTTCCATATCTTTGCATACCTAAATAACGAAATTCTCCTTAGAAATCAAACGTTTCAAAGGTTTTTGATTAAGAACATTTAAGATATATTTGGCGATAAAAGCCGAAATTAAGTACATATGTTTTTTTGAATAAATATACCTATTGATTCAAATACCTAAATTATGCCTACTGACTGAGAAATGTAGCAAAAATCCAAATTTCAAAATTAATATAAGTATAAGGTGATAATAAAGTATTTATATATAAAACTGTCTTTTTGGAAAAGCTAATGGTATTTTTTATGAATTATAATTTGCCAAATTACAGCAACTCTACCAAAATATTCTCCGAAATAATTTTAGTACCTAACGCAATATGCGCAGCAATTCACATCGATCAAAAACACATCGACGAAAAAACGTCACGCCTTTTTATTGAAACGACCATTTTACTTTCCTAAGTTGCCAGGACTTTTCGGTTTATTTTCTAAAGTTGACAGCGCATTTTGTTTCTTTCTTATTTTCCTAAGTGGCCAGCACTTTTTGTTTTTTTTTTTCAACATGCCTCGCGGTCGGATTGCGAACGGAAGGCTGGCTGATAGCCCACAGGATGCTGAGATACGGTATCTGCGCGTATCGCCTATCGGCAGCCGTTGTCCACCGGCGGGTTACACCAAACTGTCAGATTTCACATCCTAATCGGAAATTCTTTAGCGGCGGACTGGCTAATGAAATTTCCAGTCTAATGCTACATTTCTGTAAGAATGTTAAATTTATGATATTACCTACCTACCTATGTATTGTTATGTCTGTAGTTAATATGAAAATACAATCTTTTGGGAATAATAGGTTATGACTGTAGTAATCTCCAAAATATCAAGGTTTACAAAGACAGAAATTAAAGTTTAATTTAAAATTGAAAACCTTTTATAATCGAATAATGATTTTAATTTGGAAAAATTTAAAGAGATTTTGAAAACGCGTTGAAATCTAAATTCAGACAAATGTGTATATTCACCCGATTGCCCAAAAGGGTCTTAATAAGCACACCAGGCCGTTCACAACGAACACTAACACAAAACACATTCTATCACGATTTACGAAACACGCTCTATTTCAGCAAACTACATTTTATGAAGGAAGGCAGGCAGCGATTCACAACGAAAGCTCCATTCAACATCGCGTATCGATCCGACCGTATGGCGCGGGACTTTCCATTTCACATCAACTTTACACTTTGAACTTGCGCGAAACGTTTCGAATTAAATATGAAAAAAAAACTGAAGGGCAGCGAAGGACACGCAACGGGAAGAAAATCGCTTTGTTTATTTACAACGTTATCTGCCGGCGGGGGCGGCCGCCTACGATCCATCGTACGCGATTGACCACCATTCGCACCTGATATAGGCGGGGGTTCCAGCAGACTCGGGAAGAACGCAGGCAGGTCCGACGTGGAAACGGGTGTGTTCAGGTCCGCAGGCATGTGGCCCAGGGCGGGCGCCGGTCCCGGCTTGAGGGGGCAGTCGAAGCCGAGGCCCATATCGGCCAGGGACAGCAGGTGCGGCCCCACATGGGGCTCCGCGTCGGTGCCCATCCCGTCGGGCACCACCTGCTCCTCGGCCCACTGGCCGAGTGGAATTACGAACAGCGCCAGCGTGAAAACGGCCTCTCGCGCGGCCGGTGCGTAGGGGACTGGCTCCGCGCGACCCCGCGTCGCAGTTTTATCAATGGAGAAGCGGTCCCATATTCGGTAGCAGCGCGCGTCGCTCCGCCAATCGCACGGCGCTTTGCCCCCCTTGCGCTGACGTCACCGCCCGCTCCGCCCACCGCCCGCGCCTCCCCCTACCTCCCCCCGCCTCCGCCCGCCGGCACGAGCCGAGCAGCCTCCGATTCCGTCTGCTATGTTTCCTAGGACGCGACTTCATTCAACTTAACCTTAACTCTTGGGTGGTTCAATAAAATTGATTAGGTGTATATTCTATAGCCATTTTAGGGTTACGGTTTAACGTTTTAAGCTCAAACATAATTAATAATACACTTTGTTTAATATTATAGATACATATGAATACATATTTATGCCTATTTAGTAAGTAGAGTACCTACGTGTTTACACCTTTTACCCTTGAAAGCGTTAATATAACTGTTATCAGTTGTAAAATTATGGTTGTCATAAGTATATCTAATGCAGAAATTTAACAACCTACACATTACGTAGGTTTTTGATACTTGTGCGTACTTTTGCATTACTTGTTGTAAATTTAAAATATAAATCAGACAAAAATATTTATTTTGGGAAATATTTTATTTCAAAAGGTCTCTCCTGCATTAAAGATAAGACGTAGGTAGAGCTCTATATTTTCGTTATCAAGTACTTCTTGACACTTTCACCTTTACAAAGGTTGTTATTTTTTCGTATTAGTTACCTATAATAAAATTATATTATTTCTGAAAATATGATCTATAGACATAGGTTTTAATTTACCTACATTTTGTTGTTGCGGTTTTGCTCTGGGATAGTGGTGGCGCTACAAACAGCTTTCATATGGCAATATGTGCATACTTCACACAATTTAATTGCTATATAAAAATGTAATTAGCGATTTATCATCAACCAAATTCAAAACATTATTTACCGGAATGCTGCTCAATCGTTCGTTCTTCTTTCGAAATAAATACTGAATCGTATTGAAAGTGAATAGTTTTGACTTTTATGCGAAAAGTACTTGGCAGAATATTTAGTAGTGTTTCCTTCTTGTTTACATCAGGGACTGTCTTTTTACTTCAGTTACCAAAAATTCGTTGTTGCCAATAAAATAAAAACTAAAAATCCACAATATGGCGTAGGCTAAAGCTAAACACCATGGGGTTATGTTATACCTACCTATTAGGGTACCGTCCCAAGTAGCACAACTGGGTCTAAATAGCTCGTATATCATATCTAATTAGATGCTTAAGTGAAATTTACCACCATGACTAAGTGCTATATAGGTGGCAAAAACCCTTATGCCACCAGTATAGAACCAAAAGGAGAAAAATTGCAGCCTATTTTTGGTGCTAAATAGAATCCATAAGAGATCTCACAATTTCCTTAAGTGGTAATTAGAACTATGGGTGAAAGTTATGCGCAGTGAACGAATGAAAACATTTCAGTTCGGTCAATGAGTGATAAATGAGTCGCCAAAATTATCTTTGAGTGGCATTTGAGTGGCGAGGCAACTGTCAAATTGTGTTTTATTAAAAGTAATACGTGATCTGCCATATTCATTTTGGATTTATATGTCTGTTTGATTGTGATTAAAACTTTACGTTATACAAGCATTGAAATAAGCACGAAATTCTTGCGAATTTTTTTTTACTGTGAAACTATAGTATGTTTTCTTTGTAAATTTCGACGCGCCCTTTATTTGATCAGGAATATTAAAAAAGAGAGTGCTAAATTAAATAAGGAATAGATACTGATAAGAAATAAAACTGTTAAAAACCTGACCTAATGATTGTAGGTTACGTACAATGTTAAAGTAACATCGTCACAACTATCAAAAGTCTGTGATTATGCGTGAGTGTGATAAAATTCTGGTTAAAATAATCAATTTTCATAGGCTTCCATTTGTAAACATGGCGAAACAAAAAAGATCCTACAGTGTTTATTTTCACTTATTTGTTCCTTATTTGGAACTATCAAGTGTAATAATCACTTATTTGTATCTTGCGAGTGGCAAAGCAGTGAATGATATTACCAATAGTAATTATTTGCTCTTTTGTAGACTATTAAACAAGCAAGACTATTAAATATATTTTGACAAGGCGCAAATAGGAACTATAATAGAACTTTTAGTTCGTTAGTGGTTTGAAATAAGTGAAAATAACTGCTTTTGGTTCCAAGAACCTCCTAATGAGACCTATTTATGCGTTGGAGTGGCAATAAGGTACTTCTTAGGCCTTAAAGTTGCAATATTTTTTGGTTCCAAAAGAGCCGTAAAATTATCCCTTTAGCCACTATTGGTGATATAATTCGCTATTGTACTAGTCATTTGGAACTTTTAGTTCCAAATAAGGGTATGTTCCCACTTATATGTAAAAGTTGCTTATAAGTGATTTTAAGGCCTTATATAGCACTATTGCTTCTTATTGAGTGACAATTTGAACCTGCATGCAACATTAAGTAGCAAAATCGACTTTATCCCACCATAAGTAATAAAGTAGAAACAAAAAACGCTCCTATGCAACTACAAGTGATAGGATGAACTCATATATTACAGTTTTGAGTTGTGTTTAAAGCTATAAGTTGTATCAAACACTGTTAAACCACTCATTTAGAAATTAAAGCTATAAGATAAGCTGCAAAATTCACTAATGTGCTGCTTGGGGTAGGCTTGTGTGGGAAAAAATAAATGTATAATTTGTTTATGCTGCGCAGAAAAACATCTGTACCTTAAATCTACATTAAATATTGTTATTTTACCTAATTGAAATAAAATTTCATTTTGTGTATAAAATTGATCTTCTGCCTCTGGGTCCACTTCCAAATTTACAATGGACATTGTATAAACACACGGTGTGATGTTTAATTTTTATATTTCTTTTAATGATTTGTTCAAGTTATACGGTGATTTTATTCTAAGCATAATATTTTAGGTTTAAAAATTCAATGAAGGTGAAAAAGTCCTGAACAGCTATTTTATTACCTCCTCCCACATTTTTCCAATTTTTTAAACATAGAAAATCCGGCAGGTTCTGAAACTAAATAAAAATTTATAAAAATGCACATAATATTATTGCCAAATTGCACCATTTTCCAACAGTGTCCTAATGTCCTTTGAAAAAATGAAGCAAATAAAAGTGACCCAGCCATCATACTTACGTACCTAGTTAAACATTTTAGTTCATGAAAGTCTGATATCTTTCCTACTTAACAGAACTATTCAGATGCAGGGATAAAAACCACAGAAACGAATAAGTTATAGATGATTTTGTATAAATTTAATATGTAGTAGCGATTATAAAATTTTATTAATAGACAAAAATAATGAGAGAATGCATTATCATTAGGTTATAATCGCTGATAAAACGAACTAGAAATTTAGAATCATATAAAATAATCGGAATAGGTATAGGTACCTATAATAAAGAATTTTCAGACTATCCTCAAAAAATGAAAACCTACGAGATTTTTACTCGAAATTCGAAGGCCGTATCTGCGGGTAAATCCGAGTTATTCATACTAGGATTTTTCCACAATGAGTTGATGTTGTAGGTACCTATTTTTATATGGCCGGTAGATTTTCACGATATTTAGCCAATCAAACCATAAGAACGACCATATCTTAAAATACCTACCTACTGCTTTAGTTGAACAGTCCCTAAATGGTATTCATTGATGTCATTGATATTTATAAATATACAAAATGATCGCTCCTTTTTTCCGTATTGATTGCATTTTGTGCAAAATTTAGCATAAATAAATAACGTCGCTCGGTGTAAAGAGCACCACAAAATGGAACTTCGACCTCGACCTATATCATGAAATCCCGTGAATTTAACAAGAAATAAAACTCAAAATTATTCGGTAAGACGGCACTTTTTATATGGTTCAATATTATACAGGGTTCAATTGAACCCTGTAATATTTTAGCAAATAGGATCATGAGTCTTTTTTATTTACATCGTCAAAACATAATCAAGAATCAAAATTAAATGAAGAAAACAAATTTCACTGTTTTTTTGTTTTTTATAATAAATATCGGACAACCTCACAAAAATCGATCTAGTCCCAAATTAAGCTTTATGAATAGGCTTGTGTTATGGGTAGTAGCCGACGATATACCTACGTACTAATATAGATAAATATATGCTTAAATACATAGAACAAGGGATTCGAACCCGGGACCGTAGTTGCTTTAACACACAGCAACGAGCGTTTTCAGGCAAAATTACCGAAAAAGCAATTCTGAATAGAATTAGCTTAAAATTTAAGTAATATACATTTTCCTGTCGGTAAAGGACCCCTAATAAAGTAAGGTGTTGTGATTCAAGAAGAAAGTAAGGCACCCCGTCTAAAGGTCAAATAGGGAGCATCTTTTTAGGTAGCATGATACTTTAGATTGGTAAATTTTTTTTTCTATTACCAAATCTGTTTTACGTCCGATACTTTGCTAGTATGGGATAATCGAGAATTCCCGGTAAAATTAAAATATTAAAATTTCCTGGTTCAGCAGGTCAAAGTATTCCTGATAACTTAACATATGGAACAATTCTTTTGTGGCTGTTCTTCAATGCAGTTGTCCGATATTTATTTATTATTAATAAGTATTCAGTTCAGATCAACATGGCTGGATTAATAAAATTATAAAAGTCCATACACTCAGAACTGTTTATACCTAAACATGTATTCATCTTTTCAACTGTGGCATGCATAATGGGTCGCCTTGATCTTGTATTCTCGTTCGCATAAGTGGCAGGTCGCAGCGCCCACTCGCGAAACCTACACCAATCTATGACCGCAAACTGTTGACACAATAAGGCTGGTAAACATTGTAAAAACTAACGGCATCTGCCATTACAGGAAACGGTATCGGTACTCCACTGACCCATGAACAAATCAATGCGTCAATGATAGCGTGTGGCTGTGAAATCATCCATCTTTCATTGAAAGTATTCAGACGGTTATGGACAGTATTCTGTGTAGCTAAAATACTGTAAATTACATCTTTAGTAGGTAATAGTAATTTTTTTATGCATAGTATTTCCAAAATTCTTAATGTTATCATCAGTGGATTGCGAAGACCGCCCATCTAGTCTGAAATACGAGTATTTTAGATAAATACAAATGTAAAGTCAAGGTGACTGGACCTAGGCACCTCGGGGTGGTTTAAATGGTTTTCAAAAGAGTTCATGCTCGGATGACATTTATAAGCAATGAGTCTCAGATGGCGAGGCGACAATGGCCGCACGGTGGCGGTGGGTGCTCCGGGCAGCCCCAACACTCGAGACACGCCGACGCCTCGGGCCCACATGCAGCGGCTAACCCAATTATCGCGTAACGGAGACGATAAAGAAAAATAACAAACCCACGATTTCACTGCGGTCTAATTATAGCGCGCTATTTGTGTGCCTTGCGCGGGCGCAGGCATAGCGTGGCCGCGATGTCAGGGCTATTCCTGGCCGTCAGCTGACGCTCCCGGCTCGTAAACACCACGCAACCAATTGACGTAAAATGCGAACAATCGAGCTTTCAGCAGGTGAATCACTAGATGAAAACGTCCCTGTGGGAAACGCTCTAAATTTAACTTGACTGCTTTTGGTCCGGAGGCGGGTTGCTATTTCCACTCGTGCTTCAGTGACCGTTGTCTATTTCTAACGCGCGGTTATTCATATCGACTTGGCTCGTTATGAATATTTAATTGCGTAAACAAGTCGGGTATTGTTGTGAAGTGAGTAACCTCAGTTTGTGTTGCCGATTCTGGCTTGGCAGAATAACTTAATAGTCTTCGCAGTCTGCGTAAACAGCTTCAGAAAGTTGTTTTTCTCTCAAGTAGTTTACGGCCTTGTTATTGCTCAATTTCGTTTCTTTCTGTAGGAATAATAGAATGACGACAGTAGATATTTTTTACAATACTTAATCTAGTTTTCAGTTTTGGTACATTTTTGTTTGCGTTGAGCAAACTTATTCTCTATACAAGTCTCATTAGCACTTCCTTAGATTAAAAAGATCTAGGTAGGCAAAGCAAATGGAATTTCTTTGTATTGCTTTGGTATATTTTGGCAGAATTATCAGTAATACATACCAACTATACCGAATTCCAACCATGCTAGCAGCTCCTTAAAGTAGGTACGTATGTATACATTGCTTTGTAAGTCATCATTGCCCCATAACCAGGTTTGACCGTCAGGTCAATTGCTATTCGGCTGCCGACGCGGGACATCTGCTCTTAACAGCAGATTCAAATCATCTTTCAATCTGTTCGTTTCACTCTTCCATCAAATCCGAACCTAGTGACAGAGAAAGGACGAACGTAGTTTGTTTTGGAATAGTGAGTCACTTAGGTGTCACTGAGTGCGTTGAATGGGTTTATACAAACAGTGTTGTCGCCACTTGGGCTGCGCTTCCCACGGTCCAAGCGCCGGTGACTTCGGTGGGTGGACGGCTGAGTCGACTGCCACGCGGCCGTTACTACTATGTTTGGTGACAGTACACACAGCAGTAGTCCTAACACAACTACACAGCCAAGAAGCCCCAAGGACTCAAGACGACTCTATCAATCAACAACAGAGTAAGAACAACGATATTGTATCTTTTTATTTAACCAGTAAAAAAAACGAGGAGGATATTCGATTGCATATTTTTATTCTCACCATTATCATCACGTATCAGCCGAAAGGGGTAAAGAAAACCAATGGGTCTAGACGCTTGAAACTTTACACATCAGTTATTTGTAAGGAAGGGAGTTGGATAACTCGACGTCTTTGGGAAATTTACCCGTTAACAGAGGTAAATAGAGGACGAGGTCAATAAATGGTTAGAATATTATCGCTGTTTTGACGTGAGGACTTGCAGTCTGGCCAAAGTGGAGCTCGATAAAGATCACAAATGAATCACTCCCGTGTCATGCTGTGACTCGCTGCAAGTCATTTCAGCACCGGGCAATAAAGTCACTCGGGCAGCGAGCGCAAATACCTAGTGCTAACAATACCCCCTCCGAACTGCAAGCGACCGCGATGCCAACGCAGCCAGGAATAGCATCGCTGCCTTCGTTTATATTTGATTGGTCTATTTATAGGTAATATCGGTTATCGTAGGATGGGGAGGTAAATATGGGGCAACTACAGCATCTAGACTTGAACTTGATCAGTTCCCATATGGCTACTCACCTTTTGCAGGAGAGTGAGGAATTTAGTTTTACTGGCCACAGGCAATTCTTAATCAGCTTCAAGTTCAAGTGTCCACTTTAGTTTAATCTGAAGTACTTCAAGTTTCAAGGTAAGTAGGTAAGTCAAATATTTCATTTATCGATTAGTCGACCGTGACCTGTGGAATAGGTTATAAGGTGTAGAATAAAATGGCATTTGGTAAACGCAGGAGACAGACACTATATCTACTTACATTTTATATAACTATTATTTAAATCTATGTTTTAAATCTCGAAATTAATTATTTTAAATCATCATCATACATTTTTAACAGCTAGGCTCTTCTCGGTGGAGCAATTGCCATATCTCTCATTCTTGGACCCTCTCCTTGACAGCCTGGTATTTAATTTTTTCATTACAATTCCTGCAAGTCTATCACTCACTTTTTATAATGGAAACTAATTAGAATTCTGTGTGTTAAATCATAACATCGCATATAAATATTTATTATTGCATATACCAGATAAATTGGAATCTAGTTGAGTATTGTATTGCTATTTCGTATACACTACCAGCGTGCTTAGTAATGACGTGCATAAATCCAAGTAGGTACCGCAGGGGGATTTGGAGTGCCGCCCGCCCAGCGTTGACCGATAACGCTCGCTGAAATAGCGGTGTGATGCAAACGCGCGCAAATAGCACGCGCTCATCGCACAATAATGCGCGTTGGCAACTTTGCCCGGCCGCGCGTCACACCGGACACCCAGAGTTATAATTACGACACTCGAAAGCTAATCTCGCTATCCTCTGACGTACGTGACACCTGAAAATGTTTATCGGCTTTCGTTTAAACGGTGAGTAATCGAACGTAATTCGACGCCTACGTATTTACGTAGCCGTAACTGCTGGACTATCTGGGTAGTTTCATGCTATCATTTAGTTGGGAAGTGTTTATAAAACTGTATAAGTTCTGGCATACGAATCCTGTCATGATGAAACCGTGGGATGGAGGTCCATCCAATCCTGACTTCGTTTTTGAGTTCTTTTGGGACTAGGTAATAGCATGTGATATACATGTACCATATAGCACTATGATAGAGATTAAGTATCTCCATCGAACTAAGTGCCTACCTAGTCTAAGTACATACTAGATTTTAATTTCACTTAACTTTTGGTGTGGAGTCTTCTTGCGCCTAATTTTGTGTTACATTGATTTTTTTTATTAAAACAATAACGTCTGCTAGCGTAAACCAAATGTTTACAATTAAGCGAAAAATTGAAAAATTTAATGGTTCAGACAGGATTCGAACCTGCGTTTCCAACAGCTTTACGGGCCAACACGGGCGTCCTCCAACTGGACCCCCGAACCAGATGTCAGAGCCATTGGAATCTTTCAACCAGTTGCTTCCACATGCCTTAGGTTAGGGTAGCATCGTAGCGCCATCTACCGTAAAGATTTAGACTTTATAGTCGGCACCATCGTCTTAAATTTGTTGAGAATCGATAGTGACGATGTGCTACACCCAAATTAATTATTTTTATTAAAGCAGTAACGTCTGCTAACGTAAACCAAATGTTTGCAATGAAGCGGAAAGTCGTTGGAAACGCAGGTTCGAATCCTGTCTGAACCATTATTTTTTTCAATTATTCGCTTCATTGTAAACATTTGTGTTACATTGTTAACCGGCCCTCAAGATCAGTTAATAGCAGCTAACCGACGCAGGCAGTATTGTATTAGGAGTTAAACAATACACATAATTATATTCGTACGACTAATGTTGATCGAATACGTTAACAATGCGGGATGAATAATTTGGCAACGCTACGTGAATGATCTATCAGTTATCTTCAAACAACTGAAACACGACGATATAACCCAGATATCACTATATATGCACTCCAATATCCGATTCATTGGTCTGTGACGTCAAACAGGTGTACGTTTGTGTTTTATTTAGTGTAGCGAAACAATTACTGTCTAGTAATTGTCGCAAGGAGGCAAGGAGGCGAGCTGACGTCACGCGCTCCACCCAGCCCCCTTCGGAACTTGTGACGCACGACCGACCGCACCATATCACTATCGCTAGTATGAGATCACTATCAACTCATAAAAACGCTAGATAATGGGCACGGCAAATGTTTGTTTGTCTAGATGGTTTTCTTTAAGAGCAGGAAATCGAAGTCTAGCTCTCTGTTTATGCAAACAGATATTTCCCTGTTTAACGGGGTAGCGTTCAATGGCTGCTGCATGTGAGTCATCGATTTCATTTTCTTGGCAATAATTTTCTATGTGCCGTCGCTGTGCTGTAAATGAATGTTTAGCGGTTTCGTGAATATCACGAATGGTTAAAATACTTATGCTCTGACTAGATTAGTCAATTGATAAGTTCTGCACAGGATCGTGCCTTGTGGCGAGCTATGGGGGAGGGTATACCTTCGCTTGCCAGAATTTCATTTAAAATAATTTAATTTGCCATAATAGTCATTGTCTATAGGTAACCATAACGTTCACTAACCATAATAAAATTAAATACCAGATTTTAGTAAATCATAATAATCATTCACTAGAATGATCAATATTCATAATATCTTAAGCCAAAATATCAAATTCCATATAGCTTACTTTCCAGAATCAACTGATTCTATAATATTTAACGACATAATATTCATGTAGCAGAAAAAACAGCCGAGCGCCAGAACCACAGAACGGACTGATACCAGTAAAGTTGATTAATGGGTTAGGTTAGGTTAAAACTGCGACTACAACAGCGCGCGAGCCGAGCGAGCGAAGCGAGCGTGCTGCGGCTACTATACAGTACATTAAAGGGTTAGGTTAGAACTGCGACCACAACAGAAATTGATATGGAAATTGAATTTTCTGGCTAATAAAATTACAGTAAACAAAAATATGTAAAATAGAATTTCTAACATACATATCAATATGTCATGTAAAAATTCGGGGATATGTTATTATTTTAATTATATCTTATGGAAAAAGTAACGTTTATATAGCATGCAAAAATTTGGGCTAATGAAATTCTGGCATTTGAAAATATCACCGTTCTTGACATACAGCCTGGTGACAGACGGACGGACGGACAGCGAAGTCTCAGTAATAGGGTCCCGTTTTTACCCTTTGGGTACGGAACCCTAAAAACTAAATCGGTTCATAAAAGACGGAGTTCTGACGGTCTGAAACACTTAACAAAATAACAAGATTAAAAATATACAACCTACTTGAACTGGTTTTTGAAGTAGAGAATACTTTTTTAAATAGTAGGTACATTTTTCTGGAATTCAGTAAGTTAGTGGTATTTTCATTGGTAAATAGTCTATATTATTATCTGCTTCGTAGATATTTCAGAAATAGTTTAACTCCGAAATTAGTCTCAAACTGATTATATATTAAACATCTTGTTGTTATTGAAACTTTGAACCAATACACCCTCATTTATGGAAGGAGTGGTAGATAATAATAATCCAATAAACTAGTTTAAATATGCAGCTTGTTTGTTTGGATGAAGCTGTATGGTAAATATATACCAGTCTCATTATATGAAGGTCGTGTTTATCAATGTGTATGACGTCATTGAGTGACAAAAGTGATGTATGGCAGGCGCGGAAAGCTCCATCCTGCCTCGTGCGTCAGCCACCTGTTGAACGAACGTCCCTAACACTGCCCTTGCTTGGCAACCTTACCCTCTACCGGGCCTCGCCCGATCGATACCAATGACGTACGGCCTCATTCATGAAACAAGGGGGCCCCCACCCTACTACCCCACCCACCTCCTCTTCACAACACGCCACGGTTCCTGTAAGGGGTGGGAAATTTATGAATGGCGCACACTATTACACTTTACATTTCATGACATCTGTTATGAACGGCACGTCATGAATGATACTTATAAAATCTCGTAGATAATTTTAATGTAAGGGATTTTACGAGAAGGCTGTTTAATTAAATGATATATCCGTAATACCCATTTCGGTCAGTGTCTGTGCCCTGATTACGACTTTACGCATTAGTTTAGGGGCGTGGCAGATTTGTACATCCAAGTACAGACGAATATGAAAAATCACAGTTTTCTATATAATTTTCATTCGTTTGGTACGATAGAGCCATGCCCAGTCATATTCTGAAACGTCGTAAACTGGGTAACATTTTTGTTGCAGGCATTATAATCGGATCAGAAACCATGCCATGGGTGTGGTCAATTTTAATTTAAACGACGAATTAGTTAAATACGGTAAATATTAACTGTAATGAATACTCGTACACTCGTAGTTTCAATTAAAAATGTTACACTTCCACTTTGATTCAAAATCAAGGTTTCCATTCTGATGACGACATGATGCTGATAAATATAAAGTGTATTTTTTTTTTATTAATCTAATGTGTGGTGTGTACTACTCATTTGTTTTCGGAGTTAGGGTGTGGGAAGACTATAACTTTGTTTATTATAATTATGAATATAGTTAGGTTTAGATACATTACGCAACCTGCGTGGGTGTTAATGTTCTCATTGTTCTCAAATCACAAGCCTCCTCTCATCTCTTTTCCCTTAATATTTGCTGTTAATCGTCGTCCTCTAGGAAAATTTATTAATCTATTTCCATACTTTACAGCTTCGTGATACCTATATCGTTTCATAGTCTAAACTGGCAAAAAAATTTGATATGAGTAGTGCGGGTGATACAAGTTTTTTTACTAAGTATTAGTTAATGTTTTGCGTCTTTCCTGTCTACATTTTAAAATCAAAGGACTTTTAAATGCTACTTTTCTTGCTGGCTCTTAATAGGCATGTAGGTACAAACGGTTAACTACTTATTAACACGATAAACATATACATTACACGTACCCAAATCATTAACTATTCTAATATCCACAGGAAAGACGTTATTAGACTATATATTGGACTGATGGAGTTAAAACTCTGTTTGTAGGGTACCCAGGATAGAAAAGTGTACTAAAGACGAATTAATTGAAATTAAACTCTTAGGTTAAGGAAAGGTGGAAACACAAATATGGTAAAAGCAACGGAGCGGAATCGTATGTACATGCAACTAGTAAATAGTTATTTGTGCAACAAGAGAGCAAAGTTGTTTTGTTGCGAGTGCTAACAAAAAATAACTTTGCTCCCTTGTTGCACAAATAACTCATATAACGTGTAGTTATGGACTATGGACACCGGACTCCGGTCAAAAGTATTTTGCCAGAATCTCTCTTAATTAATTTAGTAGCTCGTTGCAGTAATTTTACTAGGATTTTATGTACCTAATACCTACTGCCGATACTTACTTCTATGACATTCTGAAAAAATCAAGGCAACTCTTCAAAAATTATAGGCACTCGTGAATTGAACATGCTTTTACAGTTGTTTTCGGAAATACGAGTATTTCGTTCAGTGGACGGCGTTTATTTTTCTTAAAAAGTGATTATTTATATATATGCAAAGACTACAATGTGGCACTTATAAAGTGCCAAAGTGAGTGTTTTATACAATGTCGATAAACATAACCATCATCAATATCATCGTCATACTTTCAAGTGTCTACGTTCATGTGCCGTGGTAATAACGGAACTCGACGTCATGTCCGCACACTTGAAATAGCTGAATTACATACTACGGAAGCAATGTCTCATTGCTGATGAATTATCGGATATTAATAGAAGTCTTATACAAGGCGTCCCTTTAAATTAGCCACGAGCACGCGACTGTAATTGGAAAATCACAGATGTGCCATCCTATTCATGAGCAGGTTGAAAAGTCGTAAGTGCCTAAGAAGCATTATAAAATGTTTGTCTTTTCGAGGTATACTCGACGCCACGTAGCTTGGCAATAGCGACCAATGACTCCTCCTACCATGAAACTCAATTTCTAATGACGACACTTTTTTTTGTTCCCCGTAACGACCATTTTTACTTTTATTGCTACACCGTGGTAGAGGGTCTCTGGGCTTGGAGGGAGCGGACCCGCTACCACGGTGTAGCAATAAAAGTAAATAGATTATAGACAGAGGGGTGTTATGAGTATGAGTATGACGAAAGCTTGAGCTATATAAGAGGTTTAACGAGACGTCGACCGTTTCAGATTATACTAGGGACAGAGTAAAGATGACGTATGGGGTTGAAGTAAGATAAGGTGTTTCAGAGCAGGATAGACTCAGAATTAGAAGGGCATAAGTGGAGAACTAGCTTACGGACGTATAGATCTTTCTGAATTGGTCCGGTATGGAATCAGTCCACGACAGCGGGATGCGCCGCGTGGGCGACGAGCGATTTGATACGCATACGCGACACTTGCATTGGCAATCACTGCACGCGAACAATGAGATGCCGCATGTGTGTTAGTTATTCTGGAAATGGAATAAAATGCTTTTCACATTAATGAACACACGTAATTACGATTAAAGATTATGTAAGAAGTATCTTGAGGAAATAAATACACATCTCGAGGAGTTACAAGTGTTAAGGTAGTCCGATAGTCAATGATAGCTTCGTTCTCGCGGGGCATAAAAATTTTGGCCTGTTTCTTACTTTATCATAGACGGTTTAAAACATTCGGCGACTATCTGTGGATAACAGTGCTACTTGTGAAACTAAAATAGTTGAAATATATCCAAGTGCTTTGACGTTATTCTGATTAGGCTACAAATATTGTACCTACATTCACGTAAAAAGAGAACACCCAAAACACTCACATCACAAACTTTCGCCTTTATAATGTTAGTCTGATAAATATAAAAAGTTCTCAGCATCCCTGTGCGCGTCCTTAATGTAATCAGCGGCGCACGCGCTTATTTACGCCGGATTATGTGCGCGCAATCAGCGGAGCTCCCACAAAAATGCAACCTATGCCGTGACATGCCAGGATTCAGGTCCTGTTTTCATGTCTCTATTTCCACTGGCTACAGTCTCTGTATTTTTTTGCATCATAATTTATTTATAAAGTTCGACTCCCGTCATTTTTGTGCCCGTCCTTAATGTAATCAGCGGCGCACGCGCTTATTTACGGCGGATTATGCGCGCGCAATCAGGCCGGCTCCCACAAAAATGCAAACGCGTGACACTGCGCACAATGTGTCGTTACTCTTTTGATCATTACATTCAGCCTGTCTGCACATCGGTGTTGGAGTTGTGAAACTTGCAAGATGATTATTTGGGTTCGTGTCGTGAACTGAGAAGAAAGCGGTTATTCAGATACGAAAAAAGCTCTATATAGCACATATCAACGAGAAATAAGTACCTACAGAAATCGAGTACCTAAGCGTATACCTCTCTTCCGCTTGGAAGAGGTCGCCTAATCTACAGTGGAAAATTCGTCGTAATTTTGAATTTCCGGTCATTGATTCCAACAGATAGAGTCCATTTGTGTCCACGGTGCAAATAACAACTTGCTAAGTTATGAATAAAAATAAAAATGAACCAGTTTTCTAAAACACTTTAAATTTAAATAAAAATATATAATACTCGTATTGTACCGGTAGCAATCCTGTTTTTTATTTTTCGGTGCTCTCGAAGGCACGTACGTAGACAACCAGCTGTAAACCTTATTGCGATGAGTTTAGGCATCAGGTAAGGGTATTTGACTGAGTTATGATTTGTGCTGGTTCTGTTTTGCCAATTCAAAAACATATCAAAGATAGTGTTTTTTATTAATGTTTTACTGGTATCCTGACACGTTGCTATTGTTGGCATAAGGATTGTAGGTAAGTTCAATAGCGATCAGCCGATTATATAACGAGTACTTACACGTCATGTACGAGTAGGAAGTCGTGGAAAGCCTCCAATTACGTCAGCGAAAGTAGGTATACGAACAATTATATATTCGTTTGCTAATGCGAAATCGATAGTCCTTAAATGGAGCTACACAACACGTGTGAGACTGTAAAGACTTGATTTCGTGTCTCTCAAATATATTGTATTGTAATACTTAATTTCAATTTGTAATAGGTAATTACGAAAACTTAAGTACTAAAATAAATCAAGAAATATAAAAACAATGCATTTTATTCATGTAGGCATCACGTTTCATAGTAAAATTTACTGCATAATACCTACACAACTGATATCTAAGGAGAAATAATGGTAGTTTTATTTTTCAAAACGTCCGGGTTCGATTCCCGAGCTGGGGACAGGTTTATTTTAAACTCGATGACATGGTTAAGAACAGATCTTCGTATGTCTTATAGTTTCAGACTTTCCCATACAGACCAATCTAAATGAGCCACCCAGGGGCCCAATTCGAGAATGCCGTTTGAGATATCGCCAAACGTCAAATCTCCATTAGATAACAGTTATATCGCCATTGAACTGTCATTTAAATGCGATGAGCTTAAAAGTGACATATCTCATCTCAATTTTGGAAATACGAAGGCGATAATGATTGTCAAAAATGTTATTTATGTATATAAATTTCTGTTTTGAACGAAACGTAACGGACTAATTTCACGTACTACGCGGTCAATTTAAAGTATGCGCCTGTTATTTATGCCGTCACATACAAAAGAAACGAAAATTTTGCGCGTCCGAATTGACGAAGTTGCGATGTTCTAGGGATATCGCCACTTGTCAATTAGGCACACGTCAAAAGTGACGGATGGCGATGAAAAGGAGAGATCTCCATTATACGAGGGTTGTTTGATAAATACACGTTTTAAAAAGTTATTCTTGTTACTGGCTGAAATTATGTATACGAACTTTTTAGGCATCCTTTATGGACTAGAAAATTAAAGAAAAAAATACAACGTTCTTTTGTTTTTTTTCTTTTAACGGCTTTTTACGACGGACTTCGCGTTGTTATTGCAATAATGGAGAAAGAGCAGTATCGTTCTGTAATTCGTTTTCTGTTTTTGGAAGGAAATTCTTGTGATGAAATAAAAGTACGCATGCAAGCTGTTTACAATGATCATACTCCTTCTATGACAACCATTAGATATTGGTACAATGAATTTAAACGAGGCAGAACGTCCATCTTTGATGAAGATCGCCCAGGACGTCCTGTTGAGGTAACCACAGGTGATATGGTGAAAAAAATCGAGAATATTGTATTAAGCGATCGCCGAATAAAACTTAGTGAAATTGTCGACATTGTAAATGTTTCGATTGAACGCGTGCAGCACATTTTAGAACACAAATTAGGCATGAAGAAGGTTTCGGCGAGGTGGGTGCCGCGTTTGCTCACCGAGGAACAAAAGCTCACCCGGAAGCAAATTTCAAGGCACTGTTTAGATAAGTACGAAAGTAGTCCGGGTGAGTTCCTTCGGCGTTTTGTGACTGTTGATGAAACGTGGATACACCACTATACCCCAGAAAGTAAAGAACAGTCTAAACAGTGGATTTTGCCGGGGGAATCAGCTCAAAAGAAGGCGAAGACCGTTCCATCGGCCGGAAAGGTCATGGCGACTGTTTTTTGGGACTCGCAGGGAATCATCCATACTGATTATTTACAAAAAGGAAGAACGATAACCGGGCCATATCACGCTAATTTATTGCAAGAATTTGATACCATTATGAAAAAAAAGAGACCACATCTAAATAAGAAAAAAGTTCTCTTTCATCATGATAATGCACCAGCTCACTCCTCAAGAATCGCAGACTCCAAATTAAAGCAATTACATTATGAATTGCTGCCTCATCCGCCCTATTCCCCAGACCTGGCTCCCTGTGACTTCTTCCTTTTCCAAAATTTAAAAAAATGGCTCGGTGGAAAGAAATTTTCGTCCAATGAAGAAGTCATTGCCGCCACGGAGGCCTATTTTCACGACTTTCCGAAATCTTATTTTTTAGACGGCTTATTAAAGCTAGAACACCGTTGGAACAAGTGTATAGAGTTGGAAGGTGACTATGTAGAAAAATAAATATACACGTATACAAACCTTTGTTGTTTTTTTCTAAACACGGGTATTTATCAAACAACCCTCGTATCTCTAAAATTGGTCGAATACCCCCCCCTGTATAGATTTAGGATACGTTTAAGCCTTCACAAGACAAGTCTCGTTACTTTTGCACCATTAATTTATTGGTGTGTCAGTGTTATCAGGGGACTATTAATTATAAGGGCTATTAATAAGGCGTACTATGTACTATGTATCTATTTACTAAAATATTTTAATGAATTAAGTTTTTTTTTCTTAATTATATCTACACATTGTTTGAGATTATTTATTTATTCTTTATTGCACAAATACACAAGGCGTACTTAATAGGGCATTATATAATAGTCCCCAAAGGTGAATTGTATTTAGTTACATTTTAGCCCTAAAAGCTCAAACTGACGAGGAAAAAAAGATCAACTCGCTTTTTACTGAAGCTTGGTCTTCTCGTCTCTCACGATCTAAAGATACAGGCACTGAATTTGGTATCCTGTATGCAACAGGTCACGAAATTAACAAATGGGTCAATATCTTTAATGCGGAATCTCATGAGGATTAGTAGTGGCGGTCAGGTCGTGCAGTCGCCGATGGCGACAGCGGCATCGATCCGGCGTGGAGCGGCGTCCGGCCCTGGCCCCGAGCACTCCGCCACTAAGTGCGATCGATGCGCCGTCCTTGAACCCTGGCGCCAGCGCGCACGCGCCGTTGAATGTCAGACGTCATCCCGTGGCCATGGCCACCAAACGCGTGTTTACCCCCTTACCCAAACCAAACCCAAACACCCTCACTCATACCTCGAGCCTCATTCATCGGAGCCACCCCTACACCCGCTTAGCATTACGCTCAAACGAGATAAACCCCCCCATTTTCCTCAACACTTACGAATGTAACAGGGAATCCGATCGCCCGGAGACCGATCATGCTAGCTGCTTGCGGTCATACCCCCAGCTCCGTCGCTGCCGGAAACCGTTTCACCTAATTTGTCGTGAACTTTGCCATTTGTTTCTTATATATTCTGACCTTTATGTTGCCGACCTGTTGAATAGTTAATGGATTGTTAAAATTAATAAAAAGCTTGAGGGAGTCTTTTACCATTCATAAAGCTTGAACTTTTGACATTTAAAGTTAACGCAAACACTGGGAACGGAGTAGGCCTCTTGTTAGCTGTCTTAGCGGTCTCCTGCGAGAATTAGTGAATTAATAGGCTACGAAATATTAAGACGAGGCGCCACGTGTTCGTGTAGTGGGGTGTCGTGCGACTCGTGCGACAGCGATGCAAGCGGCATTGAGTGCGACCACGCAGGGCTAAGTATGAATGAACTAACTCGTGGGCGGCGGCAAGCGTGGCCCATTCATTAGCTTCGAGGCCATGCCTTATAAATAATAGCATAACAAAACTTGACAATAACACTAAAGTTAAAACGTAGTTGATCGAGTTTATAGTTTTTTTTTATCAAATATACTTATGAGTGGAACAAACGATATGTTAACGTGGGTTGTCTATTGTTTGACCGAAATTTATATGCAATAATATTGATTTGCTCGAATTTCACTTACCCGAATTTCATTTGCCCGAATGTTTCGTTTCCTAGAAAAGTCATTTGACATACTCTTGTATTCCCGAATATTATATGCCATAATGATACGTAAGTATGCCATAAGTATTGTTTTCCATAGTTGGAGCGGAGCGAGCGAAGCGAGCGAAGCTCCCATGGATCAACTCGAATGGACTTTGTAACAATGCGCAGATCTCAGCGAGTTCTCAACCGATTTTACAAATTTTTGTTTTAAAATGCACAAATTAAATTTCGCTAGGTCGTGACGAAGAGAAAATTCCGAAAAAAAAAAAAAAAAACTCCGCTCCAATCTATGGTGCAAGCTTAGCCGGTGGCTGACTCTGCATCGACCTAGTATTGTTTGATAGAATATTTAAACGCCATACTAAATATTGTTTCTGTGATGCGAATCCAACCTGGGACCTAATTCGAGATTGACATTTGAGTGATCGCCGAAAGTCAAATCTCTATTAGGGAACAGTTATATCGCCATTGAACTGTCATTTAAATGCGATGAGCTTAAAAGTGACATATCTCCTCTCAATTTTGGAAATACGAAGGCGATAATGATTGTCAAAAATGTTATTCATGTATATAAATTTCTGTTTTGAACGAAACGTAACGGACTAATTTCACGTACTACGCGGTCAATTTAAAGTATGCGCCGTTATTTATGCCGTCACATACAAAGGAAACGAAAATTTTGCGCGTCCGAATTTACGAAGTTGCGATGTTCTAGGGATATCGCCACTTGTCAAGTAGGCACACGTCAAAAGTGACGGATGGCGATGAAAAGGAGAGATCTCCATTATATCTCTAAAATTGGTCGAATATGGCTATGCATTTGACATTGTCTAAAATTGTGGTTTTTTTTTCTAGTCATTTCTAGCATGTTGATGTAATAATCGTCTATTGTACTACATGGTCACAATACAAACCTAACCTAAAGTTTTCGGTTCTGGTCGAATGTCGTACGTTCTTTTATCGTAGTTCTTCTAAAACTGTAAATTAGGCTAGGATTTGTATTTTGAAGTCTATACGGGTCACAACACAAACCTCCATTTTCGGTTTTAGATCCATTTGCTATTTGGTAGCAGTTCTTCGAAAACTAGGTTACATTGTAAATTAGGAAACTGTAAATTAGATTAGGATTTGTATTTTGAAGCAAACATTCTGACGCTCCGCTATACGGGTCACAAAACAAACCTAACCTAACCTATAGTTTTCGGTTTTAGATCCATGTACTATTTGGTAGCAGTTCTTCTAAAACTTGGTTAGATTGTAAATTAGGAAACTGTAAATTAGATTAGGATTTGTATTTTGAAGCAAACATTCTGACGCTCCGCTCGCTTCGCTCGCTCCGCTATACGGGTCACAACACAAACCTAACCTATAGTTTTCGGTTTTTTGATCCATGTACTATTTGGTAGCAGTTCTTCTAAAACTACATTAGATTGGGTTTGTATTTTGACGCTCCGCTATACGGGGTCATAAAACAAACCTAACCTAACCTACAGATGTCGGTTTTCGACCTATGTTCCATTTGGATAGCATATGAAATTATAGCATGTGACAATTATGGATTACAATCTTTATGGAAAATGTGATTATTGGAATTAATATTATGGGAAACAAAGATTCGGGCATAGGATTAATATGGCAAACAATGATTATGGGAAACATAATTATAAGAAACAAGATTCGGACAATTGAATATTATGGCAGACGAAATTCGGGCATATGAAATTCGGGCAAGTGAAGGTACGTTAACGTGGCGGTTATAAATTTTTGGATAGCATTGGCATCGTTTGATTAGCAGTTCTGTAGACTAGTCATTACCCACATCATGGTTCTTTAAGCAGATCCAACAATATTTTATTATTTTAGAGGTCTTTTGTTAGTGTTTACGCTTCCGTTATCCTCCCTACGATTGTCACAATAAGGCTTATGTCCGGAAAGTGAACGCGTGTACGGTAAGGTCATTAAACAATTCTACAAATAATAATTATGAGGTAAGCAAAGATTATAGTGACATCTTTTACGTATTCTTTTTAATAGTTTTTGCATTTGAAAAAAGAGTTAGAGATGGATCTAAGTAGTCTGTAAATGGAAAATAATATAAGTGACCGCCACGTAAGACGTAGAACGCATCCAGGATGGCAAAATCTTTAAGCCGTTAATAAAAAGTCACACATCGTATTTTTAAGCCACTTTAATTTCTATTACCTACACTGATCAGAATTTATCCTTGGATTGAGTTAATAGTGCGTAATCTAACCGTTTGCAGGCAAGGTTCACTCAGCCGGTAAAAGGAGGCATTGGGCGTAGGAGTCAAGGTAAGGCCTGCAGGTTCCACATAGATTAGCGGCATTGTCTCCGCCAACACACACCATCTGCCCGGAAACCGCTCGTGTCAATGGCACTAAGCTTCTAACGGGTCAGTAGGGCTATAGGATTAGGACAGATTTGATGCGTCTGTCAGTAAATAGTTCCCAGGGAGATACTCTTATCCAAAGTCCTGTAGGTTTTACGCACGGATTAGAGGTGCCTCCACCAACACACACTATCTGCCCGGAGCACTGTTCGTGTAAGCTGCTAACGGGTGAGTAGGGCTGAGACGGAAATGTAATTTTATGTAAGTATCTATGACTACGTAGGGCAATAAAGCTTATACGAGTAGGTACCAGTCTTAGCAGAAAATTTAGATTATTTTTGCACGCGGAATTACTATTGTGTAATCGTTTTGTTGCAATGTGTATTAACTATGTAGCTTGCTCTATATGTATACATATATGTACGAGTAGCTAATCTTACGTACGTACACTGTACAGGTTGAAGTTATTAGCGTTGGATTAATTGGTCTCCAGGTATTAAAGGGGCCCAGCAAGAAAGTTTCGAGGCTATTTCAAAAAGCACAATCGTAGTCTACTTTATGTGTATACATTAACATATATTTCTATATTTTTCAAAGTTTGTATCGATATGTTAAGTCAATTACTCCTTGACATTTTATCAAAGATATCATTTCATGGCAGCGTGATTTCATAAATAGGTATAGTGATTCAGGTTACCTACTTTCTTTGTAAGAAAAGAGTCATGCTTGAGGTAAGAATTAATATATTTTTAGTATGGATGTAGGTATTTGACGTACACTACAGTACGTATGATGAGGGTAAGTACCTATAGGTATTTCAAATTACTCTTTGGCACACTGAAAGTGTCGATGTCGCCTCTAGTTTTGATTGGTATCATTTTGTCAACGTATTGATAAATCAATCATTTCAGCTTAGAAGCTGGCCCATAACTGAAATGAACATAGAATGTCAAGCAAGTTTAGTTCAGACACATTACAAATAGTACGATTACTTTTACTGTCGTCACAGTTGATTGGATGCAAGCTGAATTTATGGGAATGATTATGCAGCCTAGCAACATTTATTAGGCCATACGTAAGGGTATAAGTTACGTGTTATATTACTCAAATAAAATAAAAAAAACTGCAAATGGGCCTTATGGGCTCTTTTGACACGATACAATGAATTAATCATAATATCATCGAATTAAACGCTTTTTGCCTGTGCATGTGCGCTGGGCATTAAATTATCATCCCTTTGGGTCAAAGAAAGGAAAATAAGAAGGAAAATTTTGTTGCACACCGTTCTTGTTATTATTTCGGGAAATATATTTTAAAGTTACCTAATGTTTATCGAACCTAAGTTATCTAAGGCTAATTAAACCTAAAAAGGGAAGTGTGAATCGGACTCGCGCACCGAAGGTTCCGTGCAAGCTACAGAAGGACTGTTAATTGCTTTAGGTATCGAAAAGATGAACTGGATTGAAGGAAAAACTTAACTTTGCTGTGAGTAATTGTCCCCATAAATCGGCATAGGTCGGCTTTCTGCAAATAAGTTTGCGATCATAAAAAAAAACATTTTATTGTAATGTTTATACATTTATGGGCTTTTCAATTTATTGGGCAGGTAATTGTGTTAAATTATGTTGTCTCTATCTTAAAGGTTTTGATTCCCTTTGCGAGCATCAATATATGCTCGTATCTTTTGATTACGTTGACTTAGAAGTTAGATTTTTCACAATTTCAATCTGAAGATATCTAATATTAAAGATATGTCAAATACTAAGGTCTGTACCTATGTATTTGACATGCATTAATTTGAGCTAAATATCTCCACATTTTCCTGGGAAAAAGGGTTCGCACACGGACAAACGAACAGGCGGACAACAAAGTGATCCTATAAGGGTTCCGTTTTTGCCAACTGAGGTACGGGACCCTAAAAATGGTTCGGGGGGTAACTCTCAGGAGCAGCCATTGATTAACGCATTCACTGCCAGGGGGTGTAGCCTAGGAAAAAACTTGTATGACGGTGAACGCATATATGCGTCGCTGGCAATGAATGCGTTAAGTGCACCTTGTAGGTAAGGATGATCATGATTAATGAGGCACGGAAAAAAAAATAGGATATAATAGTCCTATACTAAAACTATTAGCAAATGACAATATTATAGTTACTCCTTTACCACTTAGACTTCGCAGCGATTTTCAACCTACGAAGTCATAAATACTGAAGCAGCAGGTCCGCTCACAACTTGTCGGGAATCTCTGGCTACAGTTATAGTGGAAATAAGCAGACGTGTCGGTAGACTCGCCCGCTCTCGCTAATTAGATAAACGAGCCGTAAGTCGCGGGGTCCCGACCGCAATTACGGTGCCGCGACAAGCCCGGCCCGTAAATCAACGATATAGGACACTGACTCACATTCATATCACATGGCGCGAGCGAACCGGCGCAACTGTTCTTGTCCTTTAAGTTGCAAGGTTTATTTAACTTTCTTGTCTCAAAATGTTTAAGTAAATATTTAAATATTTTCACATATTTTCACGGGGCTAATTTGATCGATATTGGGATTTAGTTATTTGAAGATTTATCGGGTGGTATAAGGGTGGTATCCAAAAAAGTTTTTTTTTATATTAACACCAGAGTTAGTAAAATGCCAGCAAAATTCATTGAAGTGCTGGGATCGTCGCTGGTTGTCATACGTCATTTCAATAGATTTTGTTCGCATTTTACGATCCCAAGTCGCAGCTACAAAGTGGCAACGCGTAAGAAATCAACAGTGCCCTGGCCCGAGAGATGCTTCTTTCCGCTTCGTTTGAAGGGTCCCCTGTTGTAGAAAGGCATGACATGCGCTAGCAAAGAGTTAGCTGGCGGCGATTTCTGGACATAAGTATGTCGAATGAATATCAAATTTCCTAGTGGTCTGATTGGCTCTCTCAAAAACGGAGTAAAGTAAAGAAATTAACGGAGTAAAGTAAAAAATGCCAGATTTGTGAAATTTCAGTACAACGTGTACCAACCCGTTTTGTTTGCTTGCCTAATTTTCTTGTATAATTAATTACTATAATAAACACTGTTAGCAAAAAGTAAATACTAGAATTGTATCTTCTTTCCAAATTCATTTTGGTATGTACAATTGTAGTAATTTGATGATGATTGATGATGATTTGGTGTAGGGACGCCCGGCTGGAAACAGGCGGGCTGTCGATCGCTTGGCTGCGTTCATTCAGCCCAATTCCCAATTGGAGCCAACGGTTACTGTCCCGGCGGCGCTCCCATACAGCCTTCTTCCTCGAATCTTCTTGTTCTCCTGCAGAAGGAAAGGACATCCTTAAGGTTAATGTCCCTCAGATCTTCCTCTTCTAGTTTATCTTTTCTGAAGATGCTATAGCGTACTATCGCATACATGCCACACTCTGCTATAACATGCTTACTCGTCTCCTCCTGGCCACAGTGCACGCAGTATGGATCACTTACTACTCCCATAATGTGTAGGTGCCTGTTAAGGCTGTTGTAGTAATTTAGTAACAACGTTGAAACAATCGATTGCATTTGTTTGGTGATGGTACAGTTTACACTACACTCAAAACACTCAAGCAATACCGATCGATATTAATATTGCAAGTGGGTCAAAATCAATTGCAAATTTCATAACTAATTTACATTACCTACATGTTACACATGGCACTTACTTGCTGTTATTTATGCTCAAACATATTGAGCACCATTTTCATTTCATTTCATTTATTTATTTAGCCATAAATTGTGATACAATTTTACCCGAAGGTGTAGCTAGGAATGTATGCTTATATCTAACATTTAATTACCTTAATATTTAAGTCATTAATTATAATAACAGAAAATTTGACAATACAATACATTAACCAATAATAATAGTAATATAATAGATTTAGAACAATTCAATCGATACGGTAATAAAATACAATTAATCAATTTGGTTACATTTAGACTAAATTAAGACTGTACGGTAATAAATAAATTAGACATCAAGAAACAAATACCTATTAAGAGTCTACATTTGATTATTGATGAGCGTTGTAAAACTCATCAAGACTATAAGGGCATAAGACCATCAAGTGTTTTTTTAAAGCATTCAAAAACTCAGAATCAGTCAATGTCTTGATGTCACCTGGCAAGGAATTATAAACTTAAAGGTGCGTCTACGCTAGGCGAACCGAGCACGAGCCGAGCACGAGCCGAACACAAGTCGTCTAATGTGGACCGACTTACAAGCCTCGAACGAGCGCGCTGCGAGCGTTTCGTTCGTGCTCGTTTGCGTTCCGCCGGTTGTCGGTTTTTTGACGAACACAAAGGGATTTGCTTCGCGCTCGCAGTGCGCTCGTGGACGTGTTTAGTGACAGACGTCGGTCGCTCGAGCCGAGCATCATGGAAACGTGGACCGAAGATGCTTCCTTGCAATTAATTGAATTGTATCAAAATAATTCATTGATATGGGACCCAAAACATGAGGATTACTTACTATAAAAAAAAATAAGAAGATTGATGCATGGTCTCGTATATCCCAAGAATTGAATAAGGCTGTAGAATTGTGTGTGTCTTGGCCTTTTTCCTTTTTTTGCTGACTACTGCTATAGGTAATAATCGCTGCAACAGCAGCGGCTGCCGCAATATTATTAATATCGTCCATATTCGCCAAGTGCCGCGAGCACACTGCGGAAAACTACGTTCGAGGGAAGTTCGCTGCAACAGCAGCGGCTGCCGCAATATTATTAATATCGTCCATATTCGCCAAGTGCCGCGAGCACACTGCGGAAAACTACGTTCGAGGGAAGTAATCGTTGCAGGTTCCTTGTACGTCCACACTTGACGCCGCGAACGACGAAGCCGAGAACGGCTCCGCTCGTGCTTCGCTCGTGCTCGGTTCGCCTAGCGTAGACGCACCTTTAGGAGCAACAAAACTCGGACATCGTCGATACCTGCTTGTTTTGGCAACGGGGACACGGACATCGCAAGAGAACATAGAGTTTAATCTGTTGCTTCTAAAGTCGGTTTTTGGTGGATATTTTTCAGGATGTCTTCTTACCAGCTTGCACAGCTCGATGATGTAAAGCGATGTTAGAGTAGGTATTCCAAGTTTTATGAAAGATGGTCTACATGATATGCGGTTTGACTTAATTCCGTCCAGAATTCTTACACATTTCTTTTGCAGCTTGAACAATCGATCTATATCTACACAACCACCCCATATCGCCAGACCATAGATAATGTGGGATTGCACGAAGGCATAGTATGCCTGGATTGTCGCCGCTTGTGTTGCGGACCTTGCCAAAACTCGCAAGGCAAACGTGAAACTGCTAAGCTTACCAACAAGAAAATCCACATGTTTCTTCCACGATAGATTACCGTCAACGTAAATTCCCAGAAACTTGGTATCGTCCACAACTTGAACAGTACCATCATATAATTGAATATTATTAATCATAGCCCTCTCTGTCCTATGACTCCGAAAATGAACAAATTTAGTTTTGTTCATATTGGTAGTTAAGTTAATACTGGCAAACCAGTCGACAATTTTCGCAAGTTCATTTTTTAATGCGTCACAGAGATTTGCTGTTTCATTACGTTTAAACTTGAGGAGAACAGTAACGTCGTCGGCAAACATAATAAGCTTGTGAGACAATAGCCTTGGTAAGAGATTCACATATAAGAGAAACAGGATGGGTCCTAGGATGCTTCCTTGGGGAACACCATATTGCAAACATGTATACTTCGATTTCAAATCAACTACAGTATTTGAGTCATGATCTAGAGCAGAAATTACAACACATTGCTCCCGCTGCTTTAGGTATGACTCAAACCACTTGTTATTTACACCACGAATCCCGTAGCGATTCAGAACCTCCAACATGATATCAAAACTTACGCAGTCAAAAGCTTTTGATAAATCTAATAGGATTGATATTACATTTTCTTTATGGTTTCTGACACGAAATCGGTCATCTCAAGCAAGGCATCAGTCGTTGAAACTCCTCTTTGAAAACCGAACTGCTCCGCGGCTATAATTTTACGAGAAGTTAAATACGAACAGAGGCGATTTGCCATCACCTTTTCATAAATTTTTGGAGAAGAGCTATTGGTCTATAATTACTAGCTTGAAGTTTATTTCCTTTCTTATGGAGAGGTTTAACGTTAGCTACTTTTAATCTAGACGGGAAAATACCATCAGATAAGGACAGGTTAATAAGAAATATTAAGGGTTCCAATATTTTACAGGCAACCGACTTAACAACTTTGGTCGAAATGCCGTCAAATCCACATGACTTCTTATTTTTTAGATTAGTAATTATTTTTAGCAGTTCATTTTTGCTCACGGGTGCAACAAACATAGTGGTGGGCTCAAAGGGTGGTAGGACCGGCTTGGATATAGAAGATGGATTGTTATTACATTCTGTCGCAACAGACCCAAAGTAATTATTTAATATATCTAGAGCATCGTTGTTAGAATTTGCCCTAATTTTGCCGTCAGATAACCCTATCAAATTCGGATCACACCATTCATCATCTTTAGATATTTTCATATTTTCGTTAATGAGCCTCCAGGTTGCATGTACCTTGTTTGTAGAACTGGTAATCTTACGCTCATTATGTTTTTTCTTTGAGAAGGTTACTATTTTCCTCAACCAAGAACTGTAGGATTTGTAGTAAGCCAGCAGCTTGACGTCCCTACAAGTTTTCGTACGAATAAACAAGTTGCGTTTTACTGCACTCGATTTTCTAATGCCCTTCGACATCCAGTTTCTATTTTTCATTGTATTACTTCTAATTTTGATTCTTTTCTTAGGGATACATTTTTCAAACTGTGATATTACAATGTCATGCCAGCGATATTTCGCGACTTTTAACTTTGCGATAAGTACTTATGCCTTATGCAATACGTTCATTCTAATTAATCTGTATTGTTTGACCTGTCTAATCCGTAACTGTGCCGAAATATCAGGAAGTCTGCAACAGTCTGCGTAACCTAAATGACTGATGACATGTCATCTTGAGAGACAATTAAGTCTCTTCTCTTTACCCATTCTCGAGTTGACAAGTCACGACAGTTGAAATGGAGCATTCTGCGTTTGGTTTTTGTTTTCAAGGTCTTCATTTGTCTTTGGTTCATCAGCGGTCACGGTCACGGCCCTGCGCTTGCCCATTAATTAGAGTATCCGCTTTTTTTCTATTAGGCCGTTTATTACATTAGTCTTCCTCGAGGACGTGTGGTGAGTCAATTGCGAGGGCACGCGACGAACGATAATTAGTTTAACGTAACGTAATAACTGGACTGCAATCTCGGGATCATATCTGCTTATCTGCGCCGTTCATAAGCTCATATCAGAATGATAAATAAACATATTCAATTCCGAGTTATCAAAAGCTACTGTAAATGTAAAAATATTGTTACGCAGCGATAGAAACCAGGTTTCATATAAGATAAAATAACAATTTTATTATGTCACTATGCCACTGTATAGCCTCGCGAGACAACGATGTGGGTGGTAAACTGTACAATATTTTACATACAACAACATAAGTACAACATTCATAAACAATAAAAACGTGTTATTTCCTTAGTACCTACTCCAAATGTATGGTTGGAAATCTATAACTGCTATAGGATAGATATGATCCCATATTTCATTCGTTTGTAATACTTGCACTTTAATTTTAGTAAGTACACTATCAATCACTATACATCATCACGGCATTTTGTAACATAGTTCTCTGATTTTAGATACTGGGCTTAATTTACCATCAGGTAGCGTCCTCGTTTTTATTTGCTACGAAGCTGGAGAAGGTCACGGTCACGGCTGGATGCGGACGGGAAGGACTAAGTTTACTTTATTATACGATAAAAGGACTATTGCATAGACAAAAACGAAGTGATGAATGCTGAAAAGAATGCTGACAGCTCTCATTCTTTAGAAGAGCATTGGATATCACATATCTGGTAACTTGCGATTACAGACAGAGACGGACTGTGCTAGTCTAGAAGAGTCCGGCTGCTCCCAGAAGCGGGAGCCAGAGACTGGATAATGGTCGATGGTGTACGGCCTGGCTTGTGACAAGTCAGATCCGTGGGGGCCCCGCAGTGGACAGGGCCTGGCTAACAGGCCTAACCATATGGTCAGTCCCACGCTGATTAGAGATGGTTTGGCACCACTGACTTAAAGAATACCGAAAGACTCGGCTTAAGCGGTAGTCGTTGAAGCCATCTTCTAGACCCCTTTACAGAACGAAGGAAAAAAAATGTATTTTGAAATATTTTTTCTTTCTCTATACAAATATCGTTAGCAGATATTGCGAAAATGTAACACTCGTCTGTCAGTGTAATAAAGTGGGCCCCATTTCGTGAAGATCGTGTCGCGTGCAACTGTTTTAGTTTAGAAAAATAGGGCGATTGCACAAAACCGCTTGGCTTCCGTCCAGTAGCCGCACTGATACTACTAAATTGTCGTCATCTCGTTGTCGTAGGCACGAAATGACTTAAGGAATCAAGGAGAGACAAATGTTAAACGTTTAGGAAAACTTGTTGGCGACGCACCTACTAATCTTATCAAACAACGTGCAGAAATGAGTTCTGTTAACGTGAAAAGGTAGATCACCGTATGAAAAAAAACTGGATAGGAGTATTTCGGGCCATGTCTTAACATGCACTTATGCAGGATTCCGTAATCACTATTAGGTTACACGCTACACAGGTATAACCGCTCGGCACATGAGATCAAATAAAGTCTTTAAATAGTAACTTTGTTTAATTTCCTTTTACGATCGTTGTTACAAGTTTTCCAGTTTTTTGCCTTTGTAGTTTCTATCTGTTACCCTGTAGACGGTCGCATAGCCTCAAACAAAAACTTCCGGGAGTCTCAGACATATTAAAAAACATATGAAACGGGTTTACTTACGTCGTTCACGTCGAATATCATCCGCCATGTTTTGAATCGGTTCTCGATTCATAAGTAGGAGTTCCGACCAGTCGCGGCGGCGCAGCGGCCAA